>OU026109.1:3147112-3894225 GCA_907269075.1 Idaea aversata
GTGAGAGGAAGTGTATTGAAAGTAATAATCAGTGTCGAACATGGATTTTTCTCGTTGCCTCAAAATATCTCCTTGTAGGTTGTAGCCACTGCTTTACTTTATAGCTCCGACTTTGACTGTATTTAAAACACTGTGGACCCAATTTCTGAAAATCAGGCCAATTTGATGCAAAATATAACTAATACTGGCTTTATGCACAATGCACAAGTCGTACGAAGCCATAGTTAACAAAATTGGATCAAACGAATGTGCGAATGGTGCGAATCATAACATACTTTGTGTGTATTTACAACAAAATATTATGTATTTTAAATTATGTTTTATAAGACAAGTAGTAATTTTCTTACCTATCTAGGTACCTAGGGTCTAGGTCTGGCATTTGGGCTAGGTTTAACGGGTTCCGATTTGGGTTCGAGTAGAGAGCCGGCAGCGGCGGTGTTGCATACATTTCAGGTGGCATTAGCTGCTCTGCTGGAAGCTGAAAGACAATAATATTGTAAGCAAATTTTTAGTAAAATTGACAACTTTTTTTTAAATCTGTTAACATTTTTGTGCATAACATTACTAATTTAACGGAGTGGATTTTTTGTTTTATCTTTAGCCCGGGATACGATACAAAACATAATTATTTTGCATTGTACCTATGCCAAATAAAATGACTTTTTTTTTTGCAGTTTTACAATATATTATTTGGACACTACATTTTATTGAAACAGTGCGGTTTGTTGTTATATTTTTTGATGTTGTGTGTTTCTGACTTATGCTTTTTGTTAGTATAAAAACTCAAAAAAGGGTTTGGAAAAATATTTTAAAGTTGTGTAAAAAGTGATTAATTTATAATTGATATTTTGAATAGATCAAAATAGTACTGTCGTGCACAAAAGCAACTTTTTAATAAAACATTTTATTTACTAAAATGACCAAAAACTACTCACCAATCCACTAGTATTCAAAGGCAAAGCATTTTTATACTTCAACCAATCCTCATAAACCTTATCATATCTGTGACATTCGGGCCCAGTCATATGCAAACTGGTCATAGGCCCAATACTCTGTATACTAGGTCCGAGATTTTGCACGTTAGGACCAAGACCTTGCATATTAGGGCCGAGATTTTGCACGTTAGGCCCAAGATTTTGTACCATAGGCCCTAAAGTCGAATAGGCAGGGCGCCTGTAATCAATATGTCTTACTTGCATATATTGGTTGCAAGGGTCTATGTTGTGGTCATAATATCTTTCACAATTTGGAGGTATGTCATATTTGTCTGGGGTTTTCGATATTAATGGCCGAATGGAGCTGTAATCTGTGGTTGATGATTTATTTGAGCAATTGTCACTCATTTTACCATCTAATGGTATTATGTCTGGATTTTTATCTGAAAAGAAAGTATTGTGTTAATTTTTCAAAAATTAAAAAAAAAAGTGATGTAATGGCTTCGTAATAACGAGCTTTACAAAATAAAAACAGTTAAACGTGGTCCATATCCCGATGTAAATAACTTTGGTAGCAAGAAATGTCAGGTAAGTATATTATTGTATTGCATTTATAAAACATATTAAAAGTCACCTAGAAAATTCTTCTTAAAAATAACCAAGAAAAAAAAAACCACTAAATTCTAAAATTTACAAAGGTATACTCTTGGTGGTTAAAATTTACTAACTGTGGTATTTATTAATTGTTGTAAAATTTACTAATTTTGTAAAGAACTTACCAAGACTATCAACACTTTCAGATTCTTTAGTTCCAGTCAAAGGTATGTTGGACGTTTCATCTTGTTGGCGTTTGTCTTTCTCATTTTTATCTACAAGAAACACAATTATTTAGTATTAAGTAGCTGTTATTATTATAAATTTCTTTTGGATTTTTTTTTGTCGTTTTAGCTCTGTAACTACTGGACCGATTTTGATGAAACTTAGTATAAAGATAAATGACATATTTGAGCTTATTATCCCGATAGTTCTACGTAAAAAAACTAAAATTAAAAAATATATATTAATTAGACATTTTTCTTTAAGGAAGTATCAAAAAGCGCTTGGAATTTTAATACTTTTTGGATTATTAAAAATTTTACCATAGGTACAGATAGCTGTTAAAATGTAGGCAACCGCTATGAAATTATTTTGGTAAATTCAACTCCTACGCAGACGAAGTCCCGGCAAAAGTTCCAAAATAAACTTACTATCTTTCCTCCCGCAATATTTGCAACAGAATATAGCAGCGGAGACCGCTGTCATGGCGGCGATCACGCCGACAGCACCGATCACGATCATCAGTACTGTTGTGAGCTCTACTTTCACTGGGACTTGAGCTGGTGGAAATAAATAATTATTAGTAAAAAATACAAATTGATTTATTCACTTAGAGTAAGTAGATTTTTATCTAAAGTCTAGGTACTTGTATACGAGCTTTTTTTTTGTAAGTAGGCCTCTTTAGTTGGGTCCTTTTTGCGTGAGGATGGAGAAGGCACCTATGCACCTATACTACACTCTCAGCTTTGTCGACCGTGTCTCGTCATTCGTAGTAATGATGAAAGAACTCGTCATTCGTAGTAAATTACATATTCTGTATTTGTAGGAAATCAGTACAACTTTTAAAGAGACACTAACAAAGGTAAAACAGCGGGGCTTTGCTAGAAAAATCACTATCACTATATAGTACAAAACAAAGTCGCTTTCCGTCGTCTGTCCCGATGTATGCTTAAATCTTTAAAACTACGCAACGATTTTTTATGTTTTTTTTAAATAGATTGTGATAGTGATTCAAGAGGAAGGTATATCTATAAAACAAACAAAACAAACAAACGCTTACGAAGTCACAGGCAACAGCTAGTAATAAAATAAATACTTACCAGTATGCCTTTGTGGATACTTCAATAGACTAGAAGTAATTGTCAGCGGTTCGCTCGCTCCTTTCCTATTGTACGCTCGGACTGACACTCCCAACGCATTGTTAGCTGTCAGACCTGTCACCTCGAACTCTGGCTCCTCGTTCGATACGTTGCGCAGGAGTTGACCGGTGGACATGTCGAAAATCTAAATGAAAAAAAAAAACGAAACTTACTAACTTTTTAACCTTTCGAAACTTCTTATTTTTTTGATTTGATTTCTAGATATACAATTTCCTAAGAAAAATGCAAAAGAAATGCAATCCAAAAATGCAGATTCATAAATAACACAGCGACGAGAATTGAATTTGCGATCTTTTTTCGAATTCGAACGCGCTCTGCTAATCGTGCAGACGCTTAAAAAAACGAAAACCGTACTAAGCGAAATGGTTTTCTTAAAAAAAGGTAAAGTTTACTAAGATTTTACTAAACACTTTAAAATATGTAGAAATCACTAAAATCTATTAAAATTTTTATTGTAAAAGTAGAACCAAACCAAATTCCTAGAACTACTTAATTTGCTGAAAAAATAGACTTTCAACTGCAAATTACCTGTAAAATTGGGAAAAACACTAAATATAAAACGTAAAAAATTACATTAACAACTGAAAACTTACTTGTAACATGAAATACTGTCTAATCCCACCATCATGGCCCGGAGTACAGTTCAGTGTCAAAGAGTCGTAAGTCACGTTCGTGATCTCGCATGCCTTTACTGATGATGGCTTATCTGAAGAAAAAAAAAACAAATGGTTGTCTGTAAAGTCGGTTTAATGACGATAATTTTACGCAATAACGTCATAAGAAACGTCATAATATTGTACACGGAACGTGATATGATTCACACTTTTTTGTGAATGCAGGTGTTCATCAATTTATTAGACGTTAGCACGTCAATAATATAATAATGTATATAAGAAAAGTATGTAGATAATTTAATCTAAGCCTCAACCTCTTTGTTAGAACAAAGAGGTTGTTTTAGCTACATCCGAATTGTGTGGCAACTGTTATGTTTTTCATCCACCAAAGCGCCAGCCACCAATGTTCATGTTAAATTATCACGTTTCCCAATTTGTTTCAACGATTTCGAAGCCTATTTTTGTATTTTATATTACTATGAAGTCATAAAATTGATATTTACAGTACCTGCAGCTCAAATAAAAATCACTACATAGTATAAAATAAAGTCACTTTACGCCGTCCCTATGTCCCTATTTCCCTTTGTATGCTTAGATCTTTAAAACTACGCAACGGATTTTTTAATAGATAGAGTGATTCAAGAGGAAGGTTTATATGTATAATAGATGCATAATATAGCCGTGCGAAGCCGGAGCGGGTCGCTAGTTAAATTACAAAACACGAAATTGACGAAAATACTACAAAAAAAGTATAATTGATCTTTTACATCTAAACTAAATGATTTTTACAACGCCAGCAACTTTAACCAATGCTATTCAGGGCGCCTGTAGTGCTTGGAACATGTATTAGTCCAGAAGTTATACCAACTTTTCAGCTTAGTCGACCGTTTCCAGAGGAAAGAACTAGTAATACATCTGGAGACAACTAAGCCACGGGTTTCATCACGATTTTTTTCCTTTACCGTAAGAACAAGAAAATCCAAGACAAAACATAATAATTTTAAAAAGAGTTTAGTAATAAAAAGGATAATTTAGTAATACTTTAGAAATATTTTTTTAATAAATGGCTGAATTATCTCTTCCATATAAAACAAATCAAACTCCATTGCACGGTTGACGACTTCATCATCTCAAAAAGCCAACTTTGCAAAATACCAAGAACTCGTAAATTGCAAACTTTATAATGATAACTTTAAAATAATAAGGATTAATAAATTGAAATGGAATTTAGGAGACTCCTTTGACAGTCACTTTTGCAAAGTATTAGTAAGTTAAAACGAAACAAAAGGAAAATATGAAATAAGTTTGGCAATGCTAGTTGACTCAGTGCCAAAATTTTATGATTAAAATATATTGTGCTACTTTTTTTTTTACTGTTTTGTTTTTCTAGGGTTCCGTAACCAAAAAGTAAAATCGGGACCCTGTTACTAAGACTTTACTGTTCGTCTGTCTGTCACCAGGCTGCATCAACGGTCCCGTTATTACACTTTGGGTACGGAACCCTAAAAGAGAATAAAAACCCCAAAAGTTTCTGGAGTTTTCTTTTCATTGGTGGGCGCGTTACAAATACACACCCTAATATAGTTTTTAAGACGATTTAATGTGATCTTATTATAATGTATCCAACTGATTTTTTTGTTTTTCTGCATTTTAATTAAGTTTCCGAAAATTATTTGTAAAATTTTGTCTTTTTCTAAAGAACAATTCATCCCGATAATAATTTTCAAAATGTCACACGTGAAAAATTCAGAATTAGGAAAAAAATCTTCAAATGTCAAAAATTCTTTTTTTTATATGGAATCATACAATTTGCATGGGATCACTTTGAATCTCCTTAAAAACCTCGAAACGTTCCTTACCTGCAGGCAGTATATGAAATAGACACGGCTTTGTCTGTCTCCCAACTGAATTAGAGCCAGAACATTGGACCCAACCGTAGTCAGACGATGTGTTCACCATGTAGAGAAATGTACCTGAATAATAAAATAATTAGATATAAATAATAAATATATTTTCCAAAAAATAGATTATGCACCATAAAGATAAAAACGCAAAATGATTACATATAAAAAAATAACACAAAATAAATTCTAACTTAAGTGACTATAGTGTGACTTAAGTGACTGTAGTGTGACCTAAGTCTTTATAGTGTGACTTAAGTGACTATGTGGGAGTGTAAGCAAGTGTCTGTAAAAGAAAATTATATTATATAGAAAAAACGGTAAAATCAACATTAGGCTGAGCCTGCATCGTGGAATCCGAATTATTTTAATTACATTTAAAATAAAATAAATAATTATTACAGGACATTCCACACATCGCCATCTAGCCCTAAGCTAGGTAACTAGACTTGTTCTATGGGTGCTAGACATTTCTACGGATATAATACGTACGTACGAGTAAGTATATACTTTTCTTTTGTAAATATTAATAAAAAACTTATAAAACATTGAAACAACCAGACCACAGACAAATATCTAAGCATAAATACTTGTCTGAGGCGGGAATCGAACCCGCAACCCTGTGTTTGGCAGTCCGGCAGGGTGACCATTGTGCCAACTGAGTCGTCAATTTGTAAAGAGCATATCGCTTAAAACGCATTTTAAAGTCCAAAACAAATCTTCAAAAACTGCACAAAAAGCATCCACACTTTAAATTCACACCTCTCGAAATTGAAAATGCCAAACTTTTAGAATTTCAGTTTTACCTATCTTGAAATTTATCCCAGTTCGAAATGGTTTTCGTGTCAATAAAAACTAGGAAGTAACACAGACTACCTTCATCTGAATATTTTAACATTAGATGTGCGGTTTTGAACAAACTTTACTGCCACTACGACGGCACCAAACGGTTTTATAAATTTTTAGTGCTAGACGAATGTTTAGATTAGGATTTTAAACTACCATGGTTATTTTCACAACGAAAAAACATTTAAAATACCTTTGGTTGGTTTAAATTTCAAGTTATTAATTTTATTTAGTTTAAATTACTAGTAATTAACCTTTTTTTTAGTTTAAATTTTGAGCCATTAATTTATTGTAGTTTAAATTACAAGTAATAATCAATTTAGTAAAGTTTAAAGTCCAAGTAAAAAATCTAATTTAGTTTAAATTACAAGTAATTAATTTAATTTAAATTACAAGTCATGTTTTTATTTTGGTTTATATTACAAGTCATGAATTTAATTTAGTTTAAATTACGAGTAATCAATTCAATGTAGTTTAAATTACAAGTAATTAATTTAATTTAGTTTCAATTACAAGTAATTAATCTAATTTAGTTTGAACTGCATGTGATCAATCTAATTTTCTTTAAATGAATACAACAAAATTAACAAATTTAGTTTCAATTACACAAGGTTAATTTAATTTAGTTTCAATTACAAGCCGTTAATTTAATTTAGTTTAAATTACAAGCCGTTAATTTAATTTAGTTTAAATTACAAGCCGTTAATTTAATTTAGTTGAAATTACTAGAAAATTATATTACTAAAGAATTAAATTGAAAAATAGGCAGCTCTGTTACAAACCCAGTGCACAATCCGTCTATACATTTTACCGCCAAACAAGGTCTTAGAGAATTCTTCGTTTCATGAAGATAGGAAATGTTTAAGTTCACAGTTCGATATTCAGCCGGGATTGGAAAAATTCAGGTTTTAAACTTTCAATGCAGACGTGGATAACTATTGAGAATCTAGAATTATTGAGGTGTCTTATTTTAAACCGAATTTAAAAACAGACAGACAGACGGACAAGAAAGTGATTTTATAAGGGTTCCTTTTTACCTTTTGAAGTAAAGGCCCGAAAAAGGGGAAAGTTTTTAATTCGTCGCGAACCTGTAAGAATATTTTTTTTAGTTTTATGTTTAACTAGCTGCGCCCAGCGGTTTCACCCGCGTAAGACCCAATCCCGTGGAAATATTGGGGTAAAAAGTAGCCTATATGTTAATCCAGGTCTCCAGCTATCTACATACCGAGTTTCATTGCAATCGGTCTAGTAGTTTTTTCGTGAAGAAGTAACAAACACACAAACTTTCACATTTATAATATTAGTAGGTTTTTTTTTATATCCATAAATGTTACGGTTTGCAACTCTCGAACAAAATATTAAAACAGACTAATAAGGTTTTAGGTAGTTAATTAATGTTCTACAAAATACAAATAACAAAAACGAAAACAACGTTCCATTGTGATGTATAACTTTTACGAAAAACAATCAAAACTCGCAATATTCTAGGAAATTAATGCTTTACGTTTCATAAAAATGTTAAATTCAGTTTTTTTTATTAAAAAACTAGCTGCCCTACGCGGTTTCACCCGCGTAACTCCCGATCCCGTGGGAATATCGGGATGTAAGCTATCCTATCTCTCAAGTTGGATCGAACTGCACATGGTGTGCGAATTTTATTATAATCGGTTAAGTGGTTTAGGATTCCATTGAGGACAAACATTGTGACACGAGATTTATATATATTAAGATAACATTCAACAGTTGTTGTATGTTATGGTAATTTGCGGTAAATTGTGGTAAAGTTATTTGAAAAGAGTTTTGTGTATTTGTGAAAATGCCCGTGGTAGTTTTAAATCTTATGAGTTGTAGTAAGTTGTGGTAGTTGTGGTAAATTAGAGTAAGCTTTGGTAAGTTGTGTTAGGTTTAAGAAAGTTGTGAAAATGTGTAAGTTGAGGTTACTTTGGTAAATTGTAGTAAAATGTGTTAACTTTAAGAAAATTTTGATAATGTGTGGTAAATTATAGTAAGCTGTGGTAAGTTATAGTAAATTGTGTTAAGTTTAAGAAAGTTGTGATAATGTGTAATAAGTTGAGGTTCCATATAGTAAGCTTTGGTTAGTTGTAGTAAATTGTATTAAGTTTAAGAAAGTTGTGAAAATGTGTAATAAGTTGAGGTTCCTTATAGTAAGCTTTGGTAAGTTGTAGTAAATGGTCCTAAGTTTAAGAAAGTTGTGATAATGTGTGGTAAGTTGTGGTAAATTATAGTAAGCTTTGGTATGTTGTAGTAAATTGTGTTAAGTTTAAGAAAGTTGTGATAATGTGTAATAAGTTGAGGTTCCTTATAGTAAGCTTTAGTAAGTTGTAGTAAATTGTATTAAGTTTAAGAAAGTAGTGATAATGTGTAATAAGTTGATGTTCCTTATAGTAAGCTTTGGTAAGTTGTAGTAAATGGTCCTAAGTTTAAGAAAGTTGTGATAATGTGTGGTAAGTTGTGGTAAATTATAGTAAGCTTTGGTATGTTGTAGTAAATTGTGTTAAGTTTAAGAAAGTTGTGATAATGTGTGGTAAGTTGTGGTAAATTATAGTAAGCTGTGGTAAGTTGCAGATACTTACTCGGAGCATTGGAGGCAGTACTTAGAGTTGAAGTTGTCAGCTCATGTTTGCTGTGAGCTGAACTGTTGAACCACCAGTGATAAGACATCTGATCCTGTTGATAAAATGATATAATTTAATCTTCTATACATTATAGAAAGGAAGGACAAACCGTCTGTACATGGAAGCAAAAAAAAATTGAGCGTAGGCGTGTTAGAAAAATCAGTAGAACATTAAAATTTGTCAGCTGCTCAAGGGATAGTAAAGTGTTTTCTGTAAGCACCCGTAATAGTTAAAGTGGAAAAGACCAAGAATTCATAGGTTTTTTATTAAATTTCACGTTCGTCTGTTTTTCCATTTATTTTAATAAAACTGTTTACAATTTTTTTTCTGAAAAGGTCATTTTTACATGTATACTTTATAATATTATAGCGACCCGCTCCGGCTTCGCACGGCTATATTATGCATGTATTATACATACATATAAACCTTCCTCTTCAATCACTCTATCTTTTAAAAAACCGCATCAAAATCCGTTGCGTAGTTTTAAAGATCTAAGCATACAAAGGGACATAGGGACGGCGAAAAGTGACTTTATTTTATACTATGTAGTGAAAATGGAATTATAAACGAAAACTACGGCGAGCGAAAAGAGCGCTAAAATTGCGCTTTGTGGTTAATATTTATCCCGATTTTTCCCACAGGAAAGGAACAAAAAAAATCGGCCAAGTGCGAGTCGGACTTGCGCACGAAGGGTTCCGTACGATGTTATATGCTCCACTTAATTAACACGCTTTTATTAGTTTCACCTGTATGTTTGCTTGTATGTATGTAACCGACTCTTTTTTCTGTTTTAAGTATTTGTTGTTATAGTGGCAACAGAAATACATAATCTGTGAAAATGTCAACTGTCTAGCTATCACGGTTTATGAGATACAGCCTGGTGACAGACAGACGGACTGACAGACAGTGTAGTCTTAGTAATAGTTTCCTGTTTTTACCCTTTCGGTACGGAACCCTAAAAAAACTCAAGAAAATAACGATTTCTTGCAATCCATTAAAAAAACAGGTCACATCACAATAATTACTTCAATTAAAATTGTAAAGGAAACAAATTGTAATACTAAGAAACTTTTATGTAATCAAAAAAGAGTGTTTCTTAGAATAATTAGCTTCCTGATTGATATTTTGTAACATCTAATGTGGTTCGTCCGGGATATTGCATTTAACACGACTTTACTCGGTTGAAATTCCTATTTTATTTGCTTTAGAAGGAAAGGGTACCGGGGGCTCTCTCCATACAAACTATTAGGTACAAACGTAGTCGACTGTTTTCTCCCTGGATAATGACACTAAAGAAAATATTTTTTTCATTACTCATACCTACTCCGAAAGTAGGTCTAAATATGCCTAAAGAGCGTGTAGAAAATAAAACTTCCAGCCCTAGGGCTTTTCGCTTTCACTCGGGTGAAAGACTCATTAAGTCCCTCGAACTATTAGCGCCCGCGCTACGCTCGGGCGCCAAACTCCGTCTCGGGACTTGTAATGAGTGACTTTCACACCTAGGATAACAATTTACTATTAAACTTATAACTGCCATGAACATGCGCGGTCCATACGTTTGTATGGAGAGAGCGCAGGTACCCTTTCGCCTTAAGGTGAAGTATGACTTTTCGTCATGTCTGTCTGTCTGCCGTATGTTACAGCCACTTTTTTGGAGTTGCATTTTCCTTAAAAAAAATATGTTAAAATCTATATTTTTTAGTCATTGATGTGTAAAATAATACGTTTCATCAAAACTGGGAAATTCCGATATTGAAAATTCCATTACAAATGTACAATTACAAAAGAACTGAAATATGTGAATATTTAAAACATATTTCGTAGTATCGAAAAGTAATCATTAATTCCACCTTGATTGCAATATTTTAAAATAAAACAATTTTCAATATATGTACCTATATTTGATTTATTTATTTAGCTCGTAGTTGTTCGTCATTTCGTGATGATAATTTCACTCAAAAAAAGCTACATGTCCTTTACAAACGATTTCATTTCTTTTTACCTTTCGTCTTTCTTTTCTCGATCTTTTTCAATATATCTCGAGTTAGAGAATTTATCTTTGTATCTTGAAAAAAAAACTGGTTGCCTGTAAAGTCGGTATTCGGGCGAAAGTTTTACGTGACAACAACTGTGCTCGAGTGGAAGGGACGCGTGCCTTTCACTTTTTATGTCTGTCTCTCTCGCTCTTAGGCGGGCTAACCATGCCCGCGTGCCTCTCACTCGCTCTCATTGTGAGCGCATAACGTCAGCGGAGCGTAACGCAGTTTCTTGAAGTGTCACCCGGCAAACCAATTTATAAAACGTTGTCACGTCAAAATAACCGTCATTTACTTTAAAAAAATCTACTTTATCTATTTCGATAATTTCTCTTTGTACTTAACTTAAAAAAACTACAAACTCACAAATATGTAATTTTTTTGTATCTATCGTCTTTCTTTTCTCGATCTATTTCAATCTATCTCGAGTAAGGGATTATCTCTGTATTTAACAAAAAAAAAATGATCTCAGTCCCTTAGAAAGAGAGGAAGAATAATTATTTTTCCATCTACCTCGAGTAAGAGATTATCTCTCTATATTTAAACGATTTACACGTCAGTTTAAAAAGATCTTACTTCTTAAGAAAGAAGAAGAATAAATCGAGAAAATAAAGACGAAAGATTCCTCCTTATTTTCTCGATCGATTTCAATCTATCTCAAGTAAGAAATTTTCTCCCTGTATTTAAACGATTTACACGTCAGTTTAAAAAGATCTTACTTCCTTAGAAAGAAGAAGAATAAATCGAGAAAATAAAGATGTAAGATTCCTTCTTATTTTCTCGATCTATTTCAATCTCGAGTAAGAGATTTTCCTAGGTTTAAAAATATCCCACTCCCTTATAAAGAGAAGAAGAATAATTATTTTTCAATCTACCTCGAGTAAGAGATTTTCTTTCTATATTTAAACAATTTACACGTCAGTTTAAAAAAATCTCATATCTTTAAAAAGAAGAATTAGAATAATACCATCAAGAAAATAAAGACGAAAGATTCCTGCCTATTTTCTCGATCGATTTCAATCTATTTCGAGAAAGAGATTTTCTCTCTATATTTAAACGATTTAC
Organism: Idaea aversata; assembly: GCA_907269075.1. Classification (NCBI taxonomy): domain Eukaryota; kingdom Metazoa; phylum Arthropoda; class Insecta; order Lepidoptera; family Geometridae; genus Idaea; species Idaea aversata. The sequence goes on from OU026109.1 coordinate 3,159,122, forward strand.
ACGTCAGTTTAAAAAGATCTTACTTCCTTAGAAAGAAGAACAATAAATCGCGATCTATTTCAATCTCGAGTAAGATATTTTCTCCCTGAACCTATTTTAATTTAAAACATCCACACTTCAGTTTAAAAAGATCTCAGTCCCTTAGAAAGAGAAGAAGAATAATTATTTTTCAATCTACCTCGAGTAAGATATTATCTCTCTATATTGAAACGATTTACACGTCAGTTTAAAAAGATCTTACTTCCTTAGAAAGAAGAAGAATATATCGAGAAAATAAAGACGAAAGATTCCTGCCTATTTTCTCTATCGATTTCAATCTATTTCGAGTAAGAGATTTTCTCTCTATATTTAAATAATTTATACGTCAGTTTAAAAAGATGTCACTTCTTTAGAAAAAAAGTAGACGATGAAGAAAATAATGACGAAAGATTCCACCTTATTTTCTCGATCTATTTCAATCTATCTCAAGTTAGAAACAACCAATAACAGTAACGTTTGTATTCTATGAATAATAAAGTATGAACACACATACGAGTAGATACGATTTCATATGATATATTTATTTCGGTAAACAGAAATCTCGGATTGGGGCCGCATTCGCTTACGGCGACGAATCTATCTGAAATGTTTTTTGAAGTGATAACGTCTTATCCGACGAACACCGGCAGCACTTACAAAAGAGTGTGACGTCATCGCTCACGTTCCGTTATTGACAAGGTAACCATAGCAACGATAATAAGTTGCTATGGTTACCATCAATGTTTTCTTATGACGTTATCACGTAAAATTATCGTCCGTAAACCGACTTTACAGACAATCATTTTTTTAAAAGAGCTTGTAATTTTGATAAACAAACAAACAAACATGGCGTAGATAGATAAATTATTTATTGCAAACAGTCAACGTAGCCGACGTATTTTTGACATGTTAACGTCTTTAAAATTCGTTTGGACTTGCAAAAACCAAATGACGGATGTGATGACGTCACAAATAAGTTGTAATTTGTAGCGATTGTTGCACTCTTTAGTTAAATTAGGACGTTTTCAGATCTCTACATAATATACCCGATTTTTTATTTGTTTGAGCTTATTAATGTGTCATTAGATTGGTTCTTTTTTACGTCAGTCAAAATCAGTGTTTATACATTAGCATACTTACATTAAAAATTGTGAAATCTTGGTGAAATTATGGTGAAATCTCCAGTGAAATAAAACACAGAATACCGCGATTCAAATTGTTTTTGTCTAACATTTTCCCGTAAAAGTACATTTGTTTTAATTTTTTCGTGATTGCTGTTTTTATGTTTTCATATGATTTGAATGTAGGTACATGTTATTTCGTTTTATTGTTTTATTTACAGAGTTTTGCTATTTTTGTATTTGAGTGCTTTCGTAAATTATTTTTTCATTACTCATACTCCGAAAGTAGGTCTAAATATGCCTGAAGAGCGTGTAGAAAATAAAATTTCCAGCCCTAGGGCTTTTCACTTTCACTGACAGCTGTCATGTCAAATTATGGCTTCGCACGACTTGTGCAATCTGCATGTAGCCAGTATCAGTATCATTACGCATTAGGAACTTCAAAAACCTAACCTCCTTGCTTTTTTTTTTACACCAAAGAATAATAATTATGGCTTGGCACGGCTCATGCATACTGCCAGAGTTTAGTACTAAGTAACTATTTTTTCTTATTTTATTATGTTTTTGTGTTAAGTTTAATCTGGTTTTTCATTTATGATTGTGTATTTTTAGTAAATAACATTTTCTAGACAAACCGTGTTACAAAAACTTTAAGTTAAATCTACGGACTTCGCGTCATTTCCCAATGTTGGATTAACTCATTAATAAAAACTTCTTCGGTAAGTACCGCCGTATTTAAGTATTGAATACAAATAGCAGAAACCTAAAAAAACACTACATAATGTATAACCTCTTTGGTCCCAACCTTGTAAGAGGATCAGGTAGTATGGACACATGAGTACCTACTCATGTGGTATGGAGTCTCATAGTCTCATTCACTCTCGTTGTTAGGAAGAATTTTATGTATTATTCGTAATGAAAAGCACAGTGTTTACCTCGGGTGAAAGACTCATTAAGTCCCTCGAACTATTAACGCCCTCGCTACGCTCGGGCGCCAAACTCCGTCTCGGGACTTGTAATGAGTAACTTTCACACCTAGGATAACAATGTACGTACTAGGTATGCCCACGGTTTTACATGCGTTAGTGTCTCTAAGGCCCGTATTAATAAATCGCTCTCAATATCGATCTTGAGTGCGTATCAATCGAGTGAGTCTTGAGATGTGGTCACTATCTTAAGTTAGGCGTTAATTAATAGATAAAACTCAAGTTTTAACCAGGCTGATATCGCTCTTGAGATTTGAGACTGATCTTGAATGACAGTAACGCTTTGTTCTTACCTTGAATGATATGTTCTTACCTTGAATGATATGTTCTTACCCTATGGTAGGTAGTGTCGTCATATTTTGCTGTCAACTTGTTTTTAATGTAAAAATATTTAAAAAATGTAAGATTTGGATGACCCGTAATCAGACTTGAGTTCACGAAACTACATCTTGAGACATATCTTGAGAGCTGAGTTTGATTTATTAATACAGTATGACTCAAGTGATACGTCGCTCTTTAATCGCGTCTTAAGATAGGTTTATTAATCAGCGCAACAACTCAAGAGCAAACTCAAGATTGAAATCGATATTGAGTTCGGTTTATTAATACGGACCTAAGTGTTTATTGAATTCCTATAAACATAGAATTTAAAACTTAATATGAACTACAAATTTTATCAGCCCTTTTTATACCTTTAGGGATCGAATTTCCAAAAAATCCGCTTTTAGTTCCCTACCTACCCACTAAAAGGAACCCTCAAACTTGTAATTTCTGAATTTTCGTGATGAGTGAGTGAGTCAGTGATTTTTTTAAAATTATTTAAGATAGATTAGTTTTTCTTGTTTTTTACGTCATATTTAACAGGAAATGGTCCCGCCTCTCTCTCCAATTAAACGTAGACAGGCAGTTATAGATTTTATGGCACAAAAATATTTGTGCTAGTGTCATTATCCAGGGAGGAAACAGTCGACTACGTTTGTATCGAGAGAGCGCAGGTACTCTTTCACCTTAATGCCATTGGATTAACTGTTTCATATTAACTAAATAACAAATATTAAAGTAGGACTTTTTTGGAAGCCAGTGTATCCACACTAATATTATAAAGGGGGAAATTGTTTTGTTTGTTTGTATCGAATAGGCTTCGAAACTATTACATCGATTTAGATGAAACTCAGTATGTAGATAGCTGGAGACCTGGATTAATACATAGGCTACTTTTTATCCCGATATTCCCACGGGATCAGGAGTTACGCGGGTGAAACCGCGGAGCACTGCTAGTATCTAAATGTTTTTCTTCAATTTTAAATTATTATCTAAAAAAAAACCGGTCAAGTGCGAGTCGGACTCGCGCACGAAGGTTTCCGTACCATTATCATCACACACATAATATAAAAAAAATAGATGGCGCTAGTGGTAAAAATACATGAATGAAGGGTAAATGGCGTTTTACGGTTTATGACGTATTAAACTACTAACCAGATCTCGTTCAAACCAATTTTGGGTGGAAGTTTGCATAGTAATGTATATCATATATTTTTTTTAGTTTCATCATTCTCTTATTTTAGAAGTTACAGGGGGGGGGACACACTTTTTACCACTTTGGAAGTGGGTCTCGCGTAAACTATTCAGTTTAGAAAAAAATGATATTAGAAATATTATTTTTGAAGACCTATCCATAGATACGCCACCCGTACGGGTTGGATAAAAAAAAAATTATGTTCAGTTCAGTTCAGTTCATTTATTTGCGTAAAAGTTGGTACATTAATAAGAACTTATAAAATATCATAATACAGTTTCTCAACTTTAGTCAAATGTATTGACATGCAAATACAAATTTACAGTTATTACCTACATACTTTTATATAATACTATCAATTTCTTGTTAAACTTATTGAATTGCAAAATTGTCAAAATTATAAATAATATCAAATAAAAATAAAGGTTTGAAGAGTATTAGATAGATAAATGTCAATGAAACTTAGGTGCCAACAATTTTGGAAAATTAATAGATACCAAGGAACTCATTTACGGAATAAAATACCTTTTCCAATAGCCAAGACTTAAGCTTTCGATAAAATAATTTTGTAGGTAATTTTTTAATGTTTTCAGGGATTCTGTTATAAATACACACACACATAGCCGCACTATTTTTCTTATAAAGTTGTGTTCTAGGAAATTTGGCTAAAACTAGTCTATCTGAGTTCCTTGTTGATCTTGGGAATAAATCACTCGCTGTTTTAAAACAATTCATGTTTTCTCTAACAAATTTAGCTATTTCGAAGATATACATACTGGGCAATGTTAATATCTTAAATTTCAGAAATAGAGGCTTACAGGATTCCCAAGGTGGAATACCTGCAATAGCCCTTACACATTTTTTTTGAGCTATAAATGCTCTGTCTTTATCAGTAGAATATCCCCACAAAATAAGACCATATCTCAACACAGAAGCGACATAACCGTGATATGCAGTAAGAACAGTCCTTTGATCTGCAACTTTTCTAAGCCTGTACAGTACATATACAAACCTATGTAACTGACAACACACCTGCTTAACATGTGATTTCCAGTCACAGCAATAATCTATGTTGAGTCCAAGAAATTTAGTTTCATCAACAAAAGTCAAAATTTGGTTTCTGTGCTTTATTTCTATAACATTTCTTCTCCAACTACATGCACTAAATTGTATTAGTTTCGTCTTTTCTAAGTTCACTTGTAAATTATTTTTATAAAGCCATGAAATTATTAAATTAATATTATGTTCAATGTCAGAAGCAAATTTATTCATGTCATTATTAGAGGTAATTATAATTGATAAGTCATCTGCGAAAAGAGTACATTCATAAGTCGTTACATCTGAAATGTCATTTATGTATAATAAAAACAAGAGCGGGCCGAGAACACTGCCCAGCGGTACCCCACATGAGTTAAGTTCATAGCTGGATCTATTTGTTGTTAATTCGTTATTTTTATCAATGCTCAGAATTTCAACTGCCTGCATTCTATAACTTAAATAGGACTCTATCCATTTCAATGCAGGGCCTCTTATGCCGTATTTTTCTAACTTGTCTGATAAAATGTGATGTGAAACAAAGTCAAAGGCTTTCGACATATCAAAGAATATACCCACTACTTTCTTTTTGTTATCAAGCGGAACGAGTATATTGTTAATTAGCTGAAAACAAGCAGACGTTGTTGATTTTCCTTTCTGAAACCCATGCTGTTCATTTTTTAGGATGCTATTTTTTGCAATGTAAGCAGTTAGTCTTATATGCATCGCTCTTTCTAAAATTTTAGACATAATAGGTATAAGAGTGATGGGCCTATAGTTATTTATCTTCAAAGTGTCATCTTTTTTGTGGAGTGGTTTCACTATCGAGTATTTCAAAAGTTTTGGAAACGTACCCTGTTCAAATGAAAGGTTTATCAGATAGGTTAAAACGGGTGTTAGTTCCATAGCACTTTCTTTAAGAATTTTAGTAGCTAAGTTGTCATAACCAACAGCGTTAGTATTCTTTAGGGTCAAAATTATACGATGTACTTCATCATGACTACACGGCTTTAGAAAGATACTATTACATAGGCGGGTTTTCAAAGTACTGTGTAAGCTCGTACCATGGCCGTTTTTTGTCTGGTTTATCCAATAGTCGTTAAATTTTTCTGCTATCTCTTGAGGATTAATTATTTCGACGTCGTCGTGTACGATTCTAGATATAAACTGCTCTTGTTTACATGATATAGATTCTTGTTTAATAATACGCCATGCTGTTTTACCTATATTTTTAGCTTTATTTATTAGGCCATGGTTATTTAATTTGATTGATTGATTTATACATTTTTTTAATATTTTAGAATATAATTTATATTTATTTTTAGTAACATTATTTTTATTTTTATAATAAGCATATCGCAATTTACCTTTCGCTTTACAACTAGTACGCAAACCCTTAGTAATCCACCGAATTCTTTTAAATTTATGTTTGACTGTACATTTTACTAATGGAAAACAGAGGTTATAAAAGGTTATAATCAAATCATGAAAATTAGAAAATGCATTTTCGAGAATCGGCTCCAGAAAAACCTCCGAAAAAGAGAGGCTTTTTAGGCATCGCCTAAATAATTCAATATTTTGCAGACTATAGTCTCTCTTATAAAAATAATACTCTAATGGAACCTCTTTTTGTTTTACAGGTATCTTTAATACTTGTGCCGTATTGTGATCCGAGATATCTAAGCTAAGTAGTTCACCCTTTGCTGAACGTATATTGCTGATAATATGATCAATACAAGTTTTCTCACGTGTTGCCTCAATTATATGAAAAGATAAATTAAAGTTATTTATTACTTCTTGAAGCATTCTTGATTGCCTATGTTTCAGTTCTAAGTATGGGGAACCCTAAAATTTATTGTTTTTTTTTTCTATTTTTGTGTGAAAATCCTAATGCAGTTCACAGAATACATCTACTTACCAAGTTTCAATAGTTCTTATATTTTCGGAAAAAATTGGCTATGACATACGGACGACAGACAGACATGATGACATGACTATGGGTTCCGTTTTTTGCCATTTGGCTACGGAACCCTAAAAATCGCTACTAAATTCAATTTATTTATCTATTAGTACAAATTTTTGATTAGGTAAGAAACGATCGAAATAAGCGAGTATAAATTAAAACTGTTTAATCTCGCTTTTACAAATAAAATACCATAAATTTTAAACTAGTCTAAAAGTGAACTAAACCACATGAAATCCTTTTTGTCAGTAAACTTTCAGGATTTCAGCGACGCAGTAGGAACAGAAAAATGCATTCTAATTTGCATGAATAGAGTTCATTTTTATTTGAACATAATGAATATAAAACACTGCTTCTATGAGGTTTCAAAGTAAATATATGTCCCGTTTTTTGAGATGAAATTAAAACATGAAGTAGGTAAACAAGCGTAGTTGTGCAGGCGTTCATGAATAAAGTTTCATTTTTAACTGGATTTAGTTAGATTTTTAATATTAACTCGTTTAAAACTGTCTTTTGTAGGGTTCCGTACTTAAAGGTAAAAACGGGACTCTATTACGAAGACTTCACTGTCTGTCCGTCTGTCTGTCACCAGGCTGTATCTCATGAACCGTGATAATCATCACTACATAGTATAAAATAAAGTCACTTTTCGCCGTCCCTATATCCCTATGTCCCTTTGTATGCATAGATATTTAAAACTACGCAACGGATTTTGATGCGGTTTTGACGTGACAACGTCTTATAAATTGGTTTGCCGGGTGACACTTCAAGAAACTGCGTTACGCTCCGCTCACGTTATGCGCTCACTATGAGAGCGAGTGAGAGGCACGCGGGCATGGTTAGCCCGCCTAAGAGCGAGAGAGACAGACATAAAAAGTGAAAGGCACGCGTCCCTTCCACTCGAGCACAGTTGTTGTCACGTAAAACTTTCGCCCGTATACCGACTTTACAGGCAACCAGTTTTTTTTTTAATAGATTGAGTGATTCAAGAGGAAGGTTTATATGTAAAATACATGCATAATATAGCCGTGCGAATCCGGAGTGGGTCGCTAGTGAATAATAAATAAATAAATATTGCAGACATTGCAAATATTGCGGACATTCCACACATCGCCATCTAGCCCCAAGCTAAGTAACTAGAGTTGTGTTATGGGTGCTAGACAACGGATATACTACTTATATACTTTTCTTTTGTATAATATATATACTTAGAATAGATAGAAACAACCAGACCACAGACAAATATCTAAGCATAAATACTTGTCTGAGGCGGAAATCCCTGTTTGGCAGTCCGGCATGGTGACCATTGTGCCAACTGGGTCGTCGTGATAGCTAGACAGTTGAAATTTTCACACATTATGTATTTCTATTTCCGCTATAGCAACAAATACTAAAAACAGAAGAAAAATATTTAAGTGGGTCTTCCATAAGTACAACAAAATACGGAACCCTTCATGCGCGACTTTGTCTCGCACTTGGCCGGTTTTTTAGTGAAAATCAGAATAGGTAGCTTTTAATTGTGTAGGTAACTGAAGGACAAACAGACAGACATGATTCAGAAAAAAAAATCGTTCCAGTGCCGTCTTCCTGCCTTTACTCGCGTCCCTCGAAGGCCCCTGTTTATTTGGGGTCTTTGAGGCACGAGTTTTAAGGTATCTTAGATTGCATCGTCACTAACCATCGGGTGAGATAGTGATCAAACGCTGAACTATATATTATGTAAAAAAAAAACTAAGAATTTGTCGGCGCATTCGCTAAAAAGACTGTCAATTGACAGTCAACGTCACAACGAACACTGGCGGCCATCTTGTTAAAGTGTCATTCTAGTTTGAGTAGTGGCAGAGCGCGTACGCATCCACGTGTTCGGTGGACGTTAACTTAATCTAAGTAAATCTAAGCCATCTTTAATCATTTTCTTAAGTTGTTGATTGTATAATTCATAGTTATAAGTGAAGTAGTCATCTCAAGTGTTATTTCATTGAAATATTATCTCCCTACCCGACAACTTACGCCTACTAAGAACATGGAGAACAACCCAAGTGACAGCCATAATACTTCAAATTCATGTTCTACTGTTTATTTTGAGATGTTAGACTCAATATTTTTTAAATTTCTTTCAAAGCATAAAAGACAACGATAAAAAAATGTTTTCGTAGAATTTTAAATATTAAGATTCTTACCTTAGGATTCGCTTGCAAATCACACTCTATTTCCACAACCTCTCCTCTTGCAGCCCTCATGACTACAGTTTGTGATGATCTGCAGGTTGGAGCAACTGTAACAATCATAACAATATTGAGAACAAATGTTGATTGCGCGATTCAGGACATTGACGTCATGAAGATCAACACTGTGTAACCGTTGGGTCTTAAACCAGAGTTTTGGGAATTATTACAGGATTCCTTAGATGAGGAAGAAGGTGGAGCTGGATCAGATGGTGAAGGAGTCCCAAAAATTTGTATATCTGGTTGTATTCAATACATAAAAATCTAAAAACTAAACGCAAAAATATAGCAAAAAATGTTAACAGGGCAATCTATGTTTCTGAACTTTCTGAACATGTAAAATTTAAATTAAGGACCTCGTGTGACCCTTTACGAAAGGGTGATGATAACCTGGAGAAAATCATCGTGGGAACACACGGAATACGATCGCGAAGTCGGTCCCCAACCAGGTAGATGGATCAAAATAAAGACTCATCAGTCATCAAGTTTGATAACATTGCAGTGTTTTTGAACTTGGAACTGCTCATCTCCTAAAAGTGAACGATGCGATGAGCAGTTCCAGAGAGATAGATTTCAAAGAGCAGAAACAGAAAGATTCCACAGTAAAATAACCGATTGAAACTGATCATCTGATCTCAGTGTAGACCACCTGATGACAACCACGATCCTCAGCCATCAAAAGCTAACTACAGGGAGATATGACCAAAGCTGTTTAATACCCCTACTAAAGAACTACACTTTGATTGGCTAGCATAACTTCCACACCTGGTTTTACTTACATTTAACATCCAAATTCAACACCTCGCTCGATCCGTCCCCCAAGCTGTTCCTAGCAGTACAGATGTAAGAACCAGCTGCCTTCCTCGACACCTTCTGTAGAACTAAGCTCTGATTGGCTAAGAGCACTCCTGGACCTGGCTTTACTGTCACACCCTGTTGAAAAGAAGTCATTTTAATCACATTGAGGGTTTTTCAGTCGCGAGGAAATAGGTATCTTCTAGGAAACCGTACTGCATCTTAGGCCGCGTCGTCTTCTGCCATTAGGCAGGTGTGATAGTGGTCAAATGCTGACCTATCTTATGTAAAAAAACGGATCTTTAGACTTTTGAATTGCTGAATCGTTTAGCTAAAGTTACGCATTGACAATAAAACTTTCAGATAAAAATTTGCAATCAAAACCATCTATTTGGATGCTATGCCCAGCGACAAAGGATTGTTGGCAATGTTAACCACCTAGTTGGGCACTATTGATGGACACTAGGACCTTTTTTTGCTTTAGGTCGCAATGGCCGTCAGTAGTGGACAACAGGAACATAAATATTAAAACGCGAATAACATCCGTTCAAATATATTTATAATTATGAGTTCAAGTCGCGAAAACCTTAGAAAATACTATAAATATTAAATTTTCCCGTTGACCACCGACGGCTGGCCAATACTGGGTATTGGGCTGTTTTGTTTTTGCTTTTCGTCTTAATGGCCACCGCCAGTGGTCGAGCAGGTTGCAAAAATGGCATACTTTTTGTCTCAGCGGTTAATAAAGAAGAAAAAGATACTCACATTATGCATAAAAAATACAAGATTATGCCACGGGTTCGCTCGTACTCTGCAGTCTAGATAGACGTCTGAACCTTCCACGACTTTACTTGCATCCAGATTGGCTCCAAGTTCCAATCTCACAACGGGAAGATCTGAAGAAAAAAAAATCAAATGGTTGTCTGTAAAGTCAGTTTACGGACTATAATTTTACGTCTAAGAAAACATTGATGGTAACCATAGCAACGGTGTTAGTTAAACTCCAACTAAACGGCTGAACCGATTTGTATGAAATTTTTCATAAAGCGTTAGGTCTGAGAATCGTATACAACATTTTTTTGTTTTTCCTTTATAATAAGTATATATTTTTTCCTATATTTTTTATTACTTTTTTGATTTTGTTTTATATTTTTTTTCTAAAGTTTATAAGTTAAAAAAGTTATATAAATATTAAAAAAAATATAAGAAAAGAGAGGTCAAATTAGCGAAATTCTCGTTCGTAACACTTTTTGTTAACGCTATTTTTACTACTCAAAGTAGAAACTCTTTAAAAACTCTTTATGTGAAAGGTTAGATAGCGTAATTTTTAATCGTAACGCTCTATTTTGAACACTACTCACCAAAAGTAAAGGCTTAAAATATTATTTCTACTTAAGACGGGTCTTCCTAAAAATACAACGTCATTTATTATTAAGTCGCTTTTAAAAGTATATGAATAGAAAATTGTTCTTTTACATTCGAATGCGTTTGAATAGGAAACCTTTTCAGTGTCTTACAGTTGAGTGAACCCAATACCTTTCGAGATTTACGTAATTTCCAAGACACGAAAGGGGAAATTGACAGAGAGCAGGTGAGAAAGTGCTCGGTTGAAATTCGATTGGATTTGAAATTGAGTGAACATTTTGAGAATTCAAATAAAGTATTAGTTAGGAGAAGTATCACTCAAACGATACTGTTAAAATATTGTTTTATTTGTTTAGATTTTTTTATAAAAGTCCCTTAAAGTTTTAATCTGGGACGTCTCCGGCGCTTCGGGAAGTACAGCCCCTCCGCTCTTGCGTGATAGAACGAGGCACCAGAACCTCCTCTAGAACGAGGATAGAACGAGGCACCAGCACCTCTGTGGCAGGTGGGGGCTGTACTCCCTACGCGCCTCCGGGTTTATAAAAACACTCTAGGAGTGGGACAAAAAAGAACACGTAGAGTCGGGGTAGGCAGAGTCAATTCTGATACTATTGTAACCTAAATCTATCCTATTCGGGGTGGGCCAATTCTACAAGTAAAAAATAAAAATATTAAAAAAAAAAATTTTTATTTATTTAAGTACCTACAAAGAAAAATAAGAAAAAAATCCGAAAATTTCTACAAGTCCCAAAACTTACCCTTTGCTTTGGCCTAATCACAGATAGTGTTTTAATTTTAATTACTAATAAACAAATAAACTTACGTTGTATCTCCATTTTCCATCCATCCTCATGCGTTGAGTGTGGCAAGGTCGGCTGCACCGCCCTACACGAGATGACACGGCCAGCGTCATCGATAGACGGTACGAAGGTCAGGATGCTGCTCGTCATGTTACCATCGGTTGACATCTGGTGAAAGAACAAATTAGTAAGTTACCCTTATTTTTTCAAGTTACATATTTATTGAAAGGAAAAAATCTTAATTTTTAACCAACTGCAAAATTGGACCGGGAACGCTGGGGAGGGGTGTGTTTGATTAGGTTTAGTTTCAATTTTTTGATTTATTTTATTTTGTTATTGTTTTATGTAGTTACTTTTTTTGTGATTGTTTTAATGTGAAATGTAAGATAATGAATTGAATAAATAATAATATGCAATACTAATAAAAATTAAAAAAAAAACTGCAAAATAAAGAGAAAGATTTGCCATACTATGTTTGTTTCCAGGTATTGATCTCTATCTGCAACACTATCTATTGGTATAAAAATATAGGTAATATTTTTTTTTGCAATACAACAGGTTCGATTCCTGGCTAGAATAATGAATTTTTCAAAAAGTAATGATGCAGTTTTAGTTATTGTCAAAATCGGGCAAGCAACTGCTTTCAGCATTTTTCGCTATCTCTTATAGTTTAGGATATAGCCCTGAAGGCCCACATAAAAAATCACCCTGTATACTTTTCGATTTTTAAATCAAACTACTGAATAGTTTTAAATTTAAATCAAAATATACTAACCATTCAAGTAAACGAAATTACGTAAGTACTTAATTTTGCTTTAATGTGACTTTTTTTGATGGAACAGAACATTTTTTATTGACACTTTGTCCATTAGAATCCACCAGTTGATTAAATAGCACGCTGAAGTTCACTGTGATCCACCATTGGTCTAGGTAGTGGATCGAGCGGGGGGATCCTATTAGATAGAGGGTCATATTTGACGTGAAAATGACAGAAAAATATAACCGCGACTAAAGCAAGTCATCATCATCTTCCTGCCCTTATCCCAATTTATTTGTGGTCGGCGCTGTATGTTTTCTTCTACCATTCACTCCTATTAGTCGTCATCTCATCGTTGACATTCATCTCTCTCATGTCTTGTCTTACGCAGTCCATCCATCTTTTCTTAGGTCGTCTTCTTCCTCTCCATCCCTCTACATCCATACTCATCACTCTTCTAGTCACATGCGAGTATGATCGTTTTTTTATTTTGATTCTTATAAAGAATAAGTCAAAATACAATAGGTCAGCAAGCATTGGATTCAGCCCTTTAGATAAATAAATAATAATAAAGATTGCAGGACATTCCACACATCGCTTGTCTGAGGCAGGAATCGAACCCGCAACCCTGTGTTTGGCAGTCCGGCATGGTGACTAAAACAAGTAGATACCCAAACAATTTCTCTAGTCAAACAAATAAGGGCACCTATTAGTATACTCATAGATACGATACTATCAAAACGTCAATGGAACCATCGTTCGCTAATAACAAGGCATTGTACTGTCAAAGCGAACAGGGGGTAATTACGGGTCATTCGCATTCCAGACTTATGGGAACTAGGTATTTTGAGGGTTCCTAGTATCGTTTGGAAATGTATTGACACGTGAAACAGAGGACAGGTCAATAAACTGGCTTACAAATAGGCTTATACAAATAGGCCGCGTAACTCACGATCCCGTGGGAATATCGGGATAAAAAGTAGCCTATGTTACTTCCAATGAATCAATGTATCATTATACCAAGTTTCATCAAAATCGGTCCAGTAGTTTCGGAGCCTATTCAATTTAAACAATCAAATTTTACCTCCTTATATTATTTGTTAGAATAGAGTGTAGATATTATGGCAGCAGAGTAAAATTCAATTGCCGTGCATTACTAGATGTTTATATATGATGATACTTGATGACGAGTCGTAGAGCGCGTGCCGGTACGTGTTTTCATGAAAAACACTTTTAGTGTTGGCGTAATCGGGCACACAACTCCTTTCAGCATTTTTCGCTATCTCTATAGTTTAGGATATAGCCCTGAAGGCCCATGTAAAAAAATCATAGACCTGTATAAGTATTACATCATTTAGAATAGTTAACATATAGGTAAGATAAAAGAGTGGAACTGCATGATCCAACAAGTGTAAAGTATGCGTCATAAGTCCACTATCAGTTTGCTACAATAATAACTAATACTTTTTTTTTTACATCGCCGTGTAGCCCCAAGCTAAGTAACTAGAGTTGTGTTATGGGTGCTAGACAACGGATATACTACTTATATACTTTTCTTTAGTAAATATATACTTATAATACATAGAAACAACCAGACCACAGACAAATATATAAGCATAAATACTTGTCTGTGGCGGGAATCGAACCCGCAACCCTGTGTTTGGCTTGGCAGTCCGGCATGGTAACCATTGTGCCAACTGGGTCGCCACTAAACTATAAACAAGTATTGGACTTACGACCTTCTCCTAATAGACGTTACACACAAACATAAATACTTAAATTAAAAGTTCTCAGTGTGATTTTTCATTAATATGTTAATTTCTTCATTCCTGTGTTTGTCGTGGGTTTGTACTCAATAAATGCTTTTTCTTTCTTTCTTTCTGATTATTATTTTCAACATACTGTCAGTTTGTTAGCTATGTGTTTAGTTGTGTGAGTGATATAAGCCGCCACCCGCTACACCAACCGACGCGACGTGAGTTCGATCCACAGGTTACGTTGTTATAATGTTCAAATAGTGCTGCACAGGATTGTAAACTTCACGGTGGCAGTGGACTTTTGAACGTTGGTTGAACAGTATTATAATTAGAAGACGGTCCCAAAACGGTATTGTTTACGTTCCATCTACCGACCAGATGCCGTTGAAACAACAAACAGACAGACGTACTGAACAATGGACATTGTTAGCTATTTACGTTGCTATAAATTAAGATGTCGATCTTTGGAAGAAATCTTTATGTGATAAAAAAGATCTAGCTAGAATACGTATACAAACGACTACGAAAATCAACTTCGAAAAAGTTTAATTCGACAAGACTTTACTTTGACATTCTCCGATTCGAATTATCGACAATACTTGAGACTTTGAATATGAATTGGTTTCTACAAACAAAGGAAACAAAATCAAAATCGGTTTAGCCTTTCAGGAGCTACGATGCTACAGACTACAGACACACACACAAACAAACTCCGTCGTTTTTGCGTCGGGGGTTAATTAATATTTGAATTTTTTTATTTTGACTTTAACGTACCTCCATAGTACGATTTGCGGACAATTCGACTAGAACAAATTCGTCTAAAACAATTTGCTTAAAAAAAATTCGTCTAAAACAATTTGCCTAAAAATAATTCGTCTAAAACAATTCGCCTAAAAACAATTCGACTCAAATTCTTCTAAAAATAATTTGACTATTCACGATGCCCTAACCAAGTAGAAGCGAGTTTTTAATTTTAATTGATTGTGTCAAAAAAAATGGCGAGAAAATAATACATTTACCTAGGTAAAACCGCAAGAACAAGCTAGTCTTATCTACACTTCTACGCTTAATATTATAATGAGGAAAGATTTTTTTCGTTTGTTTGTTTGTAACGAATAGGCTCCGAAACTACTTGACCGATTTTAATAAAACTTGGTATAAGGATACATTGATTCATTAGGAATAACTTAAGCTACATTTTATCCCAATATTCCCACGGGATCGGGACTTAAGCGGGTAAAATCGCGGAGCCCTGCTAGTATTATATTTAATGACAACATAACAATAAAACATGAAAATGGCCTGAAATCAAATTACAAGCAAGTTATGGCGGACCAAATTGGTCTGAATGTAACACACGTGTCCAATAACTACGTAATTATGATCATGTGTTGACCAAAGTTATATTACCTATGTTGACAACATTATGTTGTTATTTTGCGACCGAAGTTTTAGTAATTTCGGTCATAGTTAGGCCAGGCCCTGTACATGATGGGTACATGCCCAAGGCCCCGTGATCAATTAGCTCCCCTAGTTCCTAGCAAATCACTTTTTTTTAAGGAATTATTTAATGATTTTGCCCGTCTCAAATCTAGAAAAGTTTCTCTTTAATCAACATTGATTGTTCTTAAGTACAATCCACGGTTAAAAGTCTGCCCACCGTAACGTTTACATTCCTGTGCAGCACTATTTGAACATTATAACAACGTAACCTGTGGATCGAACCCACGTCGGTTGGTGTAGCGGGTGGCGACTTATACGACTCACACAACTAAACACATAGCTAACATGTTGAAAATAATAATCACACTAAGTATGATGCTAACTATCAATTGTGCTAAATATGTTTTTGTCGTGTGCTTGTCCAAATAAATGTTTTTCTTCTTCTTCTTCTTCTTCTTCTTCTTCTTCTAAGTGCGGAAACAGCCCCATAAAACTAAACTAAGCTTACTAACTTACGTAGCGATCCGAAGTGGATCTTTACCTCCGACACCAAAAGACGCCATTGCACCACATTCTGTACTTGCTACCAATCGGCTGCACGAAGAGCTTGCAGGTCTTATATTGAAATAAATTATTAATTTATTTACTTACAGTTTCTCTAACACTCTTCAGCCGTGTACCACCTTTCCACCACGAGATATTGGGCTTGGGCCTGGCTCCGACCACTTGGCAGACAAGTTCCGTACTCTGGCCTGCGACGAGCGGTCGTTTACCACCTTCAAGCCGGACCCATAGAGGACGCACTGTGGACAATTAGAGACTTATTAGTTCATTAACTGGCAGACAGATGGCGCTGCATGGAAAATGTGTGAATCAACCTATAATCGGTCGATCTGCCAGTTGCCGGACATATAACAAAAATAGCTTTTGCCCGCGACTTTGTCCGCGTATAAGTCGAAAATCTCTCGAAAATGGACCGAGGAATCACGTTGTCCCATACACCCCTTTTTTCACCCCCTTAAAAGAAAAGGGTACCGGGAGCTTTCTCCATACAAACGTAGTCGACTGTTTCCTCCCTAAATACTGACACTAGAGAAAATATTTTTGTTGACACGCATAAAACTTATAACTGCCATGACCACATGCCCATATGTTTTGTTTTTTTGTTGTTTAAATCTTTATTTCTATGAAAAAAAAAACCAAGACGTAGGGGCATAGTCATGGCAGTTATAGGTTTTATGCAACAAATACATTTGTGCTAGTGTCATTAATCCAGGGAGGATACCCCTTCACCTTACGGTTGCCTACGTCATATAAAAAACACACCCTCTAAGTTTCAGGTCTCTACAATCAACGGATTAGGCTGTGCGTTGATCCGTAAGTCAGTCAAGACACAGCCTTTTATATGTATAAATAATAATAAATAAATAAATATTGCAGGACATTCCACACATCGCCATCTAGCCCCAAGCTAAGTAACTAGACTTGTGTTATGGGTGCTAGACAATGGATATACTACTGAAGTACTTTTCTGTTGTAATTAAGTATTAGAAGTATTCTATCCGTTGTGTAGCTACCATAACACAAGCCTAGTAGCTTAACTTGGAGCTAGATGGCGATGTGTGGATTGTGTTGCAATATTTATTACTAGCATCACCTAGCGGTTTCACTGGCGTAACTCCCGATCCCGTGGGAATTTCGACATAAAAAGTAGCCTATGTTACTTCCAATGAATCAATGTATCTTCATACCAAGTTTCATCTAAATCGATCCAGTAGTTTTGGAGCTTATTCGTTAGAAATAAAAAAATGTTTCCTCTTTATAATATTACTAGCTGCGCCCCGCGGTTTCACCCGCGTAAGTCCGATCTTTAAATTCTCACCGTTTAAACCTTCCCTGGACTACGACAAACACAACAAAAAAAGAATTGGCCAAATCGGTCCAGCCGTTCTCGAGTTTTAGCCAGACTAACGAACAGCAATTACCTCATATACAGGCACTAACAAGTAGAGCTCGTAAATTGATCGCGGTATTTAGAAATATTCGTCATGCAGCAACTAAGAAACATTTACATACAATCTACTACGCTCTGTGCTACTCTATCCTATCATATTGTATAACCGTGTGGGGAGGATCAGCCAAATCCTTTATGTTACCACTTGAAAGAGCTCAGAGGGCAGTCCTCAAGGTAGGACATGCCCGAACAATTACATACTCTACTGAGCAACTCTATAAAGACTGGAAGGTACTCTCAGTGCGACAAATATTTATACAGCAGATATTCCTAAACCAGCACCGCAAGCTACATGTCGTTGATGATGTAGCACTCACTAATGTAAGACGTATTGACAAAGCTTTCATAAATCCCACTGGTAGATTCAATACGAAATTTGCCAAAAAACATGAATGTTTTCTTAGTTCCTACATATATAGAACAATAAATGAAAAAATTTCCACTTATCGTCTCTCATTTAAGGAATGCAAAATTAAAATAAACGCATTCTTGTTGGAACTCGATTACACGAAGACTGAGAATTTGTTGACGTTGACGGAATAAAAAAACAAGAAAAAAAAAAAAAAAAAAAAAAAAAAAAAAAAAGTTCTCACTCACTCACAAGTACGCATTAACACTCTGACACCTACATGCACATAAAATCACACCCCTACACACACAAACACACCTCGACACACACAATCACACACCTACACTTACAAAATTGCTCTAGTTTCCTTCTTACTCTTTATTTTTACTTTTTGTTTAGTCACTTAGTTAAATTCAAAAATAATAAACTCGCTGACTGAGGTGGATCCCAGTTTTCTATATTATCAAGCTTGCAGCTTAGTATAGAGACCTGGTGTTAAAACTAATATTGTAAGGTCTAAGTTTTCTTTTTACTTTTCAATATGTTGGGACTAAAATGAGATCGCTTTTGCTGTGGAGGAATCCTTCTCTCTAACTCACAAGCTTCAAGCTTAGTTTGGTGGGGAGGACTTCGACCAACAGTTACGAATATCATTAGAAGATTACTTATTTTACCCTAATGTATGAACGTCAAGACTTTAACTAGAATAAGACCTATGTATATTTTTTGGAAAAATAAAAATTTATTTATTTATTTAATTGATTTTTATATTATAGACTAGCTGCGCCCCGCGGTTCCACCCGCGTAATAATTTTTTGGGTGACTTTCTTATTTTTTTCTTTCGTAAGATCCTTCTCCTGACAATAACAAACACAACAAAAAAAGAATTGGCCAAATTGGTCCAGGCGTTGTTGAGTTATGCGCTTACCAACACATTTTGCGATTCATTTTCATATATAAGAAGATAGTATAGATTATTTATTACTAGCGACCCGCCCTGGCTTCGCACGGCTGTATTATATCTAAAAACCTTCCTCTTTAATCACTCTATCTATTAAAAAAACCGCATCAAAATCCGTTGCGTAGTTTTAAAGATCTAAGCATACATAGGGACATAGGGACGGCGAAAAGTGACTTTAATTTATACTAGCGACCCGCCCCGGCTTCGCACTTATGCATATATTATACATATAAACCTTCCTCTTGAATCACTCTATCTATTAAAAAAAACCGCATCAAAATCCGTTGCGTAGTTTTTAAGATTTAAGCATACAAAGGGATATAGGGACATAGGGACAGAGAAAGCGACTTTGTTTTATACTATGTAGTGATGATATAAGATACTTTTGATCGGAGTAACTCATGGATCGTAATGCAGAGAAGAAACCAAAATAATTTCTTGGTTATTTCCTTGGATTTTCTCAATAACTTGCAAAATTACATTTTTATTACGTTTTTATGTCTTCCCGGGAACTAAATGAGTCTTTAATGAAAGTTTTAAGTATCTTTAATGAACGTCTGTGTTCTTGTTAAAATAGTTTTAAATAACTTACATCCTGTGTTTAAAACTAATCTAAGTGTTCCTAGGATTTTTATAGGTGTAATGATCTTTATGGTGATGTCATTTTGAATGCCAATTTTTTTTAGTTTTCTCTTAGAATTAAGTCCTTTTGTATAGCAATATGTGTGTTTTGGAGAACAAATAAACGTTATATCTATCTATCTATCTAAAAAACTATTAAGGAAATATCAACATTATTTTGTGTTTTGGTTTAAAATCTTAGAAAGTAATCCAAAAAAAATCGCAATTTTTCCATAAAATACAAAATGTGTAATTTTGTGTTAGCTATTTCGGACAAGGTCGCCCTTAAAGGGATCTCCGACTATTAGCCAATTTTATTGTACCTATATCCTTTCTTGAAACATCTTTCTATAAAAAATATTTTGACAAAATCTTAATTATTTCTACTTAATTCCACAGTGACCGACGATTAGTCGGCAACCTATCAGTCGATCGAAAAGTCTGCGGTCTACATCGCATCCGGCATTTAAAAAACACTCCGATTTCAATTGCGTGTTAAAATTAAAAAAAAGAAGTGACAATAGAAAGCAATCAGACGTAGTAATCTATCCCCTTCTATATTTTCAATAAAACCCCATTTAAACAACACCTTTGGTTATTAATAAAAAAAGTTCTTTCATTAAAATCACTTTGAGTTGCTTTGTTTAGAGGTTCAGCAGACTAGAAACATTCGGTCAATAGTTGGCCGATAGTTTACATTTGAAGGTAACCTTTGTCTGAAGCCTATTGGGCCATAGTTTTATTTATATAATTTAAACTAGCGACCCGCTCCGGCTTCGCACGGCTATATTATGCATGTTTTACATAATATATAAACCTCCCTCTTGAATCACTCTATCTATAAAAAAACCGCATCAAAATTCGTTGCGTAGTTTTAAAGATCTAAGCATACAAAGGGACATAGGGATATAGGGACGGCGAAAAGTAACTTTATTTTATACTATGTAGTGATAGTGATAGTGATTAATTGTCTTGTTGTTGTCATTTTCTGTAACTTGTGTGTGCAATAAAGTGTTCTATCTATCTATCTAACTACAAGCTTAGTTGACCGTATCCAGTGGAAGGAACTTGTTAACACGTCCGGAGCCAACTAAGCCGCGGATTTTATCACGATGTTTTCCTTCACTGTAAGAGCAATATTCTGAGTGCACATAAAATCCATTGGAGCATGGCCGGCCGGAATTCGTACCTAAGACCTTCGAAAGCACTACTAACACCGCATCTAACCCTAAAAAATGCTTGCTTGCACTTGTTACACGTACTTCAATTTTATATAGACGATTTTACACGAATAATGACAAATACCTACTTTTATACCTAAAGCACAGCATCATTATCACTATCACTACACAGTATAAAACAAAGTCGCTTTCTCTGTCCCTATGTCCCTATATCCCTATGTCCCTATATCCCTATGTATCCTTAATTCTTTAAAACTACGCAACTTGTTTTGATGCGGTTTTTTTAATAGATAAAGTGATTCAAGAGGAAGATTTATATGTATAATACATGCATAATATAGCCGTGCGAAGCCGGAGCGGGTCACTAGTTTTTCAATAAATATGAAGCCCCTTTTTCACAGCTTTTTGCTCATAATTATGTCGAATATACATTATTTGAATGAATTGCATTAGGTATGCTTACTTTTAAGAAAAGTTTATACATTCAATTTAATATTAATGACTTACTTACCTATTATAACTAACTAGGTATTGCCCGCGACTTCGTACGTCTCATAATTTTGTTTTCCATCAAAATCCGTTGCATAGTTTTAAAAATCTAAGCATATAGGGACAGAGAGCGGAAAGTGACTTTGTTTTATACTGCGACCCGCCCTGGCTTCGCACGGCTATATTATGCATGTATTATACATATAAACCTTCCTCTTGAATCACTCTATCTATTAAAAAAACCGCATCAAAATCCGTTGCGTAGTTTTAAAGATCTAAGCATACAAAGGAAATAGCGACATAGGGACGGCGAAAAGTGACTTTATTTTATACTATGTAGTGATAGTATCACTGTTAGTTTGCTGACAGTTTAGTATCACTGTGATACTAAACTGTCGACCGATAAAAAGTCTATAATCTAAAAGGAACCTTGAGTTTTTTGTTCCTTTAACTATGGCCTACTTGTTAAAAACAAAAGGTACGTTAGTAACACGACAAAGGGCTTTCCTGAACCTTTTTTCCGTTTGTACCACTTAAGACAATTAACCGGTTGTTTTTGTTTTTTTTTCTAACCCCTTTAAGGGTACCTCGGGGTATAGGGTAAAACGGAAGCGTGTGAAAGTTTTTTTAGGAAGTTTGCTTTTAGATTTTTGAGTTTTAATGACCTTTGTGTTGTGTGAGGATCACAAACCAATGACATTTTGAGGGTTCCGTACCTAAAAAGGTGAATAAAAAAGGAAGCCTTATAAGATCACTTTCTTGTCCGTCTGCCTGTCTGTCTGTCCGTTTAGTAACGCCGATCATCTCAGGAACGGGTGGACCTAGCAAATTGAATACCAGATACTGAGGTCTATAGTCCCTATTAGGTGTATAAAAATCAAGGTCCTGCCGGCCTAGCATGAGCAGCACGATATAGCGATTTATCGACAAAAACTGTCAAATTACGCTTTATAAAGCCATGTTGATATTTTATCGAAACGGCGAGCATGGTCCGTGTATGTGACGTCACATGTTACGGTATGTTTTGATAGACAAAACAGCGAGCACGACAGTCTCTTATCTAGCGAAAGGTCGAGCATGACCGACTAATCTTATCGACAACGATTGGAGTGTGTGATTAATTTTGTATTGAAATTCCTATCAAGTGGATGTGACGTAATTTATCATCTCATATTGCGTGATAATATTTCAACTTATCACATCAGTCCTTTGGTCATGCTCGCGAAATCGATAATTATGAAGGTGTGGTTATAATACTTTATCGTTTATCATATCATATCACGAATAGTCGTGCTAGGCCTGCTGAGTGAACACGATAAAAATATATAGGCAAATTTATTTTGGTCGATTTTTTTTTGACGACCTCTGTGGCGCGTCGGGCGAACACCCGACTGCGACGCAGAAGGTTGCGGGTTCGATTCCCGCCGGGAACAAGTATTTATGCTGACCATAAATTCTTGTTTCTGGTTCTGGGTGTTTCCTATATGTATATATTTACAAAAAAAAAAAGTATATAAGTAGTTTATCCGTTATCTGGCACCCATAACACAAGCATTAAGTTGCTTAGCTTGGGGCTGGATGGCGATGTGTAATATGTCCTGAAATATTAATTTTTTAATTTATTTATTTTATATTAGTATATTAAACAACAAAAATTCGAGCGGCAAGACGTATAGGTCTGTCCAGAGCCTAAAATCAAGTAACAAACTTAAATCCTCAAACTTCACGAATTTATACTGAACCCAATCAATTAAAACAGTTCTAATTGACAAATTGAATAAATTGTAGCACTATAAACGAATTTAAACTGTAATCCTTTAACTCAAAGTCCAATATCGATAAACAAGAAAGTTAAGGCCGTGGTGTGAATCGATCGGTGTAACCACTGCTTAGGCCTAGGGGTAGATTTCTCTATTTTTTGGACAGTATCCCCGGATAAATGTGTTATCGAATGAAAATAATTATTTTTATGACGAAAGTTTTTTTAATAAACTTAGATTTAACTCAAACTTCATGATTTTTAAATTTTTTAACCTGAACTTTAATCTTTCCCGGTGTAAAAAAAGGCTGCATGCAAAGATTCGCTTGTTCCCCGTCGTTCTCACCTAGGAACGTACCCACTGGTAACGACTAAGATTTGTTTTCCAGTCGTTTCCAGTGAGAACAAATGGCACTGAACACTTTTAGTAGTCGCCTATTCCCAGTCGTTCCTACTAGCAAAGCTTCTAACTTCATGAAAAAAACTGGTTGCCTGTAAAGTCGGTATACGGGCGAAAGTTTTACGTGACAACAACTGTGCTCGAGTGGAAGGGACGCGTGCCTTTCACTTTTTATGTCTGTCTCTCTCGCTCTTAGGCGGGCTAACCATGCCCGCGTGCCTCTCACTCGCTCTCATTGTGAGCGCATAACGTGAGCGGAGCGTAACGCAGTTTCTTGAAGTGTCACCCGGTAAACCAATTTATAAGACGTTGTCACGTCAAAATGTATCGTCACTCTAGTGCCAAATTTAAGAAAAAGTTGCCTATTTCATTGAGATTCTGAAATACGTGGTATTGCCAGCATTCAATACAAAATTAATTCCTATTAAATTGAGCCAGTTTTTCCGACACATTTTTATGAACCGGCACAGTGTCCTCTATCCGTAGGTGCCCGTTTAGTCATTCATTACCTGACAGCCTGTATATAGATATAGTTTTATGAAGTCCCCAATATTAGGTAGGTATGTATGTGTCTGTCAACTCAAAGGTCGTGACCGAATCCCTCCAGTAACTATTTCTTCTAAAATAAAATCTTTTATCACGAAATTTTCTTCTGAAAATACAACTTTTGTTTTAACCTATACAACACCAAAATATAAATCAACGTTCCTTATCTTACGCTCTCACATAAATTCCAATATAAAGTCACATGTATAAAAAAGCAGGCCAATTTTCGTTTGTGTACAAGTCGCCCGCAGAAGTATATCAAACTGTCAATTAGGAGTTCTTTAGATTATCATCTCACTGGGTTATGTATGCGATGATTGTACGCATGATGATATGGTTCTAGAGATGGGGACACTGTCACAAGGAATAGTTTATCGATATCGATAACTAGCTGCGCCCCGCGGTTTCACCCGCGTAAGTCCTGATCCGAACCAGTAGTTCCTAAGATAAGTTCAAACAAATAATGGAAGCCCTCAAAGACGAATAATTTTCCCCGTTTTTTCCACATTTCCCACTGATTCTTCACTCCTATTGGTCGCAGCGTGATGTTATATAGCCTAAAGCCTTCCTCGATAAATAGACTATCCAACACAAAAATATTTTTTTCGATTTGAACCAACAGTTCCTGAGATTAGCGCGTTCAAACAAACAAACAAACTTTCAGCTTTATAATATAAGTATAGATTATCCTAGTCCTAACTAATATGATAATTCTGAAAGTTTGTTTATTTGTTTGTACCTATATGACATAAAACTTAATACAATAAAGCTTATAGTCGTAGATTAAAAGCTTTTACTATAATTGATTCGAAAAATAAACGAAATAAACGTTTAGAATTTCGTATAACCTAAATGTTAGTAAAAATTTAAGCTAAGCTAATCAGGCATTCCGAAACCACACTTTTTAACGTATCTACCTAGTGTTAAGTAATTTGCAAATGGTCAATTGTTTAAAAGAAAATGAAAATACGACTTTATGCAATTAATATTTTGAAATTTCCGTGTGTTTATGTCCTTTAAAAGCCATAGAGCCGTATTTAATTATTATTTTTTAGTTCCTAATATCTTTTTAATTGACGTGTTAAAGTTTTTAAAATTGATCAGAAGATACATGCAACATTTCAATTTCTAACTTCGTAATTTTTTTTTGTTTTTACGCAAAAAATAAAGAATTTGGCAGGCTTATTACGCCTTGATTACCTTAATCTTTTTTTATAAAATATGTAGTTTAGTTATTCAATTTGTTTAAAAAGTCAATTATAGACTTTTTATTATTTACCAACAAATTTTGAAATTTTAATAGTCTTGCAGAATTTTCATGTTAAAATGCAATTTACATGCACACGACATGTTTTAGAAACCACACAATAATTATGTTTTTCCCGCTTTAAGTGTTGATTTTAAAAATAAAAGTCAAAGTAAAAATATAAGAAAAAGTTCATTATAACATGTAGAAGGGAAAAAAATATGCATAATTATTGTGACTAAAGCATAAATAGCTATTATGGGTTGATAGTAAAATTTTATAGGAAAAATTAGTCTTTAAAAATGGCAACTGAAATTCAAAAATTCAAAACCCGAGATGAGACTTTTGAAGATGCATGCTTTAAAATATTTCCAGCAAGCCCAGTCATTTTCCATAATATTGAATTCAATATAGAACTCTGAAAAACTCTAATTCGACAAGACTTTACTTCGAAATTATCTAACACAGATACGAATTCGTTTTGATAATACTTATTTTATTTTACTACTAAATACATTTTAGTGCTTTAGATAATTACCTTCTTATTACTTTTTTGTTGTACCTTACCCAATTTTAAAAACTATCCACCAAAAAGCTTGGTGTTCTGGCGAAGGTGAGACGGTACTTCACGTCGGGACAGTTGCTCAACTTGTACCAAGCACAAGTCCGCTCGTGCATGGAGTACTGTTCTCACCTCTGGGACGGTTCGGCAAAATACCAGCTGGAGGCGTTGGAGTCAATTGAGAGGAGAGCCAGGAGACTCATCGGTGACGATAAGCTGGGCAACAAAAGGCTCCAGAGCCTGGAACATCGTCGCAGGGTGGCGAGCTTGTCGGCCTTTTATCGGATACATTTCATTTTGCCTGCGTCTGTCTTTCCTGACGTGTACAATTTGGGGGTCTTCAAGTCGCGAGTGAATAGGTATCTTCTAGGAAGGCGTGTTACATCTTAGGCCGCATCGTCACCTACCATCAGGCAGGTGTGATAGTGGTCAAACGCTGACCTATCATATATAAAAAAAATAAAAAAAAACCATCCATTGTACAAAGTTTAAGCATTAAACGTTCTTATTTTTATTCTTATGAAGTAACTTAACTCCGATACTACGAAGCTCCGACAAGGCGTTTCTTCGACATGACTGAACAAGAAACCAATAGAAAAGTTCGACATCATTTTTCTTAAAAAAAAATCTATTACGAATGATTCAATTTCGACAACACTCTTCTTCGACATATTGTACTTCGACAATATCTTATTTTAACTATCTAAGTTTAACTTTTATTATATTTTAAAGTAGTTTCATTATGAAATTGGAATTCTGATAAAAATCGCAATTAAAAAGCTTGTTCCGGAAGTTATTATTGTCAGAATTTAAATTTATATATAAAATATCTAATCTGAACTTTGTTTACGACGCAATTAACGTCGACCCAACAATGAATTTAAAGTATTAAGTAAATTTTGCAGCGATACTTATTCGAATATTTAAATACTAGCTGCGACCCACGGTTTCACCCGCGTTAGTCCCGATCCAATGAAAATATATGACGAAAAACGCTGAGCAATTTCACAGATGTCAAATTGACATTTGACAGATGTCAAAGTGACATTTAACAGATGTCATCTGTCACTTTGACATCTGTCACTTTTTCGACACTTTTCGTTATATTTTAGACAATTCACACAATATCTTTATAAATTACAGCCTATGTTATATTCTGATGTATAAGCTATATTATTGTAAAGTTTCATTAAAATCCATTCAGTAGTTTTTGCGTTAAAGAGTAACAAACATCCAGACATCCATACGTACAAACTTTCACGTTTATAATATAAGTAGGATTAAACAATTCACACAATATCTTTATAAATTACAGCCTATGTTCTATTCTGATGTATAAGCTATATTATTGTAAAGTTTCATTAAAATCCATTCAGTAGTTTTTGCGTTAAAGAGTAACAAACATCCAGACATCCATACATACAAACTTTCACGTTTATAATATTAGTAGAAGTAGGATAATCTTACAGCTGTAGTTTCAGGCTGTAATATCTTAAAATATGAATCATAAACGTTATCATATTTTATAAGAAACTTGAAACGTTTTCCAAGAAAAACATGATATTTTACTACAGAAATTTAATTAGGTACTGTAGGAAGGGTGAAATCTAGAACCAATCTTAATAAAACAAGTAATTAACTTATAATTATTACAAAGAAAAACTTTATAGTTATTGACGACTCAGTTGGCACAATGGTCACCATGTCGGACTGCCAAACACAGGGTTGCGGATTCGATTCCCGCCTCAGACAAGTATTTTTTCATAGATATTTGTCTGTGGTCTGGTTGTTTCTATGTATTAAAAGTATATATTTACAAAGAAAAGTATATAAGTAGTATATCCGTTGTCTAGCACCCATTATACAAGTCTAGTTACTTAAGCTTGGGGCTAGATGGCGATGTGGGGAATGTCCTGCAATATTTATTTATTTTTATTTAAGTATTAAGTTACTTGATTTTGATAGTAATTTAAGCAGTTTACTAATTTTGAAAAATTGGATATTTTTTCGGGTAAGTAACGGAGCGACCCAGTCCCTGAGAATCACACTTTCTGAATTCCCGACAAATGACGATTTAGGGTTGCATAAGAAAGAACAGATCTTTTTCGCTTAGTACCGATTTTTGGGAGGGAAATAGTATTTTTTACTCCTTAGGGTCAACCGGTCATATATGGGTTTCGGTAGAACAAAACCGAAATGAATTTTCAATTTCTGTGTAAATCTAAATGACGATTTTAATATTTTATCGATATCGACATGTACTATCGATATCCCAACACATCACTGTTTCTAAGGATTTTCGGCGCTTTTTGATAAATTTATATACGCGTCCAATTTTGCGGTATAATCTGTTAGCTTCCCGTTAAATGGTACCTACTAGAGATGCCATGAATATTCGGCAACTATTCGGTATTCGGCTAATTATTCACAAAGCCGAATAACACGTAGTATTCGGCCGAATACCGAATACCAAATCATGAAAAAAAAACACGTATTGGAGACTCTTAACAATAGATCAGTGTATGTAGTATTTAAAATCTAACGGTAAGTTATGGTGAATCAAAACAAGCTTTTTAGCATATTTTGTTGACAGAAAACTATTGTACTTATCCTAATAAATAGAATAAAATAGAATACAATATAATATATTCTGAGAAACACACGACATAATACAAATAAGAAGCAATAAGAGTTAGTTACTGAGAATAGTATAACAAATAATAAGAGATAGTTACTGAGAATAGTAAATACAAAAAACAGAGAAAAACTAATAAGTATCTGAGAAGTCGTGTAAATTATTCCTGCTGTCCAAAAATACCGGTGGTAATTATTATAAATTTTAGCAATTTCTGCTACGCTTGAATACTTGCTTGCGTTGTAAAGATCACCCGCGGAATGTATTAAGGTGAAAGGGTACCGGCTTTCTCTCAATACAAACGTAGTCGACTGTTTCCTCCCTAGATAATGCCACCAGCACAAATATTGTTGTTGCATAAAACCTATAACTTCTATGACTATGCCCCTATGTCTTGGTTTTTTTCATTTTCTAATCATAGAAATTAAGAGTAAAAAAAAAAACATAGGAGCATGGTCATGGCAGTTATAGGTTATATATATATATATATCTAGCGACCCGCCCCGGCTTCGCACGGCTATATTATGCATGTATTATACATATAAACCTTCCTCTTGAATCACTCTATCTATTAAAGAAAACCGCATCAAAATCCGTTGCGTAGTTTTAAAGATTTAAGCATACAAAGGGATATAGGTTGTTTTATACTATGTAGTGATGACACTCATTATCCATGGAGGAAACAGTCGACTACGTTTCTATGGAGAGAGAGAGAGAGCCGATACCCTTTCCTGTTAAGGTGGTGAATTGAAGATTTTTACATTTGGATGCCAATATATCACAGTAATTACAATACATGAGGAAACCCTTCTGTGGTATTTAATTTATCCATCTTTTGCCATCATTTTGACTGTTTTGTTTACACGATTAGTTAACTTTTATAACACAATAAAAAATGATTAAAACAACTCGTTATAAACAGAGATTTTCATTTTACAACGAAACGGAATATATTGAAACATTTTTTTTTACGGTTTTAGTTAGTAGTAATCTGCACTTCATATTGACTGAACCAGTTTTACCTAATTAGCAATATAATTAATATTAAACGAGAAATACTGTTTTGGCGCTTACGTCGTTGCAACTTGAGCTCACTCTCGCGCGGTTCTAGATGGAAATCTGTCCCGTCTCGCCCGCTCAGTCCCCGTTTGACCATTGTCAGCGACGGTTCTGTGTCTGTCCAACTCCCGCGCGCTAATATTTAGTATACGAGTGATTGCGAATAAAAAAATGGGCAAAAAGGCAGTGAAAATATCTAAAAGAAAGAGGAAAGCCTTCTTTCTCGAAAGATGTGTGAAAATGAATAAGATAAGGTAAGTAAACCTCACGTTATTTTAACATTGTGGTTATTTACTCAGATTAAAATAATACAATCATTTTTATACGATAGATACGTACAATAAGTAGGTATTATTAAATATTAGAACGGAATTATATGTAGTTACTTATATGTGCCGTGTCTGTGTATTTGGTTTGAAATCGTACGATTACCTACCTATATCATTTTACCTACCTTTATTGTTGTTGTTATTTCAGGCAATCGCGAAGAAAGCAATCTAACGAAAATGATTCTACTTCTTCTGTAAGTACCAACTACTACCTAATAGATACCTACTAGTTTATTTCCAAACAACTAAGTACCGCATAAAAACCCTTGAAGCTACTTCTCTTGCGCTCCAAATATATCGTACGTACATTGTAGGTTCTTACAAAACTAGTCTAATTGGACCTAAGTACGCAGAAATCTCAAGAGCTCCAAAATTGGTAAGTAAGTGTCGTTAGCAAAATCATTACCTACTTATTATTTTTTCCACACATAATGTGAGTCTAAGGACGTACCTACATTTCTAATTTTTTTTTCTACCACATAGAAGTCACTTCCCATGCACTTCAAATCTATTGTTTCCAAAATTCATTTAGCAATACCTTCATTATATCTCAAAGGGCTCCAAATGATATGTAGGTTCTTAGAAAACTAGTATAATTGGACATAAGAACGCAGAAATCCCAAGAGCTCCAAAATTGGTAAGTAAGTGTCGTTAGCAAAATCATTACCTACTTATTATTTTTTCCACACATAATGTGAGTCTAAGGACGTACCTACATTTCTAATTTTTTTTTCTACCACATAGAAGTCACTTCCCATGCACTTCAAATCTATTGTTTCCAAAATTCATTTAGCAATACCTTCATTATATCTCAAAGGGCTCCAAATGATATGTAGGTTCTTAGAAAACTAGTATAATTGGACATAAGAACGCAGAAATCCCAAGAGCTCCAAAATTGGTAAGTAAGTGTCGTTAGCAAAATCATTACCTACTTATTATTTTTTCCACACATAATGTGAGTCTAAGGACGTACCTACATTTCTAATTTTTTTTTCTACCACATAGAAGTCACTTCCCATGCACTTCAAATCTATTGTTTCCAAAATTCATTTAGCAATACCTTCATTATATCTCAAAGGGCTCCAAATGATATGTAGGTTCTTAGAAAACTAGTATAATTGGACATAAGAACGCAGAAATCCCAAGAGCTCCAAAATTGGTAAGTAAGTGTCGTTAGCAAAATCATTACCTACTTATTATTTTTTCCACACATAATGTGAGTCTAAGGACGTACCTACATTTCTAATTTTTTTTTCTACCACATAGAAGTCACTTCCCATGCACTTCAAATCTATTGTTTCCAAAATTCATTTAGCAATACCTTCATTATATCTCAAAGGGCTCCAAATGATATGTAGGTTCTTAGAAAACTAGTATAATTGGACATAAGAACGCAGAAATCCCAAGAGCTCCAAAATTGGTAAGTAAGTGTCGTTAGCAAAATCATTACCTACTTATTATTTTTTTCCACACATAATGTGAGTCTAAGGACGTACCTACATTTCTAAATTTTTTTTCTACCACATAGAGGTCACTTCCCATGCACTCCAAATCTATTGTTTCCAAAATTCATTTAGCAATACCTTCATTATATCTCAAAGGGCTCCAAATGATATGTAGGTTCTTACAAAACTAGTATAATTGGACCTAAGAACGCAGAAATCCTAAGAGCTCCAAAATTGGTAAGTAAGTGTCGTTAGCAAATTCACTTATCTACATATTTTCTTTGTGACTAAGACTCCTTACATAGATAAACTTATATACCTAGACAGCTGCTGTAGGACAGTATCTAAGTGGATATATCTTATTGCATACCTAGTAATATCTACAACTAAGTTTTTCTTATTGCAGACAAAATTAGCTGAATCTTTATTGATTAGTCAGGATCCAGTATTGCCAACCGAAAATATTGATTTAGGCTCAGAGGTTAGTACTTTTGTGTTTTATTTACCTTGTTTCCTACTGATTTTAAAATACCACTTTCGTATTTTAAAATCAGTAGGAAACAACGTGTTATATGTAAGTGTACCTATGTTTATTACTTTTTCACACAAGAGCAACTGAACCGATTTCGATGTGTGCGTAGCTTAACTTCTGAAATAACACATCCTATCCTATCTCTTACTAATCTTTACTTATAATCTCTATACACGGTGTAACAAGGGGGGTGGATCATCGGTTGTTGGGGGGTAGGGGACTTCAGTACCTATCGATTTAACCCCCATGTATGTTCAGCAATATTCACTGGTTCAAAAGTTATTTGGACTTTAGTGAAATTTTTGTCAAAATCAGATTTCACCCTGAACTTCGCAATTACAGCCAAACTATCAGGTCTGCGATTCTGTTTTTTTTTTTTGTGAAACAAGTTTAATAGTGGACCTTTTTAACCCATAAATCAGTCAGCGTCTAAGATTTATAAAACCTAAAATATAACCATTAAAGTAATTTTTTTTTTCAAAATCTAATGTTTACATTATCTTTGTATGGTTCTAAAAAAAATATTTTACAGAAAAAAAAAAATACTGCAACCTATCTTAAAAACTACTGGCTTTCATGAAGAATAAACCCTGAAAGTTTCATTTGGCTAGAGCTAAGACATCATGTTGAAAAATGTACTTGATAGTCCAAAAAGTGAAAATAATCGATATTATTTTCATACAAAAAATAGGTAAGTAACTAAAAATTTTTTTTTTAATTTTTAATTTTATTTTCTATTACCATTGCATATTATTACGGTATTTTATTTGATTCATTCATGCACTTTCGTATCTTGTTATTCTACTTTTAGCATAGCGTACGCTTATCAAATTTTGTATGAAAAAAATATTGATTATTTTTACTTTTTCGACCATCAAGTACATTTTTCAACATGATGTCCTAGTTCTAGCTAAATGAAACTTTTAAGGTTTATACTTCATGAAAGGCAGTAGTTTTTAAGATAGGTTGCAGAAAAAAATATTCTGTGAAATATTTTTTTTAGAACCATACAAAGATAATGTAAACATTAGATTTTGAAAAAAAAAATTACTTTAATGGTTATATTTTAGGTTTTATAAATCTTAGACGCTGATTGATTTATGGGTTAAAAAGGTCCACTATTAAACTTGTTTCACAAAAAAAAACAGAATCGCAGACCTGATAGTTTGGCTGTAATTGCGAAGTTCAGGGTGAAATCTGATTTTGACTAAAATTTCACTAAAGTCCAAATAACTTTTGAACCAGTGAATATTGCTGAACATACATGGGGGTTAAATCGATAGGTACTGAGGTCCCCTACCCCCCAACAACCGATGATCCACCCCCCTTGTTACACCGTGTATATATAAAATTCTCGTGTCGCGGTGTTTTTATATGACATTTTTTGTGTATATTCGTTTGATCTATTTTTTTGGCAAAACAACGTTTTCCGACAGCTAGTTTTATAGAAGCGAAAGTTTGTGAATGTATTTGTTATTTTTTCATATAAAAACTGCTGAACCGATAGTCATAAAACGTGGAATAAAGACAGCTGGAGTTCTGGAATAACACATAGGCTACTTTATAAAGCAATGTTCTTGCGGGATCAGGACTTAAGTGGGTGAAACCGCAAGGCTCAGCTAGTGAGCTTCTAAACAAGTATTATAATATAAATAGTATAGTATTA
Organism: Idaea aversata; assembly: GCA_907269075.1. Lineage (NCBI taxonomy): Eukaryota > Metazoa > Arthropoda > Insecta > Lepidoptera > Geometridae > Idaea > Idaea aversata. The sequence goes on from OU026109.1 coordinate 3,192,697, forward strand.
GTTCTAAGTAATTACTCCTTGTTACAGTCGAAATTATCCGAACCTATGTCTATACAACCTCCATCTTCGAATCAGGATCAAGTATTGCAAAACGAAGATAATCATTTGGTCATAGAGGTATGAACTAACGTATTACATCCTACTCTTACTATAATAATGTTTGTTTGTGAAATAGTAAAAGATTAATATTTATTGTTGCAGGCGGAGCCAACACCTCCAAAGTCAGGGGTAATTGCTGGAAGACGCATTGTCTATCTAAGTTATTTCTACGAGCAACTACAGTCAATATCTAACCATGGCCCTTTGGGTTGCAATATAAGCCATATGAATATCATAGGCGAGAAACAAATAGGTTTAATTTCTAAAATTCCTCTATTGTGCCAAATGTGTAATTTGCATAAAAGTTGATTTAAAAATATCGTCAAAATAAATGTTTATCTTATAAGACTTATAATTTTTATAATATTTTTCCTAATTTATTCAAATATTGTGATTATTTGCAAAAAAAACACACAAAAATGCCAATCTCACGAGATTTCGAAATTGGCGAGATCTCGTAGTATAATCTCATTCATAATCTCGCGGTTTCTCGCTTAAAACCCAATCTCGCGAGATTTGCATTCCCTATTTGTGTGTATATGACACTACTGTAATTAGCTACCTATTGTGTCTATTTGTCTGTCTATTTATTTCCGGAATCGATATGTATTATAACACTAATCGATTGGTAAAAATGATATCGTGTTTTTTTAATTTAGGGGTATAGGTAAGGTGCGCGAGTGTAATGTACGAATAAATGTTTCGGGGACATGTAAAATGCCTTTCATTTCATATTTACTAGTAACAGTAGATGTATCTGTAAGAATCCTGTAATTTACTCACTGGTGAGAAAACTGTATGCTTGCAACGGGCTCCAACGCCTATTTTTATTAGTATCTTATTTTGCGCCTTTTGGAGCAAAATAAGATACTTATACGCCCTTTGGAGCCGTTTGAGACTAAATGTCTCAAACGGCTCCAAATAAATTTATTTACAGAAAAGCGACTAGTTGGATCCCAAACACTCCGAAACAGTTTGTGTATGGTTACAAATAAAACATTATTTTATCACGGTTAACAAAATATATATAATTTTATCATGGTCAAACTTATAGACCCTTGTAAAACTAAACTTAACCATACATCCATACACTAACTGTCTTGGAGCTATTGGGACTTAAATAGTTGCTTTTTAGGGTTTTGTTTTCAACAAAAAACCCTCATAGTTTTTTGGAGCGAGTGGGAAGAAGCCATCGAAAACACTTTGTGAAAAAGTCACGTGGTGAAAGCTAGTGTAAGTATTTGTAATAATAGAATAGAATGTTGATGAGTAAAGACTCAATGCACACAAATAGGTCATTTGGTTCTCCATCTAGTAGGTAATACCTATATAATTTTAGGTTGTAACACAGAATATATATGTATAAGTTTATAATAACAACGAAGAGGTAGGTATTTCGCTTTGTACCTTATTTTTATTTGTTGACTGGTACGGTAGGTGCTGTATTCCCTGGTACATACAAAGGTAGACAAAAATATTTGGTAAGTAGGTACATGTAGGGTTAGGTGGGTATGATTTTCATAATATTATAACACAGCGTCATCTAGCCCCAAACAAAACAACCAGTCTTGTAATTATTCTAGCGACTATACAACGGATAGTAGAATATATACCTGTATACCTATCTACATTTTTTGTAAATAAACACAAAGAAACATCCATAAAAGATACAAATTAAGTATATCCGACTAATATTTGTCCCATGACAAAAATCGAACCCATAACCTTCTGTGACGCAAGATGCCTTAGCAGTACGTCGCGTACCTATACGTATATAGGTACGTGTCCGGCAGATAGTGCGGTGCGGGGAAGCGCGGGGTGCGGGCCTTAGCTCCGCCCGATCGCCCAAGGTCATTCGCTATTATACGGGTCTTAAGGTATCATTAAATATTCTGTGCCTCGGCCGAGAACTTAGCCGAATAATCGGTATTCGGCAAAAATAACTATTCATGACATCTCTAGACCTACATATTTTTCGGAAACCAAGTTTTTTTTTTATCATGTTTGTTTTTATGTAAATCATATGTTTTTGTTATGTAAAATAGACGTCATCCCGGTATCCAAAGGGTTAACTTTTGCTTTATTGTCGTTTGATAAAATAATTAATTTGTTTTTGAATGTTGGTTGGAATTAAATTGTTTTATTTTTTAATTGGAATATGTTTTTCGTTAACTTTATAATTTTATATATTCAGAGACAAATGTTGATTTAGAATGAAGAATAAATAATTATTCGAGATGACGTGATATGTTTTGCGTTATTTGGAAAATAGGGTTAAGGTTTTGCCTGCGTAAGTCCCGATCCCGCGGGTATTTCGGAATCAAAAGCATCTTATGTCCAGAAGGACATCTATATAATCTATGGGGATAGTGTTTATATTATAGTTACCTATTAAATCTATAGGTATAGTGTTTAGCCTAAAGTTCACGAGTAAATCTGTATCTAAATCTAAGGTTTAAATCCACATCTCGGACTATCCTTAAACCTCGTTTCGGAATAAGGGGGGGGGGGGGTTAGGTGTAAGAAGGTTCTATTCTTGGAACTAAACCCCAAAAAAGATGTTCTCCCTATCCCCTATTTGGGGAATAGGGAGAATATCCCTTATTTGGGGTTAGTAAATAGAATGATAATTTAGAGATAAGTTTTGGGGGAGAATATCTGTAAATAGAGTGATAATTTGGAGTATTTCTGTTTCATACCACATCTAAAAATAAAAATAAATTAAGTGTTTGTACTGTTGGAAAATAAATCAGTAATATTTTTTATACCTACCTAATTTTATTTTGACTCGTAGGTATAAGCTAAAAATAACATTTTTACTTAACCTACCTCATCTAGTACGACACAGCAAATTATCTCCCAAATTGATAATTTTGCCAATTTGGGGGATTGGAGGAATACAGTCTAACAGTCTGCCCCAATCTGCGAGGTTTTAAATACCCCCAAACTAGTCTCAAAACTTCCCCAAACTAGTCTCAAAACACCCCTAAGATTGATCGCACACTTATTTTACCAACTCACTGTATAATGTTGAGATCAAATTATGTAGGTCTCATGAAAAAAACATAAAAACTATCGACTTTTCCCTTCACTAATATTTATTTTGTTTACCTTTTGTACTTGGATTACTGAATAAAGGTCTTCTTCCACCATAACAAAGTAATATTAGACGACCCAGTTGGCACAATGGTCACCATGCGGGACTGCTAAACACAGGGTTGCGGGTTTGATTCCCGCCTCAGACAAGTATTTATGCTTAGATAATTTGTCTGTGGTCTGGTTATGTCTATGTATTATAAGTATATTTTTACAAAAAAGTATATAAGTGGTACCTACATATCCGTTATCGCGCCCCCATAACACAAGTCTAGTTACTTATCTTGGGGCTAGATGGCGATGTGTGAATTGTCCAACAATATTTATTATTATAACCGAACAGGCAATTTCCTTGTGTTTTTAACCGACTTCAGAAAAAGAAGGAGGTATTTTTATCAAGCGATTTCAAAGATGGAGTTCTCAATTTTACGGATATTTTTTTTATTTTTATGTATGTTTACTGATTTCTCGAAGACGGCTCAACCGATCCAGATGATTCTTTTTTTGTTGAAAAGTGGATACCTTAGGGATGGTCTCATAAAAATTTGGTGTAGATGTGATGAGGATTTTCGGAGTGATGAACAGAATTGCACATCGTCTGTTTTATGGCATGCATCATGAAAGTCATCCAAACAACGAATCATCAAAGTTGGATTTCGATGTTTCTTTTTATCTGACTGCAAAAAAAGAGTTATGTTTTTGTTATCTTTGTATTTAGACATGAAAAAGTCTTTGAAAATAGATCAGAAGTGCAAGTCCCTTTGCAAAAACTAAATAACGGATGTGACGTCATAAATACACATCCTAACTTAGTTTTTAAGACGATACAATGTGATCTTTGTACAAATGTAATTAAGCACCTAAATGAATAAAGATATTTGATTTTTATTTTGAATACGTCATATTTTTTAACGGATAAGGAAAGTAAAATTAACTTAACCTCTTTTTTATCCAAATATTCCCACGGGATCAGGAATAACGCTGAGGAGGCTTACAGCTAAGCGACGCTCGCTGATCGTTTACGGTCGTGCGGGTTAAGCGACGCCAGGCGCGGTCATTACTTCGATGGGTGGCCAATTAGTAGTGTGGCAAAAATGTGTTTTCGTGTGCCCCTCCGTGCTTCGGAAGGCACGTTAAGCCGTTGGTCCCGGTTACTATCTCTAGTAGCAGTCGTTAGGTCAAGTTAGAGGCCTTAAGGCGATCTGAAAACTCTAACAATAGGTGAGCCACACCGCTATACGACAAGAAGAAGAAGGAATAACGCGGGGAAAACCGAAGTTGTCGCACAACAATTTAATCCTAGAATCAACACGAGCGAAACAAGGGTAAATACTAGTTATCCGTATAATTTTCCAACATTATCCTGTCAAATAAATCAGTATCAAATTCATGGCAACCCCTGAGACGGGCAACCCCAGCCCAGGTGGGAGGGAGACGGCAATTTGCAAGTCATTGTGTTTTATAATGATTATAACCAGATGAGGTGTCATTTTAGCCGAGTTGGATTAAAGTAGGTTATCGTTTTACATACTAGCTACGCACCGCGATTCCGATCCCGTGGGAATGTTGAGATAAAAAAATTAACACTAAAACAGGGAAATAACGGTTTCTCTGGGGGAGCATATGGGGTCCGTCAGACCTTGAAAATTTATTTTAAATCAACGGTATTACAAATTATCGGTCCCCTTAGTCCCGGGGGTGGTTAATCGTGAAAAAGTTCTTGACAGGGGGACCGTTTTCCGTAGGGGGATCGTTACCCCTAACGATCCCCCTACGGAAAACGGTCCGTAGGATGAAGCGTCGCCCGACGGTTCATCGTGAACCAAAATAACAACACCAACAAAATATGAAGTCTCGCGTTCCATTTTGTAGTTTGACTGCCCGTCTTCTTTAGTTGGTGTTGTTATTTCTCATATTTTTAGTCGTTTTTTTTCAATTTTGAATTTTAAAGTAGTATACAGCCTTTTCCGATAAATGGACTATCCAACACAATTATTATTATTTTTTTTTTTGACTAGTAGTTCCGGAGATAAGCGGGTTCAACCAAACAAACAAACTTGTCTTTTGCAATACCGAATAATTGAAAAATGAACAAAAACTCAAATTTGTATGATAACCACTTCTCCCGGTTCTAATTAAGCTTGCAAGATAAGACCTAAACAAACTAACATACATACATAGGTACGGTCGGCTGCATAACTGCAGCCCCCGGTAGAGTTCGAAAATTACTATTATTAAAATAAATAAATAAATAAATTGATTTTTATTTCAGGCAAAACCCATATACAAAACACGATTACAACTAATTATACAGATGTCAGAATTTCATTTTAAAATGTAGGTAGTAGGTAGGTGCACAATATTATGCAATTTAAATTCAAAAATATATTATCGCTTCTTTGCTTCAATAACGTGATAAGTCTGACAATTCATTTTTTTTTTATTTGATAATTGAAACCGCCGTGGCCGATTTTATTTTTCCAAAAAACGTGGTATCTTTAGTGTGTCTAATAGCGAATCTATGAGTGAAAGAGACAGCGCCACTGTGTCAGATCGCGATATCACGTTGTCTCTTTCTGCACGGAGGTTAGTTTCAACAACGAAACAAAACAGTTGTCACTACGCACGTGGAGAGGAAGGTGCTCTGAAATTTCTGCGAAAACGTGACATCACGACGATATTACTTTTTGGTTGCAAAGGTATGTTTTAATGGAGTTATTATTTTTTATTTTATAGTGTGATATGTAAGTTTAACACAGTGTTGTTGAAAAAAATTGTGATTTGTTGATTGTTATAAATGCTCATGTCACACTGTTGCCGAAAAAATACGAATTTTGCAGTGTGTTATTTTAAGATATAACATTGTAGATGATGAAACTTTTTCTAATACGAAAACCAAGTCATAGTTATATGCTGATGTTCCGTTACTGAACAAAGATTAATCAATTTTACCAGTAATATTTATAAATATTACGTTGTTAATGCTAAAACAAATAGATATTTGTACTTACTTATTTCTTCTAGATGGATTCGCGCAGTAAAAGACTTGTTGATCTTGCATTGACAAGAGAAAATTCGAATATTGATGTTGCAGGGACAAATACAGGTATTTGTATATTTAACTATTGTACTTGTACTTATATACTGGCAGTGCTTGGCATGTCTAAAGGTGGACGCAAATGTGACAGGCACGGGGAGACTTGGTGGTGGAACGACACAGTCCAGAGGGAGACTAAGGCGAAGAAAGCCCTCTTTAAAAAGTGGCAAGCGTCCAGCTCTCCTGAAGATCGCGACTCGTATAAAGCCGCCAAACGTGCCACAAAAAGAGCAGTAGCCAGAGCCAGACTGAACCACTTACAGTCACTGTATGATAAGTTGGAAACGTCTGAGGGGCAGATAAGTTGGCACGTTCGAGGATAAAAGCGGCGCAGGATATATCCAAGTGCCGCTGTGTAAAAGACCCCGATGGTAACCTGCTTTGCGAGGACCTCGCGGTGAAGGAGAGATGGCGCTCTTATTTCCACGACCTGCTGAATAAGCAGTACAAAAAGGTGCAGCCGCCGGAACTCCCTCCGAATCAAGGACTAGTGCCACCGATTACGCCTGATGAAGTCCGCAAGGCTCTTCGCCGCATGAAGAATCGGAAAGCTGTCGGAGCCGATGGAGTCCCTATCGAAGTGTGGAAGGTGATGGGTCCTCGTGGTGTGGGCATCTTGACCAACCTCTTTAACCGCATACTCGAGACCGGCGAGATCCCTGCCCAATGGAGATTGAGTGTTATTACCCCAGGTTTCAATGGCAAGGGATCGGTGCAGGAGTGTGGCAGTTATCGAGGTATAAAGGTCATGTCCCACACCATGAAGCTCTACGAGTGGATAGTCGACTCTCGGATCCGACAGGAGTGCACTGTCTCTGGGTCGCCCTAGGGATCGTTATGGAGAAATACAGGACGAAGAATACGCCTCTGCATTTTCTATTCCTAGATTTGCAGAAGACTGAATGTGGCGAAGACAGAGTACTTGGCTTGCAATACCACAGATCCCACACCTGTCTGCGTAGACGGTCATATGGCCGAGCGGACAGACCAGTTTAAGTACTTGGGATCTGTGCTTCGCGCGTCCGGCGACATCGATTGCGACGTCAAGTCACGCATTTCAGCGGCTTGGGCCAAGTGGCGTGAGGTGACTAGTGTCATTTGCGACCCCAAAATGCCGGTTAAACTAAAAGGACAGGTCTATAAAACCATCATTAGACCTGTCCTTTTGTATGGTAGTGAGGCGTGGCCGGTGCTTGAGCGACATAAGCAGGAGCTGCGTGTCACGGAGATGAAGATGTTGCGCTGGATGTGTGGAGTGACGCGAAAGGATCGCGTCAGGAACTCCCGCATCCGGGGCAGCCTTCATGTCCGAGACATTACAGATAAATTGCAAGAGTGTCGCTTACGCTGGTACGGCCACGTCTTGCGAAAACCGGCTAGTTACGTGGAGAACAAATGTCTTGCCATGGCGCCTCCGCTGGGTCGTGGCAGACTTGGTAGACCCAAGAAGTGCTGGCTTGACGTCGTAAAGGGTGATATGCGTGCAAATGGCCTTACAACCCAGGATACCGAAGATCGTGCGAAGTGGAGGCGTAAAAGTAGGAAAGCGGACCCCGGGCTCCCGAGAGGGATGCAACCGGGAATATCGCTCGGATGATGATGATGATGATGGACTTGTACTTATATACGGGCTGTTTTCTGCGATTAGACTCTTTTTAATTGGGTCCTTTTTGCGTGAAGATGGAGTAGGCTTGCCCTGCACCTACTACCTTCTCAGCTGAGTCGACCATGTCCAGAGGAGAGAACTTGTCAATACTTCTGGAGCCAACTAAGCCGCGGGTTTCATCACGATTTCATCATATTGAACTATTATAAAGATATAATGTTATATTTGTATACTTAATCAAAATTATAAAAGTAAGTAAGTAGTTTTTAATATCACTTTTTCCAATAAAATTTGGTTCTGAAATCTAATAGTTTTTATTTAAACAATGTTTCTTCAATATATAACTCAGTTTCATAACAAAAGTAATATCATCAACATCGTGACAATTTTGTTTGTAACAATTATTTGACTATAAATTTGCAAGAACAATGTGACATGTTTTCCCCTTTTTTTTAAATAAAGTCAATTTCTTGCTAAACTTCTAAATTATCAGTATTTCGATAAGTTTTTACATAGTATGGTTGTTATACTTTACAATAAAATTTGATTTACATTAAAGAAGGAATTAGTTTTGGCGCTATTATTATTTGAAAGTTAAAAAACACTCTTGTCTAAAATTTCAATTTTCAAGATAACACATTATTGAAGCAAAGAAGCGTTATGTCAAAATTAATAAAATTAAAATAAATGTCCATTGATCATGTATAAAGTCCAAATTAATAAATTCATAAAGTACCAAATAATAATAAAAAAAAACAAATAAGTCTAAATTAATAAAATTAAAAATAAATGTCCAAATCAATAAATTAAATTCAATAAATCACAATAAAATGTCAAGAGATGCAGAATCACATAAATAAACTAAAATCACTAAACCTAAAACTTATACCTATGCACACAAGTCAAAGTTTGAGCATACGTGAGCGAACATACAATGCTTCACGTACACACAATCAAGACGAGAATGGAATGTTTTCATTCTAATAGTTTTTGTTTGATAAATTCATGAGTTAGAAGACTTTAAACTTCAACTAAAGCAGGTGCCTAGAATCTTGCTTGTGTTGAAAACATTCTTATAACAGCCGTTTTGGAACGGTGAGTCTGCAATTATGGAGCCGACTGTACATACACATTGCAAGTTAAATAAACGCTTTTTAAAAAAAGTTATTTAGCTTTTTCCAAAGTCTTTTGCAAATAAAAAATAATAAAAATAAAAAAAAACAGCGCACTCCGGGAGTGCAGGCAGAAGTGAAAACTGTAAAGCGAACTGCGTACGGCAGCTCGCTGCGAACCTGCACCATCCACCGAGAGATGTCGCTGTTAACACTGTTGTACAGAAGTGAGTATCGTAGTTCGGCCGTTTGCACAGAGATGGCGCTGTTTTCAATATTGCATAGTAGTAGAAGCACAATAACTGTTAAAATCTCATATGTCAAAATCTCATCTGTCGCGAGAACGGCTGAAAATGCTCACCCACAAAAGTGCCCAACGCGCCATAAGAAGTTTTCACTTCAATAAGTAAAATATTAATTTTGATTTCAACAGAGATCATCCACGCTATTTGAGGCTCTGTTGTAACATGTTTAGATGCAGTAGGCTTTACCGCTTAGTCGGCCGTGTCCAGAGGAATAAACTCGTCAATCCTGGAACCTTTTTGGAGGCACACGGCTCCTTAGATCTTATTTCTTTTTTGCAACCGACTTCAAAAAAAGGAGGAGGTTCTCAATTCGGTTGTATGTATTTTTAACCGACTTCAAAAAAGGAGGAGGTTCTCAATTCGTCTGTATGTTTTTTTTTTTTTTTTTTTTTTTGTGTGTATGTTACGCGATCATTCGAAGACGGCTCAACCGATTGAGATGATTCTTTTTGTGTTCGAAAAGTGATACCTCAGGGGTGGTCCCATAAAAATTTGGTGAGGATCTGATGAGAATCTTCGGAGTGATGAACAGAATTGCACCTCGAGAGTGCAGCAAATTGCTCAGTTTTCGATTTCCACCAGTAGATTTGGCCCATAAACGAATAGTTACCGATAAATGGAATATCTGAAACCACCTTCTCATCAGAAAACTCTTCAATCAGTTACGATTACAGGTTACAATTTGAAGATTTTAGTCGAATTTAGTCGCCGGACTGGGTTTGAATGAATGTTGATAGAGAACCCTATCTTAAATGAAGTTCTGATGAGGATCTTCGAAGTGATGAACAGAAATGCACCTCGAGAGTGCAGCAAATTGCTCATTTTTCGATTTCCACCAGTAGAATTGGCCCATAAACTAATAGTTACCGATAAATGGAATATCTGAAACCACCTTCTCATCAGAAAACTCTTCAATCGGTTACGATTACAGGTTACAATTTGAATAAAATATTCGCTTTTGCTTCGCCGGACTGGGTTTGAATGAATTTTGATAGAAAACCCTATCCTAAATGAAGATCTGATGAGGATCTTCGGAGTGATGAACAGATCTGCACAGCGAGATTCAACAAATTGCTCAGGTTTCCATTTCCACTAATAGAAGTGGCCCATACACAAAAAGGATGAATGGGGCATCCGAAAACACCTTCTTATCACCAAACTCTTCAATGGGTTACGATTAGGTACAGGTTGCAATTTGAAGAAACAGTCGCTTTCGCCTCATGGAGTAGAATTTTCAGTGACAGTGGCACTAAAAATGGTTAAATAAAAAATAAATAAAAATTTAAAAAACCGACTTCAAAAAAACCTGAAAAGAAAAACTAACAAAACCTGAAAAAAAAACCAAAAAGTGAAAAATAATCCATTTCGGGTCACTAAGACAGCAGATAACTTAAACATAAGTACTTACTTGGAAGTCGGACTGTTTTCTTTATACCTCTCAACATTCAATCTAACCCAGTCCGACTTCCAAGTAAGTACTTATGTTTAAGTTATCTGCTGTCTTAGTGACCCGAAATGGATTATTTTTCACTTTTTGTTTTTTTTTTCAGGTTTTGTTAGTTTTTTTTTATGGATGTTCGCGCATATCTTCTTTGTTTATCAACCGATTTTGATGAATCTTTTTTTATTTATTTTTTTGTATTCTCCTACCTATTTATATTATCGTTTTTAGGGTTCCGTAGCCAAATGGCAAAAAACGGAACCCTTATAGATTCGTCATGTCTGTCTGTTTGCCGTATGCCACTTTTTTCCGAAACTATAAGAACTAGACTGTTGAAACTTGGTAAGTAGATGTATTCTGTGAATCGCATTAAGATTTTCACACAAAAATAGAAAAAAAAAACAATACATTTTCCATACTTAGAACCCCCGGGTACCCCATACTTAGAACTGAAACTCAAAAAAAATTTTCATCAAACGTCTTTAAAAATTATATTGAGGTTTCTAATATCATTTTTTTTCTAAACTTAATAGTTTACGCTAGAGACACTTCCAAAGTGGTAAAAGTGTGCCCCCCCTGTAACTTCTAAAATAAGAGAATGATGAAACTAAAAAAAATATAAGATATACCTACCTACATTACCATGCAAACTTCCACCCAAAATTGATTTGAACGAAATCTGGTAAGTAGTTTTTTTAATACGTCATAAACCGTAAACCGCCATTTACCCTTCATTAGGGTTCTTCATGTATTTTTTGTATGTGTTTTTAACAGACCTGATTTTTATGTGATTATAATGGTACGGAACCCTTCGTGCGCGAGTCCGACTCGTACTTGACCGTTTTTTTGACGTGACAACGTTTTATAAATTGGTTTGCCGGGTGACACTTCAAGAAACTGCGTTACGCTCCGCTGACGTTATGCGCTCACAATGAGAGCGAGTGAGAGGCACGCGGGCATGGTTAGCCCGCCTAAGAGCGAGAGAGACAGACATAAAAAGTGAAAGGCACGCGTCCCTTCCACTCGAGCACAGTTGTTGTCACGTAAAACTTTCGCGCGTATACCGACTTTACAGGCAACCAGTTTTTTTATTTTGTTTTATTCTTTTGTTTATGTGTGTGTTACTATTTTTCTGATTGTCATGTATCGTGTGCTTGTTCAAATAAATGTTTATTTTCTTCCTTTCATTACGTCTGGAGTCAAATAAGCCGCGGGTTTCATCACGATGTTTTCCTTCACCGTAAAACCAATCTTAATTAACTAAAAGTCACTCACTTCTTAAAAACTTCAAAAACGTTTTACGAACATTTAATAACGAGGACCGGAAATTAGTCAAAATACATACTCTTATACAAACCGGAAGTCGTCTTCATTAAGGTTTAAATGAGTGTCTCAAACGAGCTACAGATTAACTAAGTTAGGTTAAGTTGATATCGGATGGAGGGAGTGATTTTAAGTGATTACTTCAAGTGTTTACTGAATTTTATTTGAAAAAAATAATTTAAAAAAATAAAAAAATATTTTTATCTTTTATCTTTTTCTACTGACTTACAATACTTACTTAATCTTTTTTCTTTTATCTTTTTTGGTAGGAAAGTCTTTAACATCAGTAGAAGCAGTGGCGTAGCTTGGGTCATACATAATGTGACCATACGTCCCGTTTTGGGCGGGACAGTCCCGCTTTCAGACTGTGTCCCCGGCAAAGGAAGAAATGTCCCGCTTTCATATTTAAAAAAAAGTGTCCCTAAACATTGTGGTGACTTTGGAGGAAATCAATGCAGAACCGAAGATCTATACCAATTTTAATTGTTGGAAACATGAAAAATTAAATGGAGTAGTTCTACGAAAGTTAGGTTAGAAGTCCTAACCAAACTTAACCCACTTTCCTGGGCTGGGTAACATCATTGCCGGCAATTAATTTGGTACAAATATTACAATATTCTCTCGTTTTGTTGCAAAATCTAGCTCAACATTTCTTTGAACAAAATTCTGTAGTTGTCCCGCTCTGTTTATGGAAAATTATGGTCACGTTAGTCATACATTAAAACAGATAAATAAGTTGGTATATAGGTAGAGAAAGCAATACCCGCGTACCCCCTTAAGAGGAATGGGTACCGTACCTCTCTCCATAAAACTATTACAAACGTAGTCGACTGTTTTCTCCCTGGATAATGACACTTAAGGTTGAACGTTTCGTATCGCTAAGCAAAGTATTCCGCTAGATGGCGCTGTTTTCCCCGAAAGTATATTTTTATTTTATTTTGCTATAATTGACGTGGAATTAAAGAATTAAAGTATTTATGTTGCCTGTTTTCTAGTTTGCTCTGAACATATTTCAAACATAATTTAATTTTTTGGAAGTCACATTTTAAAGTATTTCCAGAGTACAATTTTTAACTCTTGTCACGATATAGATGACACGCACACATACAAAACAATAAACTGTAGCAACTATAGACTATATTTGACGTAGTCCTACAGATACCGATTGGTGTAGTCATTTAGAGCGGCGGGGTAGTGTTCTGAAGAGCCCCGGTTCAAATCTCGATACAAATATATATTTTTTTTTAAAATATATTTTTGAATAAATTTTCTAAAACAGGATCAATTTTATGGTAGGTACTGTTAGTAATCATTTTTTTTAAACTAGGACGAATTCTGAACGATGCAAATTGTACTAGGTCTGAATGGAAAGAGAAAAATAAAGACAAAGTAATGTACAAAAAGGTTTATTTATTTAAAATTAGTTCTATCTTATCATCTTATATCGGGGACTGATGTCAGTCCCCGATATAAGATGATAAGATCCCAAGGGGTCGAAGTGTTGCTGGCTATGTAGCCAGCAACACTTCGACCCCTTGGGATCGATTAATGCAGTGATCCCACTAAGAGGAAAAATCCTATGTTTCTCCGGTTTAGGATATGCATTCCCAAGGAGGCCCATGGGTTTCCTTCGCTTCGGTCCTTCGCTTCGCCACTAAGACGGCGCATTCACACAGGATGTGCTCCATAGTTTCTCTGACATCACCGCAGGTTCTGCAGTCAATATTAGAAGTTATCTTCATTTTTAAAAGCATGTCATTGGTTTTGTAAAGCCATGTCAAGGCACCAATCACAGCTCGTGCTTTGCTTTTTCCGTTGTTCAATATAAATTTAGAAGCCCCTCTGGGCCTGCTACCTATGAATTTCTTCGAATGTAGTAGCCCTTCACTGATTTCCCACTCTTGCGTGTGTTTCTTATCAACGTAATCCTTTACGGCCTTTGTGATTGTGCATGCTGGCAGGCCCGTACATGGTTCTGGTCCAAGCATAGCACTTGCCGATCCTGTTCTTGCAGCTCATCAGCCTTCTCATTTCCTGCTATTCCTTCATGGCCTGGGACCCAGAGTAGTCGTAGTTTGTTCCTACGGCCCAACTTGTGTGGATAGGTTACCCACCTTGAGGGGTATACTTGTGAAATAATTCAATCACTTACAAGACACTAAAATTCCCTCAAGGTTTATTTTCAGTAGGTGCTCAGATGGATGATACTTTAAACACAATAGTAGGAATATATTAAATGATTATAATATTTTATTTTTGGTTTTTCTATTTACTGACTACTTGACATCTCTGTTGACTCTCCGTTGCCTAGGTAACAAGCGCGCATCTAGTGCGAGGCAAAGTATCGACTGGGTGTATGTTGCCAGTGTGTACAACAAACAGTATCAAAAAAACAACAAGACTGCTTGGTTTTTTTCTCGCGAATTACTATACTTCATTTATATTTTAATATATTTTTATACTATTAATTAAATGCAAACAAGTATAAATGTTTATTTATTTATTATATACGTAAAGTGATAATTTGATAAGTCTATCAAAATTATGTATAATTCAAGTATCAAAAAGACGCGACAGTGCCAAAAGTTACATAAAATCTTGCAGGTGTAGGTCTGGCAGCACGGAGTTGAATATCATGCAATTGAAAATATTTTGATTTTTTTATTAGACAGATTAGACGGAGAGGCAACGTCGCCCTTATCCAGCAAACTGTATTGCGGCTCTGCTCTAGCGTAATGGCGTGTTCCTGCTTCCACACACAACGCGACAACGTCGCGTGTTTCCACACATCTATGCGTCACTCACACTATGACCATACGTCAATATAACCGTGCACCACCACATACGTAAAATTGGTCTCTTTTTTCACGCTGAAACAGAGTACTTCCTGGATGTTAAACAGTGATATTTTTGGTCTGCGGATACAATAGCTTAAATTAGACCTACTTTAAGTCATAATAAGTTAAATATCTCAGTATAAAACGTAGGAATCTCTAAAACATTTAGTAGGGAAAACGTATCACCTTAAGCAAATATTTTTGTAGCATAACCACCATGACTATGCCCCTATGTCTTGGTTTGTTCATTTTCGAATTATCATAGAGAGTAATGCCGGCGCCTCACATTGGCTAACGTTCAATAACGTTCCAAGATCGATCCTCACATTGGTGTGTTGGATTCAACAGTATAACTTGGAGCCAACAGGATCGATCTTGGAACGTTATTGAACGTTCCAAGATCGATCCTCACATTGGTGTGTTGGATCCAACAGTATAACTTGGAGCCAACATAGCCAATGTGAGGCGCCGGCATAAGAGTTAAATAAAACAAAATATATTTAAAAATTAGACATAGGGGCATGGTCATGGCAGTTATAAGTTCTAAGCAACAAAAATATTATATTTGTGCTAGTATAAAATATATTAATATAATTTGTGCTAGTGTCATTATCAAGGGAGAAAACAGTCGACTACGTTTGTAGGGAGAGAGCCCCCGGTACCCTTTCCTCTTAAGTCTTTACTTAAGATGTTTAAGTTACACATTAAGTAACATACAATCACAATGTCGCCAAGTTACTTTCTTAAGTGAGCTTAATGAACGTCCCTTGGTGACGTAATGGGTGTTCCAAGTTTGGATAACTTAATTTGGTGCTTACTTTTAATGTTAAATTTGTACTATTGACTTAGAATTATATAGACTGTTAATTATGAACAAAAATAACCGGCCAAGTGCGAGTCGGACTATAAAAATAATTAAGGGAGTATTCATATTTTTCTTTCACTTTCACTTTCAGTAAAAATATTTTTCTTCTGTTTTTAGTTTTTGTTGTTATAGCGTCAATAGAAATACATAATCTGTGAAAATTTTAACTGTCTACCTATCAAGATTTCGAAATACAGCCTGGTGACAGGCAGACAGACAGATAGACAGTTTACACTTTGGGTTCGGAACCCTAAAAATCGTCACTGCTATTTATACAGTTTATACCTCTTATATATAGATGGCACCACCGCAATTTATGCAGTTTATAAACCCCGATCCCCCGATCAGCGTGCTTATCTTCAAAATAACTTCGCTTGCGCGATCTAGGATCTACGATCGGCTCAGTGGCGCCATCTGTTGGTAGCGAGTTGAAACGTCGCCAGAGTACCTCTTATATCTAGATGGCGCCACCGATATTAATGCTATTTATATAAAATACTTACAATTGACATCAATGGATATGTTTTCAGCCACTGGTGGTATAGAAGGATCTGTTACAGCCTGAAAAAAAAAATTAAAACTATAGACAATATTTTTGAAACTAAAAAAAGCAAACGAACGTCAAATTCTATGAAAAAAAGCGAATATAGTCCCGAGTATTTCTCATTGAATTTCGAATATTTTATGTTTTATCAACGGCCAGTTTTAAAGCCAGTGTCAAACTTTTTCTAGTTCAATTGGGTTTGAAATTGGAAAATAAATGATTTGAATTTCGAACTTTTTGTTTAGAACGCAGAATTTTTCTATTCGAGGAGAGTTTCATGAAAAAATTAATCTAATTTCTATTTTGAATTTCGAACTTCCTTTTGTGAACGGGTGAAAAATCGGATAGCCTATATATAACGAACGCAGCCGCAGTAGAAATGTGAAAGCGACTTGTTTTGCCAAAGAGTTTTCATTTTAATTTTCGTGATTGGTCAAATCAAGGGCAACGCGCCCCGTCTCGCTTGTGCGATGTATTTGTACTTGTATACTGACTTTATTCCGCAATTAGACCCTTTTTAATTGTGTCCTATTTGCGTGAGGATGGAGTTGGCTTGCCCAGCACCTACAGAGCTCTTGTCAACACTTCTGGAGCCAACTAAGCCGCGTGTTTCATCACGATGTTTTCCTTCACCGTAAGAGCAACTTAGCGCACATATTTTTTCTTAAGAAAAATAAGAAATGGTTGTCTGTAAAGTCGGTTTACGGACGATAATTTTACGTGATAACGTCATATTTTGTTGAAAAATTGATATTTTTTGTTATTCCTTTGTATATTTTTTTTCCTTTAATAAGTCTTCTATTCGTCACTCGTCACACCATAACACAAGCCCAGATGAGCGATATTATTATTAAATACTCTGTTTCCTAAGTTACCATGACGCGTCCGGTCATACTACCATGACGCATGACGTCACACAATATCACCGTGACACTTTTTTTGTGAATGCAAGTATTCCATCAATTTATTAGACGTTATCACGTCGAAAATTCATTGGCTGGCCGGGATTTGAACACACGACCTATAGATTGAAAGGTGAGGTACCTACCACTAAGCCAACACCGCTCTGATGGCGTTGGCTTAGTGGTGCTAACGGTGCTATATATCTTCGGCAAAGAAGTATTAACTTAAAACTTAACTTAACATATTTTTTGGAACGAAGTTCCTTATCGCGCGTTGCGAAAGGGGGCTAGACGGAAAAAATAAAGACCAAAAGTTGTAACGACACTTTTTGCATAGAAAGCATGTCAGTTATTTTCGTTTCGTCTTTCTATTTCGCATTGAACAGTGTGGTGTCGATGTCGTAACGATTGTTTACAAAAAAAATAAAAAATAAATATCACAATTCCTTTACTAATTAATCGAAAGGAACTTCGTTCCATCCGGGTTTCCCTTGACACCTCTCAAGTTTTGTTTATTAAAACATACTTGGCAAGTGACTTCAGTTCCATAATCCGACCTCTGAAGCTTGAAGGAAGCCGTAGCTCTTGCTTCAGCGTTTGCAAGCAGAGCGTGGGCTTTCCACCAAGACACGCGTGCTGTTGGACGACCTGTAACAAAATAAATAGATATAAAACTATAATGGCCAAAACTTCAAACAAAAACTATATGTTAAGGAGAATTATAGACTCTCCTAATATTGACATATTTAAACGTAGGCTAAAGACTATGCTTATAACAAAGCATATTACAATATACCTGAATTTTTAAATGACAAATCCTTATGTAAGTATGTATTGAAATGATTTTATTTCTAACTAGCCACCCGCCCCGGCTTCGCACGGCTGTATTATGCATGTATGATACATATAAAACTTCCTCTTGAATCACTCTATCTATTAAAAAAAAACAGCGCACTCCGGGAGTGCAGGCAGAAGTGAAAACTGTATATCTGTGTAAAATCTCATCTGTCGCGAGAACATACGCAAAAAGAGTTTTAGATGAAAAAAATAATAATAGTCGGACGACTATTTGTCGTCCGACATTTGTCGTCCGACAAATAGTCGGACATTTGTCGTCCAACAAATAGTCGTCCGACATTTGTCGTCCGTCAATAGTCGTCCGACAAATAGTCGTCCGTTAAAAATATCATATGTACGTCTAAATACACTCACAGCCAAATTAAAAAACTGTATATCTGTGTAAAATCTCATCTGTCGCGAGAACGGCTGAAAATGCTCACCCACAAAAGTGCCCAACGCGCCATAACAAGTTTTCACTTCAAAAACTGCATCAAAATCCGTTGCGTAGTTTTAAAGATTTAAGCATACATAGGGATATAGGGACAGAGAAAGCGACTTTGTATTATACTATGTAGTGATGCTTCGTTTATTTCATAGACATTTTGTAATCTGTTCAATTGTTATCATTAGTTTAGCTATATAATTGATTACGTATTGATTGATTATTTTATTTTCAAAGTGACATCTATGTAATTTGGTAATCATTTGATATCGAACTTTAATTGTTTAATCCCAAAATGTACCTATTTTTTATATTGAATGCCGAAAAGGCTGGATATAGCTGTACTATGTTTTATTTGTAAGACCAATTTGTGACCTGTATTCTCAATAAATAAATGAATTGAAAAAAAATTAATTAAATTGAGGTTAGGTTCTTGAGTGAATAGGTATCTTCTAGGACGGCGTGTTACATCTAAGGCCGCATCGTCACCTACCATCAGGCAGGTGTGATAGTGGTCGCTGACCTATCATATGTAATAGTAGTTTACTACACAAGGTATGTAAGCGAGCTATTACAGAACAAGATCCAATATGGCGCCCGTTAAGGTGAAAGGGTACCTGCGCGCTCTCCATACAAACGTAGTCGACTGTTTCCTCCCTGGATAATGACACTAGCACAAATATTTTTGTGCCACAAAATCTATAACTGCCATGACCATGCCCCTATGTTTTGGTTTTTTTCATTTTCTAATTATCATAGAAATTAAAATTTAAAAAATTTAAAAATCAAAAAATAGGGGCATGGTCATGGCAATTATAAGTTTTATGCACCAAAAATATTTGCTCTAGTGTCATTATCCAGGGAGAAAACAGTCGACTACGTTTGTAATAGTTTGTATGGAAAGAGCCTCCGGTACCCTTTCCTCTTAAGGGCGCTATGGATCGAGTGCACCCGAGATATTTAGACGCACGAGCGAGCGAGGGCGAATATAGTTCGAGGGTGTAATAGCTACTTACAACCGAGGTAGGTATACTACTTTTCATTACTCATACTCCGAAAGTAGGTCTAAATATACCTGAAGAGCGTGTAGAAAATAAAACTTTCAGCCCTAGGGAAAATCGCTTTCAATGACAGCTGTCATGTCAAATTATGGCTTCGCACGGCTTGTACAATATGCATGTAGCCAGTATCAGTATGATTACGCATTAGGAACTTCAAAAACCTAACCTCCTTGCTTTAAGTAACACCAAAGAATAACACTACATATATATAACCTCTTTGGTCCCAACCTTGGAAGAGGATCAGGTAGTATGGAGTCTCTCATTCACTCTCGTTGTTAGGAAGAATTTTATGTATTATTCGTAATGAAAAGCACAGTGTTTACCTCGGGTGAAAGACTCATTAAGTCCCTCGAACTATTAGCGCCCTCGCTACGCTCGGGCGCCAAACTCCGTCTCGGGACGTGTAATGAGTGACTTTCACACCTAGGATAACAATGTACTATTACATCATTCATGCGAGGTAAATAAAACATTTTTTCATTACTCATACTCCGAAAGTAGGTCTAAATATGCATGAAGAGCGTGTAGTAAATAAAACTTCCAGCCCTAGGGCTTTTCGCTTTCACTGACAGCTGTCATGTCAAATTATGGCTTCGCACGACTTGTGCAATCTGCATGTAGCCAGTATCAGTATCATTACGCATTAGGAACTTCAAAAACCTAACCTCCTTGCTTTTTTTTTACACTAAAGAATAATAATTATGGCTTGGCATGGCTCATGCATACTGCCAGAGTTTAGTACTTAGTAACTTTTTTCTCAGTAATCAAATTCAAGTAGGTATATTTAGTTCAAGATATCTTCACTACATATTATAAAACAAAGTCGCTTTTTCTGTCCCTATTTCCCTTTGACTGCTTAAATCTTTAAAACTACGCAACGGATTTTGATGGTTTTTTTTAATAATAGATAGAGTGATTCAAGAGGAAGGTTTATATGTATAATACATGCATAATATAGCCGTGCGAAGCCGGGGCGGGTCGCTAGTATTTAATAAAACAACCTTGTAAGAGGATCAGGTAGTATGGACACATGAGTACCTACTCATGTGGTATGGAGTCTCATAGTCTCATTCACTCTCGTTGTTAGGAAGAATTTTAATGTATTATTCGTAATGAAAAGCACAGTGTTTACCTCGGGTGAAAGACTCATTAAGTCCCTCGAACTATTAGCGCCCTCGCTACGCTCGGGCGCCAAACTCCGTCTCGGGACTTGTAATGAGTGACTTTCACACCTAGGATAACAATGTACTATTGTACGACATCTTCGGCTTCAAGATGACAGAAATCAGGCGTGCCGACCACTTATTCATGAGATGAATACCTGACATGATGAACTAGCATAAACTTGTATGTTCTTTTTTTAAAATTAAATACAGTCGTCGCAAGTGAACAAACATTTAGTTCAATCAAATGAAATGCCGCCATTTTCATTATTTATACAGTAAAAATCATTTTATCAAAAAAAAAATATTTTACCAAGGAGTTTTGCATAGCTTGAACTGAAATAAAATGCCGCCATTGTTATCGTTTTTTTTTTGCAGTAAAAAGTTTCGTCATTTTTTAAGAAAAGAGATTGGTTATCCAAGGAGTTTGACATAGCTTGAATGATAAAGTGAACTTTACAATTCAAGCATTCACCCTATGCTTGTATGGTAAAGTGATTTGAAAATGGAACGTTCCATCTAAACAATGCACTGTGTTGTAAATGACAACTTACACAGCCTCTTACCATACTAGTAAATCCTACTTACCGAGCAGTATGATGTAAAAAAATGGCGTCAGATACTGATGAAGAAATGAAAAACACGTTTTAAATGTGATAGTGTGATAATAAGTCTAGATAAACACATAGGCTACTTTTTATCTTAATATTCCCACGGGATCGGAAATTACGCGGATGAAAACACAGGGCTCAGCTAGTTAACGTTTAAAGCAGTAATTTGAATATCACTACATGGTATAAAACAAAGTCGCTTCCCGCTGTCTGTCCCTATTTTTTTTTAATAGATAGAGTGATTCAAGAGGAGGGTTTTATCACTATCACTACATAGTATAAAACAAAGTCGCTTTCTCTGTCCCTATGTCCCTATATCCCTTTGTATGCTTAAATCTTTAAAACTACGCAACGGATTTTGAGGCGGTTTTTTTAAATAGATAGAGTGATTCAAGAGGAAGGTTTATATGTATAATACATGCATAATATAGCCGTGCGAAGCCGGGGCGGGTCGCTAGTTTAGTATATAAAACAAAACGACCACGCGTACAAAGTCGCGACAGCTAGTTATTGTATGTTTTTCCTCTGTGATTTAAAACACTTTAAAATGCTGTTTTTTAGGGATATTATTCAGTATTTTAAATTCAGTATTTTAAGTATTCTAAACAAAGCAACCGCATTAAATACATAGAAAAAACCCAGACGACACTGCACTATTTTAACGTTGAAACTTGGCAAAGCCAGTGTCCGTTGTTCGAGTTAATCCTGTATAAATCGTTCTAGTCACCCACCGCAACGTATGCGTACTGTACCTAGTACAGTCAGCAAAGTATTCTGCGTGTCATTACTAACACTTCAAAGATTTGGTAATATCAAGCAGAATAATTAACAATAACTAAACCATTACTTAAAACATTAATTATTAACCCTCTTATTCCAAAACGAGGTTTATTCAATTCAATTCATTTATTTATCAGATAACATAGATCCATCAATGTTAGTAGATACTTACAACTATGTTTATGGATAGTCCGAGATGTAGATTTAAACCTTAGATTTAGACACAGATTTACTCGTGAACTATAGTCTAACTAAACAATAGTGTTTAGACTATAGTTCATAGATTTACTCGTGAACTATAGTCTAACTAAACAATAGTGTTTAGACTATAGTTCACGAGTAAATATGTGTCTAAATCTAAGGTTTAAATCTACATCTCGGACTATATACAGGTATAGCCCTATGAATGAAGAATTTTGATTTTGACTTTACACGTGGTATACGATTTTAAAGAATTTTTGTCGTCATAGACAAAAAGGGGAGTATTTCCGCCTAATAAGACCCGATTTCATAGATTCTTTTTTTTGAAAGGTAGTAATTTCAAGTTAGTTTCACCATTGGGTAAAGATCTTATGAGAAACTCTGGAGTTATGAGGAAAATACTTCCTCAAATGAAGAAAACAGCTCTCTTTTAGATTTAATAGTGAAATTAGCCCTGTAATGATTAAGTAGAGATTGATGGAGCACTTAGAAACACCTTCATACAAAACTCCTTAAAGTCTGACAAGGTGTACTGTATTCGTATGACTTGACACTGGCTTTCAAGTACTAATATGTACATCACTACATAGTATAAAATAAAGGCACTTTTCGCCGTCCCTATGTCCCTTTGTATACTTAGATCTTTAAAACTACGCAACGGATTTTGATGCAGTTTTTTTTTAATAGATAGAGTGATTAAAGAGGAAGGTTTTTAGACATAAAAAACTAGAGAGGTGTCAAGGGACACCCGGATGGAACGAAGTTCCTTTCGACATTTTTAAGACCAAAAGTTGTAACGACACTTTTAAGACCAAAAGTTGTAACGACACTTTTAAGACCAAAAGTTGTAACGACACTTTTAAGACCAAAAGTTGTAACGACACTTTTAAGACCAAAAGTTGTAACGACACTTTTAAGACCAAAAGTTGTAACGACATTTTGAAGACCAAAAGTTGTAACGACACTTTTAAGACCAAAAGTTGTAACGCCACTTTTAAGACCAAAAGTTGTAACGACATTTTTAAGACCAAAAGTTGTAACGACACTTTTAAGACCAAAAGTTGTAACGACACTTTTAAGACCAAAAGTTGTAACGACATTTTTAAGACCAAAAGTTGTAACGACACTTTTAAGACCAAAAGTTGTAACGCCACTTTTAAGACCAAAAGTTGTAACGACATTTTTAAGACCAAAAGTTGTAACGACACTTTTAAGACCAAAAATTGTAACGACACTTTTAAGACTAAAAGTTGTAACGCCACTTTTAAGACCAAAAGTTGTAACGCCACTTTTAAGACCAAAAGTTGTAACGACATTTTTAAGACCAAAAGTTGTAACGACACTTTTAAGACCAAAAGTTGTAACGACATTTTTAATGAGTCGCGACACCACACTGTTCAATGCGAAATAGAAATGAAAATATCTGGCTTGCTTTCTATAAGAGAGAGAGAGAGACAGACAGAGAAACATGCGACGCCGCACAGCTTACAATAGCTTACTATAGCAAAAAGTGTCGTGACAATTTTTTCGTAAGATTTTTTTCCGTCTAGCCCTCATTCACAACGCGCGATAAGGAACTATCGTTCCAATACATGCATGATAGAGCCGTGCGAAGCCGGGGCGGGTCGCTGGTTAAGTAATAAAAAGAGAGAGAGACAAATATACTAGAAGCATTAGGGAATTTAAGAAAGGGACATTCTGGGCAAGGGACATATTCGGAAAGGAACATTTTGAAACCGGGAGATATTTTGGGAAAGAAACACTGTGAACCTGAACGACTGAAACGTATTTACTAGCCAGCATTTTAACGAGGAAAGTGGACTACAAAAACCGTTAATAAAATATTAAAATTTACTAACAAAAGCTTTATGTATATTTAACTAGCGACCCGCTCCGGCTTCACACGGCTGTAATATGCATGTATTATATCTAAAAACCTTCCTCTTTAATCACTATTAAAAAAACCGCATCAAAATCCGTTGCGTAGTTTTAAAGATCTAAGCATACATAGGGACATAAGGACATAGGGACGGCGAAAAGTGACTTTATTTTATACTGCGTAGTGATAGTAATAATTATTAGTTAGGTCGGAGTATATGCGACGAATTGAGAACCTCCACTTTTTTTGAAGTCGGTTAAAAATAGATATCCATATCTTGATAGCTACCTATCTAACCATACGTAGGTAATCGAAAGCATAGGAAAAAAAATCGTGTTAAAACAAAGGCCGTCGTGGGATGGATGACCCTTGTCAGTTATGTGTGGTCCAAGTTATGAATGTAGACTAGAGCGTGATAATTTCCATACGCATAGAATTCACAATAATATTATGAATGCGAACTTCCTATTTGTTTATTGCTCCTTGACGTGAACCGATAAAAATCGGTATTTGTAAGTGAGTTTTAGATTTTTTTTTGTCGACGGTACTAGAACCATTTCAGGGTGAATGTATGAAAAATAATTTGAATGAATAAACTTGTTTCGGGACGATCAGAACAACATGTATGAATGTCAAACGTTAGGAGGGTGATGGATTTGTAGTTATTAAGGTATTCTAAACGAAATTACCCTTTTTATACCGATATTCCCACGGGATCGCCGTCGTAAAAATTAGTAATTTAATTATGTATAGGGATAAAAAAAACCACGAACGAAATGGGAGCGAGAAGGCAACCGAGTTCATGACCACCCATTCCTTTTGTTTTCGTTCTTTTAGAAAACCCTATTTTACAACTAGCTTTTGCCCGCGACTTCGTCCGCGTAGAAGTCGAAAATGAACCAAGGAATCGCGTTGTCCCATACAAACTTTGCCCCCCTTTTTCACCCCCTTAGGGGTAGAATTTAGGAAAATCGTTTCTTATCGTATGCTTACCTACGTCATACAAAGATCACACTCACCAAGTTTCAGGTCTCTACGATCAGCTGATTAGGCTGTGCGTTGATCCGTCAGTCAGTCAGTTATTCAGGACAAAGCATTTTATATGTATAGATGTGTGGCGTACGGATATCGGTTAATGTAAGAAAATATTTTTTTAAGTTTGAATTTCGTTCGCGGTCCGAGCGGTATTCTCTGTATTCTGAGTCGTATAAACCGGTAAAAAATTAACCTGTTTACATCCTTGATTATTGCGGTTGCGGTTATTTCTATTTACTCCCCGCTTTCGCCTCTAAATGAAGACAAACGTAATTAAAAGCGCGAACGGGGCACATTTTTGGCTAAATACACGACCCATGATTGGGGTTAAACTGAGAGCTTTCCGTAACAACTGATTTTAATGAAATAACACGCTCCATAATAGACCCTTTACAATGGGGGTGAGAAACCGTACGAACAATAAACTCAGTGAATAATAAAAAATTGTTGATTTTAAAAAGGAATGTTTACGTTACCTAGCGTGGGTTTTTATCCAATAATATAGGAACAAAATAACGGTGGCATCCATTTTTAACCCCCAATTTCAACCCACGGCATAATTTTAATTACAATACCTCCATATTCAACCCCCTGCAAATCAATAGTCCATTTTCTACCCAAATACGCAGTGGGTACCTAACTACCTACCTAACTTTTACTCAAGTAACGTCAACAGAAAAAATAGATTCATAGTTTCGGTAAAAGTGTTAATTATAATAGTAGTTAAAATACGACTTTAAAATATTAAAAAAAAATTCTGTCTGTACAAAAAAACATCATATTAAGTATTATAATCACTTGGGTTGAAAATGGAATACATTTTAGGTAAAAATTGGAAAAAATAATCAATTAAATTATTGGGGGTAGAAAATGGAACACATTTTAGGTAGAACATGGAAAAAAATATTTGCGGGTTGAAACTGGGGGTTCAAAATGGATGCCACCAAAATAACGAGCGATAAAAAGGAGGACTTAGTACCTACAGCCTTTTTACCCCTTTGGAGGTTGAATTTCTAAAAATCCTTTTTAGTGGGAGCCTCATGCGAAGTTTTAGGTTTTAGGCTCTTGTAGTTTCATTGATTTCTTAATGAGTATATTTAATTTTATAATACACTCTCCTTATAACCATGGCCAGATATATTGCATTGCAAAAAAAAATAGTTTTCCTTTATATTTTTTCCTATAAATTTTATTTGGAAATGGCAAAGCAACGATAATACGTTGCTATGGTTACCTTGTCAATAACATAACGCGTTCCGAGAACATGACGCGTTCCCGGAACATGACACATGACGTTACATTTTTTTGAGAGTGCAGGTGTTCACCAATTTATAAGACAAAAGACTTACTAAACTAAGAATAAGACTAATAAGGATACGACCATTATGCCTCGATATAATGGCAGCATCATCGTACCGAATTTAAAAAACTGTAAGATTTCTATGACAAGTTAAAATCGACGAAGTTAGCAGTCGTTGTTTGAAGTATACGCCAGAACGCCAGAGTGGCTCATTCTTGTCTTTTACTATAATATGTCACGTTGTTCAGTCTGTCGTAGTGGCTTCATGATACTTGAACCATTTAGTTGACTCCCAATTTATTGACCGAACGAGCGAAGCGAGAGAGGTCTAGTGGCGAGATGGTCGGTCGGTTGTACCTATGTATCTATGTATCTATGTATGTTTGTTCGACGATAACTTGAGTACCGTGGCTCTGATCTTCATGATTTTTGGTATACGAGTAGTTGAGGCCCATAGAATTTTTAAGTTCGAACATGAGAGGGATCGGTTAGGGGGCTACGGAGATAGGGGGTGCAAAAGGGGATTTACCTTTATAAAAGGCAAATAATTAAAGCCTTCTTTTGAATTGAAAACTTCAAAAATGACAATAGAAAACATAGATAAAACTCTCTGATAAAACTATGTAAGAAATGACAATGTCAGGTTTTTATTCTGTCATTGTTGAAAAGAATATGATTCACAGCGTTCTGTGAATACACACAGAACCATAGAAATCCATGTTTGTATACTTTCTCAAAACATCTTCAATATCTTCGTGATATTTTGATTAAAATAGATGATTCATATTATATTTTGTCATCCCAAATAAATTCAAATATTCGCGTAAATGTTGATAGCAGTGAACGGAAGTGTAAAGTTATGCACGGAAGGTGTAATTTTACTTCTATAATCCATAAACCAATTCTACTGCCATGTTTGTTCCCGATGGCCTATAAAGAAGCTAATGCTGGAACCAGCTATTGATCAGCTGAAAGGAAACCAAGGCGATAACTGGACAACCCTACTATGGTTGACGTCGTCTGGGCCACTCAAGTTGTAGGTATCAACGATCATCCAATGATCGTACTGTACTACGGGATGTACCTTGTGTGAAGACATGCTGAAGACTGTGGTTTTAATAAAGTTTAATTTCTACTTTCTCCTAAATTCGACCTCTGTTTGCTTCAGTGCTAGCCGACAGAAAGATTTTAAATAATAAGCTTTTTATTATTTTTATTTACTTATAACAGGACATAAGTCTCAAACTTCTCCAATATATTTGTATTGAAGTCTGTCTCCTTTTTTTCTTTTTCGTTTTAAGATCACGATGAGTACATAGGAACCATACCATGAGGTACATAGGTATTAAAGAATTGAGTGTTTAGTCTGATGATAAAAACCCTGATGAGAAAGGTAACCAATAACCATATTAAGAACTTATCTTCTGAGCAAGATATTAATATCATGTTGGACTCGTTTAAATCACCTTGAAAAGTAGATAGGTACTCTTGGTACTGAAGTATCATCTGATATCTGGAATTAGGTGATAGAACACAGAACCGGAGAAGGGCCTTACCTCGCCGTGACGCCGAGTGGCGTGACATGGCCGGCTACGTATTCATGGCTTATTCTATTAACCCTAGGTCGGTAAAATATACATTTTACTGGCTACTTTGGCTACGACAGGACGCCATCGTGCCAGAGTATCCGAGTAAGTGAGTATACGTGTAAGATGCGCCTAGGTAGGTACTCTAGGTACTGAAAAATAAGCTGATATCTTTGGTCTGGTGATGGAGCCGGAAGAAGGCTATAGTAACTTATGTCCTAGACAAGATAGGCCTATCGCGTTTGGACTCATAAAGTCGTCTTGAGGATTAGGTACTCTAGGTATCTACTGGAGAATCAGCTGATATTTGGTTTCTGGTGATAGAGCTATCGTATTCTATGCAAGATGTGGGATATTTCCGTTTCGACAGATTTTCGTTCCGTCAGTTATTTGTGTCGACAGCATAAATTCCGACGAAACGGCATGCGACAGTTCCTAGATGTGATGAGTCTATAAGCAAGATAGGCCTTTCGCGTTTGGACTCGTTAAAATCGTCTCGATATAGCCAGAAGGAGGCATAGGAGCTTTTTAAACTCATACAATTTGTATTTCAAGTTGTTATTATCCCGTTAAAAACGTGAAATAAAAAAATACGCGATTGAAAAGATAGGCACCTATCATTTAAATTAGATAGATCTATCGTATTTTGAATCTTTCGTCGTTATATCATTTTAGTACCTACCTACTTTACGCTGAGAAGTAGCGATTTCAAAAAAAATCTCGTGAGGTCTCAGTTCGGGGTGAACTACTAGTTTATATGTTTTAGGATAGAAATAGTAAATTAGATTTACTGCACAAATCGGCGGCCTTACCACTAAAAGCGACCTATACCTCTTATTTTTAACCACCGACGCAAAAAGAGGGCGCGTCTGTGTATCTATGGTAGCTCCCGAACGGATAAACCGATATTGATTTTACATTTTTTTTTAAAGGTGAATTAGTCGGTAGTATTCTTAGCTATGTTCAATCAGAATCAGTTTAGGCGTTCAAAAGTTATATAAATTTTCCTTATCAGTCGGGTTTTTTTTTAATTTATTTGACAAATAACTAGCGAGAGAAAGAAGTTGACGTTGAAAAAGCTATGATTTACAAGTTTTTGTAGGAAAATGAGTCCAAAGTAGGTACATCCCGCCTTTAATTCGATTCGTTTGATTATGGGTGGGAAATGAATAATTCCATCTTTGATTTCATTTCATCCCGTTTGTTAGGACCGGTCTTTGTTGTCCTGTATTCGTACATTCAAGCGATGTGGGTCAGGAAAGGGTTCAATTTTTTCTACGCCTTTGTTTTTTTAGTAGGTTTTTAATTTTTTAAGTGGTAATACTTAAACCACGTGGAGAGAGAACTTTTTATAACTTGACGGATTGGAACTGTTTTCGCGGCCCACACGGTTAAAGAAAATCAAGACGTTCTGAAACTGCGACGAATATTTATTTTTAGATTAATTCGTGTAATTCTTATTGTCTTCTCATTTATTTATATTTTTCAAATTTAGATTTTTACAAAAACAAACTAAATACAAAATTACATCACTATAGAAACTTTTAATAAATAAATAATAATCTATCTAAGTGACGACCTCTGTGGCGCGTCGGGCGAACACCCGACTGCGACGCAGAAGGTTGCGGGTTCGATTCCCGCCGGGAACAAGTATTTATGCTGACCATAAATTCTTGTTTCTGGTTCTGGGTGTTTCCTATATGTATAATATGTATATATTTACAAAAAAAAAAAAAGTATATATGTAGTTTATCCGTTATCTGGCACCCATAACACAAGCATTAAGTTGCTTAGCTTGGGGCTGGATGGCGATGTGTAATATGTCCTGAAATATTAAAAAAAAAAAAAAATTTAAAAAATTTAAAAAGTACCTACTACCTAAACCAAAATGTAATTTACAAGTCTTAAATATATCGCACCTCCCCTCAAATAGTGTCATAACTAAAAAAAACAAATTATTATACCATTAGATACGCAAGTCTTCAAAGTCTTATCTCAAAAAGCGTCACGTGTATATTTCAATTGTTTGACCGTATAAGGCGCTAGTGTCATTATAATTTTAACCGAAAGCAATGACATGCCAAACACGAAGAGTGTCACCTAAATGACTTGCGCAAGTAGTCGACTATCTAAATTTCATATAAAATGTTGTTTGTCGGTTTATGACGGTGCATGTGAAAAGATCATTTTAAAACAATCTGTGGAGACTTAAATTTCATACAATAAATAATATTTCTTAACTTAATAGTTTTTCTTAACATTGTCACAATTAAAAAATCATATTATTATATATTTTTTTCATAGTTTCAGGAAACCTAATACACCATTTTGTAAAGCTTAAAAAATCTTTTAAACCTACTGAAAAGTTCATATCGCTAATTCTATTAGTTTTCAAATTAAGACTATTACTTTTCACCTTTTTCTCAACATATCAGTTTTTGACTTATGACACTATTTGAGCGGAGGTGCGATATATTAAACAGTAAATTATCATTAATAACTAAACCTAGAAGACCAGGAGAGAAACTT
The DNA here is from genome assembly GCA_907269075.1 of Idaea aversata. NCBI lineage: Eukaryota > Metazoa > Arthropoda > Insecta > Lepidoptera > Geometridae > Idaea > Idaea aversata. The sequence goes on from OU026109.1 coordinate 3,223,351, forward strand.
ATATTATTATTTATGAATAGTACAACACAACAACAAACATTATAACATGATCTAGATTAGCTCAAAACTTATCACGATAAGTTCGTTTGGCTGTATCTTTGTATAACCTTACCTCCAACAGCAACACAAGTGAGGTTGACATCAGTTCCTTCATCATAAGGTCCCAGGACTCCACCAGTGACTTCTTTGCCTTCATGGTTCAGGATAATGAGACGTTCTGGAGGTACTGGAAACGGAAATACATCTTGAATTCAAGTTGGACATATTTTTATGAGATTAGAAGCAAGAAAGAAAGAAAGACATGATGAAGACATGATTATGCAATAAATAGACTTGAAACTTGAAAGAAAGAAAATCATTTGTTTGGTACAGGCACACGACAACTTTTAAATTAACACACACAAAGAAATAGGTAACATATAGAACGAAGAGAAAAAAGGAAAAAACATAGGTAAGTACATTAAACAGAATATTTAAGAAGCCATGTGCTGCCCAAATGGGTCGACCTCAGCTGTAAGCCACAGTCAAGCATAACTTGGCTGCAGCGCTGGTTTTCCGGCCAAACCCGCTGCCGTCGTGCGTCGTCTCAAGCTCCCGCATACACCCAAACAATAAATAAAATAGCAAAATAATTATATAAGGAAATAAAATAGAATAAATGATGTTAAATAAATAATTTTATTTGTATTATGATACATAAACTGAGTAATAAATAGTAAAAGAAGGAACTGCCTAAATTAAGAAAAAATAAAAAATAGAATACGGGGGACGTCACTGTCAGTTGGAATTTGACACTGCAAATTCCGAGGTTAGAAAAACGTGATCTACGATTACTAGAAGTTAAAAAGTGTTCCACAGATTTTGTGTATTTTACAGGGTTTTTCATGTGTAACATGTAAGTATTTTTGGGATCTTGTTGTGTAAAATTATTAAATAAATAAGAAACGAGTTCCGTAGACAGAATAAAGCGGAGGTCGTGGATTCAAAGCTCACCGGGACAAATTTTTTTTGCTTCTTTGTTTTGCATCATCAGTATATTCTGAGCGTTTTTTTGACGTGACAACGTCTTATAAATTGGTTTGCCGGGTGACACTTCAAGAAACTGCGTTACGCTCCGCTGACGTTATGCGCTCACAATGAGAGCGAGTGAGAGGCACGCGGGCATGGTTAGCCCGCCTAAGAGCGAGAGCGAGACATAAAAAGTGAAAGGCACGCGTCCCTTCCACTCGAGCACAGTTGTTGTCACGTAAAACTTTCGCCCGTATACCGACTTTACAGGCAACCAGTTTTTTTGTTTTTGATTTCATTGGGATCCGAAGTGATTGAAAAAAATCTTAACAGTTTAGCGTTTAACATAAAATATCCTCTGGGGGGTCCGCGAGACCTTCCGATCATAATTTAAATTAGAGCTTATTATCTCCCCTACTATAGGGGTGACGATAAGCGTGAGATAGTTCTTCACAGGGGGTTTGTTGATCCGTTAGGAGAGCTAATATTCTGGCCAATAAGTATACTTACTTAGAACAGTTAGGTTGAGACGTGTGTTTTTCGTTGGTGATTTTATGAAGTCTACTCTACATCGGTACTGGCCGCTGTCTTCAGGCCTGGAAAATATTACAAAGATTTAGTAATGTAGCTAACGCTCTTTTAGGTGGATACATACGCCAACGACCTTGCTACACAGGTTACTAAAAAAGAGGCTGTGACATACGGCAGACAGACAGACATGACGAATCTCTAAGGGTTCCGTTTTTTGCCATTTGGCTACGGAACTCTAGTAGTGGCGTATGGACCCTTCTTAAGGTGAAAAGGTACGTGCGCTCTCTGCATACAAACGTAGTTAACAAAAATATTTGCTCTAGTGTCATTATCAAGGGATGAAACAGTCGACTACGTTTGTATGGAGAGAGCGCCCGGTACCCTTTCCTCTTAAAAGTGATAATTGATTTCGTACAAAATAATATATGTATTATCATAGTTGCTTTAAACTGATAACTTTATCAACCCTTTTTAGGTCGAATTTCCAAAATTCCTTTCATAATGCTCAACCCCCATGTGGTCCGGAGCGGACTATAAAACTCGTACAGAGAAAAAATGCAAAGATTTACTTGACACTGACTGTTTATGTTATGGACCAAGTGATCAATTCGGGCATTATACATAATGCCCGGGCACTATGTATAATGACCAATATACAGGGTTATTGGAAATTATACTAGCAAGCCGTTGGGGGCTACTTCTGTACACCTTAACAAACAACTTTTGTTCTACGACTTTTGGAAAATCGAACATTTTTTCGAAAATGTTGAATTAGGTTTATCTGAAAATCAGCTGTTCCTTATACGGAGAGGTCATTAACTTAAAAATTTTACTTATTTTTTAAGTTCTATCTACTGTTCTTAGTCTGAATGACCTTTGTTTTAAAAGATCAGCTGTTTTTCAAATTTACATAACCTCAATTTTTTCTCTTTTTTTTTCGAATTTCCAAAAGTCGTAAAACAAAAGTTGTTTGTTAAGGTGCACAGAAGTGGCCCTCAACGACTTGCTAGTATAATTTCCAATAACCCTGTATAAATCCAATTAATCACTTGGTCCATAACATATACACAAATCATACAAAGCTTAGCATTAAAAAAATAAAACAACAAAATACAAAATGTCCGTTTAATAAAACACATCCCAAGAGGGTATTTCACGAAAATTAAAAGTCTATTTATAAAAATGAGGGTAATTCTGATAATTTAAATGAGAAAAGGGTAACTTGATCGTTGTCAAGATTACAACTGAAAGGACCTATATATATTTTACTGGCCCTGTCCTGCGGTTTTACCCACGTAAATTCTGATCCCGTGGGAACATTGGGATTTAAACTTTTGCAGATAATAATAATAAATAAATAAATAAATATTGCAAGACATTCCACACATCGCCATCTAGCCCCAAGCTAAGTAACTAGACTTGTGTTATGGGTGCTAGACAACGGATATACTACATAAATACTTTTTTTTTTGTAAATATATACTTAAAATACATAGAAACAACCAGACCACAGACAAATATCTAAGCATAAATACTTGTCTGAGGCGGGAATCGAACCCGCAACCCTGTGATTGGCAGTCCGGCATGGTGACCATTGTGCCAACTGGGTCGTAGATATTAAATTAGAATAGAACTGAAAATTGAGTAGTTCCGCAACTCGCAAGAGAAGAATAAATTCAATCGTGCCAGTTCATAAAAAGCAAACTTCTTCATACTAATAGGTATCACTATCACTTCACTATCACTACATAGTCACTACATAGTATAAAACAAAGTCGCTTTCTCAGTCCCTATATCCCTTTGTATGCTTAAATCTTTAAAACTACGCAACGGATTTTGATGCGGTTTTTTTAATAGAGTGATTCAAGAGGAAGGTTTATATGTATAATACATGCATAATATAGCCGTGCGAAGCCGGGGTGGGTCGCTAGTATAAAATAAAGTCACTTTTCGCCGTCCCTATGTCCCTTTGTATGCTTAAATCTTTAAAACTACGCAACGGATTTTGATGCGGTTTTTTTAATAGATAGAGTGATTCAAGAGGAAGGTTTATATGTATAATACATGCATAATATAGCCGTGCGAAGCCGGGGTGGGCGCTAGTATAAAATAAAGTCACTTTTCGCCGTCCCTATGTCCCTTTGTATGCTTAAATCTTTAAAACTACGCAACGGATTTTGATGTGGTTTTTTTAATAGATAGAGTGATTCAAGAGGAAGGTTTATATGTATAATACATGCATAATATGCGAAGCCGAGGCGGGTCGCTAGTTAATATTATAAAGAGGAAAGATTTAACTGTGTTTGTTTGTTTGAATTGAATAGGCTCCGAAACTACTGCTCTCTAATTTATTAAAGTTATTTATTTATTTTATTAAGTCAATATAATATTAAGTAACAATTTTGAATTCGTCAAGTATGACAGTGGGTCCTGGAGTCCTAAAATACGGCGTCGGCCTAATTTATACGTAGAATATTTTTTTATTATTATAATTTGCTGTTGCCCGCGACTTTGTACGCGTGGTAGTTATGTTTTATATGCTAAAACCTTCATCTTCAATCACTCTATCTATTAAAAATAATAGGCCTCAAAATCCGTTTTAAAAAAAGCATAAGTACATGGGGACAGACAGTTTTAAACTGATTAGTGATTTTGCACATAAAAGTAGCAGAATTAATATATAAATTACCTACCTTAATTTGGTAAGTATCAGAACAGCAGGCCGTGTCTCGCTTCTAAAGGACGCCCTCATTCCCAATGTGGAGGGATCAGACCAGTGTGACGTCACTTCCTCTCTAGTGTCCAACCTGTGGAGAAAAATGAAAAAATATATTTAACTAGCTGTCATATAGAAAAAAAAATAGATATTGGCCGATAATCAGACCTAACGAATATACATAAAAAATATCATACAAATCGGTTCAGCCGTTTAGGTAGAGTTTGACAAACTTGTGCACTTATACGGGCTGTTTTCCGCAATTAGACCCTTTTTAATTGAGTCCTTTTTGCGTGAGGATGGAATAGGCTTGCCCAGCACCCTCTCAGCTTAGTCGATCGTGTCCAGAGGAAAGAACTTGACAAAAGTCTGGCAACTAACACCGCGACAAGAGAATTTTATATATACTAGCTGCCCTCCGCGGTTTCATCCGCGTAACTCCCGATCCCGTGGGAATATCGAGATAAATTAAGATGTAAGCTATCCTATCTTTCAAGTTGGATCAAACTGCACACGGTGTGCAAATTTGATTAAAATCGGTTAAGTGGTTTAGGAGTCCATTGAGGACAAACATTGTGACACGAGATTTATATATATTAAGATAGAAAGAGAGTTAATGAATATTAGGTAAGTTTTCCCGCAGTGACATAGCAAAATTAGAACCGAGCAAATGTCCCCCTATCTCTTGTCTTCTTTCTTTTTTCCGTCACCTGCATTAGCAAATGCCTTTACTATAGCCGACTTCAAAAAAAGGAGGTGGTTCACAATTTGTTGGGATATTTTTTTTAATGTGTGTTCCCCGATTACTCGGAGACGGCTAGACCGATTTACAAAATTCTTTTGTTTTATTTGGTCCCATAAAAATTTAGTGTAGATCGGATGAGGATCTTCAGACAAATGAACAGAATTGCACCTCGAGAGTGCTGCAAATTGCTCATTTTTCGATTTACACCAGTATAATTGGCCCATAATCATACACCCTTTTCTAGTGAAAAACTGTTTAGATATTTCTTCCTTCCTAATACCATTTGTTCTACTTTAAAATCTGAAGCCCCTTTACGGCACAAATGTAACAAGTTTTCTAATCGTTTTAATCCGTTACAGATCGTGAAACGTCGGCTGTCACACAGAAACTTTGATCCCGCTAAGTTCGTGATGCTGAGATTTGGTTAACTAATGCTGAGGCTTTACAGCTGTCGATCATTCCCGTACATCTCTAAGATGGTTACTTTATTATTTAAATGCTTAGTGCCTACTTCATGGATAGGTATAGACGATTTTTTTATTAAAACACTATATTAGTCAAAATCAAGTCAAAAAGTAAAATTAACAATATTTTAATAGTAATTTTACGTGATAACGTCATGAGAAAAAGAAAATAAATTTGAATTTTTTTTCGTTATTCCTTGGTAGGTACTTTTTATACTTTTTTTGTTTTTTTTTTCCTTTATATATTTTTTTCCTTTTAAGCCTTTTATTCGTCACTCGTTACCATAACACAAGCCCAGATGAGCGATATTATTATTAAATACTCTGTTTCCTAACGGGAACGGGACGCATGACGTCACACAATATTAACGTGACACTTTTTTCTGAATGCCACCTGCATTCCATCAATTTATTAGACAAAAAAGTATTCAGTTACAATCATTCTCATTACGTCATACTAATATTATAAACAAGCAACTCTCGGGATCAACCCACGGGATCGGGACTTACGCATACGCGAGTAACACCGCGGGGCGCAGTTAGTGTCCTAAAAGCCATTGTAAATAATTGTATGGGCGTCGGTATAGGCCTTCGGCGCCATCTTGATTTTTTAAAATCTCTTGTCGAACGATTGGACCTGTATTTCGATATAAGATACATAGAAAAAGCAAAAAACATTTTGTAAAGTTCTCTCCAATTCACTACCGGAATTGACGAAATATAAATAAGCTACTTATTTTTATCTTTATAACTTTTGATCTCAAACTAAAAACCACAACAGTTCCATTATTTCTTACGATTTTCTTCTAAAAACAATAGTGATGCCACGAATATTCTCAACTTTTCGGTATTCGGCTACTTTTTTTCATTACCTATTCAATATTCGACCTATAATATTGAATAAAGTAGGTAGCCGAAACAATTATTTTGTCAGTAAATCAGCATATTTAATACTTAAAATCTATCAGTGGAAAGTTATGATGAATGAAAACAAGTTTTGCTAAAAAAGTAACCAAAACAATATTTTGTCTGTAAATCAGCATAATAATACTTAAAATCTATAAGTCTACTAGCTGCCCTACGCGGTTTCACCCGCGTAACTCCCGATCCCGTGGGAATATCGGGATGTAAGCTATCCTATCTCTCAAGTTGGATCGAACTGCACATGGTGTGCGAATTTTATTATAATCGGTTAAGTGGTTTAGGAGTCCATTGAGGACAAACATTGTGACACGAGACTAGCTGCGCTCCGCGGTTTCACCCGCGTAACTCCCGATCCCGTGGGAATATCGGGATGTAAGCTATCCTATCTCTCAAGTTGGATCGAACTGCACATGGTGTGCGAATTTTATTATAATCGGTTAAGTGGTTTAGGAGTCCATTGAGGACAAACATTGTGACACGAGATTTATATATATTAAGATTATATTAAGATAAGATAAGTGGTTTATGATAAACTAGCTGTTGCCCGCTACTTCGCATGCGTGGTAGTTTTGTTTTATGTACCAAAACCTTCTTCTTGAATCATTCTATCTATTAAAAATCCGCATCAAAATCCGTTGCGTAGTTTTAAAGATTGAAGCATACATAGGTACAGACAGCGGGCAGCTACTTTGTTTTATACTATGTAATGATGAAAACAAGGTTTTCAGCATTTATTGATAGCAAACGTTTGCGCTTTTCCTCATAAATTGTTCTAGCTTTCAAAAAAAGTCACTCACTGCTATCGGTGATAGTAAATTAATTTTAGCAAATCCTGCTAGGCTTGGTTACTGTTTTGTGTGTGTTGTGTCGACCACCAGTGTCACCGAATATTCCCATACGCTCCAGAACCATTGTTATCAAGAGATCATTTATGTCTTCATAAATTCCTATTGGCTCCAAAGAATTTTGTTGTCACCTTGAATCTGTTATCACGGACGCACCAAAATAGTTTTAGATTCATATTTAATTTGAATCGCTTCCCACGAATTTCAAAGTTTAAAAGTAACGTTAGCAAACCAATTGTTTTCTTAATTGGTAATAAAAAAATATATTTTTCATTACTCATACTCCGAAAGTAGGTCTAAAGATGCCTGAAGAGCGTGTAGAAAATAAAACTTTCAGCCCTAGGGAAAATCGCTTTCACTGACAGCTGTTTTGTCAAATTATGGCTTCGCACGGCTTGTGCAATGTGCATGTAGCCAGTATCCGTATCATTACGCATTATGAACTTCAAAAACCTAACCTCCTTGCTTTAAGTAACACCAAAGAATAACACTACATGTATATAACCTCTTTGGTCCCAACCTTGTAAGAGGATCAGGTAGTATGGAGTCTCTCATTCACTCTCGTTGTTAGGAAGAATTTTATGTATTATTCGTATTGAAAAGCACAGTGTTTACCTCGGGTGAAAGACTCATTACAAGTCCCGAGACGGAGTTTGGCGCCCGAGCGTAGCGAGGGCGCTAATAGTTCGAGGGACTTAATGAGTCTTTCACCCGAGGTAAACACTGTGCTTGGCGGCGGACACTGTGATAACAATGTACTATTCCTAAAGTGTATTTGTAGTAGAAAATCAAAACCATAAGTAATGCTTACAATAAAATAAACATGACTTTCCCGACAATATTTTCCTGAGTTTTTATTTGGCCGAATATCTAGCCGAAAATTCGGCATTCGGCATAATCACTATTAGTGGCATCTCTGAAAAAAGCCTCAAAGAAAATATTTCATCTCCCAAAACCTTTATTACTATTAATAAATACGAACAAACCAAAACTCATAAACATCCGGTTAATGTGGCCCCGTGTAAGTAATAAAATGGCGAATTTTTCCAACAAAATAACATTGGAAAAAATAACCGGCCAAGTGCGAGTCGGACTCGCGCACGAAGGGTTCCGTACTATTATATTATCTTTTTAGGGTTCCGTAACGTAAAGGGTAAAAAACGGAACCATTTTACTAAGACTTCACTGTCCGTCCGTGCGTTTGTCCGTCTGTCTGTCACCTGGCTGTATCTCATAAATTGTGATAGCTAGGCAGTTGAAATTTTCACAGATTATGTATTTCTGTTGTCGCTATTACAACAAATAAGTACTAAATACAGAAACAAAATTAAGTAGGGTTCCCATACACACATTTGACGACCCAGTTGGCACAATGGTCACCATGCCGGACTGCCAAAAACAGGCGGGTTCGATTCCCGCCTCAGACAAGTATTAATGGTTAGATATTTGTCTGTGGTCTGGTTGTTTCTATGTATTATAAGTATGAATTTACAAAAAAAAGTATATAAGTAGTATATCCGTTGTCTTGCACCCATAACACAAGTCTAGTTACTTAGCTTGGGGCTAGATGGCGATGTGTGGAATAACCTGCGATATTTATTTATACAATATAGCGACCCGTCCCGACTTCGCACGGCTATATAATGCATGTATTATACATATAAACCTTCCTCTTGAATCACTCTATCTATTAAATAAAACCGCATCAAAATCCGTTGCGTAGTTTTAAAGATTTAAGCGTACAAAGGGATATAGGGACAGAGAAAGCGACTTTGTTTTATACTATGTAGTGATAGTGAAGTGATAGTGATAGTGATGGTATGGAACCCTTTGAGCGGGAGTCGAACTCGCACTTGGCCAGTTTTTAGTATTTGTTGTTATAGCGGCAACAGAAATAGATCATCTATTAAAATTTCAACTATCCTAGCTATCACGGTTCATGAGATACAGCCTGGTGACAGACAGATGGACATTAGAGTCTCAGTAAAAGGGTCCTTTTTTACCCTTTAGATACGGAACCCTAAAAAAACAAAGATTATATGAGGCAGTAAACCGATACAAACAAAGTTAAATTGAAAACTTGAGGGACATAAAGAAGTTTTTGATATCATGGAATGTATGTATTTCATGATATCGCAAAGTTTTTATGATACTACTAGCTGTTGCCCGGGGTTTCACCCCCGTATGTCCCGATCCCGTGGGAATAATGGGGTAGAAAGTAGCCTATGTGTTAATCCAGGTCTCCAGCTATCTACATACCGAGTTCCATTGGGATTAGTAGCAACTCGTCATAAACGCAAACTCGTCACTCATGCGCAACTCGTCATTTTCGCGACTCGTCATTTTCGCAACTCGTCATTTTCGCAACTCGTCATTTTCGCAACTCGTCATTTTCGCGACTCGTCATTTTCGCAACTCGTCATTTTCGCAACTCGTCACACGAACAAAGTCAAAGTCAAATTTCTTTATTCATTTCGATGCTTATGAATATATACATTTCGTTCGAAGTTTCGAATTTCCAAAAGTCGTAGAACAAAAGTTGTTCGCCTAGACGTCTAGAACAACCCCCTTTCATATTAATACCCCTTCGCTGAAACACATTGTATAAGGACAGCTGTAAAATGAGAGAAATGTAATGTTTAAGGTTCCTACACATCCTAACTTAGTTTTTAAGACGTTTCAATGTGATCAATGTATATATTCATAAGCATCGAATTGAATAAAGAAATTTGACTTTGACTTTGTTCGTGTGACGAGTTGCGAAAATGACGAGTCGCGAAAATGACAAGTTGCGAAAATGACGAGTTGCGCATGAGTGACGAGTTTGCGTTTATGACGAGTTGCTACTAATCCTTCCATTGCAATCGGTCCAGTAGTTTTTACGTGAAGGAGGAACAAAACACATATTGTTAATTTTTTAGTCAGTAATAGGTAATATGCATTTACCTACACTAGCTGCGCTCCGCTGTTTTACCCGCGTAACTCCCGATCCCGTGGGAATATCAAAATAAAAGTTGCCTATAGCCTTCCTCGATAAATGGGCTATCCAACACAAAAATACTTTTTCAATTCGAACCAGTAGCTCCTGAGATTAGCGCGTTCAAACAAACTCTTCGGCTTTATAATATTAAAGGATAGATAGACATAAATAAATATGTACAGATAACATTAGTACAAATAACAAATGCCAAAATGTCGTAAAGTGACAGGTTTGCCTGTTATTTGGGGTCACGCTTAACGATCCCCCTACGGTTTGATGTTAAAAAAATAATAAAAAAGGTTACTCTTAACCTACGTCTAAAAATGAGGGGTGATATAAAGAACAATGTTCACTTTTATAGAAGTCAAAGTAGTTTTGATGTGAAACATCTATAGTCGCACGTAAAACCGATTTCTGCCGTGGCGACGTACAGTAGGTCGAAACTGCAAATTATGGATATAGGGCTGTTTTTCGATGCAGATCGTTAGAGCTCACTATAGCCGCACGTAAAACCGATTTCTGGCGTGGCGACGCATGCCGTGGCGACGCACAGTGGGTCGAAACTGCAAATGATGGACATAGGGCTGTTTTTAGATGCAGATCGTTAGAGCTCACTATAGCCGCACGTGAAACCGATTTCTGGCGTAGCGACGCATGCCGTGGCGACACACAGTGGTTCGCAACTACAAATGATGGACATAGGGCTGTTTTTCGATGCAGATCGTTAGAGCTCATTAAAACGAAGCTAAACTATTCTGTAAATTTTTAATGTGAAACATCTATAGCCGCACGTAAAACCAATTTCTGGCGTGGCGACGCATGCCGTGGCGAAGACGCGTCGCCACGCTATATGATGGTATATATATACAGTCTATATGCAGTAGTGTGTACGGTGTGCATGCGCAATCGACTGTGCGATTCTATAACAATCTGTTCTTTTCTGCATATTACTTTTACAAAATAATGTCGATGTTTCACATCTGCCAGCTAGGCGTCCCGTGACGGCTCACATTTTTTTTTATTCTTGTTATTCAAGTCTTTTCTTTTACTCGCAACTGTGATAAAAAACGTCGTACGATACGCATGTGGATTATTAATCATTGCATATCGGCTTTTAAACCGCCTCTATGAAATGATAAATTTACCATGCACACTTGTATCGTAATGTACTATTAGAACACTTTGTTCAAATAAAAGCCAATTACGGATTTTGTCCTTTATGTTCATACGGCTGTGTACAGATAACCAATATTTATTAATTGGATTGTTCAGACTCTTGGAAAACATTAAGGATCATCTTAAGTGAAACTGGACATCCTTTTAACTTAAGGTGAAAGGGTACCTGCGCTCTCTCCATACAATCGTATGGATGACACTAGCACAAATATTATTGTGCCATAAAACCTATAACTGCCATGACTAACTATGCCCCTATGTTTTGTTTTTTTTTTTTCATTTTCTAATTAGTATAGAAATTAAGATTAAAAATAATAAAAAAACAAAAATTAGGGGCATGGTCATATTGGTCATGGCAGTTATAAGTTTTATGCACCAAAAATATTAGCTCTAGTGTCATTATCCAGGGAGAAAACAGTCGACTACGTTTGTAATGGTTTGTATGGAAAGAGCTCCCGGTACCTTTTCCTCTTAATTGTTCCATCGAGCACGGAATAAGGCTTGTTAGTCGGCATTTTTGAACATCCGATCATGACACAATATAAATTCAAGACATTCCAAAGCAAATACCACTTTAATCCGTCTTTATACAGTTTAAAATCACGTGTCAAAATTACATTAACATAATCTTAAAAGCGGCTTTCGTTAGCGAACGAAAGTAAGCTTTAAGTTTAATGTGTTTAGGTCGTGATTTGAACGATAATGTGTAAGTAATGTGATATCTCGTTAACTTTGAATCTGGGAATGATTGATTCCTTCCGTATTAATTGAAATATATCCAACTTTCATCGTTTTTAGATCTGATTGTTTTTCGATTCAGTTACAAGATACGTCCGCGATGTCACCCATTTAAACTAATCTAAGATATAAATTATATAAATAAACTAGCGACCCGCCCCGGCTTCGCACGGCTATATTATGCATGTATTATACATATAAACCTTCCTCTTGAATCACTCTATCTATTAAAAAAAACCGCATCAAAATCCGTTGCAGATTTAAGCATACAAAGGGAAATAGGGACAGAAAAAGCGACTTTATTTTATACTATGTAGTGATAGTAATACATAAATACTTGTCTGAGGCGGGAATCGAACCCACAACCCTGTGTATAGTATGTAATATCTTAAAGAACGACCTTCATCGACCTGTTTAATGGATGAAAAGTATTTAATATCAAACCAGCAACCCGCCCCGGCTTCGCACGGCTATATTATGCATGTATTAAACATATTAACGTTCCTCTTGAATCACTCTATCTATTAAAAAAACCGCATCAAAATCCGTTCAGACAGCGACTTTGTTTTATACTTTGTAGTGATAGTGATTAAGAAGCTCAATAAATATATAGCAAATGAGTTGTCTAAAAATTTCAGTCAATAATATGACTATTTAATTTGTTAATTAACAAATTAAAGGGATCCTATATAAAAAGGATCAAAGTCAAAGTCAAATTTCTTTATTTCTTTCGATGCTTATGTATATATTGATCACTTGAAATCGTCTTAGGCCCGTATTAATAAATCGCTCTCAATATCGATCTTGAGTGCGTATCAGTCGAGTGAGTCTTGAGATTTGGTCACTATCTTAAGTTAGGCGTTAATTAATAGATAAAACTCAAGTTTTAACCAGGCTGATATCGCTCTTGAGATTTGAGACTGATCTTGAGAGCGACTTTGAATATAACGCTTTGTTCTTACCTTGAATGATATGTTCTTACCCTATGGTAGGAAGTGTCGTCATATTTTGCTGTCAACTTGTTTTTAATGTGAAAATATTTAAAAAAATGTAAGATTTGTATGGCCCGCGATCAGACTTGAGTTCATGAAACTACATCTTGAGACATATCTTGAGAGCTGAGTTTGATTTATTAATACGGTATGACTCAAGTGATACGTCGCTCTTTAATCGCGTCTTAAGATAGGTTTATTAATCAGCGCAACAACTCAAGAGCAAACTCAAGATTGAAATCGATATTGAGTTCGGTTTATTAATACGGACCTTAAAAACTAAGTTAGGATGTGTGCCTTCGGAACGCGCCCACCGATGAGAAGAAGGCACAAGAAACGCATGGGGTTTTTTTTATGTGATCACGCTCACAAAGGTCAATATTACAAATATTTGAAGGTATTATTTGAAATGGAGCAATTAAAGTCACATCCATGGATTCTTATCATTAAGGTACGAAGAGGTATCATAGTATGCTTTACCGCACAATACATACCGATAACATTTTTAAATTGTATTTTGTACCGGAACTTACCTATTTTCATTATGGCAATATTATGAGGACATCAAATGTTGACGACCCAGTTGGCACAATGGTCACCATGCCGGACTGCCAAACACAGGGTTGCGGGTTCGATTCCCGCCTCAGACATGTATTTATGCTTAGATATTTGTCTGTGGTCTGGATGTTTCTATGTATTATAAGTATACTAGCCATTACTAGCTGTCCCGGCAAACGTTGTTTTGCTATTTACAAAAAAAAAAAACAAAAAAAAAATAGATGTTGGCCGATTCTCAGACCTACTGAATATGCTCACATTTCATGAGAATCGGTCGAGCCTTTTCGGAGGAGTTCAAGTTCGAACCCCGTGACACGAGAATTTTATATATTTACAAAAAAAATATATATAGCTTAGCTTGGGGCTAGATGGCGATGTGTGGAATGTCCTGCAATATTTATTTATTTATTTATCAAATGACAATTATTATTGACGACCAAATACCAACTGCTAACTGTGGCGCAATGGTCACCATGCCGGACTTTCAAACACAGGGTTGCGGGTTCGATTCCCGCGTATTTATGCTTAGATATGTATTTGTCTGTGTATTTATGCTTAGATATTTGTCTGTGTATTAAATAAATAAATATTGCAGGACATTCCACATATCGCCATCTAGCCCCAAGCTAATTAATTAGACTTGTGTTATGGGTGCTAGTTGCTAGATAACGGATATACTACTTAAATACTTTTCTTTTGTTTTCTGTTTTGTGTTCTATTAAATAAAATAAAATAAAATATAAAATATCAATATAATAGATAAAATAGCATACTGATATTTTAAAGAGGAAAGATATTTTTGGTTTTTTTAGTTCGTTACGAATATGCTCCCAAACTACTGGACCGATTTTGATGAAACTTAGCATGAGGATACATTGATTCATTAGGAATAACATAGGCTACTTTTCATCCCGATATTCCCACGGGATCGGGAGTTACGCGGGTAAAACCGCAGAGCGGTGCTAGTTACTAAATAAAACCAATCGCAAATCAAATTATTCAGCACTATCCCATTACATATGCAATAGTGCTGAATAATTAAGTCAATATCTACCAATAGGTAGTATAAATGTCTATTAGTAGTCGTATAATGTACTACAATTGATGTATCTACGTCGTCACTGATGTGTAGGGTTGCCAACATTTCGTGTCAAAATATAGTATTTGCTGTAGAAAAATATAGTACGGGTTTTTAATTTCATAATTTTTACTAAACTACGGCAAAGCTACAATTAATATATTACGTCACTAAAGTGTAGGGTTGCCAGCATTCTGTGTTAAAATATAGTGTTTGCTTTGGGAAATCGAAATAATATTATACTTACGGGTTTTTTATTTTGTACTCGACTGCTGCAAAGCTAAAAGAATGATGGTTTTTTTGCACGTATTTCTAAGTTCTGATTGCAGTTTTTGCTTCTTTTGCTCTGAAGAACCAATTTATGGAGCGAGCGAAGTGAGCTACCGTAAATTTTTTTAATTTTTTAAATGAAATTATAAAAATATTCGATTAAATAATATTAATTATCGAAATAGTAGGTTTTGTTCCTATTATTTGAAATATAATATTTTTGCGTATATACTTACTATATTTTTTTCAGTATAGTATAGTACGAACACTCAGTCTGTAGTATACTGTACAACTAGCTACACCCCGCAGTTTCACCCGCGTAAAACCGGATCC
The DNA here is from genome assembly GCA_907269075.1 of Idaea aversata. Lineage (NCBI taxonomy): Eukaryota > Metazoa > Arthropoda > Insecta > Lepidoptera > Geometridae > Idaea > Idaea aversata. The sequence goes on from OU026109.1 coordinate 3,238,709, forward strand.
CGCGGAAATTTTGGGATCAAAAGTCCTAGTTTAGGGATCCTGTCCTATGTTCGTTATCCCTTAAACTACCTCTATTACCGTTTTTTAAGCAAATCGGTCCTGCACCCCGATCGCCGTAATTTATGACGCATTAGTCGAGTGCACGTCCAGTTGACGCATACGTCACGTGCACGCAAACAATGATCGGTATTGCCGTAAAATGAAGCTACGCGTAACCGTCACTTTAACTGAACGTCTACTTCACCTACGCGCGTCCTACGCGTGAAACAAGCTGTTGCCGTACTAAATTTTTGACTTATCTTCCTAGGTGACAATTAATTTGACATTTATGTCACGTCAAAATTTAGCGCGATACGGCGAGCGCGCGACGATTAAGTTTGCGTGACGTGTGCGTCTTAAGAAATACGGCAATACGAAATCTATAGTTATAACGCAAACGCAGTCAAGACGCGCTGCATACTACTAGATTGGATTATATAAGTACATATAAACTTTTATATTTTTATTTTTTAAAGATTAGGTACTTTAAAAACTTTTTTTATATTTTGTTATTTTTAGGGTTGGCAGGTATTTTTTCTTGAGAGTATATTTTTCCACCTACAAACTTTCTTTAAAGTTTGGTGGATTTTTTTGTAATCTTTCCCTATTTAATAAACGATTTATTTATTTTATTTTTTATTTATAAGAATACTGCGATCGGACCGCAGGCGTTTGACAAATAAATAAACAAACTTCCAAATTATATTACTTAGGATTAGGATGCTATAATTGATAGTATGGCAACCCTACTGACGTGTAACGTACTAGAAATGATATACCTACGTGACTGACGTGTTATAACGTACAGATATTGATATGTACGTCAGTGACGTGCAGTTACGGTCACATTTCGTAACCATACATCAAATCAGGTAACAGAATTGTAGCCATTATCCGCACCTGGTGTAAGGTATAGGTTATATGGCTTAGGAATAGCGATTAGCGTTTTATTAAGGTAGATTGTGTGCATTTGAAAATCACTACATAGTCACTACACATAGTATAAAATAAAGTCACTTTTCGCCGTCCCCATATTCCTATGTCCCTTTGTATGCTTAGATCTTTAAAACTACGCAACGGATTTTCATGCGGTTTTTTTAATAGATAGAGAGATTCAAGAGGAAGGTTTATATGTATAATACATGCATAGTATAGCCGTGCGAAGCCGGAGCGGATCGCTAGTATAAAATAAAGTCACTTTTCGCCGTCCTTATGTCCCTATATATGCTTAGATCTTTAAAACTACGCAACGGATTTTGATGCGGTTTTTTTTAAAGATAGAGTGATTAAAGAGGAAGGTTTTAGATAAAAACATGCATAATACAGCTGTGCAAAGCCGGGGCGGGTCGCTAGTAATTTAATAACTCAAGTTTTTTATCTTTGTCCTTAAGCTTGCACTAGGCATTTGATTCCCAGACTTTAATTTGCATAATAATAGGTAATCGTTTGACCACTATCACACCTGCCTGATGGTAGGTGACGATGCGGCCTAAGATGTAACACGCCTTCCTAGCAAATACCTATTCACTCGCGACTTGAAGACCCCAAATTGTGCACGTCAGGAAAGACAGACTCAGGCAACTGATTACATTCTCTTGCTGTACGAATAAGGAATAGGTAACCAATATTTTTTTCTGATAATAGTCAAAATTTCTCTCTCGTGTCTCGTCACTGAAAATTTTTAAAATTGCATTTATCTTATAAAATATTTTAAGAATAAATAGAAAATTTTAGCACGGGTCACTAGCAAAAACAGAACGGATGTAATATCATTGAAAAGTAATATCATTTTTAAGACGATTTCATGTGGTCTTTATACTAATGTATTAAGCATCCAAAGAAATAAAGAAATTTGACTTGACTTGAATACATCATAGTTAGTAACGGATATAAGGATAGAGGATGTAGCTAATCTCAGCTCTGTGTTACAAAGAAGAGGACCTCCTTGCCTAGTACATACAGCTGTAAAACTGATAAGCATAAAATTCGCTTCCGCTTCTCCTATGAACACACCCTTAATTTATCTTTAAAATATGTACAAAATAAACTCCAGGGTGGCCAGCGGTAATTATTATTCCATTAAAGTTAATTTAATTCACTTTAACAAGACTCTATTAAAGTTAATGGATTCTTTCACAGCGATATTATCAAAATAATTTTGTAAAAATTCGGTGAGATCCTATCATAAAAAAATAAAAGTAAATGTTACATTATGGTAAAAGTTATCTACTTGTCTACTTAAAAATTGAGTTTTTATTAGTTTCTTTGTGAAAATTAGGCCATTTTTAGTAGGAAATATCTATCCCGTAGGAAAGCTAAACACTAGTTTAGTTATAGATCCGCGGATTGAAAAATGCGGTTGTTCCCTACGTCTCATTTGAGGCGTGACTTGTTGCAACGAACCACGAAAAGTATTTGCAACGTATTGTGATTCGACCACGAATCCACGACAACAAAAACTAAGGGAAACAAAATAAAAAATTGATAGTAGCCGATTCTCAGACCTACTGAATATGTATATAAAATTTCAAAAAAATCGGTCAAGCCGTTTCGGAGGAGTATGGTAACTAACATTGTGACACGAGAATTTCATTTATATTAGATATCTATACTATACACTTTTAAAACGGGTAGTTGGATGCACGCGGGCGCTTGGGTATTTATTTGGTAAACTAATCCCGTGGGACAAGCGCATAAAGGGTTAAGTCTACTATAGAAAGAGCCAAGCGCGCATGAATCCATCTACCTATTTTAAAAGTAATTACTATTACACATTTAATACATCAAGGAAAAGTGGTGTTTAATTCGTGGTCGGTTGCAATTATTTTTTTTGAGATCTCATTATGAGACGTTGGGAATAACCCACAAAATGACTTTACATTTAGCAATATGCGGATTTAGAACATAATTCCTAAACTACGAAAATGCGATGCGTCATGTCCAGTTAGTGTTGCCAGATTGTTTACAATAATATCACATTTTCAGTAACTCATACGATCGGGTGAGCTTATCCCGTGCGATATACAGAAGCACTCAAATATTTCCACCATCTTAAGAGGAAATGGTACCGGGGGCTCTTTCCATACAAACTATTACAAACGTAGTCGACTGTTTTCTCCCTGGATAATGACACAAGAGCAAATATTTTTGGTACATAAAACTTATAACTGCCATGACCATGCCCCCTATTTCTTGTTTTTTTTTTAGTTTTTTTAATCTTAATTTCTATGATAATTAGAAAATGAAAAAACCAAAACATAGTCATGGCAGTTATAGGTTTTATGGCACAAAAATATTTGTGCTAGTGTCATTATCCAGGGAGGAAACAGTCGACTACGTTTGTATGGAGAGAGCGCAGGTACCCTTTCACTTTAAGATATTCTCATTTGAAACTTTCATGATCTTGACTGTTTACGGTTATTATTTTAAGCATCACAATTTCCTCAGGTAGTAAAAACAAATACCTACGTTTTTAAGGGTATATTTTCATTCGGAGCTCTTGATATTTTTTTTACGATTTATCAAAAGATTCTCATAGTTTATTGAAATAATTTCAACATCGATTCTTCGTAGAGCGTGTTTATTTTACACTAGCAGCGCTCGTTTCACCCGCGTAACTCCCGATTCCGTGGGAATATCGAGATAAAAAGTAGCATATGTTATTCCCAATGAATCGATTTATCCTCATACCAAGTTTCATCAAAATCGGTCCAGTAGTTTCGAAACCTATTCGTTACAAACAAACAAACAAAAAAACATGGTACTAGAACATGACACTTTTTTGTGAATGCAGATGTTCCTTCAATTTAATAGACGTTATCACGTGAAAAATTAACTTACGAGTATATAGGCGATTCGTGCCCCTGTTTGTACCAGATGACCAGTCCCATCTCGTCACCTGGCAACGCTGGAGTGACGTCACAGGGTAGTTCCACCGAGCCACCTGTGGGGGCGTGGAATGATTCTATATCCGCTGTAACAAAAGAAAAAAAAACTTTTAGATACAAAGAAACACACTTAATTTTTGGAAATTCAAACAATTTCGAAAATTTCGAGTTCGTGGAAAATCGAAAATCAGCCGATTTTTTTAAAACAAAGGTTATTCAGACTTAAAATAGTAGATAAAACTTTAAAAATACCTCTCTGTGTAAGGAACATTTTCAGGTAAACGGAACCTCAAAATTTTCAAAAAAATGTTCTAATTTGAAAAAGTCGTAGGACAAAAGTTGTTTGTTTATGTGCACAGAGAAGTGGCCCTCAATTACTTGCTTATATGATTACCAATAACCCTGTATATGTAACGTGACCATACGTCTCGCTTTGGGCGGGACAGTCCCACTTTCAAACTGTGTGTCCCGCTGTGCCGGCCAAGGTAAAAAAACAGCGCACTCCGGGAGTGCAGGCAGAAGTGAAAACTGTATATCTGTGTAAAATCTCATATGTCGCGAGAACATACGCAAAAAGAGTTTTAGATGAAAAAAAAAATATAGTCGGACGACAAATAGTCGTCCGACATTTGTCGTCCAACAAATAGTCGTCCGACATTTGTCGTCCAACAAATAGTCGTCCGACATTTGTCGTCCAACAAATTGTCGTCCGCCATTTGTCGTCCGACATTTGTCGTCCGACATTTGTCGTCCGTCAATAGTCGTCCGACAAATAGTCGTCCGACAAATAGTCGTCCGACATTTGTCGTCCGTCAATAGTCGTCCGACATTTGTCGTCCGTCAATAGTCGTCCGTTAAAAAATACCATATGTACGTCTTAATACACTCACAGCCAAATTAAAAACAGTAGGCCCAGGCATACATTTTCGCCGCGCCGTAGAGAGGGGATAGCTGTCTACTCTCCATCCGTCTTACGCTTTTTCGATCAGGTCACGTGTCCTGACGCGAGTTTAAGATTTTATACCCATTACAGAAAAAGTGCTCAACACCGCTAAAGAAGTTTTCACTTCAAAAATGTCCCGCTTTCATATTCAAGTAAAGTGTCCTTGCACAATCATAAGGCCGTAAAGGATTACGCTGATAAGAAACACACGCAAGAGTGGGAAATCAGTCAAGGGTTACTACATTCGAAGAAATTCATAGATAGCAGCACCAGAGGGGCTTCTAAATTTATATACAACAATAGAAGCAAAGCACGAGCTGTGGTTGGTGCCTTGACAGGACACTACGGAACCAATGACATGCCTTTAAAAATGAAGTTAACTTCAAATAATGACTACAGAGCCTGCGGTGATGCAAGGGAAACTATGGAGCACATACTGTGTGAATGCGACGTCTAAGCAGCGAAGCGTATGAGCCTCCTTGGGAATGCGTATCCCAAACCGGAGGAATATAGGTTTCTTCCTCTCAGTGGGATCACCGCGTTAATCGACCACTTCTTCAAAGAGTAAGAAACATCAAGGTAGGGGTAAACACATAATATCCCATTGGGTCGAAGTGTTGCTGGCAATTTGTCAGCCCCCAATATATAAGATAAGATAAAGTGTCCTTGAAAGTTGTGATTACTATCAAAGAAGTCAATTAAGAAAAGGACGATCTACACCTATTTTATCCGTTAGAAACATAAAAAAATTATTTGGCGCTCGCTATGTCCACTTTCCTGGACTAATAAGTTACATAATTTCCGGCAATGAAATTGGTTAATGATACCCACAAATGTTACAATATTTTTTCGTAGATATTTGTTTAATATCTAGCCCTTAACTTTTTTAACATATTCTTCATTTGTCCGGCTCTATCGATAGAAAATTATGGTCACATCACTACATATTATAAAACAAAGTCGCTTTCTCTGTCCCTATATCCCTTTGTATGCTTAAATCTTTAAAACAGCGCAACGGATTTTGATGCGGTTTTTTTAAATAGATAGAGTGATTCAAGAGGAAGGTTTATATGTATAATACATGCATAATATAGCCGTGCGAAGCCGGGACGGATCGCTATTATGTATACGCGACGAATTGAGAATCTCTTCCTTTTGATGTCGGTTAAAAAGTAACCTTAATCAATTCAAAATTTCACACTTACAAACAAGTTTTCACCCAAGATATGTTAATAATTTCACAAAACATGATACCCGGCCATTATAGTAACTACCGAGTCATCTCAGACGCCATAACAAGACCGCTGTTATAATAATATAACCAAGTTTCATCCCTGTAATTTTAACCCCAATATTTCTTTGGTGCCTTTCGGCTACTTGGTGACAGGGATGGAATCAGGTAAGGAAATTAATTGGGCGAAAAATTGATAATTTTAATTACCACAGGTAATAAAGGAAAGGATGTAAAATAAGTAACGTTTTATGTTGAACTAGAAGTCATGTGTTTGAATCTAAAATTAGGTAATTACTCTTAATGTATTACCCCTATGAAATGAAAATTATTTAATATTTAGAATAACAATTTAATGAAATAGGAAAAGATTTAAAACCGGTGTCATGTAATAAAAACAGCGATTATTTGTAATAAATTGTTTTCTCTTCAAGGTGAAGCTTTTGCTAAAACGGTATTCCGTTTCGAGGTTTTGTGATATTTTTAAAAACAGCCTAAAAAAACATAAAAAAAGCCTAAAAAAATTAACACGTTAATCGAACACTCAGCCAAGCTACATGGTAGGCGGAGTGGGGAGTGTTAGGTTTTATTTTCGTTACGGAATTTCTTGATTCGGCCGCCGCGCTCAAAGCCCGCGATAAAAGCTATGCAATAGCTTAAAAATCTACGTAACAATCACAGAATTTGGAGACCTAATTTTTTACTTCAAATTACTAAAATTAAATACGGGAAGAATTCGCTAGAAGAAATGACACACAACAGAGACACGAAACTTAATCAATGTTGATCATTAGAAAAATTGGATAGGAGAATAAAATCGACAAAATTAACCTCATCAACTAAACTAGATTCCTAGAAATGAACTATCTCAAATGCAGAACCCCTGTTGTTTTCAAAAACATTACCCTATCTCCAAAACATTTACAATCTGCCCATCAAACGTCTTGTAAACGCGTCGGTACACAAGTTTCACATTAACACCCTTACCCCTGACTGAATATACTTGTTTCACATTATAATCCCCCCTTCCCCTGATCCTGAATACGTCCCTGCTTGCGGTTATCCGGGCCATAGCTTTAGGCAAATTCTGGGGTTACAATTTAAATTGGTAGCGATTCACACATGATTTAATATAGTTAGTAAGTATTAAGGTCTGTTTACATGGACGAAGTTTTTTTTAAATTTAAGGCTCGTTTATATTAATTGTATTTCTAATGTTAGTGTACAGTTCACCACTGTGTGAGCGACTGTACACCAAAATATACTTTAGTTAAGTTGAGTTGAGTTTAGTTATGTTTAGTAGTTAAGTAGTCTGGAGCACGATGTGTAGTTTGTAGTAAAACTCAGGAAGAAAGTTAAGGTAGTTGTTTACTGTCCTAAGTGTATATCGATACTCAATTATAATACAATATTAATGTAATAAAGTAAGTTATGAGGTAAATGAACTGAATGCACACGTGAGTAAAAAGTAGGTCACAATTTTAGCTGATTCTTACAGTACGGTTTAAGACCGTACAGTTAGTTTGGGGAAGTATTGTTATAATAGACAAGTAAAATTACTAAAATATCAGTAAATTTTGAGTTCTTCAAGTCGCGAGTGAATAGGTATCTTCTAGGAAAGCGTGCTAAATCTTAGGCCGCAGGTGTGATTGTGATCAAACGCTAACCCATCATTTGTAAAAAAAAATATATAAGTAAAAAAAATCTCACCTAATATTTTTAATACAAAGTTTATGCACTCTTCACGATCAAACAGCTCAACCAATTTAGATGTAATTTTGCACAGAGATAGTCATGGTTATAAATAAGGACATAAGAAACTTTCACTCTAATATCCCCACGGGATCGGAATTTAAACAACTAAAACCGCGGGGCATAACTATAAACTTCATAAAATACAAAAGCCCTGAAGCTCTGAATTCTCTATTGAGAACTTAGAACCACTAGATTAACTTGAAAGCCTACAATTTAAAGGTTCTATCGATTACGCTAAAATCGCTCTTATTTCTTACAAAATAACATTAGAACTTTTTTTTTCAGAACTGTACAATGTTTGCTGAACAAAATAAGTTCTTATTGAAAATAAATAATAACATTTGGTGTAATTAAAGAAAAACAGTGTCCTGGCGGCGCGGACTGTATTTTGTTCGGTTTTGTCTTAGTTTTCACAATATCTTCAAAGAAAGCACACACGCGCACGTTGCGTTTTTCGTTCAAAACTTTCTTCAATGTTCTTTTTTTCTCCACGCGCGGAGCTAGTGTCGCGTGATGTGACGACAATGACGTTTATTGCAGTGGCTTGCGCGGGAAGGATTTGAATATTGGAATAGGAGAATTAGGTTAGGGAAGTTTAGGAAGTCTGTTCAGAAGGTATTATATGTATAGATTTACAAAACAAAAGCATATCAGTATATCCGTTGCCCAGCACCCATAAATCAAGTCTATAGTTACTTAGCTTAGGGCTAGATGGCGATTTGTGGAATGTTCTGGAATATTTATTTATTTCCACTTTTGTTTCACTCTAATGGATTTCTTTCTACTTTTTCTTCAACTGTAACACATCGATGCACTTGTTTGTTTCCACTTTAATCCATCGATAGATTAAAAATGTTATCACTCTGTAATGAACTCGACTGTGGTCCAAATACAGTTGCGGGATGCGTTCCGTTCCCGTTGACGCAGGATTAACGACGTAATGATAGTCAGATATTTGTTCGAGAGATAGTATAATTCAATAGGTAGCAATTCAGTTGATTTTATCTCTGTAATAACGTGTTTGCATGCGATTCTGTTTGGTGTTGCTGTTTGATCAGGCCAATTCTCGTAAATAACATTGTTCAAATTAAATTTCAATATCATTTCGATTGCATTTCGATCACAAATAACACCCTCAAAGTAGCTCAAAATACCCTTAAAGTTAGCTTTTTGTAAAAAAAAACTGACTTTGAAGGTATCTTTTGCAATCGAAATGCAATCGGGATGATATTGAAATGTAATTTAAACAATATTATTTACGAGAATTGGTCGTCAATATTGTTTTAGCATTGTCGTTGGTTTCAAATTAACGGGTGTATTTATACCGATGCTTAAATTGGTTCACACCCGTCGGCTCCCCTAACGGATCCCCTACTCCCGACGGTCCCCTGTTGAGAACTTTTACACGCTTGTCGGGCCCCCTGGACTGGGAGATGAAGGGCGCTAATTTAAAATTAGAAAGATTTTTTTTAATCTCATCGGATTCCCTTGTCTAATGAAAACAAAAACAAAAGTTCATGTGTGATATGATATCCGAGATTAAAACAATTTTCTCCCTAGATTATGACATTGGAGTAAATATTTTTGTAGAATAAAACCCATAACTGCCATGACCAATTCACTCTAGTATCCATTATCCTGCCTACGTTTGTATGGAGAAAGAGCCAGGTACCTTTCCCCTTAAGCCATTGAGCCACTGATGCTCAACAAAGTCTTAGGAACAAAAGTAAAACAGTGTTTGTTGATTGATTTTGTGAAAATTGTTGGCAAAATTGATTTTGTGTCGGTTTTTTTTGCGAAATGTATGTATGTAATGTATTATTTTTAACTAGCGACCCGCTCCGGCTTCGCACGGCTATATTATGCATGTATTATACATATAAACCTTCCTCTTGAATCACTCTGTCTATTAAAAAAACCGCATCAAAATCCGTTGCGTAGTTTTAAAGATTTAAGCATACAAAGGGATATAGGGACAGAGAAAGCAACTTTGTTTTATACTATGTAGTGATTTGGATTAAAGTATTTTAAAACCTTCCTAGGAAATATAGCTATCCAATAATGCAAACCATATTTCTATAGGTCCTTTAGTAATAGTAGGGAGGCCAATTGACCTCGTCAATAAATAGTTTGCAATACTTAAATAGTTTGTTTAAATCGGATAAATGGTTATCGCAATAATCGACAAAATCTAAACCTGTCCGGCGCCATCTTTGTGACGTCATAGATGGACCCCCCACAACTTTAGAAAGCGACAACATACATTTTCGTAATCAGTAAGCCACGCTGATTCCAATGACACCTGTTGTCGTTATAAAACTATCCAGTCCTACGGAAATCACGATTTTTCAACTTGGCTTCTCTACTATAAAGGAAAAACAGACGACTCTTGAAAATAAATTCTACATGTTTTACCTCGCCAGTGCTTGCCTCCTTACAACAATGATCATTTTATTTAAACCGCAAGTGTTACATCGTCATCCCAATCATAATAACTATTATAATGATTGTAACATTTTTTTTATAACTAAAATATTTACAACTTTTCATGTTAAACTGTACTCTTACTTTTATCTATATGCAAAAATGAAATCGGGTAGAGTTGGGATTTTTTGTTAGGTATTTTAAAATCGGGTAGAGTTGGGATGTAGCCGACAAAATAAACGTATCGACGTAGACGTATCCACGTCTAAAATAAGATTTTGTTAGCCGGCATTTTTAGGGTTCCGCACCTCAAAAGGTAAAAAAAGGAACCGTTACAAGATCACTTTCCTCTTTGTTGAAAACGATATTGTCTGTATATAAAATGAACCAACTCAATCACTATTAAAAACTTTACATGGCACTAAAAGTCACTTTTAATAATATACAACAGAATCATGACTAAACACCAAAGTTGTACCTATTTCTTTAATAAATCTTACCTCAAAGCAATAAAAATCAAAATTTCACGGCCTCGCACCGCTCCCAAGTTATGACTATGCAAAATACTTAGAAGAACTGCTTTTTACAACGACTAGGTCCTATTATGTAAACGATATCTATAGCTATAACTATTGACAGGATATTGAGGATATTATCCTATTAAAATTATAAATGTGAAAGTTTGTGTTTGTAACTCCTTCGTGCAAAAACTTCTGAACCGATTGCAATGGAACTCGGTATGTAGACCTAGAGTAACATTATCTAGGCCCAGCGCACACCGCTGGAGGCGCGTCGAAGCGCATTTGAAGACAACAACTTAATATAAGCCTTAATGACCTTGACATACGGTCAATATTAGAATAAATTCGCAGGTGGTGGTCAGAGTGCCCTCAAGCTACTAAAAGAACATGCGCATTCTAACATTGACCGTATGTCAAGGTAATTAAGGTTTATATTCAATTGTTGTCTTCAAATGCTCGCCGCCGCGCCTCCAGCTGTGTGCGTTGGGCCATAGGCTACTTTATCCCGATATTTCCACGGATTCGGGACTTACGAGAGTTAAAACGCAGGGCGCAGCTAGTTGATAAATAAGCTACCACTTACATATGGGCTACTTCTGTACTTCATAAACAACTTTTGTTCTACGACTTTTCTTCTTCTTAAGGTGCCTCTCCGACTAACGAAGGTTGGCAGTCAACTTGGAATATTCTTCTCTATTTCTAGCGAGGCGAAAGAGTTCGGCTGCACTCGCTATCCCCGTCCACTCCCGGATGTTACGCAGCCAAGATTTTTTCCTCAGCCTTTCCCATCATAATTAGTTGCAGTAACTCGTACCTATCATGTCTCAATACATGTCCTAAGTAGGCAACTTTTCTTTGCTTGACGGTCTGCAAAAGTTCGCGTTTCTGCTTTACTCGGCGGAGGACCTCAACATTGGTTACTTTTTGAGTCCAGCTAATAGCAAGCATCCGCCTGTATGCCCACATTTCAAACACTTCTACACGTTTTCTGAGATCTACTTTGATTGTCCAAGTCTCACATCCGTATAGAACAATGGGCCAGATGTAACAACGAAGCAATATAATGCGCAAACACAGTCCGAGGCTACGGTTGCAGAGAACACGCTTCATCTTATTGAAGGAACTTCGAGCTATTTCGATACGGGTTCTTATTTCCTGATCACTTTCGAAAAAAAAAGTCTTTTTTTTAATGATAAGGCAGCATTTGACCACTATCACACCTACCTGATAGTAGGTGACGATGCGGTCTAAGATGTAACACGCTCTTCAGCTGTTGCGGTTTCCGTGGCTAAACTTTGGGCGAGTGTACTGTGATTAACTATCTTGACACTGTTGATAAGAAGTATGAATATATGCGCGTACCTTTCGTTTACAGCTGAGCGATAGGTATAGCGATAGCGAGAGAGTGCGCGTTCGGCCTGAATAGCAATCGTGTTACAGAATAACCGCATTTCAGCGAGCTAGTAATTTTCAACGCTCAGCGATAATGGTGGCAAAAAAAGGCTACAAGTTTGGCAAAAAGTTACAAGGTTTGAGTTTGAATGTTTACGGCGTTATTCTTAACAACAAAATGCCCACCGAGGAGGTCTAATTGCGGAGTTAGAGATGATAGATGTGGTATTTAATGAGCACCTTCAGACTTAGGATTGTTTATCTGTCGATAATTCGGTAACGCGCAGTGTTGCTAGATGATGGTTTTTTTTCTAGTACCAAGGTTGCTCAAATCTAGTACTTTCAGTCCAATTCAGTACACAATACGTATAATTTTTCAACATAAGGGAATGTAATCAGTTGCCTGCGTCTGTCTTTCCTGACGTGTACAATTTGGGGGTCTTCAAGTCGCGAGTGAATCTTCTAGAAAGGCATGCTTCATCTTAGGCCGCATCCTCACCTACCATCAGGCAGTTGTTATAATGGTTAAATGCTGAAAATTTAAAAATTTGTTATGGGGTACTGAGTCTAGTGAATTCGATTATTAGTGGCAAGGACATCAAGTAATTTACTTTTTTTCACATGGTTGTCAACAATGTAAAATGGTTATTCCTTTTCTTGATTCGTGTCTACAGGAATAATGCTCGAATACTCAAACGATTCTCAAATATTTAGCCCCCTAAATATTTAAGACGCTCCTATCCCATTGAAGGATACACTTATATATCAATTTAGCTGCACTTAAGTTAAGTAGCCTTTTAAGTATTCGGGCGAATCTCGTAAATGTACGAGATTTCTCATACGTCTGGCAACCCTGGTAATGCGTCAAAATAGTCTTACTAACTTTCGATTGAATGTCAAAGTATCTTTCACTAGACTAATACCACTATTAAATAGTAATAAAATTATGGCTCAGGTTGTGTCATAGCCTATTAAATAATTCAGTTCCCAGAGTCTTAATTTAAAATAAATGAGTTTTAAAGTGTTAATAAAACTGGAGCAAGACATTAATTGTTCATTCAAAACCATTAACTTTTACCGTGACTTTACTTGCATACGAATTGCATTTAAAACGCATTCTCGGAGATTAATTTTTCAAACCATGCATCTGTCAATGTCAGAATGCTACACACATTGCAAGCAAGGACATACATATTTATATAAATATAAAATATAAATATTGCAGGACATTCCACACATCGCCATCTAGCCCCAAGCTAAGTAACTAGACTTGTGTTATTGGTGCTAGACAACGGATATACTACTTATATACTTTTCTTTTGTAAATATATACATATAATACATAGAAACAACCAGGCCACAGACAAATATTTAAGCATAAATACTTGTCTGAGGCGGGAATCGAACCCGCAACCCTGTGTTTGGCAGTCCGGCATGGTGACCATTGTGCCAACTGGGTCGTCCATTTATAGCCCAATATAGTTTATTTTAGCGTTTCTTTTACTTATTTAAAAAAAGAATAAATCTCAAAGAAGTTTCCTACCACGATTTCAGCTGCGTAAATCACAAAGAGGGAATATCAGGATATTTTAAAACGAAGTCGATGGTTTTTTCAAGAGGTGCAGGGTTTTATAACCAAAATTTCATTGAAATCTGCTATTTAATTTGTAATTTTGTTTTTTTTTCTTGAATAAATACCTTCTTGAAATCTTACCTAGAATTTAGTGCTCGTGGTTTTTTTTCGACATGCATGGTTTAAAAAAATCATCTGACAGTGCCGTATCTAGTTAATTTTATGTCTTCATCCGAACATAAATGATTATTTTGTGCATATTATGTTAACCTATTGAAGAATTAAGCTTTCTTGAGGAATTCTTTTGTGGATTTTTATGACCGCATCGTCTATTTAGTGATGGGATTTAATCGATATAGTTTCTTATAGCTTTCATCGATATCGATAAAATTTGAAATATGTCGCTTGTTGAAATTATAGGTTTACGGCGAAATTAACATTCGAATCGTTTTAAAATTGACAATGTAGTGAAATATTTTCTTAAATTGTTTCAATCACCAACTAGGTCTATAAGAGGAAAGGGTACCGCGGGCTCTTTCCATACAAACTATTAATATAACCCATGCCATAAAACCTATAACTGCCATGACTATGCCCTTAAAATATTTGCTCTAGTGTCATTATCCAGGAAGAAAACAGTCGACTACATTTGTATGGAGAGAGCGCAGGTACCCTTTCACCTTAAAGATTTCTCTCGTAGTTAGTTACTACGTCTTTGGGGAGAAATCGGAACGATCGATATAATACGTGGGGTAAAAATTCTACTAAAAAAACTAAATATTATTATCTATACATATAAAATGCTTTGTCCTGACTGACTGACGGATCAACGCACAGCCTAAACCGCTGATCGTAGAGACCTGAAACTTGGAGGGTGTGTTCTTTGTATGACGTAGGCATCTAATAAGAAATGATTTTTCCGAATGTATACCCCTTAGGGGCTGAAAAAGCGGGGCAAAGTTTGTATGGGATAACTTGAATTCTTGGTTTTTTGGTTGGTTTGGTAATATTAATCCCAAAATGTTTTTATTTGAACCATTTTGACTATTAGTTAAATATAAGATTCAAAGTCCTGACTGACTGATTTATCAACACAAGCTCAATCCAGAAGATGAAAATTTCAAATTGACGACCTCTGTGGCGCGTCGGGCGAACACCCGACTGCGACGCAGAAGGTTGCGGGTTCGATTCCCGCCGGGAACAAGTATTTATGCTGACCATAAATTCTTGTTTCTGGTTCTGGGTGTTTCCTATATGTATAATATGTATATATTTACAAAAAAAAAAAAAAGTATATAAGTAGTTTATCCGTTATCTGGCACCCATAACACAAGCATTAAGTTGCTTAGCTTGGGGCTGGATGGCGATGTGTAATATGTCCTGAAATATTTATTTAAAAAAAAAAAAAAAAAAAAAAAAAACTTACGCAGAGAAGTCGCGGGCAAAAGCCTCCTCCATCCAGATTTTTTGTATGTTTGTGACGAATAGGTTCCAAAACTACTGTACCGTTTTTGATTAAATAAGTACGAGGATACATTGATTCACCGGGAGTAACATAGACTATTAATCTCTCTACGATTTTACAACACTTACCTACGCGTTACAAGGTTACATTGATTCACCGGGAGTAACATAGACTATTTATCTCTCTACGATTTTACAACACTTACGCGTGAAACCGCGGGGAACTGCCAGTAAAAAAAAAACATTAAAACAAAAACCCAACGCATTTTAATTCTTTCCGTGCGACCCGCTATCGATTCCCAAGCCACCTGTGGTAAATTACAAAAACATGCAAATTAATCGTTGGATATATTTTATCGATAAAGACCTTGTCACAACCCTAACGCCAGGTGTTTTCTGAACGATTTTAACAAAAGCGCTTCGTAATCTAAAGATCGTTCTGGGAACAGATAATCGGCCGATCTTCGGAATAATAACGATCCTATTGACGAGTTCGAAATATAAAAAAAGTAAAATTAAAAATGGCCGCTGTCAAACGCAGCGGCGTGAAGTCCGGCTTTGAAGTGATTGGTTAATGAGCTTGTTTTGAATTTGGAGCGTATGATTCTGATTTTGATTTCTTTTTTTCTTTGGTTTGATTGTCGGGTGCCTGTATCATTAAGGGCCCTATCTCACCGGGACGCCCCATGGCAAAGTCGCCGGCTACGTATAATAAAATAAATAAATATTGCAGGACATTCCACACATCGCCATCTAGCCCCAAACTAAGTAACTAGACTTGTGTTATGGGTGCTAGTCAACGGATATACTACTTATATACTTTTCTTTTGTAAATATATACATAAAATACATAGAAACAACCAGACCACGGACAAATATCTAAGCATAAATACATGTCTGAGGCGGGAATCGAACCCGCGACCCTGTGTTTGGCAATCCGGCATGGTGACCATTGTGCCAACTGGGTCGTCCAACAAAAGGTCGCTGCATACGAGATAAAACCTCGGACGGGACGGGGACGTGACGTGTATTGTTCATAATCATCATCGTGTTCGTGGACTTTAAAACATATACGTAACGTGATCTTTCCCGTGCCGGAAGGAACGTGACAAATCACGTTCCGTCCGGCACGGGGAAAATCCCGTCACGTGTGTTAATTCGTGTTGAACTGTATGGAAGCTTTGTGGAGACTGAATACTCTGGCGTCCTGGCGAACGTAGCCACAGTAGCTAGTAAAATAAAATAAATAAATAAATAAATATTTCAGGACATATTACACATCGCCATCCAGCCCCAAGCTAAGCAACTTAATGCTTGTATTATGGGTGCCAGATAACGGATAAACTACTTATATACTTTTTTTTTTTTTGTAAATATATACATATTATACATATAGGAAACACCCAGAACCAGAAACAAGAATTTATGGTCAGCATAAATACTTGTTCCCGGCAGGAATCGAACCCGCAACCTTCTGCGTCAAGTCGGGTGTTCGCCCGACGCGCCACAGAGGTCGTCAAATGTATACGTGTTGCGCCTCACTTACTCTGTGTCCAACGTGTCGCCAAAGAGAAAGAACGCTTTCGTTTTTACAGTGTATAGCCAGTGGCTACTCTATTAGGCGACCTCGGGTAGCCAAAAGTAGCAATAAGCGTTGGTTTATTTTAAACTAGCGACCCGCTCCGGCTTCGCACGGCTATATTATGCATGTATTATACATATAAACCTTCCTCTTGAATCACTCTATCCATTAAAAAAACCCGCATCAAAATCCGTTGCGTAGTTTTAAAGATCTAAGCATACAAAGGGAAATAGGGACGGCGAAAAGTGACTTTATTTTATACTGTCCCTTACAAGATCACTCTCTTGTGCGTCTGTCCGTGTGTCACCACCTATTTTTTCAAGAACGGGTGGACCTAGCAAGTTGTTTCAGATTTTATTGAGCTTAGGTGTTGCGCGTATTGTGCACGGTTAGAAGAAGGTGGCGAGTTCAAAACTCATAGCGGCAATGTTTATAATAATGCATTTTTCTTAAAAAATATTTCTAGTATTTAAATGCAGACCAAAAATGACAAGTTATTTTCTCATTAAATTCATCTTAAAATAAAAAACAGGTTAATTTAGGGTTCCGTACCTAAAGACGAAAAAAACGATAAACTTATTATCC
This sequence comes from Idaea aversata, assembly GCA_907269075.1. NCBI lineage: Eukaryota > Metazoa > Arthropoda > Insecta > Lepidoptera > Geometridae > Idaea > Idaea aversata. Next base: position 3,256,105 of record OU026109.1, read on the forward strand.
TGTGAACGTAGCGTGAACCTTAGTTAAATTAATCTGATATGATAACATTAGAGTATGTTAATACACTAATAGAGATAAAATACATCAATTCTACAATAGAGCGGACATCATAGTCAACTTCCACGTTTATAATATAACGGTTCCTCTGGGGGAGCAAAGTCCGTAAGACTTTCAAAATTTATTTTAAATCTACGCTTATCGGTCCCCCCAGTCCAGGGGGACCGTTAATCGTGAAAAAATTCTGGACAGTAGGAGGACCGTCTTCCGTAGGAGGGCCGTTAATAAAGAACCAATTTTACTAGCTTAGCCCTACTGTTACACGAGAGTCAGTGCGAAATCTGGATAAAAAGTAGCCTTTATACTTTTCCAAGATTCTATCTATGTAGCAAAATTAATCAAAATTGGTTAAGCTTAGGTGAAAATGATTACCACTGAGACAGATAGCCAGATACAGCGATTTTCGCACTTATGCAGGAAAACGCCCAAATAGCGCAGTAGGGGTTCAATCTTGATGATGCGTCGTGTAGACGCGAAACACGTGTCGTGGTTCATTTATGGTGTCACTAATACTAATTATTGCTTGTCCTCATTGCATGCCTCTTCAAGTGGGCGGAAAGGCGGTGCACATTGCATTTTGTGTTTTGGCACTAGGCTCGGAACTTAAAACTAAATATTAAGGTGAAAAGGTACCGCCGCTCTCCATCGATTTTTCACGACTGTTTCCTCCCTGAATAATGACACTAGCACAAATATTTTTGTGCCATAAAACCTATAACTGCCATGACTATGCCCCTATGTTTTGTTTTTTTTTTCATTTTCTAATTATCATAGAAATTAAGATTTAAAAAACAAAAAATAAAAATAAAAAAACCATAGGGGCATGGTCATGGCAGTTATAAGTTTTATGCAACAAAAATATTTGCTCTAGTGTCATTATCCAGAGAGAAAACAGTCGACTACGTTTGTATGGAGAGAGTCCCCGGTACCCTTTCCTCCAGTTATGGAGTTCCGAAAAGTAACGCCTGATTCAATCAATTATCTTACGTAGGGATTTGAATGGGAAAAGTGGTAAGTAGGTACGAAATGTTCTCTCTATTATTTTCGTAAATATATTTTATCTCTAACTGTTATTCAATAGAAAGCTTCATTAAACTAAGATTAGTACAGTGTTAATTTAATTAAGCTGACAGACGAAAATCCTTTTGCTATCTATAATAATATTCGTTAGTTTAAGACTAGCTGAATACCGCGGATTTACCCTTATTAGTTCTAATGTCTAATAAGGTACTAAGACTCTACTCTCCGTCTGTCTGTCTGTCACCAGGCTGTATTTCATGAACCATGATAGCTAGACAGTTGAAATTTTTACAGATGATGTATTTCTGTTGCTGCTATAACAATAAATATTAAAAACAGAATAGAATGGTACCTACGGAACCATTTGTGAGGAAGTCCGACTCGCACTTGTTTAACTTTAGTATTAAAACTCAATATTAATATGGAATTAATATTAAATTTTAATACATTTCATATGGTAACGCTGCCAGCCTTTTGGGCATACTTCCTAGGGACCCCATTTAGACTTTTAATCACTACATAGTCACTATCACTACATAGTATAAAATAAAGTCACTTTTCGCCGTCCCTATGTCCCTTTGTATGCTTAGATCTTTAAAACTACGCAACGGATTTTGATGCGGTTTTTTTTAATAGATAGAGTGATTCAAGAGGAAGGTTTATATTTATAATACATGCATAATATAGCCGTGCGAAGCCGGAGCGGGTCGCTAGTATAAAATAAAGTCATTTTTCGCCGTCCCTATGTCCCTATGTATGCTTAGATCTTTAAAACTACGCAACGGATTTTGATGCGGTTTTTTTTAATAGATAGAGTGATTCAAGAGGAAGGTTTATATTTATAACTAGCTGTCCCGGCAAACGTTGTTTTGCCATATAAAAAAAATTTAAATCAAAATCGGTTCAGCCGTTCGGGAGCTACGATGCCACAGACAGACACAAACACACACACACAGACACGTCAAACTAATAACACCCCGTCGTTTTTGCGTCGGGGGTTAAAAATCATACAAATCGGTTCAGCCGTTTAGGTGTAGTTTGGCAACTAACACCGCGACCCGATTGACATCAATATTTATACGTCACTCAATTGTTTTGCCTTCCCGGAACCTCTCCATTAAAACCTGAACTTTATGTTATGCTATTAAAGTTCTTATTGACTTGTATTATTACGAATCGTTTGTATGGTATGGAGTATAGAAAAGTGTTGTTTTTAGACATTTTCAGGCAATTTTTTAAATTTTTCTCTCCGTAAGAACCATCCTCGTACCTTATGGAATATTCTAAAAAAAGAATTGGCCAAATTGGTCCAGGCGTTGTTGAGTTATGCGCTTACCAACACATTTTGCGATTCATTTTTATATATAAGAAGATACATGCATAATATAGCCGTGCGAAGCCGGGGCGGGTCGCTAGTTTAGTATAATAAATAAAGTAGGTAGTTTATTATTTAATTTAAGTTTTCGTCATTTAATTGTTATTTAGTATATACATAATTGAATAAATTTTGTTATATTTATTATTATTTATTATTTCCACCGCATCCATATTCACCCATCAAATACACTAGGTAAAGATATAACCTTCACACACAGACCTTGCGACTCGAATTTATTGCTCGGCCGCGTATTTTACCGTCACATTTTCTATTTTAAGCAATAAATACCTGGTCTACATTTGGGTTATTCCCATTTGCCACTTTTGTTGGTGTTTTTACCGGTGACAAATGAGAATATCATCTTTTTCGTGTTAGTATGATAGCTAATGATTTTCTAACGGGCACGGTTGTAATAAACGAAAAAAATAATATTATTCCTATTTGTCACCACAAGAGATAAAGAGAGTAATAATTTAAAGTCGGTGTCATAGGCCTTTAGACGCATTACACCATATACTCGAAACACCAACTCGAGGTTTTGTCGTGTTTTGCGGATTAGTAGATATATAACGTAAAATACCAATTACCCACAATTCCACAAACGCAAAACACCACTTTGAAATTTTGAAGTGGTGGGAATGTCATAAATGTATTTTTTTAAAGCGTTTATAATATAGTAATGTTTGTATGTATGTCTGTCTTATGTTTGATAAATATAAAATTTAAACTTCTGACTGACTGATATATCAACGCACATCTCAAGCCAATGGATGGATCGGCTTAAAATTTAGCACGGCGTGAACTATTATGACGTAGGCATCCGTTAAATAAGGATGTTGACAAATTCAACTTGTACGCGCATTGTCGTAATCTGTCATAGGATCATTCAGTTCGCGAGTGCATTATGACCCCAGCACATTGAACATTTTGACGAAGGAGCGTATTAACCCAAGTACAATTAGACTTCTACTCATTAAAGTTCCTGGGCGGGACGAAGTAGCGTGTGAAAGCTAGTTTTAAAACATACTACAAGATCGTATTAGTACTTAGAACTTCTTGAACTAGAAAGAAAAGCATATCTTTATCTCAATGATTGAAGCAGTCTACAATGGTGCGAGGGTCGCGTATTCGAATTTTTCCAATGAAAATGTTTTTAAATTAATTCTAAGGAACTTTTTGTTAATGTTTTTTTTTAAATCAAATCATTTACAAAACTTATTTACCACCGTTCGGGATTGACGTTTAGTGACAAAATGGACTCTTTTATTAAAATTCTCATTCGTCACCACTTGTTGTTGTTGTGTCGTATTTGCCAGACGTCACGCGGCAGTGACAACCGGGAATGGCGACACTATATTTTTTCCTAAAATAAAGAGGGTAGTTTAAGGTTATTTACGATATTTCGTATTCTCTCGGGTGTTATAATGTGGTGGCGCGGCTCGTAAAGGGAATCTTTCTAAGCAGGTTGTCCTTGTTACGTCTCTGAACTTGAAAATACTAGTGTATATTTGATTGACTAGCATTTCGCTTAGTTAGGTCCCGTTTTGGAAAAACTATAAGTTTTATTAAGCTTTAACAATTTTGTAATCTCTTTTTAGGGTTAAAAAGTAAAAAAAAAAACGGTAAAAAAGAAATCCTTGTAAGATCACTTTCTTGTCCGTCTGTCTGTCCGTCTGTCACCACCGATTTTCTCAGGAACGGGTGGACCTAGCAAGTTGAAAATCATACCAGATACTGAGGTCTATTTATAGTCTCTAATAGGTGTATAAAAATCAAGGTCCTGAGTCAACACGATAAAAAAATAGTGAGAAAACTTTTTTTGTTGCAAATAGATAATATCACTACTTAGTATAAAACAAAGTCGCTTTCACTGTCCCTATGTATGCTTAAATCTTTAAAACTACGCAACGAATTTTGATGCGGGTTTTTTTATAGATAGAGTGATTCAAGAGGAAGGTTTATATGTATAATACATGCATAATATAGCCGTACGAAGCCGGGGCGGGTCGCTAGTTTATCTAATAAATTCATGAGTTGAAATACCTTAAAGTCGAGCAAGACCTTAGAATCTAGCTTGGGATGAAAACATTCTAATAATAACAGTTTTGGAGCTCTACGGTGGGTCTACAATTCTGACTCCGACAGTACCTAATTAATACAAATCCGACTTCAAAAAAGAAGGTAAAGATAACCCCACCAACATAATCTGAACTCATGCAGCCAAAGTACAAAATTAAATAAAATTTCACCTTAAAATATACACTAAAACGGATAAAACCACAGGGCGCAATAAGTGTATAATCCTGAAATTCTCAACATCTAATTTTCCGAATTGTTTCCCTACTTTTTTTTCGTAATAGTCTGTAAATAAACAAGATATCTGAAAGCCTCTTAAGCTAGAAATTAATGATAATAATTTTCAGAAAGCGTACAGTATTTGCATATGCGGAGTCTTACTGAGTTTTAATTAAATTCTTCCGGTCGTACGTATCTTCGTATGATACGTACAATTAGGTGCAGTGAAACTAGCTCGGGAAAATAATCGAGGCTTAAAACGTATAAGTTACTAGCAGCGCTCCGCGGGTTCACGCGTAAGTCCCGATTCCGTGGAAATATCAAAATTTAAAGTAGCCTATAGCCTTCCTCGATAAATGGACTATCTAACATAAAAATAATTATTCAATTCGAATAAGTAGTTCCTGATAGTAGCGCGTTCAAACCAACAAACTCTTCAGCTTTATAATATTAGTATAGATTAGCAACGCTGCGCGGTTTGCCGCGTAACTCCAGATCCCATGGGAATATCGGGATAAAAAGTATGTCACTCCTAATGAATCAATGTATCCTCATATCAAGTTTCATCTAAATCGGTTCAATAGTTTCGGAGCTTATTCAATTCAAACAAACAATCAAATATTTACTCCAAAATTAATAATAAATAATAAATAAATAAATAAATAAATAAATAAATAAATAAATAAATAAATAAATAAATAAATAAATAAATAAATAAATAAATAAATAAATAAATAAATAAATAAATAAATAAATAAATAAATAAATAAATAAATAAATAAATAAATATTTCAGGACATATTACACATCGCCATCCAGCCCCAAGCTAAGCAACTTAATGCTTGTGTTATGGGTGCCAGATAACGGATAAACTACTTATATACTTTTTTTTTTGTAAATATATACATATTATATATATAGGAAACACCCAGAACCAGAAACAAGAATTTATGGTCAGCATAAATACTTGTTCCCGGCGGGAATCGAACCCGCAACCTTCTGCGTCGCAGTCGGGTGTTCGCCCGACGCACCACAGAGGTCGTCGGGCGAACAGGTAGTAATGGTTTAAAATCCAGTGAGGCCTCTTCTTCCTTTAGCCGCCCACGTTTCTGTTGCCCCCTTGCTGTAATTTACTCGGTTAATTAGGGTGGCCCAGTCTGAGAGTTGGCGAGTCTCCGCCTGCCATTTAAGTACCGTGTTTGTTGGACATTGTTACGGCAGGTGCCATAGTATCCATAGTTCCCCAGTATCCAGTGCACTACCATCCCATCACAATAGCCCAAGTAGTTTTCTTCTGTAGTTTATCAATAGTTCTATCCAAACCATAGGTGGTCCTTGGCTGCAGACAGGGAAAATCGCCGATTCGGTGTCCACATCACACTTTGCAATTAAATTTGTTATTGTACTCCAAAACCCTAAAAATATTGTGTCTGAGGAGGTTGTATCTACTTATAGGTTAAAAATCTTTTGCTTGCCCTTTTAAATTAACAAAAAAAACGATTGCCTAAAAAAATAATAAACATTAAAATAACCTAAACTTCTTAAATACATACTCTTTTTTTACTTTTTTCTGTTTTAAGTATTTTTTATTATAGCGGCAACAGAAATACATTATCTGTCAAAATTTGAACTGTCTAGCTATCACGGTTCATGAGATACAGCCTGGTGACAGACAGACGGACACACAAACTTAGTAATAGGCCTAATACCTATAATTAATTATTTACCCTTTGGGAACGAACTAATAAGGAATTAGGCTTCTCTCTTGTTATTTACGAATAAAAAAAATTATTTAGGACAACACTAATATTTTGCTCGCAAGTGTTTATTGCCATGTATGTCTGTTGTGAATTTTATTGAAATAAATTAAATTTGATGCTCCAACAATATTGTTTGTCGAAAAGTTTGTTTTTACGTGTAAAAAATAAATGTAACGTCACTTTTAAAAAGAGATTGAATTAGCTACAGCTGTCAAAATTACGTGAAACGTCTTTAAAATGTTTTGGAAGAGTAATGCTAATGAGTCATTTACAATTACTAAATTTAACGGTGTACCTTCTATTAAAAAGATTGGATTAGCTACATCTGTCAGAATTGTGTCGACTTCAAAAGATAAATATAATTAGACGTATCAGGAACTCCACTGCGTCTGTCTAGTATAAATAATAGGTGCGCCCCGCGGTTTCACCCGCGTTAATCCCGATCCCGTGGGAATATCAAACTAAAAAATAGCCTTCCTCGATTAATGGACTATCCAACACAAAAATAATTTTTCAATTCGAACCAAAAGTTCCTGAGATTAGCGCGTTCAAACAAACAAACAAACTCTTCAGCGTTATAATATTAGTAATAAATAATGTTAAATAACATTGGTGGGCGCGTTGTGAAGGCACACATCCTAACTTTATTTTTAAGACTCTTCAAAGTGAATTACATCACTTTCAAGCGTCTTAAAAATTAAGTTCGTCATAAAAATAAAGCACTCTATTAGAATAAATAAAGACTCCTATTGAATAAATTTTTTTGAACTGAATTTGAATTGAATTGTCTATTATTCAAACTATTTTGCGATCCCTTGTCGTGATTCGGTAGTATGGGCGTCAAACTTTATATAAATATATTTTCGTTGTGTATAAGGATCTAAGCGAGTTTAACAGCGGGGCGTAACTAGTGATAAATAAATCAAACACACTTCACTCACCATGTGTGGTCAATTTAAGGCCCAACATCCTATGATTAAGACTATAAAAACTTTAATAATACTTATATTAAGCGCGCAGTACACGGTCAAGCAATGCTTCAATCTTAAAGAATAGAATTATGAAAAATCCTTTCAAATCGGATGCCTACGTCATATAAAGAACACACCCTCCAAGTTTCAGGTCTCTACGATCAGCGGTTTAGGCTGTACGTTATTCCATCAGTCAGTCAGTCAGTCAGTCACTACAAAGCATTTTATATGACATAGATTTTGACCTGTTTTTGACGGTGTACGCGCTGCTTTGACAAGAATTAGTTAGGCCAAACAAAGATTACCCTAAAAAGTAAAACGTTACGTACCTACCTAGGTATGTAAGTACTAATATATGCTACCGTGTTTATTTAATAAAGGTACCTATATGTAGGAAGGTATGAAGGAAACAAGGATTATGTTCCTTATTACTTAGTCTTTGTTTTGGTGGAAGATGTTAGCTGAAGCGATTAATAATCTCCTGTATAGGTATTTGGTCTTATGCGTCGAAACCATTTGGTCGAATCACTACATAGTATAAAACAAAGTCGCTTTCTCTGTCCCTATGTCCCTATATATGTTTAAATCTTGAAAACTACGCAACGGATTTTGATGCGGTTTTTTTAATAGATAGAGTGATTCGAGAGGAAGGTTTATATGTATAATACATGCATGATATAGCCGTGTGAAGCCGGGGCGGGTCGCTAGTAAAACAATAATCTAAATAATTAATCAATAATCAATAATTTAATTCAAATAAATGGGTCCTTTTGGACTTTAAGGTTTTTGGTCTTATGCGTCCAAACCATTTGGTCGAATAAAAACAATAACTTATTTAAATTGATTAGATGTCAAAATCAAAAGCGCTGGCTCCTACAGCGGACAACGGATAAGCTTCGCCATCCAACGAGAAAACGCAGCCAGTCTTTTGGGCACACTTCCTAAGGACCCCATTTGGACTTTATATTTTTATTAAATGTAAGTAGTTATTTAATTCATTTAAGTTTTTATTATTTAATTGTTATGAAGAATATTTATTCCTTTGTTAATATCAAAAAGAAACTACACAATTTGCTAAAGTTGTTTCCCTGCTTTTTTCTTGTCATTTTTTGTGTCCTATCTTCTGTCATAGAATACATAAATAATCCTTATAAGTTATTCTTGAAAATTAGGAACTTTTTTTCGAGAAGTTGGATTAGCAACACCCATTACTACATAACATACGTCATGTCCCTCATTTTCAAAATAACAGTTGTGACGCCATAAATTACCCCGTCAAAATCCGCTTTCAGCTAACATCTCACACCAAAAACTGTCCCCAGATGATTTGATTCCCTCCCGACCTTTTACGAACTCTTTTCTAATAAAAAAATTGGAAATATAAAACCTTTTTTCGAACATATTCATCTTTATCTGTAATAATAAAACCATTAAATGGTTAACACAGACACAGACTGAGAACCTACCTAGACTGGCTACAGACTTTTCCGACTTCAAAAAAGGAGGAGGTTCTCAATTCGTCGCGTATATATATTTTTTTTTTATGTATTTTTAAAGGCAGCAGAACTAAGTTCACTTCAATGAATAAATATTGCAGGACATCCCACGCGTCGCCATCTAGCCCCAAGCTAAGTAACTAGACTTGTGTTATGGGCACTAGACAACGGATATACTACTTATATACTTTTCTTTTGTAATTAACTTAATAGTACATAGAAACAACTAGACCACAGAAAAATATCTAAGCATAAATGTCAGAGGCATAAGTCAGAGGCTAGAAACGAACCCGCAGCAAACGGGCCCCCTGTGTTTGGCAGTCCGGCATGGTGACCATTGTGCCAACTGGGTCGTCAATTAGAATAATTATAGGTAACTAGCTGTCCCGGCAAACGTTGTTTTGCCATATAAAAAAAACTAAATCATAATCGGTTCAGCCGTTTAGGTGTAGTTTGGCAACTAACACCGCGACACGATTGACATCAATATTTATACGTCACTCAATTGTTTTGCCTTCCCGGAACCTCTCCATTAAAACTTGAACTTTATGTTATGGTATTAAAGTTCTTATTGACTTGTATTATTACGAATCGTTTGTATGGTATGGAGTATAGAAAAGTGTTGTTTTTAGACATTTTCAGGCAATTTTTTAAATTTTTCTCTCCGTAAGAACCATCCTCGTACCTTATGAAATATTCTAAAAAAAGAATTGGCCAAATTGGTCCAGGCGTTGTTGAGTTATGCGCTTACCAACACATTTTGCAATTCATTTTTATATTATAGATTATTTAATGTCAATCCTTTTTCGCCTGAAACACAGGATTTTCCTAGTTTAGGCAAATGTAATATTTATTGTTTTCATAATGTGATTTAGCACTCTAACATCTTTAGATTTTACTATTCTTTTTACTTATTTATTTTTGGTGTAAAGGCATTATTTGTTCATCGTAATGCCCTTTATCGAATGGTCTCAAATGCACCTCGCAATAAAAAACACTATGCCAAGCTAAATGTCTGGCGTCCTATGGTCGAAAACACGCGATTGCATTGAGATGTCTTGAAACAATCAATTTTACAAGCACCATTGTCGATCTTTATTGCACTATAAATAAGTACTGCAATTGACTCCAATTGTAATGGCGCCAGTCGGCAATTATCACAGTAAATATTTATTTGCATCTTAAGAGGAAAGGGTACCGGGGGCTGTCTCCATACAAACTATTACGAACGTAGTCGACTGTTTTCTCCCTAGATAATGACACCAGAGCAAATATTTTTGGTGCATAAAACCTATAACTGCCATGACTATGCCCCTATTGTTTTGTTTTATTTTTTTTATCTTAATTTCTATGATAATTAGAAAATGAAAAAAATACAAACACATAGTCATGGCAGTTATAGGTTTTATGCAACAAAAATATTTGTGCTAGTGTCATTATCCAGGGAGGAAAGAGTCGACTACGTTTGTATGGAGAGAGAGCCGGTACCCTGTCCTCTTAACGAGGTGGATACCATCTACATCCCTCTTGATATAGATCAAGATCCCACTGACCACCGTACCTTCCTTATTTTATAAAAGCTGAGAATTTCTCATCGCATGCCCCCAACACAGTTATAAAATGTGCAATTATGAAGTTCAGACCATAGTGGCTTGGAGAATTATCAGGTAGCAAAACCAAGAATCGAACCTGTTAATTTTGCGAAAAAAATCGCCTATATTTTTGTACCAATTGATAATGTTGCTAATAGTGTAGGGGTCATGCGCTAAGAAATTCCTCACGCTTTCTTACAAGATACCTTGAATAGATATCTTCTAGGAAAGCGTGAGGAATTTCTTCCTCACGCTTTCCCACCCTTTCCTCGCGCCTTAAAAACAGGACCCTTTTAGGGTCCTGTGGAGGGTTCCTCCACTGTCCGTCTGTCTATCTGTCACCAGGCTGCATCTCATGAACCGTAATAGCTAGACGGTTAAAATTTTCACACATGATGTATTTTCTGCAGCCGCTATAAAAACGAACACTTAGAACAGAATATTATGGTACGGAACCCTTCGTGCTCAAGTCCGTCTCGCACTTGGCCGGTTTTTTTTGTACCTTCAAATCGTAAAGTCCGAGAGCTATCGTTCGATAGAATAATCTACAGTCTGCAATCGCCCTTAATGGCACTTAGATCGGTATCATTTGTTTTAATAAAACGTTTTTTCGGGTGTCGGCCATTTTGGATTCGTCATAATGCATTAATTTGTCCGATTATCACGAGTGATTAGTATTTTTAATAAATACTAGCGACCCGCTCCGGCTTCGCACGGCTATATTATGCATGTATTATACATATAAACCTTTCTCTTGAATCACTCTATCTATTTAAAAAAACCGCATCAAAATCCGTTGCGTAGTTTTAAAGATTTAAGCATACAAAGGGAAATAGGGACAGAAAAAGCGACTTTGTTTTATACTATGTAGTGATAGTGATAGTGATTAGTCCATCGAAACGTTATTTTTGTAAGTACTAGACTAACCTCTGCTTAGTCGACCGTGTCCAGAGGAAAGAACATGTCAATAAGTCTGGAGACTATAAGCCGCAGGTTTCATCACGATGTTTTCCTTTACCATAAGAGCAATGTTAATAGTGCATATTTTTCGTGAGAAAGACCGATTGATGAGCGGACGGCAGAACATTTTATCAATCGAATTTCCCCTAATATTAATAATATTTGACAACATTGGTCACTAGGCATGTGGTAAATAGCATATCACTTGATAACTGCTATAAAATAAATAGCAAGTAGCAGTTGCTTCAAAATAAATTATTAAGAGGGTGACATACCACCAACTTTGTACAAAACGAAATAGCTCTTTTATTTTCTTTAATATTGTTCGATTTTAGTCTGTCTTTCTTTTGTATATTTATTTTTTTATAAACTATCGACATACTAAGTTTCACAACTGTTCTTTTTCTGCCCTAACAAGAATCTGCCTTTTATAGAATCTGCTATTACCAAAGTCTGTCCTAGACCGAACGAAAGATCGTTAAGGACAGATTCTCGAGTTAAAAATAATATAACTAACTCGATTTTGTATTATATTAATTTTAATTAGGTTATTTAATTTCAATTTTGTTTAGTAAGTATTATTTTATAAAAAACTAGCTGTCCTGACAAACCATATTTTGCCATTAAAAAAAAACCGGGTTGATTTTTTTAATCTAAACTATCCATGGCGCCACCCAAACGCATATTTACAAAAAAATCATTCAAATCGTTCCAGCCTCTTAGGAGGAGTTCAGTGACATACACACGTACAGTAGCATTATATATATAAAGAACTAAAATCGACATTTAAAAAAAAATTGCAATAGCAGTTAAAATCACAGTTTCAATAAATACTGCTATTTAGCAGTGATACAAAATTATCAATATTTCCGTGCCTACCGGTCACCAAGCTTGCATTACGGGACATTGATAAATAGCTCGGACTATAAAATGGACAGTGAGCTTAAAATTTAGTCGTTCGGTTAAATTTACAGTATAAACCTGAGTTGAGTTCTGTGTTAATGGACTGGATTATTCAATGTTTTGTATTGAGGCGCGTAATTGTACCTACTTGTATACGGGCTGTTTTCCGCAATTATGTAGAACTCTTTAGGTTGGTCCTTTTTGCATGAAGTAGGCTTGCCCAGCCAGCACCGCACACATTATCATGGTCTAAGAGCCATTTCAGACACGACGGAAACCGCGCGGACGCAAACCGCGCGGGTCGACCGCGCGCATAAAACTACATCACTACATAGTATAAAACAAAGTCGCTTTTTCTGTCCCTATTTCCCTTTGACTGCTTAAATCTTTAAAACTACGCAACGGATTTTGATGGGTTTTTTTTTAATAGATAGAGTGATTCAAGAGGAAGGTTTATATGTGCATAATATAGCCGTGCGAAGTCGGAGCGGGTCGCTAGTTTAGTATAAAACTACATTTCGTTTCGAAGAGGTTTAAAGAAAAGTTTATTTTAATTTTATAAACTTAACTCAATAAGTTTGGATTTGCAACATCCGTTTTAAATTATGACGTATTTAATTTTATGACGTCATCACATCCTTTATTTGGTTTTTGCAAGTGACCTACTTTTCTGACCTATTTTAAGGTTTATTTTTTAATTTTTTTTTAACTAGGTCCTTCAGTTCTTGAATCGTTGGTGACACACGGACAGATAGACAGACAGACAAACAGACAGACGGACAAGAAAGTGACCTTATAAGGGTTCCTTTTTTACCTTTTCAGGTACGGAATCCTAAAACGAACAAATTGTCATATTGCCCACTCTATGAATTATTATTAATCTCTTTGATAAAAAAGCATTGCAAAACAAACTAGTGTGTCCATACTATCTATATTTTAAACCCATACGCTATGGTGACCACGCGAGCGTGAAATTCATCGGACAGAGAAATATCCCGGACCAGTGTCCATATCAAGAAATGAACATTGAGCAATGTGGACAGGAAACCAATCAGATGTTCAATATACTAGTTGTGTCACTTTACTTCACTCGTAAACTTTAAATATAAATCTGAGAATTATAGAACATGTACTTACTTACAATTTTTTTTTTCATTTTCTTTTGACGTGATAACGTCTTGTAATTTGGTGAAACACCTGCATTCACACAAAAGTGTCACGGTAATATTGTGTGACGTTATGCGTCATTGTAACATGACCATGAAGCGTCCGTGCCCGTTAGGAAACAGAGTATTTAATAATAATATCGCTCATCTGGGCTTGTGTTATGGTGACGAGTGGGGCATAGAAGACTTATATAAAGGAAAAAAATATAAAGAAAAGAAAAAAAAGAACAAAAATCTCAATTTTTAATCGTTTTCTTATGACGTTATTACGTAAAATTATCGTCCGTAAACCGACTTTACAGACAACCATTTATTTGTTCTCATTTTTTTCCCTTATATTTTCTTGTAAATGGTATAACAACCGTTTATTCCTAATCTGACCCGAAAACGTAACCCGTAGCGGGTGAGGAAAATCTGCAAAAAAAAAACAATATTTTCATACAGCAACGTTTGCCGGGACTGCTAGTCTATCTATAAAAATCAACCTTTGGCCGCCACTTGGGCCACATAGGGGTAAAAACTTCCAAAATCCTATAAAAGCAGTTGCCTGCCTACCTACGTCATTCACCTTTCAAACAAAAGAAACAAAATCAAAATCGGTTCATCCGTTCGGGAGTTACGATGCCACAGACAGACACACAGACACATCAAAGTTATAAAACCCCGTCGTTTTTGCGTCGAGGTTTAAAAATACAGTCAAACAAACTTGTCTATGTATTTATATATAAATATGAAAGGAAACTTATTGGCTATTTGCTCTGTGGTTAGCAATATGATACAGGTTTTAAATTATATTCTATGGATCTTGTCTTTTATGTTATTTTTTTAGGGTTCCGTTTCTCAAAATGTAATAAAGGAACCTTTATAAGATCACTCTCTTGTTTTCTTTTGACGTGACAACGTCTTATAAATTGGTTTGCCGGGTGACACTTCAAGAAACTGCCTTACGCTCCGCTCACGTTATGCGCTCACAATGAGAGCGAGTGAGAGGCACGCGGGCATGGTTAGCCCGCCTAAGAGCGAGAGAGACAGACATAAAAAGTGAAAGGCACGCGTCCCTTCCACTGGAGCACAGTTGTTGTCACGTATTTTTTAAACAATATAGGCTTGCATTTGACCTCATCTCACCTGATGGGAAAAGATACCTTCAAAGTCAGTTTTTTTTTACTAAAAGCTAACTTTGAGGGTATTTTGAGCTACTTTGAGGGTGTTATTTGTGATCGAAATGCAATCGAAATGATATTGAAATGTAATTTGAACAATGTTATTTACGAGAATTGGCCTTCTGAGCTTTATTGAAAACACACCTTTAAAATCGATTAGATCAATCAGAAAATAACAAAAGTTGTTTGTTTAGGTGCACAGAAATAGCCCTCAACAGTTGCTAGTATATCAGTCAAAGTCAATTTTTTTAATTCATTTGAATGCTTAATACATTTGTACACAGATCACATAGAAACGTCTTAAAAACTAAGTTAGGATGTGTGCCTTAGGAACGCGCCCACCAATAAGAAGAAGGCACAAGAAACTCATGGGGTATTTTTTCATGTGGTCACGCTCACAAAGATCAATATTACAAATATTTGAAAGTATTATTTGAAATGGAGTTAAAGTCACACTGACGACCCAGTTGGCACAATGGTCACCATGCCGGACTGCCAAACACAGGGTTGCGGGTTCGATTCCCGCCTCAGACATGTATTTATGTTTAGATATTTGTCTGTGGTCTGGTTGTTTCTATGTATTATAAGTATATATTTACAAAACAAAAGTATATAAGTAATTTATTCGTTGTCTAGTACCCATAACACAAGTCTAGCCCCAAGCTAAGTAGCTTGGGGCTAGATGGCGACGTGTGGAATGTCTTGCAATATTTATTTATTTATATTTATTCACACTATGGAGCAACTTAAGTCACTATAGTTACCAATAACGCTGTAAAATGCTTTGTCCTGTTTACACGTCAAAAAAGAGTATCGGCAAGATCCTCAAGCGTTCACATAACGCATCGTTAAATCGATCCGTTTAAACGAGCCTCCGCCATGAGATACGTGCCCCAGTTCCTGAGCCCTATTTAGCTGCATTATGTACCACATTTGTAAATTATAACAGAGCTGCCAGATTACTCGGAAAACGATGTAAAAAGAAACGTTTCGCATTTTTTTTGCTGACGTTACGAGCTGCTAAGCTCTGTGTGTTGTTTTGCTGTCGCTACAGCATTTAACATGAGGTTATAACCGGATTACTGGCTTTAGAGTTTAATACGCTGGGTAAGTTGTTCTTTTTTAAGGGTTCCGTAGTTGAAGGGTAAAGACAGTACCATTTTACTAAACTGTCCACTGTCCGTCTGTCTGTCCGTCACCAGGCTGTATCCCATGAAATTTTCACAGCTGATGTAGGTATTTCTGTTCCTGCTATTAGGCTAATAAAAAAAACAGAATATAAGTGTACGGAACCAATCGTGCGCGAGTCCGACTCTCACTTGGCCGGTTTGTTGACCTATGAGTCAATTCGTATCTAGTGGAGTTTTCAGAGACTGTAGGACCAGAATTACAAAACCAAAATAAAAAAGGGAAATGTATCAACAATATCAGAAGTCGGCCAATCAAACTACAAAATGCAAACGGAGTTACAGATGGACCTCCAAGACCATCAAAGAGTAATTTCAATGTTCAATCGAGAATAGTTTACTTGAATTTGAGGTACCTACAAAAACACAGGGCAAGTGCGAGTCGGGCTCACGAACAACGGGTTCCGTACCATTATACACTTACTGTTTTTAATATCACTATCACTATCATCACTACATAGTATAAAACAAAGTCGCTTTCTCTGTCCCTCTTTCCCTTTGTATGCTTAAATCTTTAAAACTACGCAACGGATTTTGATGCGGTTTTTTTTATAGATAGAGTGATTCAAGAGGAAGGTTTATATGTATAATACATGCATAATATAGCCGTGCGCAGCTGGAGCGGGTCGCTAGTTTGTTTATAAAGCAGCAACAGAACCACACTACTCATGTGACAGAACTACATCATCTGTCAAAATTTCAACTGTCTAGAGATAAATCGTGATAGCTAGAGCATGGTGACAGACAGCGGAGCTTTAGTATGATAGATGTGGTAATAGCACAATAATAGGGTCCTGTTTTGACCCCTAAAAATTTAGAAGCACCTAATTTTATTGATTGATTTGTATATGAAAGTTTGACATTTCGACTCAAGCGAGAGACAGTGGGACAAACCGACAAACGTTCCTCTCAAAGTGTTAAGTATGGTTACGCTAGTTATAACTAATCACTATCACTACATAGTATAAAATAAAGTCGCTTTCTCTGTCCCTATGTCCCTATTTCCCTTTGTATGCTTAAATCTTTAAAACTACGCAACGGATTTTGATGCGGTTTGTGATTCAAGGGGAAGGTTTATATGTATAATACATGCATAATACAGCTGTGCGAAGCCGGGACGGGTCGCTAGTTTAACATAAATCATTATTGTTTCAGTTCAATAAATACCTACTAAAACATACACCTGAATGTTATCTAATACAAAAGTTCATTATACGGAACACTCATAGTGTTCCGAGTGTTTGCAATTAAGATCAACGAACGCTAAAATGATTTCAATTCTGCGCGGTATCTCTGTCGTAGTTCAAGAGGTCACTGTAATATTGTACTAGTAGCACTACGCAGTTTTACCCGCGTAACTCCCGATCCCGTGGGAATATCGGGGTTAAAAGTAGCCTATGTTCCTTCCAATTAATCAATGTATTTTCTTACTAAGTTTCATGTAAATCAGTCCAGTAGTTTCGGAGCCTATTCGTTACAAACATATTTTTTTCATTAATGTAGATATAAATGACATGTATAGTATAACCTACTCTTCTCTTCTTCTTCTTTTTATGTCAGAGTACAGCCTTTAATTTTTTTTTGTGTTAGGGCTTTACAGTCACAGCCCTCCTCTGAAGTAAAACCCCACCGGCTCATTATTCTTCGGTTTCATTTTTATTACCTACATGAAAAGTTGAATTCAATGACAGATAAAAGCTAGTACGTTACATACTCGACCTCATTTTCGCTTTCCATCACGGCTTTGATTCCTTAAGACAACTTGATGATGTCGATCGCGAAATACGACTTCAGAAATGGCGTTTATTTATGAAAATATGAATCCACACAAAATATATGGAAACAAATCCACCAACGGGCTAAGTTTGTCGATAGTTTTAGTAGTAGAATTTTTTAGTAATTTAAGAAATAATTGATTGTGTCACACGTGAGACACGTCAAGTAGTCAAACTACATTTAGGTCCAAGTTTAACTGGTCATGAGGTCAAATGCAAGCCTATTTTTTGTGTTATAATTTATTTTTCAAACAAAAATAAAACAAAATTAAAATCGGTTCATCCGTTCGGTGGTTACGATGCCACACACACAGATACGTCTTTATAACACCCTTCCTTTTTTTGTAAGGGGGTTAAAAAAATTATAGCCCAGTGCAGACCACGGAAGAAAAATAACAATGACCTCTTTGACTATATTTGGTTAGTATCAGAACATTTGTGCAATTATACCGGGTTAATGTACAAGATATCTTTATTGCATTGAGTGTGTTTGCACACAATATTGTTTAGGTATGCCTATGGGATCAAATGTTATGATTCAATTCGATTCATTTTGATGAATTTGATCTTTTGTTTCAGTTAAGGTCAATTTATAGCGGGGGGAAGGACCTTAAGATTTATAATAAACCGGCCAAGTGCGAGTCGGACGAAGGGTTCCGTACCTTAATATTCTGTTTTTAGTATTTGTTGTTATAGTCGGAGATCCCTTTAAGGACGACCTTCATCGAGCTGTTTAATGGATAAAAAGTATTTTATATCAAATGAAATAGGTCAATTAATATATTGCAAATGGGTTGCCTCAAAAATTTGAGTCCAGAATATGATTAATTAACAATTTAATTTTTTGTTTTGTTTTTTATTCCTTTCACTGGCTTGTTTAAGAGACAAATTTTATACCAATAGAAAGTATGAAGCCTTATAGAATATGCAAACGTTGCCTATTTTTTCCCATCACAACACGTGGGTAGGCAGGTAAATCTATACTAGTCATTTGCACTGGTCTGGTTAATGAATTAAAGTTGAGTTAAAATAGAAATTATGTATTTCAGTGGTACGGAATTTGTCTATTGACCAAATCAGTGAAAATTCTAAAAACAAAAAAATATATAAATTAATCATAGACTAAAATTTTGTAGGCAACCCATTTGCAATACATTTATTGGCCGATTTAATCATCACTACATCACTACATAGTATAAAACAAAGTCGCTTTTTCTGTCCCTATTTCCCTTTGTATGCTTAGATCTTTAAAACTACGCAACGGATTTTGATGCGGTTTTTTAAATAGATACAGTGATTCAAGAGGAAGGTTTATATGTATACTACATGCATAATATAGCCGTGCGAAGCCGGAGCGGGTCGCTAGTTTGATATAAAATACTTTTCATCCATCAAACAGATCGATGAAGGCCGTCCTCAAAGGGATCCCGTACTATAGGCCAACGCATCTCAAAAGCTTTAATAAACGTTTATGAAATGTCATACAATTTTCACGAGCAAACATAAATAATTAAAACTTCGTTCGGTGTTATATTAATTCCAACGTTTTCTGGGGCATACTGCACTGGCTTGGCATAAAGGCTTAATGTTCAGATGAATTTAAAATGGCGTTCGTGACACTTTTACTCCTATAGGGTTGCCAACCGTATTACTTTTTTTTATTAACAGGTTCGATTTCTGGCTAGTTTAGGCCCCGAAGAAAAAAAATTCAAACATATTATGGAACTCCTAAACAATACTTTATATTCATACAATGCGATTTTTTACGTAAGCCTTCAGGGCTATGAAAAATACTGAAAAGAGCAGCGTGGCAAATTTTGACAAAAACTAAAATTGCATAAGTAATAATATTTTTGAAAAAGTTTGATTTGATTTGCCGTAGTATCTTTGTTTCCAAGAATTGATCTCTATCAACAAGACTATCCATTGGTAGGTAGGTACTTATAAAAAAAATGTATTTTTTTTTGCAAAATCAACAGGTTTGATTCCTGGCTATGGTAATTAATTAATTACTTTAGTGTCCAGGAACAATTTTTCTCATTTTTACAATTTAAAAGGCAATTTTAATTTATTTATTACGGTTCCGTCTTGCGCACGAGAAATGTGCAGAGCAATCATACACTTGTTTTTAAATCTAGTAACAAAATATGATACCTAAATTACAAAATATGGACCTATTTGGTAAGTATTACTTAGTAGGTATATTTTTTCTAGCAAATACCTACTATATTTTGACAAAAATGTGTTGGCAAGTTTGGCAACCCTAACATCTGTGTGCGCCTATTTTTTTTCTTTTTGCAGTGTTTGACAACCCGTGGCGCGGTGGGCAAACACCCGCCTGCGACGCAGAAGTGTGGCAGAAGCATATGATGCAGAATGTTGCTGTTAAAATTTCTGCCTCAAACAAATATTTGTGTACAGATTTGTTTCTGGTTTGGCTATCTTTACTGGACCGATATTGATAAAACTTGGTATGAGGATACACTGATTCATTGGAAGTAACATTGGCATTTTTATCCCCACGGGATCGGAACTAACGCGGGAGAAACCGTGGAGTGCTGCTACTAATGTAATAAAGCGGAAGAGTTTCTTTGTTTGCTCGCGTTAATCTAAGGAACTACCGAATTAATTTTCTTATTATGTTTGTATTTACAAAAGAAAAGTATTTTAGTATTTTAACCGTTGTCTAGGTACTAGAGATGTGCGCCGATCGGCGTGGCGCACGCCGCCGGCAATTTGAGGCACGCCGCCGCCGCCGGCTTTTGTGTCGGCGTAATCGGCGCGAGGTGTAAAAAAGTAATATTGGGTTCTAGTTTGAACAATTGCGTGCTGTGCCGACAATATGAGCGAACTCCGTACAGTCCCCTGACTCGAGATTACTTTCCATTAGCGATATTTTCAATGGACAGATTTTTATGTATGAAATTGACATTAATCATTGTATGAAATTGGCGTAAGATGAAGTTATTCCTCAGTCTGAAAGTTATTTTAACATTTTTTTTTCTCTTAAACGGAAGACCAAGTTGGCTTATGTCGATTTTATAAAAAAAGAAAAAACAAAAAAAAGTATGTCATTGTTATTTTCATTACCGCCTACCGCGCCGATTACGCCACCGCCGCCGACTAATTATACGTCAGACGCCGCCGCCGATCACAAAACCATCGGCGCACACCTATACTAGGTACCATAACACAAGCCTTGTAACTTAGCTTTGACCACGAAGTTACGGATTTCCCCCCCAAAAAATACTCACTTGCGTCAATAAATCTCGTACTCACTTCAGCGTAAATAACTTATGAAAATAATATCGTTCGATGTAAAAGCGAAGGCCTTTAACATTTCAAGTTGTTACGTAGCGTCAGAGTTATTAATCCATGCTCCATAACTGAATTCTGTTATATATTTCACTATGAAAATTTTAAAAATTTCAATATCACTTTTGGCACAATGGTCACAATACCGGCCTGCCAAACACAGGGTTGCGGGTTCGATTCCCGCCTCAGACAAGTATTTTTGCTTAGAAATTTGTCTGTGGTCTGGTTGTTTCTATGTATTATAATTGGTAATTATACTAGCAAGCCGTTGGGGCTACTTCTGTGCACCTAAACAAAGAACTTTTGTTCTACGAATTTTGGAAATTCGAACATTTTTGATAATTTTGAGATTATGTTTACCTAAAATTCAGCTGTTCCATACACGGAGAGGTCATTAACCTTAAAATGTTACTTATTTTCTAAGTTTTATGTTCTGCTCTTAGTCTGAATGACCTATGCTTTAAAAAATCAGCTTTTTTCGAATTTACATAACCTTAAAATTTTCATTTTTTTTTTCGAATTTCCAAAAGTCGTAGAACAAAACTTGTTTGTTAAGGTGCACAGAAGTATAATTACCAGTACCCCTGTATGAGTATATTATATTTACAAAAGAAAAGTATATATATATATATAAGTATATCCGTTATCTATCGACATACCACAAGTCTAGTTACTTAGCTTGGGGCTAGATGGCGATGTGTGGAATGTCCTGCAATATTTATTTATTGTCTGTAAAGTCGCTTTACGGCCAATAATTTTACATGATAACATCATAAGAAAACATTACGTTGCTATGGTTAATATTTTGTCAATAAAACTCATGTTCCCGGAACGTGAGCGGAACGGAATGACGTCACACTTTTTTGTGATTGCTGCCAGTGTTCATCGGTTTATCAGACGTAATCACGTTAAAATTCCTTGACCATACAGAATCGGAGCTTTCAGTGGAATATTTCAGTGCAGCGCTGTCACTACAATCTAGGTACCAATTTGTCGGTAGTTGTCAACTTTTTGTTGTTTCTAGTTCCGTTGTTACGTTCGTTAGCTATGGAATGTTTATGGTGTCCATTTTTAGTTAGTTTGATTTTTCGAGATCAATTAATAGAAATATTTGAACTAATATTTTTGACGTGATAACGTCGTCTAGTAAATTTATGGAACACCTGCATTCACAAAAAAGTGTCATGGTGATATTGTGTGATGTCATGCGTCCCGTTCCCGTTAGGAAACAGAGAATTTAATAATACTATCGCTCATTTGGGGTTGGGTTATGGTGACAAGTGACGAATAAAAGACTTTTTGAAGTTATACTTCATTAGGCGCGTTATGAAAAAATGATGAGAGTGAAATTTTACGATGCGCGCGCACAGCGTCACACAAAATTCTCACGGGAGAAGTTGTTTAAATCTAAATTGAACTTTATTGATTGTGTTGACAATCCTTTTCCAGTCCTTTTATTGTAATTAATTATTTGCATGCAATTAAAAACTATTTTTTAATAATGCCAAAGAAGTATAACTTCTCACGCGCGTACATAAGTACACGCACCCATTTTTTTTTTCACACCTGCAGCACTTGAATCACGGATTAAAGCCCTATTAACCTCAACTTAAAGCAAGACTTTATTCCCAAAGATAATGTTGTATGAAACTCCCAAGGGAATAAAGTGATTTGAATTTGGAACGTTGAAATTCGTGTGAAAACTCTTGGTTTTAATTTTGAAGGTCTCAGCAAATAGGTTTTATTTATAATAAGTAGGTAATTGGATTGGCCTACAAAAATCTAGCAGGCCACGATTTATGTTTTTTATTTTGATTGTTACGTTAGGTCTAAGCAAATAGGTTTTGCCTATAATACCTACCAAATATAAATAAAAAAAAAAAAAAAAAAAAAAAAAAAAAAAAACCTTACAATAGTTATTAGATCACAGATCCACCACACTAGGCTAAGCCTGTTCTGTGGGGGAAGTATCCTCAACAACAGTAGGTACATAGAGTCCTGTCTATGAGTGAGTGTGTTTGTGTATAGTGTGAAGTGTGTGTAAGTGTGTGTGAAGGTTGAAAAGTGAGTATTGTCATTCTCCTATTCTTATAAAAAGCCTCCGTATCGTCATACGACCAGCGGGAGAGTGTATTTTATTTTAAGTTTTGCTTCTCTGAAGGTGTCTCTCTTGAAATCGCAGAACCCTAGCAATCTATTGTGGAGACTGGGGAAGAGGAATGCTCCAAAACGATGAGCAAAACGTGTATGCACTAGCAGAGTTGGCGCTTTGTATACTCTGTTATTGAGCAATTTGCTGTTAAGCCCACTTTTGAGCATTGAGTTGTGAGTCAGGATCACCGCTCGAAGAAAAAATAGCCTACGCACGCTCAGAACCTTGGTCTCCTCGAATAGCGATATTGTTGGGAATCTAAAGTGCTTACCGAGCGCAACCTTGAGGACCCCTCTCTGAGCCCTTTCCAGGGCAATGAGGTGGCTTGACGCTGCCCCTCCCCATGCGAGAATACAGTAATTTATAATGGATTCACATAGGGAAGTGTAGATCTGCATCAAGAGCTTTCTGTCAGCGGTGTCCCGAAGGTTCTTAAAAACGTGAAGAAGCTTACGCACACGGGTAGCAGTAGCCGCTATATGGTCTTTGAAATTAAGCTTCTCGTCAATGTAGATTCCAAGATACCTAACCTTTCCTGCCCTACCAACTGAAGTACAAGCGCAACTTTGGACTCTGGGACTATGAAGAGAGCAGTTGACGTTGTGAACTGCGAGTTCGTTTAAGTTTGCAGGTGAAGAAGCTGCGATCTTATGGAAGCATAGGAAAGTAGTTTTGGCAGCATTCAGAGTTAGAAGATTGCTAGTAAGCCATTTTGAGATGGAGGACATGACAAAAACTGCTCTTTCTCGGACCTTTTCCCAAGAGGTGTCATGAAAAATGAGGGCTGTATCGTCGGCGTAGCAGATTATGTCAGTGTTTGGAGTTGTGATTGACATGACGTCATTAATATATACCAGGAACAGGGTTGGTCCCAGGATGCTACCCTGGGGGACACCAAACGTTATTGGCATGAAGTCGCTCATACTCTCCCCTATCTTGATACACTGAGCTCTCTCAGACAGATAGCTGCGAAACCAGTCGAGTTATTTATTTATCGTATGGCTAATTATGTTGCTCTACTTCAAAGCTTTACAATTTTCAGGTACGCTATCGCGTCCTTAGTTAAGTTTGTAAAATCCTCCGCTTGCCCGTGGTATTTGGTTAGTGGACAGTCAAAAACCATGTGGTGTACAGTCTGTTCGAGAGCTCCACATTGGCATACTGGCGAATCGCACCAGTTCCATTTGTGCCATAAGTAAGCACAGTTCCCAACTCCTGTCCTTATCCTATTCAAGATGCACCAAACGCGTCGGGGCTCCTCAAAGTCAGCAGGACGTGCCCCGAGATTAGGCTTGAAGATATCGTCACCTGGGAGAGATCTTAACTCCCATTCAGATGCCCAGACTTCCTGAAGGTTATGGGCTGGTTCAGGGTCATGGAGCCTCAGCGCTGGAGGGTGACGGGACTTTAGTCTTGGCTTTTCATAGTCGACTAGGTCTTCGTGGATGGGTAGAGTTGGGGACGCTCGCATTTTTTGTATTTCAAGACCAAGGCATCTTTCTCTCCGCATATGAGGAGGCAGTATATAGGCTAGAGCTGGTAGCCAGTAAGTTGGGGTAGGCTTAAGGCATCCAGAGATGAGGCGCATCGTGTGGCGGAGTTGGACGTCAACTAGAGATGTGTGGGCGCTGTTCAGCCAAACCGCAGAGCTGTATTCAGCCGTCGAATAGACCAGCGACAACGCTGAAGCTCGAAGTGTAGCTGCATTGGCACCCCAGCTAGTTCCTGTGAGTTTTTGAAGAATGCTGTTGCGGGTTTTCAGCTTTGCAGACACTTTCTCAAGATGTAGTTTGAAATTTAGGCTTCTGTCGAGGGTAACTCCTAGGTATTTGGGGGAGAAGTTATGTTTAAGACTGGTGTTTCTAAACTTCACCCCGAGCTCTTGGTTGGCCATTTTGTTGTTCAGGTGAAAGCAGGCTACCTCTGTTTTAGTAGGGTTAGGGCACAGGCGCCATTTAGTGAAATAGTTGTCCATGGTAGAGAGATCCCTTGCTAACGTTAGTTCGGTAGCCGCCATGCTCGCATCCTGTGTTACCAGTGCCAAATCGTCCGCATATCCAAACTTCCGGCTGGTTGTCTCAGGCATATCGTGGATGTACACATTGAAGAGCACAGGTGCGAGGACTGACCCTTGAGGGAGGCCATTATTGAGCACTCTCACTCGGCTGGCACAGTCGCCAAGGTGGACGCGGTACGGTCTATTACTGAGTGCGTTTTCGAGCAGCCTATATATTTTCATACACGGCACTATTTTCACCAGTTTGAATAGCAATCCTTGGCGCCAGACGGTGTCATATGCTGCAGTGAGGTCGATGAATGCTGCTGATGCCTTCTTATTACGGTCGAAGCTCTTTTCGATGTGCGTTGTTAGTGCCAGGACCTGGTCCGTACAGTTTCTCTGGGGGCGGAAACCAGCCTGCTCCTGCGGGATAGCCTTATTGATCACACTAGAGATCCGGTTATATATAATACGTTCCAGGAGCTTATAAGTGACGCTAAGAAGAGCTATTGGTCGGTAGCTTTCTGCTTTATCGTCCTCTTTCCCGGGTTTTAGGATAGCCACGATTTTAGCTCTTTTTAAAAGTGGAGGGATTGTACCCGAGTCTATTATGGCGGTGTAAAACTTAGCGATCCAGTCCCGTGTGCGAGGGCCGCAGTATCTAATAAACTCTGGGAATATTTCATCTTCGCCACAGGCTTTATTTATAGAGGTTTCTTTTATAGCCAGCGTCACTTCGTCAGTGGAAACTGGGCGCCCGAAGTCCTCATGCGGCGTTATTTCACTCTTGAGCTTTTGGAGCTTCTTACGGACCATGCGGGTATGAGCTTTGTCACAGGGTGCCTTTGACAGTTTGTGGATCCTGTGGGCGATTTCATTCGGATCCACTTTTGGTTTTTGTTTCTGGGAAGTGGCACCGGAAGATAGTCTGTTCAGAATGCGCCAAGCTTTACGGCTGGAGTGCTTAAAGCTCATAGTTTTTACTGTTTGTTCCCATTTTGTCCTACGAGCGTCATCCAGGGATCGCATTAGTTCGTGGGCCAGCTCCCTGTCTCCAGTCTCAGAGAATTCGTTCCACAGTTTCTCCGTCTCAGCATTCCACCCCGGAATGTAGTGTTTTCTGTATCCTCGGGGTACGTGCTTCTTGGCGATGCTTATGATTAATTTCCGAAATCTCTCGTAGTTGTTAGGCTCTGGGGGGATCCATCTCAAGCAGTCGTCAAGTTCAGCTGCATAAGCGGGCCAGTCAGCCTTTTGGAAGTTCCAGCGTGGTACAGGATACGATTCTATCATAGGTATTTTTAATCCAATTATTATAAGTACTGGCCTGTGTTGACTGTGTGGAAAATCTGCGAGAACTTGCCTATCCATTGGGACTGGAGTTCCATCGGCAGCCTTTGTTGTAAAGACGAGATCAGGGTTATAATCACGGCCCCAGCGAGCTGATCTAAAGGTACCCCTTCCCTTATTGGAGACTGCCAGAAAAGTGTTGGACCTATCCGCCCAGTCGATGAGCGCCTCGCCATTGGTGTCATTTTGTCTGTAGCCCTGTGGATATTATGATGTTACCCACCTTGAGGGATCTTGTAAAATAATTCGAACACTTAAAAGATGATAAATTCCCTCAATATTTATTTTTCAGAAGGCACTGATGGATGACACATTTTGATTTTCAGTTTACGACTCTTGACAACTCTGTTGATTCTCTGTAGCCTAGGTAACAATAAATCGCGCATCTAGTGCGAGCCAAAGTATCGACTGGGAGTATCGATATCGACAAGATGATATGATGAGAGTATGAAAGTAGGCCACACCACCCCCCTCCGGAGACCGTCAAGGACGATAGAAATCTGTGAATTTAACGCGACGACCGGAACGGGTTAATATTTCTTTATTTATCGGTGGCAAGACTTCTTCATTTTGGTCTGACAGTATGTAGGCCGGTTTAATTCGGTCTATCGATACTGTGGCCTCTTTTCCTTTTAATAAAATTTTGAAAACTTTATCTCCGCGTGATATAACTTTGTGTGGGCCTGTGTATGCTGGTTGGAGGGAACCACGTGATGCGTCTTCTCTGAGGAAAACGTAATCACTGGTTGCCAGTTCTTTAAAGATGAACACCTTGGACGTACAGTGGCGCGAAGCTGGTGTTGGGCGTATTTTCTCGGCGAAATTTCTGAGCCGCGCGGAAAATTCGGTTATATCCGTGGTGACGCTTGTCGCGGACTCGAAGAATTCGCCGGGGAGCCTCAACGGTTCTCCATATACCAACTCGGCAGATGATGACTGTAAGTCCTCTTTAAAAGAAGTTCTTATGCCTAAAAGAACCCACGGTAACGTCTCAGTCCATCTGTCATTTGCGTGACATACTATTGCGGCTTTAAGCTGTCTGTGGAAACGCTCCACAAGACCATTACAAGCCGGATGGTAAGCTGTAGTTCGCTTATGTTGAAAACCAGCCATTTTCGACAGGCAATTGAATAAAGCTGACTCGAATTGGCTCCCACGATCAGTCGTTATGTCAGTAGGGCAGCCAAATCGAGCTATCCATGTCGATAGTAAGGCCTTAGCTACAGTTTCAGCAGTAATGTTTTCTATCGGTACTGCTTCCGGCCACCGACTAAATCGGTCTACGGCCGTCAGACAGTACCGGTAGCCATGTGAAAGAGGAAGGGGTCCGACCAGATCAATATGAATTTGTCTGAAACGGGCGCGTGGTAAATTAAAGGTGCTAAGTGGTGCGGTCACATGTCGATTGACCTTAGCCTTTTGGCACGATATGCACGCGCGAGCCCATTCTTTACAATCCTTCCTAATGCCAGGCCAGACAAAACGTTCGGCGACCAGCTTTGCGGAAGCATTACTGCCAGGGTGACTTAAAGAATGTAAACTTTCATAAACCTGTTTGCGGAAGAACTTTGGTACAAAAGGCCTGGAAGTCGGGGTACTGACGTCGCAATACACGGGAATTCGGCTTCCAGGTAGCTGCAGTTTTTCTAAGCGCAGGGATGTGCCCTCGCTTAATAACTTATTAAGTTCGGGATCAGATATTTGACCCTGAGCCATGGCTTCGAGGTCAACAGGCGCGCTTAGCTCTTCAATTCGCGATAAGGTGTCCGCCACGATATTATCCTTACCCGATATGTGACGAATATCTGTCGTAAATTGCGAAATGAAGTTTAGGTGTCTATACTGCCTAGGCGAACAGGTTTTCTTTCGTTCATGAAATGCGAAACTGATCGGTTTATGGTCAGTATAGACTATAAAATGACGAGCCTCGACCATATGCCTAAAATGTTTAATGGCCTCGTAAATGGCGAGTAACTCTCGGTCATAGGGAGAATACTTGACCTGTGAAGGACAGAGCTTCCTTGAGAAGAAGGCTAACGGCTGCCATGCACCATGCTTTAGCTGTTGAAGCACTGCGCCAATTGCCTTATCTGATGCATCTGTCACTAAGGCTAGTTTTGCTGCGCAATCTGGATGAGCTAGCAGAGCAGCATTGGACAGACTTGTTTTACAAGCTTCAAAAGCTGTTAATGCTTCCTCTGAAAGGTCGATGGGTTGCGTTCCTTTGACCGATCCTACTAAATAAGCATGTAATGGAGCTTGTATTTGGGCTGCTTGTGGGAGAAATCTCCGATAAAAATTGAGCATGCCCAAAAATGCTCTAAGCTGACGTACGTTCTTTGGTACGGGAAACTCCTGGATGGCCTTTACCTTTGTGTCTAGAGGTCTGGTGCCGTCCACAGAGATGGAGTAACCTAAAAAAGTTACCTTTTTTTCCCCAAATACGCATTTGGATATGTTTATTAGTAGGCCGTAGTCCCTCAGCCTGGTGAATACTGTACGAAGGTGGTCCTCGTGCTCGTCTTGAGATCTCGAAAATATTAAAAAATCGTCTAAATAACAAAAAACGAAATCTAGCCCCCTAGTGACTTCGTCGATAAATCGTTGGAATGTCTGTCCAGCATTTCGAAGTCCAAAACTCATATAGGGGAATTCGTATAACCCAAACGGCGTTGTAATGGCGGTCTTTTGAATATCGTCCGCACTGACAGGTATCTGATTATAGGCCTTTAAAAGGTCTAAAGTGCTGAAAATAGAACAGCCTGAAATGTTATGTGCAAAGTCTTGAATGTGCCTAATCGGATACCTATCAGGTACGGTGCGGGCATTGAGCATGCGGTAATCGCCGCAAGGACGCCACCCGTTGTCCTTTTTAGGCGCCAGATGCAGGGGTGAGGCCCAAGGACTTTCTGAAGGCCTTGCAGTCCCACTGGCAATCATAGACTCAAATTCCTTTTGAGCAATTTTTAATTTGTCAGGTGCTAGATGACGAGGTGTGCAAGATACTGGAGGCCCTGGAGTCGTGCGAATATGGTGAAGTGTGTTATGTGTGTGTGTGCGTAGTGTACCAGCTGGTCGAGTGAGCTCGGGAAATTCATCAAGAATTTTGTGATAACGAGACTCACCAGTCAACACTTTGACAGAAAATACATTTTTACAATTAGCAGGCATAGCTTTTGTAGTTACCGATGTGGTGTTATCGATTAAGCGCTTATTGCGACAATCTACAATCAGGTTGTAAAAATTTAAGAAATCAACACCTATGATTGGTTTAGTTACATCTGCAACTATAAATCGCCAAGCATAAGACCTACGTAAGCCTAAATCTAAGTTAAAATGTACGTAGCCGTAAGTAGAAATATTAGTTCCGTTCGCTGCACACAGTATGAAGTCCGTCTTGGCACGACGATCACGAAGAGCTGACCGCGGGAAGACACAGAGGTCGCTACCGGTGTCGACCAGGAATTGCGTCTTCGAAGATCGGTCAGTGACGAAAAGGCGACCAGCAGATGATGAAGGGCAATCGTCAGTCGCCATTACCGACCGCCCTTGGAGTTTTCCGACTTGTAGTCGCACGGCCGAATACACCTGTTAGCCTTGTCACCGTGCTTATGATGGTACCAGCACAGCGGAAACTTGCGGTAGTTGGACTGCGACCGTTGCGTCGATGACGATCTCCTGCCAGATGACTTGGTCCTCGCGCGAGACCTGCCATTTCCATGAGTTGCGACTTGCTGCAGTTGTTTCCGAAGTTCGGCAACTTCTCTGGAAAGGTCGCTCAGCACCGACCCTGGAATCGCTGCACTTGTAGATGCCACAGACGGTGTAGATGTAGCTATCTCGTTGACCCGATCGGCGAGATCAGCCAAGTCATCCAGCCGAGCAGTGGCTGGCTGTCCGGCGAGTACAGTCTGCACTCCAAGCGGCAAGCGGCTTATCCATATGGTCTTAAGAAAATCATCTGGAACATCTAAGCCGGCGAGACTCTTCAGGTGTCTGAGAAACTGGGATGGTTTACGGTCTCCTAACTCCTCATGCATCAGCAGCTGCTTCAGCTTCTTTTCGTTGGAGGCCGAAAGTCGTTTAATAAGCTCCGTCTTCAGTTTCTCATAGCGGTTGGACGCTGGAGGGCTGATAATTATGTCCTTAACTTCTCTCGAGTACTGGTTGTCGAGTTGTCCAATTACATAATTAAACTTGGTGGAGTCGCTATGAATTCCAGAAATAACGAACTGTCCCTCCACTTGAGCAAACCAAATCTCAGGTTCTTCGGGCCAGAAAGGTGGTACACGAATGCCAACTTTGAAAACATCGATAGGTTCACTCGACTCTTTCCCATCACTAGCGTCGGCCCACGCTCCGCCCGGTGCCTGGTCATCCCTCTGCATGTTTCTAGGAGGTCACCAATGTGGATATTATGATGTTACCCACCTTGAGGGATCTTGTAAAATAATTCGAACACTTAAAAGATGATAAATTCCCTCAATATTTATTTTTCAGAAGGCACTGATGGATGACACATTTTGATTTTCAGTTTACGACTCTTGACAACTCTGTTGATTCTCTGTAGCCTAGGTAACAATAAATCGCGCATCTAGTGCGAGCCAAAGTATCGACTGGGAGTATCGATATCGACAAGATGATATGATGAGAGTATGAAAGTAGGCCACAGCCCCAGCTGGTATGGTGGCTGTTGAAGTCACCTATAAATAACGCGGGGTGTTCGAGGTTAGGCAGAGGCGGTGTGGGCCAGCAGGTGCTCGGCGGCTTATATACATCGATCCTAAATTCAGAATGGATTCGATCGACAATGTGACACAGAGACGACGACCACTGCTTAAATCATTATCTTATGGAGACCTCTCAAGCGACAATGTCTCGAATGAAGCAGACGCATCTATGTTTGACCTTAGCATGAAAAGCTTCCCAAACACCTCTCTGAACGACAGCAACAGTGAACTTACAATTCAAATACAAAAGTTGAAGGAAGAACTACAAACAGCTCACAATGAAATAGACAAGCTGAATACAGAGAATTGCAAATTAAAATCAGATTTAGATAAGACACATAAAGCGATAGATGCCTACAAACGTTTGGGAACGATAAACTCACCCCTATCGACGAAATCTTATAAAAATACACAGAAAAAGCTAAGCCACAAAACTATTTCTAACGCTCGCATATTGTTTCCTACTCGTCAAACAAATAATCCCACACTGAGCTTATCTGCTGAACCTGAAAATTCTAAGCCTTCCAGCTCGATCACATCAGATATACAATACGGGTCAGAAAACTCAAAATTAACGAGAGCATCGAAGTTAAATGCTACAACATCTTCTAAACAAAACATCATAAAAAGAAAGCTTTGTATTCTAAGTAATAGAACCTATAACGAACCGCTACACTTTGCTGAAGATATGTTCTGTGAATATTTTGATTTGTGCCGCTACTCCTGCCCAAATAGTAATATCAAACAATTTGTGAACGGTTTAGAGAATAAGACACTAGGATTTGATAAAAATGATTACTGTATAATTTTGATAGGAGAAACAGATTTCAAAACTAATAGTAACAATAATATAGATTTAATAAATTATATTAGAGAGTCTATCACGAAACTTCGACATACCAATGTAATAATATGCGTTCCCACATACATTCAAGGAGCACTAATTTATAACTATAGAGTAGAAATGTTCAATAGTTTATTGTTTCTAGAGCTACAAAACAATAAGTACGCCTACTTCTTTGATAGCAATGCATGCCTGACACCTGAAATGTTTTCAGGTGTAACTGGAAAAGTGACTAAGTATGGTTTGCGTGCAGTTTATCAAGTCCTAATGAACAATTTTAAAGTCGATTTTGAATGCTTTCCCTTAAAAATGAGCACCGATGCTCCAGTAAGTAATCAAGCTACCATTGATACCTCCTCCCCAGTGTATGATCCAGAAAACAATCCTGAAAGTTCTGGTACGTTTTTTCGTCTATAATCACCTTTTCATTCTGCATCAAAATATTGCGGGATTAGTAAACAAATCAAATGAATTAATTTTACACTTAAGCACCACTGACTATAAACCAGACGTGCTAGATATACTGTGTATTACAGAACACAATATGGTGGCTGAAGACACTGAAGCTCTATCAGTCCCGAATTTTGTGCTGGCATCATACTTTACGCGCTCCAATAGGAAGGGAGGATCGTGTATATTGGTAAAAAAACATCATAAATACAAAGCACTTACGGCTGCAAAACACTTAAGTATTTGTAATATTATAGAATGTAGTGGCATAGAGTTGATTGACCATGACGTTATCGTACTATGTGTATATAGGCCGCCGAAAAAGTTGGTTGCGGAACTTGAATTATTTTTGTCGAAATTGACTGAATTACTAAACGAGGTTTGCTTTACGAAACATAAAAAGATAATAGTGTGTGGAGACTTTAACATCAACCTGCTAAAAAAGAACGTAAACACACAAAAATTTAAAGAAACACTAATAGGTTTTAACTTAAAATTAAGCATTGACAAACCTACACGCCCCATTAGTAAGACTTGTCTTGATAATATTGCACATAATATTAGAGGTGCCCAGAGCACCGTGATAGAGCTCTCGGTCTCTGATCATACGGCGCAAATCTTAAAATGCCCAGTGAAGAAAACCTACCTAATAACACACTGGTATAAATATGTAAGGGATTACTGTAATGAAAATGTAACAAAATTCTGTAATTATATTAGATCGCTAACATTCAATGAATCCTTATGCACAAACGACCCTGAAGAATCTTACAACCATTTTTATGAGTTATTTAAATTAATATATGACTTGTGTTTCCCAATTAAAAAGATACGTGTACCCTTGTGTAAGCGACCTAAATGGATTAGTAAAGGTTTAGTATTATGCTCAAAACGTAAACGACAACTACTTTGGAAATATAGACTTCAAAAAACCGAAGAAAATAAAAATTCATATAAAATGTACACGAAGAGATTACGGAGAATTATTAATTACACTCAAAGAGCTCAAAACAATTTTTTTATCAATTCAGCTAAAAATAAGGCAAAAGCCACCTGGAAAGTAATCAATAATCTAAAGCCAGTACCACCTCGCGAAGAAATAAGCCAAATCAATGTAGGAAATCGCCCTATAACAGATCCAGTAGAAATAGCTCATACATTTAACAATTACTTTATAGATGAAATAAAGACAACCGTGACCGAAACATGTCATTCCTCTAAAACTTTGACTCACAATTCACCTCACTCTTTTTTTATGACTCCCACAACAGAACAAGAAGTCTATAGGATTATTAAGTCTCTTAAAAATACTCAAAGCACTGGATATGACGACATAAATACTAAAATAATTAAGGAAGTATCTCAATATATTATATCTGTAATTACACACATTATTAATATTAGCATAGAAAAGGGTATTTTTCCATCTAAATTAAAAAACCAAAAATATATTAACTCACTCTCAATTTGGGTTTCGTAATAAAAAATCTATTGATATGGCGTTATATGAGTTTTTTAAAATAATTCAAACAGGATTAGAGGATAAAAAGAGGGTTATTGCCATGTTTATGGACCTCAAAAAAGCCTTTGATCACGTGGATCACAAAATTCTAATTTATAAACTAGAAAAGTACGGAATAAGAGGGAACACGTTAGACCTGATAAAATCGTATCTAAGTGATAGAGTACAATACACAGAAATAACTCGTATTGCAAAAAACACTCAAATTCAAGAAATTTTTTGCTCAGATAAAAAAACTGTGAAGTTTGGTGTACCACAAGGATCTATATTAGGGCCCCTTTTATTTATAATATATATTAATGACTTGCCTAACGTTGTGAAGGAACCAGTAATACTGTTTGCTGATGATAGTACAATTATATTTGAAGAAGATGACTGTAATGTTTTTGAATCTGATATAAATAGTTCATTTAAAGCAATTGTTGACTGGCTAAAGGCCAATAACCTTAAAATTAATTTAGATAAAACCAACTATATGACATTTAGAAATAAGAATAATCGGACATATGAATTAGATATAAATTATAACGGACATAAAATTATGAAGGTAGAATGTACAAAGTTTTTAGGTATACATATAGACTCTGAGATAACTTGGGAATCTCAAATTGACAACATGTGCACGAAGCTTAAGAGATTTTCCTACGCCTTATTCAGGTTGAAGAAAATCGCAAATATATCTGCGGTGTTAAGTGCTTATCATGCCTATGTGGGCTCGGTTTTAAGATTTGGAGTTCTTTTTTGGGGGAATGCAACGGACAAAGAAAAGGCATTTAAGGCACAAAAGAAATGTATCCGCGCTATTAGTGGAATCGATCAGACTGACTCATGCAAACCATATTTTAATAAATTTGCCATTCTGACTCTTCCATCCCTCTATATATTAGAAGCAGCAGTGTTAATATATAAAAACGTTGAAGACTATCAAACAATGCATAGTGCGCGATCTAAGGGTAAACTACAATTACAGAGGAGTAGAACGGTAAAGTTTGGCAAGAGTGTTTACTGCATGGCTATAAAAATTTATAATAAAGTACCCACTTATATAAAAGAGGCTAAATCTGTAAGCGTTTTTAGGGCCTCGTTAAAGAAATTTTTAATAAATAAGACATATTACTCAATTAATGAATTCCTTGATGACAAATCCATTTTATAACTAAACTTGACTAGATATGTAACTAATAATTTTGTGTTGTGTTTTGTTCTTTGACATTATATTAATCATTTCATTATCTCATTGACATTTATATTATTACTTAACATTATTATTATTTGCTGTGTTTAATTCAAATGACATGTGATTCTTGAAAAACTAAAATGTGGCTTAATACTAAAATTATTGTACACCTAGTGGTATTGTTACAAAGGAACTATGTTATGTTGCTATTTTTAAGAACCTATTACCTGTGACAAACAATAAATAAATTGAAATTGAAATTGAAATATATGTTGCAAAGTGTGGTTTCACCAAGCTGGACAGTCGTGGTAGCAATATTATTAGCATCGATGTTGTTCGAGAGCAGGTTGATTTGTTGGGATAGCGTTGTTCGGGCAAATGTAGCTGTTCCGTATTGTGCATGGTATGTTGCTGCGATGAGGTCGTAGCCTGGTATGTTACCTCTTCGGGCAAGTTGGGAGTCGTCAGAGGTATGCGTTTCTTGAAGTAGGACAATGTCGACGTCATTGGCATGCAGAATTTTGTGTAGGCACTCTGTCTTAGATTTACTAATGCTTTCTATGTTCAATTGTAAAACGCGAACTGATGGTCCGACGTTCCTTGTTTTTGGGCGCTGAGAAGCGCCGTTTTTTAACGCATCCGGATTCATGTTGGTTGATTGAAGATTGAAGTAGTAGAGTAAGCTGCGAGACCTAGAGTAGGCAGTGCAGCTGCCAAAGTTGTTGCGCTCTTAGCACCACCCGGGGGCCACGTGTAGGGTTATTTAAGGTAGTTCCTACGGACGTGGAGCAACAACGACCAGTCGAGTGAAGTGTAATGAATACCAGATCCCTGTCATCATTGCATTCATCGACTACGAAAAGGCGTTCGATTCCGTTGAGACATGGGCTGTCGAAAAAGCCCTTGCGGATTGCAGGATTGATGAAAGGTACATATCTCTTATCAAACATCTTCAGAGCAACGCCACTGCAAGTGTGAGACTGCATAAAAAGACTAAAAGCTTTAGACTTGGCAGAGGAGTGCGCCAGGGTGACACGATCTCTCCAAAGCTGTTTAATGCTGCACTCGAAAATATCTTCAAACAGCTAGACTGGGAGAACAAGAGCATTAATGTGGATGGGGAGAGACTCACCAACTTGCGCTTCGCAGATGATTTGGTGATATTTTCTGACAACATACCTGATATGCTTCACATGCTTAACACCTTGCAAATGGAATCGGCCAAGGTTGGACTGAAAGTCAATGAGAACAAAACAAAAATCATGACTAACATCCCTCATGCACACAGACACCGTATGCCGGTCGAAGTCACGTCGGAATATGTATATCTAGGGCATAAAATCACATTGGGCAGCGAAAACCAAACTGCAGAAGTAGAGAGACGTATAGCTCGAGCATGGGCGGCTTTCAGTGCAAACGGTAGCATACTACGTAGTAAGATGTCCATGCCCTTGAAAAGAAGAGTCTTCGAATGTGTACTGCCAGTGTTTGCGTATGGAGCTGAGACCATGACCCTAATCGAGAAATCCGCAGACAAACTTCGTGTTGCACAGAGAGCAATGGAAAGAGCTATGCTTGGTATTTCCTTACGCGACCGGAAGAGGAATACTTGGATTAGATCAAAGACCAAGGTTAGCGACGTCATTAAGGTGATTGCTGAGCGTAAGTGGAGATGGGCGGGACATATTGCACGAATGAGCAATGAAAGGTGGACTCGAAGACTGCTAGAGTGGCGCCCGCGAGCACATACTAGACCGCGTGGTAGACCACAAATGAGATGGAAAGACGATATCAAACGACACGCTGGTCATGATTGGATGACAAAGGCTCTAGACTAGACCGTCAGGAGTGGAAGAGGATGGAGGAGGCCTACGTCCTGGATTAGACAAACAAAGGCTGAGATAGATAGATAGATTCGATAAAAATAAATACGCACCTACACATACATAATTATCAAATAAATATATACTTACGTACAAATAAATAATAGGACAAATATATGTTCGATTGACAGTCTTCAGCGAGAGCAAGGTAATACTTGCACACATTGGCTTTAAAAACAGACAAAGATTTGGATTTCCGCATAAAAGCAGGCAGAACTTTCCACAATTGTACACCGCGAGCGGTGAAGGTTGTGGTAGAAAGTAGAGGAGCAGAGGTAGTAGAAATCTATACAGAAAACTTTGACTATCGATTAGTATCAGTTGAACAACCTATTTGATATTCACCCTCAATTCTTGAGGTTTCCTATCAAATCAAGAATAATTGTCAATGATTGGTCGCGTGGTCGTTCAACACTAACAAGCACCTTGAAGGGCTTCTCTGATTGGTTGATATAATGATCCCTTTTGATGTTGAAGGAAAAATAAGGAAAATATGTTGGAGTTTTTTTGTTTGAAATCGTATGAGTGTAGGTTAGAATCCCTCTAAGTAGGTACGACCTTCACTGAGCTGGTTAATGGATGAATTTTTTTTATCAAATTAAATCTAAGTATTTTATTGCAAATAGGTAGACGAAAAAGTTTCAGTCCAGAAAGACTAAATGATTTAATTTTTGCGTGATAGCGTCCTATAAATCGATGAACACCTGCACTCACAAAATAATGTGACGTCATGCGTTATTGACAAGTAACCATAGCAACGTATTATCCTTGCTATGATTACCATCAATGTTTTCTTATGACGTTTTCTTGTGAAAATTATCGTCCGTAAACCTGACTTTTTTAACATTTCACTGGATATGTAATAGACAAATTCCATACCATGTATTTCATATACACATCTAATCTTTATTTTAACTTATAATAATTTATAACCCAGACCAGTGCAAAACTATTATCTAGTAGTAAGGTCGTTCTATTTTGACATAAAATACTTTTCATCCATTGTCTCGGTGACGGTAGTTTTTGAAGGGATCTTAGACTAAAAGGAAAAACATGAAGAGAAATCCGAATAGTCTTCATTAAGGTTTGAAGGCTGAAGATATATCAATCTGAACTGGACATGTGTCTGAAAGGTTTTTTGTGTTTCAAAAGAGAGATGGTCAAACTGATATCAAACAGTATTTTCTGTACAAAAAACAGAGTACATAAGTCGAGTTTTTTGTATCATAAGGCAGTGTATTACTCTAATTCCCAAATGCTTGTTACCTTTATCTAAAACTAGCGACCCGTCCAGGCTTCGCAAGGCTATATTATGCATGTATTATACATATAAACCTTCCTCTTGAATCATTCTATCTATTAAAAAAACCGCATCAAAATTCATTCCGTAGTTTTAAAGATTTAAGCATACATAGAGATATAGGGACAGAGAAAGCGACGATACTATGTAGTGATAGTGACTAGCAGCGCTCCGCGGTTTCACCCCTGTAACTCCCGATTCCGTGAGAATATTAGGATAAAAAGTAGCCTATGTTATTCCCAATGAATTAATGTATCCTCATACCTAATTTCATTTAAATCGGTCCGGTAGTTTCGGAGTCAATTCAATTCAAACATAAAAAATAAAAAAAAACTCTATATAATATTAGTGTAGATCATTATCTAGGTAAAGACAAAGATGCCCGAACCGGCATAAAAAAAGAAATATAATTAATCGAATTGCAAACCCCCTTTTTTTGAAGTCAGTTAAAAAAGGTGAATCATTGAAAAAAATGTGTTACTTTTTCAATTTTGTATTGCTTTTCTATCGTTTTTTCTACATTTTGGTATAATTTCGTAAGAGCACTGTAAATTCATAAAAAAATCCATTGGTGCGCGGTTCAGCCGAGCTTCGAACCCACAAACTTTGGAATGAAAGTCCAACTATTAAGCCAACACCGCTCTAATTAAATACACAATACAAAACATTAAACTGAAAGGAACGCGGAACATTTATAATATAAGCCATTAACACCATCAGTACAGAAAATTACTGCTATAAATACAAACAATATTTTGTTCAAGGAAATGTTTAATTACTTTTGAAATTTATTCGCGAAAACTTTTATTATTTATTGTGAAAACAACTATTGTTCAGGGCTTTATAACTTTTGTATGGGTAACTAATGATGGTTTAGTGAATAGTATATACCTACTAGCGACCCGCTCCGGCTTCGCACGGCTAGATTATGCATGTATCATCACTACATAGTATAAAATAAAGTCACTTTTTGCCGTCCCTTTGTATGCTTAGATCTTTAAAACTACGCAACGGATTTTGATGCGGTAGATAGAGTGATTCAAGAGGAAGGTTTATATGTATAACTAGCGACCCGCCCCGGCTTCGCACGGGTATATTATGCATGTATTATACATATAAACCTTTGCCAAGTTTTAAAGATCTAAGCATGGGACAGACAGCGGAAAGTGACTTTGTTTTATACTATGTAATGATACGGAGGATGATCTCACAAACTACGGAATTTCAAACGTCGCGACATTGTACTTTCGAACGAACGAACGAACATCGTACCTACTGATACACATTCGGTCTCATAAATTACGGAATTTCGTATTTCGAAATTCAGTAGCAGAGTCTGTGGATTCATGTTTTTATAGGGTTCCGTATCCAAAGGGTAAAATCGGGACCCTATTACTAAGACTTCGCTGTTCGTCTGTCTGTCTGTCTGTCACCAGGCTGTATCTCATGATACATAATAGCTAGAGTTAAAATTTTCACAGATGATGTATTTCGGTTGCTGCAATAACAACGAATAGTAAACAGAAAAAAATAAATATTTTTATTAATTTCTATGATATTTTTTGAGTACTTATGTTTTTAAGAATTTTAGGTTTTTACTAAAAAAAAATTGGCAATATTTTTTTTATCTATTTTAGTGAAAAACCATTTGTACCTACTACCCTATTGGATTTTATGTAAGGTTTATGAAAATATAAATGTTGTACTTGTTTTTTCTTTACAATCCCCATAAAATTGAAAAATTTCAAAACAAATGACGATTTTTTACGATTTTCACGTTTTTTTCTATCGAGGGATATCACTCTAATCGTGTTTCGAAGTATATAACAATACAAAGCATTTCTTCACCTTTACAACAGCAGGAATATAATTTCATGGATTTTGGCGGTTGATACCCAAAAACTGTTCCAAAGACCTCTATCGCGCTCCTGGTCATACCACTTCGTCTTAAGTACCTACTTACTTCACACTTGGAACAAAACACTCAGAACTATATTCAATTCAAACTATCTCCACAAAACCAATGTTCCTTATGATGACAATAAAAAACACATTCCCTAGTTTATTGCTTCATCCCACAAACTGTGTGCGGTCCTACTCGTAAAATAAAATAATTCTACGCATATTCTCATTTAACTCTGTTATAACCCTGGTAGGACCTGTGAGTTGTGAGTAGGACCACAATAATAAAGCCACAAGAGGCTTGGGAAATAACTTTAGTACATCTACAGTTGTAATTATTTAGAGAGGACCTGGTTGAGTAATAATAAGCCAGCAGGGCACTTTGAGGCGAGGTGTCAGGGAGTA
Source organism: Idaea aversata (assembly GCA_907269075.1). Lineage (NCBI taxonomy): Eukaryota > Metazoa > Arthropoda > Insecta > Lepidoptera > Geometridae > Idaea > Idaea aversata. The sequence goes on from OU026109.1 coordinate 3,296,857, forward strand.
GCGACCCCGCGGTCTCGAGTGCTTCAGCGGGCAGCCACCGTTCCTCTCCGGCTGGCCTTAGTTGGCTGATCGGAGGAAGCGGTCCCCTGCCTCTGGCTTGCCTTCACCGGCCGTCCAGAGTGGAGTCGCGAGAGCAGAAATGCTCGGAGGATGGATATCGAACGTCAGTAATGAGTTGGCCCGGTCGTTTGGACTACCAGTGATGGTTTAAAATCCAGTGAGACCTCTCCATTCTTTAGCCGCTTACGTTCCTGTTGCCCCCTTGCTGTAATTTACTCAGCTAATTAGGGTAGCGCAGTCTGAGAGTTTGCGAGTCTCCGTTTGTCATTTTTGCGTGATTGTTGGACATTGTTAAGGCAGGTGCCATCCATAGTTCCCCCCTATCCAAGGACAAACTTTGGTTGCATTTTACAGGGCAGACAGGGATAAGGGTTTGGTATTCACATGATACGTTTGCTATTAGACCAATGTAAAGAACCTCTACGTGTTGGTTTTGGTTCCTTCTTCCTCTTACCGCACGCCTTTTAAAGGTCCGGGACTCCAAGTAGCCGTCGGAAGGCAACAAAATGCAAAAAAAAATTGCTGCTCTTTCACTACCGCGACTTTTGACGTGTTGCCATCCTTGTCTTTTCAGTTTTATTCGTTTAGGTAGCCTTCCAATTGTTTGAGTATCAGAGTTCAGTACAAAAATCTGAATAGGAGCATAGCTGTATTTTTTGACAACATAGCGGGAATCGAGCATAGCGAAACTAACTGTTTTTTTCAGTCTTAAGGTCGCTACATACGTGACGGGATTTTTCCCGTGCCGGACGGAACGTGATATTTTTATATGAAACGCTGTCAAGAAATTGTCACGTTCCGTCCGGCACGGGAAAGATCACGTTACGTATGTCCACACTTTATGAACAATGCACGTCACGTTCCCGTCCCGTCCGAGGTTTTATCCCGTTACGTATGCAATAACCAGCCTTGTCGGTATTTTATTTTCTTTATTTTATTTGTTTTTTTACCGCAAAACATTTTTCTTTAATATAAGTAATACAAATAATTCTTTAATAGTAAAGAATTATTCGTACTATTAATACTAATAATAATAATGCACATAATAGTGTAGACAGGGATAATCGCCGGTTTGATGTCCACATCATACTTTGCTATTATACTTGTTATTGTAAAGGGCCTCTACGTGTTGACTTCGGCTCCACGCACGCCTTCCAAAGGTCCGGGGCTCCACAGGCCCGTGATACAGGACGTATAATAGACAAATAATAACAATGAATACTCTAAGTACTAATAAACCTTTGACCTAGTTTTCGTATTACGCGGTTTCAAACAGAAACCTTATTGACTAATTAACCAAATAATTAACAAGGAAGGTACATAATTTATTACGTAGTTACCTTCGTAATTACCTAATTAATACAAGATATTGTTTATAATATTTTATTATTATCGAACATGGGTTATACAATGTGATTTCCAGCAAGCACACATTTTCAATTCTTGATTCATTTAGGAATCATACACAAAATGAATAAATAATTTAGAATGTTTGATTTTACGTGTGTATCGAAAACTATTATTTTTCTGAGCCACCTATGGGTGTAGGTACAATCAACGTTCAAAAGTCCACCGTCACCGTAACGTTTACAATCCTGTGCAGCACTACACATTGTAACAATGTTTCAACATTTGAACATTATAACAATGTAACCTGTGGATTTAATTATTACAATTCCTTTAATAATTAATCGAAAGGAACTTCGTTCCATCCGGGTGTCACCTGTGGATCGAACCCACGTCGGTTGGTGTAGCGGGTGGCGGCTTATACCACTCACACAACTAAACACATAGCTAACATGTTGAAAATAATAATCACACTGAGTACTTTTAATTCAAGTATTTAAGTGGGGTGTCTAAAGACGCAGGAGCCCTAAACCTTAGACCTGGTGTCGGAATTTTAGAAGTCGGTTTTTGAAAAAAATTGCAATTTCGAAAAAGTTCGCTAATTTTTCTTTGACTTGTGAGAGTTGTAGGGGATCCAATCCTAAATCGTAAAAAAGCACTCGAAGAGTGTGCTAGGAGCAAAACTGAAATAAAAATAATTAAGCTATTTTACATCTCTTCAGTGGGTCTACACTTTTGTTGTCTGATAAATTGATTATACAATAACTCAATTCTACAAGCCAGTCGGTCTTAACAGTGAGCAACGATAAAAAAACCGGTCAAGTGCGAGTCGTACTCGCGCGTCGAGGGTTCCGTATATTAGTTTATACTCTCTTTCTCTACCCTTGCAGTGGTATGGTACTTACCAATTTAACTTCACCCCTATTTCGTTTCGGCGCCCATACAATGTAAGGAACAAGTTAAATTGTTCTAACTATGAGGACAACATAAAATATTTAAAAAAAAAAAATTGAAATTTTTTCCTCTATTTGTGACGGAAGCAGGATTTTTGTCTCAAGATTCTAGGTCAACGGTAACTACCATATAGGTTTTCGGTGTCTGTGTGTATGACCAGACAGACGGAAAAGAAAGTGAACTTATAAGGGTTCCTTTTGTTCAGCGCTTAACGGTTCCCCTGCGGGAGCATACGGGGTCCGAGAGACCTTGAAAATTTATTATAAATCAACGCTTATCGGTCCCCTTAGTTCAGGGAGGCCGTTAATCATGAAGAAGTCAATACAGGGGGACCGTTTCCGTAGGTTGATCATTAGGGGTACGGTTAATCGTGAAGCGTTTTTTTACCTTTTGAGGTACGGAACCCCAAAACGCGGTAGTTTAGTAGACATTTGACTTTACAACGTCCACTTACCATAAAAAATATGTCAACTATGAGCGATTATGGCGCCAACTTTATGATAAATAATAATAAACTTTATGGGCAGCCCATATTTAATAAAAGCTTTGTAAAGAACGTAAATAACTCTAATTAAGTTATTTTATTAATTTGCTAGTTTTTGACCCGTATGTATGTATGTTATGTATCTATTTGTCTTTGTATGAATGAATGCAATATGTATATTTACTAGCGACCCGCTCCGGCTTCGCACGGCTATATTATGCATGTTTTATACATATAAACCTTCCTCTTGAATCACTCTATCTATTAAAAAAACCGCATCAAAATCCATTGCGTAGTTTTAAAGATCTAAGCATACATATGATAATAATGATAATGATGTATGTTCATCTGTTTCCGCATAACTTAATTAAGTACTTATTACTTAGAAGCATCACGATCGTCTGCTAGTGATATGCTTTGTGACGTCACAAAAAAATCAATATGGGAACAGAAAGTCTTGAATTAATAAATGATATAAAAAAATATATATTTTACTAGTTGTCTCGGCAAACGCTATTTTGCCATTTACAAAAAAATATATACAAAGGAAAATAAAAACAAAGGAGAAAAAATTGAATAGTGTTCGATTCTCAGACCTAACGAAGATACACAAAAAAATTCATACATATCGGCTCAGCCGTTTAAGTGGACTTAGGTAACTAACACCACGACACGAGTATTTAATATATAGGTATAAATATATAAAAAAAGAAGATAGGGATTTTTTTACAAATTAGTTTTCTTTCTAGTAGTCTAGTCTTCCTAATTTTAGCTTGAGGCTAGATGGCGCTGTGTGGGTTTTCCTGCAATATATATTCATATGCAAAAATCTGGGGAAAAGTGAGTGAGTAAGTCAGCCTTGTAAATAATTAATAAGATACCTACTGAAATGAAATTAAAACAGGCTCTACTATCTGACGTACGAAATCGTCTCTAATAAGATCATACGTGTTAGAAATTTAATTTCGCTTTATGCAATGGAGGGAAAATTAATTGAATTTGTACTGCCTTGTGTGAGATATTACAGTATTGACCTAGTTTTACATGTACAATCGACACTCAAAAGTCCACCGCCACCGTAACGTTCACAATTCCGTGCAGCACTATTTGAACATTATAACAATGTAACCTGTGGATCGAACCCACGTCGGTTGGTGTAGCGGGTGGTGGCTTATACCACTCACACAACTACATACATAGCTAACATGTTGAAAATATTATTCACACTGAGTACTTTTAATTCAAGTATTTATGTTTGTGTGTAACGTCTATTAGAAGAAGGTCGTTAGTTCAATACTTGTTTAAAGTATTACTAGCGACCTGCTTCGCCTTCGCACGGCTATATTATGCATATATTATACATATAAACCTTCCTCTTAAATCACTATATCTATTAAAAAAACCGCATCAAAATCCGTTGCGTAGTTTTAAAGATATAAGCATACATAGGGACTTAGGGACGGCGAAAAGTGACTTTATTTTATACCATGTAGTGACTATGTAGTAATACAGGGTGTTCCGTAATAAAACCCGTACCTACAGGTAGAGGACACTGTGCCAAGACTGCAATTATGGGATTTATTCCAATATATTTTTGGATAGTATTCGAAGATAAACAAAGATTTAAGTCAAACTTAATGTTTTTTCATTTTTGCCTGAACTTTCAACTTTCGCAGTGTAATTTATATCTTTTTCACCCAAATAAAAATAAAAAGTTGCTTATTTTATTGAGATTTGAAAATGGTAAAATAAATATTACGTGGTATTACCAGCGCCTATTAATAATATTAATTAATTAATAACGCTAGTAATGTTTAAAAAATTTTTTACTTTTTATTTTATATCAAAAACCTACGTAACAATAATGTGATCATCAAATATTTTGCAGGTTAACTTGTATATTCGAAAAAGCTATCAAAATTATTTATATCAAAAATAACAAACACAATATTTCTCTAATAATAAAAGTCAAAAGATTTCTTAATACATTTTATATGAAACGTACATACTTACTTATATCGGATACGTTCTAGGTTTCTTCCTTTGTATCCACGAAAATATTATATTTTCCATGAGTACCTATTTCAAGTGTGTACTTGCGAGCAATCAATTTAGAACGGGATCTTTTGAAATACATAGTGAAAATCAGTCGAGATCCCAGACTGATTTTCACTATGTATTTCAAAAGACGCAAATTTTTATTAGAAACCTCTTACAATTTTATTTTTTTCCGAAAAAGCCTTATTTAATTGAAAAAGAATACATTTTTCTTCATTAATTAAAATTGTCTTCCGAAAACAGTCGGCCACCATACATTTTAAATTTATTACTAATAGCCCTCCATGGTTTCACCCGCGTAGCTCCCGATCCCGTAGGAATATCGGGATAAAAAGTAGCTTTTGTTAATTTCAATGAAACAATGTATCCTCATACCAAGTTTCATCTAAATCGGTTCAGTACTTTTTTTAATGCAAGCAAACAATCAAATCGTTCCTTTTTTATAATATTAGTGTAGATAGATATATTATTAACTAGCAGCGCTCCGCGGTTACACCCGCGTCACTCCCGATCCCGTGGGAATATCGAAATATACAATAGCATAAAACCTTCCTAGACAAATGAATCCAACACAAAAAGAATGTTTCTATTCGAACCAATAGATCGATAAGATAAGTCCTGAGTCCGTCACCGTCGTCGTACGTGTGTGTGTCCTGTGGTGTGTCCTGTCCTGTGTCCTGGTAGGATAGTTCCTGAGATTAGCGCGTTTAAAGAAATAAACAAACTTTTCAGTTTTATAAATAAATAAATAAAAATAAATATTGCAGGACATTCCACACATTGCCATCTAGCCCCAAACAAAGTAACTTGACTTGTGTTATGGGTGCTAGACAACAGATATACTACTTATATACTTTTCTTTCGTAAATATATACTTATTATACATAGAAATAACCAGACCACAGACAAATATTTATGCATTAATACACGTCTGAGGCGGGAATCGAACCCGCAACCCTAAGTTTGGCAGTCCGGCATGGTGACCATTGTGCCAACTGGGTTGTCAAATAAATATAATATGAGAAGATCTGACCCAAATCACCAACTCGCAAGTGTACAGTAATCTAAGATTTGGCCACTTGGAATTCTAGCCACGAAGCTATGGCCATCTCTCTCTATGTAATAAACGGCCGTATTTATAGGTCCCGTTTCGATTCGTTATTTATTTCGTTCCGGATTCCGATATCCGGAAAAATTCGGATTCCGGTAACGATATGACAAATTGGGGACGACAATTATTTTTTTGTAAATCTTTTTGTTTATTGTCTCTTGGGTTAGATTTCTTTATCAATAAAGGTTTGTGAGGAAACTGGATGATCTGATTTTTCTTATTTTTAACCGACTTCAAAAAAAGGAGGAAGTTCTCAATTCTGTTGTATGTATCAAAAAGGAGATTCTCAATTTATGTGATTTTTTTACATTTAGCTAGTACTTAATAAAAAATTAAAAAGTGACACAAATGGTTTTTTAGTGTTCCTTCCCCAAAAGGTAATAACAGGACCCTATTACTAAGACTTCACTGTCTGTCTGTCACCAGGCTGTATCTCATGAACCGTGATAGCTAGACAGTTGAAATTTTCACAGATGATGTATTTCTGTTGCCGCTTTAACAATAAATAAATAAAAAAAAAAAGCGCACTACGGGAGTGCAGGCAGAAGTGAAAACAATAAACTTGTTATTTCTCATAGAATATTTCTTGAAACGATCTGCTACTGCCATCTATTAGCACTCACTTAAACAAATATAGTTTATTTTTTATTCGCTAGATGGCAGTAAAAAATTTAAATCAGCGCCATCTACATTCGAATAGCGGTCTTTCTAGAAACTAAGTTTCTCAATTTGTGTAATAGATGGCAGTATAAGTTAAACAAAAAGATTAACACAAATAAAATCTCATCTGTCGCGTCAAAATCTGTCGCGAGATCGGTTGAAAATGCTCACCCACAAAAGTGCCCAACGCGCCATAAGAAGTTTTCAATTCAAAAAACTAAAAACAAAATATAATGGTAGGGAACCCTTCGTGCGCGAGTCCGACTCGCACTTGGCCGGTTTTTTAAGTCTTTTTTTCTTATAACGAATGCGACTGTGCATATTCTATGCTCCTCATCTTGCCAGCATAAAGTGTGTTTCTTCTTTCTTCAAATAATTAAGCTATTGCATAGCTTTTATCGCGGGCTTTGAGCGCGGCGACCGAATCAAGAAATTCCGTAACGAAAATAAAACCTAACACCCCCACTCCGCTTACCATGTAGCTCGGCCGAGCGTTCGCTTAACGTGTATGTATATGGTACGACTGTACGAAGCTCGCACGATGCAATAGCTTTATTCTTTTTTTGTGCTCTTTTCTTGTGTTTTTTTAGGAATTTTTCAGGAATGACTAATTAAGGGATTTGATAAGACGGGGAAACATTACTGCACGGAAAAGGATACCTAACTCTAGACCCAGTTGGCACAATGGTCACCATGCCGGGCTGCCAAACACAGGGTTGCGGGTTCGATTCCCGCCTCAGACAAGTATTTATGCTTGGATATTTGTCTGTGGTCTGGGTATTTCTATGTATTAAAAGTATATATTTACAAAAAAAGTATTTATGTAGTATATCCGTTGTCTAGCACCCATAACGCAAGTCTAGTTACTTAGCTTGGGGCTAGATGGCGATGTGTGGAATGTTCTGCAATATTTATTTATTATTTTTCAACTTTTTTTAACCTGTTTTTACTTCAAAAGTCCTTTATTATAAAGATCACGTTCCAATTTTAAAAATTTAAACGAGCCATCTCAATTCCACAGATAAAATTTTACAACTCAATAAAAATAATAAATCACTCGATCGTATCGGTAACATTAAAGTATCGATATATCGACATAATAATATCGAAATCGATATAATCGTAATAGCTTTTGCTTGTTTGTAACACTCACTATGTGATTGGTATTCGTCTCGCGTTGTACTACCACAATTTGATGTGTGCAGAGACGTACTCAGGGGTTTGATGAGGGCGGTCCGCCCAGGGGGGTCAACAAAAACATGTTCACTAATTTGAGCCTAGCTGAAAGTAAAAAAATAATCATCGAAATCAGATCTCATAAGCCCCCTTAGACAAGATTACTTTCTATTAGCGATATCGCCAATCGACAGACTTTATTTTTATTTTTTTGTATGAAATATGATACGTAAGCCAATGAAAAGTCACGTAGTCTGGCGTTAGATTAAAAAAAGGGTGGATAAGTTTCATCTTATGCTAATTTTATACAATATTTTATGTCAATTTCATACAATTAAATCTATCGATTGGCAACATTGCTAATAGAAAGCAATCTTGTCTGCCCCCTTAGGTGTAGATATCCGGTAGCCCCCTTTTTGCCCTTTTTGGGGTACCCCCAATCCCCCCAAATACCCCCAATCAAAAATCTCCGAGGGCCAAAACCAAAAATCTATTATCTATATAATCATCAATCAAAAATCGCCAACGATAACAAAAATCTAAAACCTGTATACTAAGTTCCGTCGATCTGTAGAGGAGTACCAACAAACATACATACATACTGACAGCAGAATTGCCAGACTTGAAGCTCGATGGATTATCAAAAAAAAATTGCAAAAAAAATATCTTTCAATTGCCATTTATTATTTTTTCTAAAAGCTAAAAAGAAAGTTGCGGCTCCATTTAATTCTACAAAATTCACTTATTTTATTTGAAGCGTGCCCAAGGCGCCATTTATATTTTTACTTTTTATTTATCACTATCACCACATAGTATAAAATAAAGTCACTTTTCGCCGTCCCTATGTCCCTATGTCCTTATGTCCCTTTGTATGCTTAGATCTTTAAAACTACGCAACGGATGTTGATGCGGTTTTTTTAAATAGATAGAGTGATTAACGAGGAAGGTTTTTAGATATAATACATGCATAATACAGCTGTGCGAAGCCGGGGCGGGTCGCTAGTTTCATATAAATCATTACAGGTGAACCTGTAGGACCTATCATTATGGACCTTGGGGTGACACCATAAGTATCAGTTCGCCCTGGGTGACACCCATCCTAGCTCCGTCACTGGATGTGTGTCGATAAATTATTGTGTAAATAATAAGTACTTAGTTAGTATCTTGAGCTACTGTACGTGAACAAACTATGATAGGGCAACATTCGTTTATCCCGGTCTGTTTGAACCCTACCCAAGTAGCACGTTAGTGAATTTTGGAACTTATTTTGCAACTGTAGGTAGCATATAGGTGATGCAAGAGTGTATGGTATTACTTAAAGATGCAAACAGCACTCGAATTTGCAAATGAGTAACTCTTATCACTAACGGTTGCTTTTGAGTGATTTTTGTTTCTGCTTTATTACCTATGGTAGCATTAAGCCGAATCTATTACTCATAGGCGCATAAAGGTTTTAATTTTCTCTCTTATGGAACTCAAAGAGGCATATGACATCTTAAAATCCCCCCTAAAGAACTGTGCCCTAATAGGTGGTATTTTTCCCTCATTTGGCACCTTTAGTACTAAATAAGTAGTATATATGAGTTATTTATCACTTGTAGTGGCTCAAGAGTTATTATTGCAGCTCATTTGGAACCTTAGTGTAATTGCCTTTGTAAGGTCGAAAATACTCTTATATGCCACTGTAAAGCGTAGATCGGTTCCATTTTTATCTCATTTAGAACCACAAGATCTAATTAAAATAATAACGGGTCGAGTGCGAGTCGTACTCACGCGCTGAGGGTTCCGTACATTAGTTTCATTCGAGACAGTTACAGACAGTGTCAGACAGTTCCAAACAGTGCCAGACAGTGCCAGACGGTGCCAGACGGCACCAGACTGTACCAAACTGTACCAGACTGTATCAGACTGTACCAGACTGTACCAGACGGTACCAGACGGTACCAGACGGTACCAGACGGTACCAGACAGTACCAGACAGTACCAGTCAGTGACAGACAGTTGTACAGACAATTGCACAGACAGTTGTACAGACAGTCATCGACTTTACAAGTTAAGTAAATTTTACTTTTTTTACTTTATTATCCTTCACAATGGGTTTTGTACCCGTCTTGAGGATCCCCAATTCAAAGTAGAGACAGCAAGACCTGTGAAGTGAAAAATATCACTACTAGGTACTAATGAGTGATTTTTGGGCTTAAGAGTTCCAATAAGGTAACAAATAAGTGAAAATAAGAACTACAAGGTCTACTTTAAATCGCCATGTTTAAAAATAATAACCTTGAAAAGCATTATTTGTTTAATGATATTTTATTACAATAACATAAAACAAAATAAGTTTTGATAACTATTGTTGACAGTATACTTTTTGTGAAACTATAATGTTAGGTTTTTAACAACCAAATTGTTGTAAAGTATTATCTTATTTATTTGATCAGCACATATTTGTTAATACTTTTGATTAAATTGAAGGCGCATCAAAATTTACTAAGTAAATATACCATGGTTTCACGATAAAAAACCATTTGCAAGGGCTCCGTGATATTATGCTGCGGTTTACACGTACATTTTTAATACTCGCCAAATAGATGCAATATGGCTGTCACAATTAACACAATAGAACAAAGCACACCGTTTTTCGTTTGTCTCCGCCGAAAATAAGACTAGTTATGACAAATTGTCACTCAACGAATGAACGGTATCGCTTTATCGTTCAATCATTCATTCACAGCGCGCAATTCGCACCGTTAGTTCCAAGTGCCACTCAGGGTAACAATTCGAACTCTTATGCAACGCTTCTGCAACTATAAATGAGTTGCAATTTTTCTCCCTTTAGTAATATATAGGTTGCATATAAGTTCTAACCACCTATATAGAACTTAATCAAGGTGGATTTTATTACTAAAGGTTCCAAAAAAATACTATATGCAAGCTATTTGTTACCAAATGTGTTACTTGGGTACTAATATTATAAATGTTACAGTTTGTGTATGTTTGTTACTCACTCAAAAACTACTAGACCAATTGCGATGAAACTCGGTATGTAGACAGCTGGAGACCTGGATTAACACATCGCTGCTTTATTTCCCGATATTTCCACGGGATCGGAACTTACGCGGGTGAAACCGCGGGGCGCAACTAGTTTTCCATAATAAAAACATAAAAACTTTCGTCTAAGTTATAATAATATTAGAATTGAACAGAGAATACTAAAAGCTTTTAAATAAGTAATTATAAAACTAACTTTAAACAAAAACCGGAACCCGAATTCGGGTTTAGAAGTTCCGGAAAATCAAATCGTAGTGAAAATTGTGACGAAAGTTTGCTAATTTGTCAAAGATATAAAATATATTTCGCTCTAGAGGTAACATTACTTCTCATATAACAGGGGATCATAGGGGAAACATTTACTTTTCTTTTTAGGGTTAGATAGATATATATAGAAAAACACTTTATTTGTACAATACACAAAAGCATTGTAAAGAAACAAAAAGCATATTAACTGAAAATTGAACAAAACATCGATTTCTTTCGGGCAAGTGCAGGATGAAGATGGTAAAAACCTGGACCCTTATGGGATCACTCGGTTGTCTGTCTGTCTGTTTTTCTTCTTCAAATTATGGTTCCACATTGTAATATAACAAAATTATTATAAAGTGATCACTTAGTATTTAATCAGTACTTAATAATCAAGAAACGACAATTAATTTTTATTTTTAAATTAATTACCAGGATGTAGGAAATGAACTCGCCTACAAACGATACACGCAATGGGTCATTCCTCTCTGGCCCCTAATTATGTCCTCAAATGGGTGTCCATTTAATAAAATATTTTTAACGGAGACGAATTTTTATTCCTGTTTGTCACAATTTAGATAGGAATGACCACGAATTTTTTTAGGCGAAGTTGCACATCTTGAGTTAATTGTAAAAGTCACTGATGTTCTCTCTTTTCTAATCTAATTTAAATATATTTAAAGTTTATACAACTCTGCCTCAGTTTCAATGAATCAAATGACCGTGTTAGATTTCAGAAACTATTGAAAATACAAACTTTTCCGATTTACCCCGAAATTGAAACTATAGTTTTAACTAAATATTATTTGTGAAAATGCCTGGTACATGTTGGTAATGAATCTACATTTCTATGCCCAATCATTCAACGAGAAAAGATGAATGTGCACAGCACATGTCATAAAAAAGGTCAGGAAAACACATCAGGGAATTCCTTAAAATGGAATAAGGGGTGGAAGAAGAAGAAAGATTAGAAAGAAATATTTGTCAGTGCTTTCTGAAGATATTTGTTACTTAATACTTTTCCGATTGTCTTGTAATGTGTTCTTGTCCAAAGAAATGTTTTCTTTCTTTCTTTCTTTATTATTCAGGCCTTCCGATTCACACAACTACCCGATCAACTAATAAATAAATAAATAAATATTGCTTGACATTCCACACATCGCCATCTAGCCCCAAGCTAAGTAACTAGACTTGTGTTATGGGTGCTAGACAACGGATATAGCTACATATATACTTTTCTTTTGTAATACTTATAATACATAGAAACAACCAGACCACAGACAAATATCTAAGCATAAATACTTGTCTGAAGCGGCAATCGAACCCGCAACCCTGTGTTTGGCAGTCCGGCATAGTGACCATTGTGCCAACTGGGTCGTCTTACTAGTTAGCTAACTAGTTGTGCCGAATAGAATTACTGAAGGATTTTTTTCCAATTGGACCAACAACGATCAACTGTTTTTGATTTTTAGTGTCCTCTGTATATTGCCGCAGAAAAAATAAAAGATTAAAGCTCCTACTTATGCCAGTCTCCAGACTTACCCCCTTCCGATGTTCTCTCTAATCTACTATAATTTAAATATATTAATAGTTTATATAACTCGGCCACAGTTTTAATGAATTAAATGACCGCGTTGAATTTCCGGAACTATTGGAACAAACTTTTCCGATTTCCCCGGAATTGAAATAATAGTTTTAACTAAATATTATTTCTGAAAATGTCTGTCTTTTAAACACTACTTAAAATTTTCTATTTTTTTCCCGAATATTAAATTAAATTATCATTTTTTTGGTGTAAGTATTAAATTAACGCTGATATTATAAAGAGAAAAAAATAATATTATTTTGTTTATAACTAAGTAATAGGTTCCGAAACTACTGGACCGATTGACGACGAAACTTGGTACGAGGATAAATTGTTTCTTTGAGAGCACTATTGGATACTCTTATCTCTAAATTCCCACGGGATCAGGACTAACGCGGGGAAAACTAACATACTTTTAAGATAAAACTTACGGTTTGGCTGAAAAACGCAAAAAATCCATATTTTCGACGTTTGACCTCGTATAACTTTTTTAGCCGATGTCGGATCGATAGGGACTTTTGACAATTCCTTTATAATGATGTTCCGAACATTCGTACAAATTTGTAGTGACCTGCAAATTATTTTAAGCTTGAATGCTATTTTGACTGGGTTAGATAGTATTTGTTGGTTTTTATACGTGCAAATGCACGTAGGTAGGTATAAAAAGTACAATTGTTTTTATACGTGCCAATGAGCCATACATTCCACAAAAACTGATTTGCAAAATATGATACGAAATATAGAGTTTTTAATACGACACGGTACAGTGGGCGTTAGCCTTAAGCCAGCAAAATCACTGTGCAATAGTTTTACTGAAAATTCCCTGAAATTGAATAAAATTTCCAGAGAAAATTAGATGAAATTGTGAAATTTTCTAAAATCAAACACACGCTCACGAGTATGAAATTCAAAGAAATAGCAATTAAAGACTGTTTAAAATTACAATTATGAGAAATCCACTTTCGAGAAATGAAATTAGGTCTTTAATGTTAACTTTTTTACCAGCGATTTCGTCCGCATAGTAGTTGAATTTTTTAAAATATTTTATTAGCTAAATTTAAGCTAGATTCGTCCATAGGTTGATATATCAATTAGTCAGTCAGTAGGTATATATTGGGAATTGAAAACCAATCGCTGCGCTTTAGTTTTCAATTCCCAATATATCATATGAGATAGTTATCCTATTAACTGGTTTTCCTAAAGCCTTACAGACAAACTTCTCATTTTACCTCATTTTATTATCTTATTTATAATCTAATGTTTACTCCATGAACTACAAGTTACCTACCGATTGACGGATACATTTCTCTATGTATCAATTGCTTAAAAACTATTTGCAGGCGTTTTGTTTAATACTAAATACCTAGTTTGACAATAATCCTATAATTACTCGCAGGCTTGAACTAATCATTCATTAATTGAGTAGTATATTAATGATTTTATCAGCGTAATTTATTATTCTCTAACACGTATTATTTCATATAAGACGCATTACCATGAAGTTTGTTCAACAACCAAATTCACTCATTTTTGATCCAATATGTGTTGAAACAAATAATAATATTTTAAAGCATGGAAAGCTTTTACCAAACACAATAAGATGCATTATTTGTGGACCATCAAATTGTGGAAAAACTAATTTAATGTTAGGTTTGCTTTTGCACAAAGATGGATTAAAATATCATAATGTTTATCTTTACTCTAAAACGCTAAACCAACCAAAGTATTTATTTTTAGAAAAAGTGTTTGATATGGTTCCAGATATTTCGTTTTTCAAATACAAAGACAACGAACAAGTATTGAGTCCGCAAGATGCAAACAGTAATTCAATTATTATATTTGATGATGTGGCATGTGAAAATCAAAATAACATGAGGGATTATTTTGCAATGGGAAGACATAAAAACATTGATTGTTTCTATTTAAATCAAACATATAGTAAAGTACCTAAACAACTTATTAGAGACAATTCAAATCTCATTATTCTTTTTAAACAAGACGAAATCAATCTGAAGCATGTTTATGACGAACATGTAAACATGGATATGAAGTGGAACGATTTTCGCGAAATGTGTTCGCATGTGTGGTCAGATCCATATAGTTATTTGGTTATAAATAAAGATTGTCGAAAAAACGAAGGATGTTACCGTAAAACATTTGACAATTTTATAGTTTTCGATTAAAATACTGTATAAATATCACTTCCTAAACTTCAAGATGTTATTCTATTTAAAATATTTAACGAAGCATAAAGTATTTTATAATGGATAAAACAATTAAAAGACAAATTATTAATGCAGCAGAAGCTGTTAAGAAAAAAGTACGAAAACTGCGAAATATTGAAGAAGACAATGAAAAAACCTTGGAAGCTGTATTTAAACCTCTCATAAATCCTCTTAATCAATTATCATCAAAAGTTAATACCAAAAATAATATAAAAAATAAAAATGATAATGATTTTGATAACACGCTTGATATCGAAAGTACTAAAATTGAAAATGAAAAACCTAATCAAAAGTTTGATAAAACTCATTGCAATGATAATCAAATCCGATGTAGTAAAACGTCTTATTGTGTTGCTAATCAAAAGGAAGACGGTGAAGATTCTGATAACACTATAGAAAATTATTCAGACTCAATTTCTGATACTAATCATCCAAATGCTTCATCATGGTCATTATCTTCAGAATATTATGAAGATGTTCCTTATGGAGTAAGAATAGAAAAAGGAAAATTAATGCTTGGCAATGCTAAAGTAATAATTAATGAACAAACTATTAATATTAATGGAATTGAATATGAAAATACCCCTGGTCTAAGAGAACTCTTACTAAAAAAAGATCCTGATTTAAAGTTAGTAACTGCATCAGACAAACACAATTATAAATTATTGTTATTAACTACCAACGCTCATAGACGTGATTTTGACTCAAAAAAACCAATAAAAAGCAACAAAGGTAAAAAATATTTACATGTAATCAAACCTCTATTTAAATTAACAGAATATGACGAGGGATGTAATACAATAACCAAAGGATTTGGTTTAGTAACATTAAAGAAATGGAAAAGTCAAGATAATGTTGATTATGTTTATTGGGATAATCCTAATGAGTTAGTTGAAAGATTACAACTATTGATTGCGTCTCGTGATGCCGGAAATACTGGATTAGATAACGAAATTTTATCAATTATTGAAGAACTGCGGGAGAGTGGAATCATAAATTAATAAATACCTTTTATTCCTACAATTTGTTTCATTTCTATTTCATCTTGTAACATAATCAGATCAAAATGAACATTGACAAGTTTGGTCATCATATTCATAAAAGGATGCGACTTGCAGATATTTTTATAGATAAAACCATCACGAAGTCAATAAATGGTGAATTTGATTTGCAATTGAACCGAATTCGAGGTGTTATTGATCCTGTTGAAGATGATCATGTTTCCAATAAACGTTATGTTGATAATAAGATTCAATATTTTTGCAATAAAAACGAGGTTCAAAAATTAATAGATAAATCAAAATATGAAATATTAACTGATATTCAACGCTCGATAGATGATTTAAAAACCAATTTGCACATATACATTGATCAGAATATAAATAAACCTTCAAGGAACAAGATCAAAATCGAACAAAATGATAAAAAAACAAGTAGTTAATGAATTGCATAGATCAGCGCGTAAAAATTTTCCTCGTCGATCAGTTATATTGAAAGGCATCGATGATTTGTGGCAAGCAGACCTTATTGATTTTCAAAATTTAAAAAAATATAATAATGGATTTTCTTACATTTTAGTAGTAATGGACTGTTTTTCAAAATTTGCATGGACTATACCTTTAAAATCAAAGTGTAAAACTGAAGTATGTTATGCTTTCCGAAAAGTGATGAATATAAGCAATCGTTCTCCTGCTAATCTTCAAACTGATCTTGGTACTGAATTTTATAATGATATTTTTTCAAAATTAATGAAAGAATTTAAAATTAACCATTATTCTACATATTCAACTAAAAAAGCATCAATTGTTGAAAGATTAATAAAAACGTTAAAGCATAAACTTTTTAAAATATTTAGCTTCTATGGTAGCTATAATTGGGTAGGAAAAATATTGATAAATGTTGTACATGAATATAATAATTCAAAACATAGAACCATAAACCACAAACCATCAGAAGTCAATTTTGAAAACGAGCAAACAATAAAAAACATAATATTATTACAATCACGAAAGCTTAAAACTGTAAAAAAACTCAGATTCAAAATAGGTGATAATGTTCGTATCAGTAAATATAAAAACTGTTTTCAAAAAGGGTACACACCTAACTGGACATCAGAAATTTTTAGAATAACTAAGATTAACGATACTATTCCTATCACGTATTGCATTGAAGATGTACACAAGCAACCTATAATGGGTTCATTTTATGAGTCAGAAATTCAAAAAACAAATCATCCTGATATTTATTTAATCGAAAAAGTTTTAAAAAAGAAGGGTAATAAGCTGTTCGTGAAATGGTTAGGTCTTAAAGATACAGAAAACTCGTGGATTGACAAGAAAATGATTGTTACTTGAAGAAATAAAATATATTATCCGATACAGTGGAAAAAAAATACATTTCATTTCGAACTATGCATGGAGGTGGACTAGTTAATAGTATCATAAATAATTTACCATTCGAACTACACTTACCTGGATACAATTATTGTGGACCAGGAACTAAACTTCAAAAACGTTTATTGCAAGGAGATAGAGGCATAAACCAATTAGATGAAGCTTGTAAAGAACACGATATAGCATATTCTACATATTCTGATTTAAGAAATCGTCATAAAGCTGATTTACAATTATTAAATATGGCTAAAAAACGTTGGAAAAGGTGAAAAAATAGCATCATGGGTTGTTAGTAAAGTAATGAATACAAAACTGAAAACAGGCACAGGATTGAAATCTTTTGGATCTCTAGTTTCTAAAATTCGATCAAACATTAAGAAGAAAATAAAGAAGTCTAAAAATAATAAAGATATTATAAAACATGCCTACTTAGCTGCAAAGAATTTGTATCCAATGCATTCAGGTCGTCGAATTCGATTACCTAGAGTTATACCATTACCAAAAACTGGAGGGATTTTACCCTTGATACCAATATTTGCAGGATTATCTGCTTTAGGCACTTTAGCAGGTGGTGCAGCAGGTATTGCTAAAACAGTTAACGATTACAAAAGTGCTCAACAAAACTTGCGAGAGTCTGAACGTCATAATAAAGTGATGGAAGCTGTAGCTCTAGGCAAAGGGTTATACATTAAACCTTACAAAACTGGAAACGGATTGTTTTTTAATCGTTCAAAAAACTAAATACAAGGTTACCTAATCATGCTCTAAACGACATAGAAATCAAGCATTATGCACAGAATATACCATATTTTCGAGGTGTATTTATGAAAGACCGTTTAACTAAAAATATAAAATCGATCGAGTGCGGTATTGTGAACTTAGATAATTTCAAAAACAAAGGAACACATTGGGTAGCCTATGTTAAAGTAAATCAATATTGTGAATATTTTGATAGCTTCGGTGACTTAAAACCACCGAATGAATTAGTTGATTATTTAAAAAATTGTTCTATTTATTATAACTATATTAGATATCAAAATTTTAATACTGTAAATTGTGGACATTTGTGTTTAAAATTTCTGTATAATTTTTGGAATAATAAAGGTTGTATAAAATAATAGTTCATCCTTTTTAATCATTAGTTGTAAAATGTCTTTCACCCTATCTATAACTAGTGACTCATCAATATTATCAACATATTATTCTCCAAATTTACAACTTCAAGGAGAATATGAATGTGCATTGTTACATTTATCAACATTCAATTCTATTCCAAATATTGATGATACAAATAATAAGTTTTATTATGGTAATCAAAAAGATTGTATTACAATTCCTGAAGGCGCTTACGAACTACAAGATATTAGCGATTACATTAAATCCGAAATAAAAGATGCAAGTATTCAAATACAGTGTAACAATAATACACTTAAAACGATGATATATTGTTCAAAAACAGTAAATTTTACCCAGAAAGGTTCTATTGGAAAACTATTAGGTTTCAGTAACAAAATTCTACAGCCTAATAAATTACATGTGTCAGAGTTTCCAGTAGCCATTTTATCTACAACCGTGATAAGGGTTGAATGTGATATTGTTAGTGGATCATATATTAATGGTAATGCTAGTCACATTATTCATGAATTTACACCAAGCGTGCCACCAGGATATCGAATCATAGAAGTACCAAAGAATATAATATACTTTCCGGTCAATCAAAATATTATAAACAGTGTGCGCATTAGGTTATTAGACAATAATAATAATCCACTAAATTTACGAGGTGAAGAAGTACAGATATATTTACATCTCAAACCAAAATGATTGATTATTTTAAAGTGTATAAAAGCGACAGAACACCTGTTAAAAAGATCAGTAAGACTCAATCTTTCTCAAAAGCTACATTAACCAGTAGTAAAAAACAAAAGCTCAACAAAGAAAATATTAAATTTCTTAAATTAATCGGTTTACTAAAATGAATATTTTAGACGTTTTATCTTCACCTTCTTATGATAATACCATCGAAGGAATTGAATTTCATTCTTATAAACCTTATATAACAAGTTTCAATAGAAATGATGAAATTCGCATCCCAATTAATCAAAAAGATTTATACGTTCTACCATCAGCTAGCACATTGTATTTAGAAGGTTTTGTTAATGTACGTAAAGGTGATCAAAAAGAAACATCAGGCGTAGAGTTTACTAATAACTCATTGATGTATCTTTTCCAAGATATTCGATATGAGTTAAACGGTGTAGAGATCGATAAGATAAAAAATGCAGGTGTAACAACAACTATTAAGTCATTGTTATCAATGAATGAAAGCGATTCTAAATCATCTCGAGCTTGGGGATGGGATATTCATGGATTCAAAAGTGCAAATGGTTCTTTTTCTGCGTCTATACCTCTGACAAACATCTTAGGATTTTGTGAAGATTATCAAAAAGTTATCATTAATTGTAAACATGAATTGATATTATTACGAAGTAATACCGATCTCAATGCTGTGAAGTTAGAAAAAGGGGAACACGTTGATAATATTCAAATAAATAAAATTGTTTGGAGAGTACCTCATGTTAAGGTGTGTGACAAAGAAAAGTTAAACTTTATAAAGATTTTGGAAAAAGATAGAGCACTTCAAGTTGTCTTTAGAAACTGGGATCTATATGAATATCCGTTATTACCTCAAACTACGAAACACACATGGTCAATTAAAACC
The DNA here is from genome assembly GCA_907269075.1 of Idaea aversata. Lineage (NCBI taxonomy): Eukaryota > Metazoa > Arthropoda > Insecta > Lepidoptera > Geometridae > Idaea > Idaea aversata. The sequence continues at coordinate 3,316,929 of OU026109.1, forward strand.
TCGTCTCAAATTGAAAAACCAAGATATGTTATAATTGGATTGCAGACCAATAGAAAACATAATGCTGAAGCTGATATGTCAAGATTTGATCATTGTACGTTGCGTGATGTGAAAGTGTATTTAAATTCTAATTATTATCCGTATGAAAATCTCAGTACCGATTTTATGAACGATCATTTCGCATTATTATATGAGCAGTATGCTCGTTTTCAGCAGTCTTACTATGGTCGTCGTTCAGAACCTTTGTTAAATACGAAAGAGTTTAAGACTATAGCACCATTGTTTGTAATCGATTGCTCTCGTCAAGTAGATAATCTCATCTCAGGACCTGTTGTAGATGTGCGAGTAGAGTTGGAAAGCAATATAGCTATTCCTGATCAGACTTCTGCCTACTGTCTTATATTGAACGATTGTATAATTGAATATAAACCATTGAGTAACATAGTTAGAAAAATATCATGAATTCGAATACAATATTATTAGATATTCAAGGATTTAAAGACCTAAATAACAATTTTATAGTGAAAGAATTAGCTTTTGCTTGTCAAGAATATACACAAACATTTTTAATAAAACCACCACATTTATTTAAATATCTAACAAATGATGAAAAGAAACAAGTTATATGGTTAGAAAAAAATAGAGGAATTTATTGGAACGAAGGCTATATTGATTACAGAGAATTTAAACGTATAATAGTATCCTATTTAGAAAATAAGGAAATTTTTGTTAAAGGTATAGAAAAAGTTAAATGGGTTAAAGATCTTTGTGTAAATTGTAATGTATTTGATATTAGTGAAAAATGCATTCCTAATTTAACTCAATTACATAGCAAATATTCTGAATGTAATTTTAATTGTAATAAACATTTAAAACAATGTGCTTTAAAAAATGTGTTATGTATTAAAAAGTATTTGAAATGGTAAATTGTAAATAAAACAATTAATATTGTAAAACGTTTTTATTTTAACTTAGGTACCCTTCCTTCATGATTATAATGATTATGAAAATAATAAAACCTAGATTCAATATAATTAAAACATGCTTAATCAAATTTAATGAAAAATTCATAGATTCAATGTAAAATACATAGTTATGCAATTAGTATGAATATTTAATAGCTTACATATCTGTTTATTGTTTTAAATTCTAAACCAAATTTACTATCAGTAATAATTATATAAAATGATAATAAAAAATTTAATACTGTTTATTATATAAGGAACCTATAAAACACTCATAATCAGAACTTGAAAATACTAACACTAAGACATTATAATAAAAATTGAAGTAGATAGGTATACTTTACAATAAAATTTAATTAAATTTAACACTAAAAATCATGATTGTCTATTAATGATTTAGAAATTTTCTTAACTAAATTCTCAGTTTCATCTAACACACTATCAGCAATGTCTTTTACTATATATTGAGCACTTAACAAGGTATTATCTAATTCACCGTCACTATCACAAAAAGATGAAGGATTTTCTGTTAGGTCCACTATTGAAATTTTTATCAATTTTAAACCCCTTTGTTGCTGTCGGCTTTTTACGTACGACTTAATTGTTTTTTCTTTCTTGTTGAAGAAGGTAGATTTCACGATTTTATCCCGAGTTCGACGTTGTTTCTTTTTATTATTAGTTGAATGTTCGGGAAACATCTCGCTAAATCCTTCAAGTGGGTCTTGTGCGCATTGAAACATTGATTCTGAATCTGAAATCTGTAACAAATAAATCAATCATTAGACAATATTGCTCTTCGAAAATGGTATAAAGATATTATAAAAATATAGTAATCTATCTACATTTTACTCACCATGTTCATTGTTTAATATTACGTAAAGAATGTAGGTATTAGTTAATTTGAAACGTCTTGTTACTATCAGCAATATTTATTGTCTAATTAATCAATTAAAAATAAGTAAGTAGACAGCCATACCTATGTAAGTAGGTAGTTAAAATATATTGTTAACTAAGCAAATTCAACAAACGGAAATCGATGTGTAATAAATTCATTGATATTAGACATTAGCTACACCCTGCGGTTTCACCCGCGTTAGTTTCAAACAGACAGACATTAATACTATAAATTGGTTTTTCCTAAGTGATCTAGACTCTATTTATTTTAATTTTGGTTCAAGTATAAACTTATTACTTTTCTTCCTTTATTATAAATAGGTTTATCAGGTAGGTATAGATGATAAATAATATAGTGTTTCAACAAAGTTTAATGCAAAAAAAAAAGTTACTGTAATTCAACACTTAATCAATTATTTGCAATTTTAAGACTATATTACCTACTAGCTGCGCCCCGCGGTTTCACCCGCGTAGTATTTTTCTGCGCGACTTTCTTAATTTTTTCTTTCATAAGAACCTTCTCCTAACAATAACAAACACAAACCATGATATAATTACGATAATGAAAGATAAAGAAAACAACCATTATTTTTTACCATTTATTTGAAAATATATACTTACCCTAAAAATTAAACTTAATTAATAGTATAGTTACATCAATACTAACGCAAATATTACAATTATGATTATCATTAAAACACTATACTTACACTAAACATATTAACTTTTATAAATTGATAATAAAGAAGGAAAAAATCCTACTAATATTACAAAGTTAAGGTTAACATTATTATTTCTCTTTTATTGAGTTCAGATTAAAACTTATTGGATAAGACTTAATTTTAAAGTAAATCATATAACAAAATAGTTGATTCGCTGAATCACTACATAGTATAAAACAAAGTCGCTTTCACTATCCTTATGTATGTTAAAATTTTTAAAACTACGCAACGGATTTTGATGCGGGTTTTTTTTTAAAATAGATAGAGTGATTCAAGAGGAAGGTTTATATGTATAATACATGCATAGTATAGTCGTGCGAAGCCGGGACCAGTCGCTAGTAATTAATATAATGGTTAAATAAATGAATAATAGCCCCATGCTCGAGTTGTAATTTTGTCAGCAGATATTGCACGTTTGTCATCGTTACTCGATAAAGCAATTTTATTTACACTCTGTGTAAAAATTTCATGTTTTATTGATCTAAACATAACATTTTTTCTGCGGATGATATCGCTATTAAATAATACATTTTCATAATCAGTAAAACTTAGGTCTCGAACTACATTTGATTTAACTCCTTTTGCTTTTTTAATTATTTTATTTGACGTCTTTATTGAATAAAGTTTTGATCTTAATCCGATAAATTGAGAAATATGTTGACCTCCCATTTCATCTTTAAATAAACCAGGAACTTTTTTGTTTATTAACGGTAGATTAAATTCATTTTTTTCGTTATAGTTGCTGGTATCAAAATAATTTAAAAAATGATATTTCATATCACGATAAAAGTCGGAGGTAAAAATTTCGTAAACAAGTGAATCTGTGTCTGTGTAACAGAGTCGAACTTTATCTTTATAGAAAGGTTTTATTATATTATAATGGAAAAAGTACATATGAGATTTAGACAGTTCTAAAACTGTAAAACCTATATAAATAGGTTTATCTAAAATAATTTGATTTGGTTTCATTTGTATTGCAACAAGATTTTCAGACAAAATAGTTACATTTTCATAATAAGGGCTAGCAATTAATTTTTCAGCAGATTTCATTTTTTTAGTTCTATTGGACTTATCATACCATTGATTAATCAAATGAACGGATAGTCTTTTTTCTGTATTTTCTAAGGTTTTCCCAAATACACTGTTATTTAATAACTTAAAAAAATCTTGTTCGAAAGTACTTTTCGCCTGCTGCCTTAAATAAGTATTTAACTCTATATATTTTTTCAAAAAAGGAGCTTGTCTAAATGTAATAGCTCTATGGACTTTATTTAATATCAACCCATGTTCAATACATTTTTTTAAATGTATGTAATGAATTACGTAATTGTACTTATTATACAAATTTGCAATTAATTTATTAGTTTTCCCTCCTGGTGGAGTACATCGTTCGGGACAAAATGGTAAATCGTTATGATGATTATTTAAATGTTTAGGATAAATGAGATCAACTTCTAAAATATACCCCCATTTAGCGAAATCAGAAACATCTTCGATATGTAAATTAGTTAATTCTTTTTCATTTAAAAATCTGAAACCTGAATAGGGTAGATATTGACACATACTGTATCCATATAAGTTATTACAATCTAGGTATACGATAAAACAATCAGGTTTTGAGGTGTTATAATCAGGCATGTACTTATGATTTGCTTTTGCAAAACGTTGTGAGCACGTACACAAACCACCTCGGATACCTCTTTGAATCATCCTTACAATAGACAAGTCAGACACAAGTTCTAAGCTCACACCTGTCTTAAGCAACATCGCATCGAATGATAAACTAGGTGTAGTTATGTAAAAAGCAGGATCTAGATTATAATGTTTTTTACAAGTTTTACGAAAATTTTGAAATATATCAGATAGTAATATTACATCAGTTTTTAAATATAAATCGGTATATTCACCTAAATTTTTAATATTGAACTCATCCCAAACTTTTAAAGCGTGATTGTAATCTTCTTCGCTAATATCTTCATTAGATATCGAGTTATGAAAGTCACATTTTGATGGTAAAGAGGTTTGTTTATAACAGTTCCAATTGGTCATATAATCATATGGGTATACACCTTTTCGTGTCATCAAGTTAAAACGGTTATCATCTGGGAAATGTGATCTTAGAATAACTAAATCATTAATCTGTATTGTTTTTACGAGTTTTTCTAAACTAGTTCCTAAAAAGTTGAAGGAATCTAAAAATCTTAGGTGAATGTAATCAAAATCGTTTAGGTAAATGAATTTTGAAAAGGTAATGTATTTTTCTTTAGACTTAGGTATTATTTTTACGGGTCCAGATGTTTCGCCCAGTTTTTTAATAAACAAATGACAATCATAACCTGATAAATTATGAAAAAATATGGGAATAAATTTTGGTATTTTATGTTGTAGATTACAATGTCTATGTGCTGCACCTCTATATCTACCTGTTAAATGACAATGATCCCTAACCCTATCGTTTAATAAAAAGTAGTCACATATATAACATTTTACTGCCTGCTCAAAATCAATGGCATCTTTTTCGGTAAAAATCATGGTCTCCTTCTTAGACAAAATTTTGGAAATTATTTTTGCTTCTTCAGTGATACAGTCAACAAATTGAGTAACACAATCTTTACCGCGAAAACTTTTATATTTATTATAGGTATCATCCATAGAACATATTATGTTATACGCAAATGCTGCAGGCACGTGCCTTTGTAAGTAGGTCGTATTAGCGGTGTCGAGTTCATTACCGGAAATCGGTTCCAGTAATGTTTCGAAATCGGCGTAAATAACAAAAGGAACATCTTGCTTTCTATCATAATTTTTAAATTTTAATAAGGATCCTTCATCTGGTAAAATTGTTGCAACTCCTCCACATAAATGGTTTTCAAACTGATCATTAGTAGAGAAAAACAGCAAACATACTTCGCAAAAATATAGTTTACCATGATGTTTAGTTAACTGAGCTCTAACAAGACGAGATAAATTTTTAATTAAACAGTAATGAAAGGTTAAACCATTTTCTAATAGCAATAAATGAATACTCTTAGATTTTTTGTTATTTGATATATACAAGGGACCTATAATTATCTTTTCATTTTTTAATCCATATACGTATATATTTATAGAAGGATTGTTCGTTTCGAAAATAGCTATATCAGAAAACGTAATAGGAAATGATAAATCGTTAATGTTTAAAACGTCTTTAAAATGTGGATAAGATGTAACTCTATCTTGATGTTTCGATGATGGATATAAAGCCGCTACCACACACCACAAAAAACAACATTTATCTTTATTTTTTATATTTACACAAGCTTTTTTATTTTTAATAAATTTAGGTAAGTCTATAAATTTTGACCCGCTGAGGGGTTGATATTTATTAATGTTTATTTCAAAATGTGAATTATTTAAGAATGTCCAACCGCTGTCTCTTTGCTCAAATTCTTCAACCTTTTTTCGTAACATAACAATGCAAGAATTATATACTTTATCAAAATCATAGTTCAAATGAATTGAATAATTTTTGCTTGAAAACGATTTTATTTCTTGTTGATCGTTTTTAAACAAATGAAAATAACAAAATAATTCAAAATTCACTTTAATGTTTGTATGTATTTGCAGAGATTGATCTATCAAACTCTTAACTTGTGTAAAAATATTAGCCAGAAATATGTCTGGAAAGTAATTAATTTGTTCATTAGTCGCAGTAATTTTGTAACTAATTATACGACTTTTAAATGCAGTATTAATAATTTCTATATTATCATAAAGTGGAATCAAACCATTTTTCTTATGTGAGTTACTGCGCAAATGTCCTATCCAACAACGTTGGTCTATCGAAACGTTACACACAGAACAAAAGGGCATTTTTATTTATAGGTATTAGTTTATAACGAAAAAAAATTAATCTATTAAACTGATAACGATAAGGCTAACTAGGTGTATAGACAGTTGAAGATCTCAATCCTATTTATAACAGTAACCATTAACACAGTATCTACATATATTATTAATTGTAGATAAAGAAAAATTATGACTTTTTTACTAATAATAATAAAGTTTGTATTTTACTTCTCAACTGAACCTGATTGCGATAAACTTGATAACATAGGCTACTTACATGTTAAAACTAATTTACATTAAAGTTACCTTATATTATATCTTGATTAAAATATATATTGCTGTTAATAGACAAGTACGTAAACCAATTTTCCATTCAAATTGTGTTAGGTAGGTCTCGTAGAAGAAAAAATAAACTTGCCACAGCGGATCCTGTAATTAAAATACTTGATGTTAGATAACATTCTTTAAATAGTTAGATAAACATAAGAGAAAATATAACTATTTATTACATACCTATATATTTTTTATTTTTTTCTTTCAACCCACGTAGGTAAGTTAAGGATTGTTAGTTCTCTCATTCATGGAATAAATCTGATGTAGCGGCTCTGTAAAATAAAAATTCATTATTAATACCTATTCACTAAATAATATACCTACTTATATAATCCATTATGATAATTACATACCTGATTTTACAGTAAATTAGGATTTGGTTTTTCTTTATTTCGCTACAGATGGTTGTAATAATATTGTTTGATTAAAATATCTGTAAATAAAATTGAATGTATTTAATTTCACTAACTAAACTGATGATAAATTCAACGAAATAAAAGACAAATAAAAATAGTATAATTAAAGGACTTACCTTAAATATTAACTTATCAACTTGCTCAATCTAATTATCTTGTAAATATCTTCAACCGAATTAAATTTAATAAAATGTAGGTGTGATGTAGGTAAAATTGAACTTGACACTCACTTTAATTATTTATTTCCTTAATAATCATCATACCTACTTCCGCAAGAACAAAATGCTTAAACCAGCTATTTTAGGTAGGGATGTCACGAGTTGATAGATATGTAAATTGCTTAATAAGGTAGATTATTATTTAGCTATACGATAATATCTATTCAGTATATACATTCTTATTAATTTAATTCATAGTTTTGTGTAAACCCTAATAATTTACATAGTCTACATAATTTTTGTGTTTCGAAATTTATTCTTTTAGCAACGCAATCAATTTCGATATAGTATAATACATACAACCGAAAATGAATGATAATTTGTCTCTATTTGTTTTTATGTAGTGTATTTTAAATTACACCGGGTTATTTAAAGGTTTTCTCTTTTAAACCTATATGTCGGTGATTTAATTTTATCTATCGAGCAAGAGTCACCACGAAGACAACAAGCATTTACACGGAGACAACAAGCCTCTCCGATCAAGGATTCTTCTCAGCTGCTGAAGCAACTCTGTGGAAGTCGAGCAACTCAAGTCGAACAACTCCTAGTCGTATGAGTCAAGCAACGCTACATCGAGCGACTACGACAACGTACGAGCATCGAGCAACGCAACGAATCGAAGTCGGGACCCGCTGCATTTTTGAAGCCATAACTTCAGAAGTTGAGATTCAAAATGTAAGTATAAAACAGTGTTAGAGTTTTATGCTCTAATCCACTGTTTAATTATGCGTCTGCAGGACAAGGGATTCTTTTTGTATTTGTACACTAATAACAATAATATTTTTGTTTCAGGTCGGACTCTGATGATTTTCAAACAGCCTTGCCTGCGCCAATCAAAAGAAAATCAAACTCTAAGACGATAGGAGGGAAACGAAAGCCAGCCTCTTTATCGAACGAAATGTAAGTATACTTAGTCTGTGTTGGTGTTTGAGTTTTATACTGTAATCCAGTACAGTTAATTTTTTATTTATAAACTAATGTGAATTATATTATTTGTTTCAGATCGGACTCCGAAAACGATCACTCAAGTGTTTCTGTGTCAGAAAAAGAAAAACCTTTGAAACGTAAGCCAACAAAGAATCCAAGCAAAACCAGGTAAATTGATAAATCTACATTTTAACTTTCTAATTAGCTGTTTATCAAGAAATACAGTATGCGTTCTACATTTTAGGTTAAAAATGTTGTTCTATGGTATTGGGTTCTTTTTTTTTTTTTTTTGTAATTTCTATGTAGTTAATTTGTCTTTATTATAGGTACTTATTAGTTCATAAAAGACAACAATCAGCTTTAGATAGGTACATTACATCCCTACACAGTTTCGATTCCTATGATGAATTTTATTATTTTTACAGGAAACTTGTATCAACTTAACTTGGTTTGGTTTACCTAATGTATATTTTATGGTTTTAGATTATTATCATTAATTGTTTTCTTTTGTTTCAGTAATAAAAAAATCAAAGATGCATTGGACGTTTTTGGTTTAAGCAGTCGACGGGAAGATAGTGGGAAAAGCGAAGAAAAGAAGAATTTGGCGAAAAAAGAAGAATCGTTTCTAGTCAACGCTGTGGGCAACGGGAGGGAGCGTAGGAACATTATTACGAGCGGTTCCTTCTACATCGACCTCAAAGTATATCACTCATCCGACGCTCTCGAAACCGACAAACTAGAGCTATGGACGAAGGCGCTGTTGAGGACCAAATTCCAAACTGAAGCTGATTCGGAGCAGTGGGGAAAATTACATGAATTTATTAGATCAGTTGAATCAGTTTTTAAAAACCAAAAAGTTTATTTTGAAGCTAATAAATAAACTTTGGATTTAATAAAATTGAATCAACACATCTAATAAAATCATGTAAGTATACATAAAAATCTTATTTATTAGATACTATTTTGTACTAATTATAATAATTTTTAGTAAAAAATAAATAATTAAATTACCTAATTACATTGTTTTTCCTATAGTATAAATTTAGTATAAGTATAAATATAATTTATTTAGGTAGTTTCTTTCAATATTCTCAGAGCAATCTGAAATATATTACAATTAGTGTAGATTACATAATTATTGTAGGTTGTAGTAGGTAGTTCACTGTAAGTTTATAAATTTTGTAAAATTAGGTAGTAAAACCAGTTAATAGGATAGCTATCTTAAATGATATTTTGATAAGCCTGCTATTAGTTTTAGAGCAAATGTCAAGCAGGAATGTGTCAATTATTAGTTAAGTGTAGGTGTTACAATTTTTGTAGGCTGTAGTAGTTCATTGTAAGGTTTTAAAATTTTGTAAAATTAGGTAGGAAAACCAGTTAATAGGATAACTATCTCATATGATATATTGGGAATTGAAAACTAAAGCGCAGCGATTGGTTTTCAATTCCCAATATATACCTACTTCAGTCAATTAGGACTTTGAAACATCGAATTTCATTTTCCATTTTTAGTGTTCCGTACCCAAAGGGTAAATACGGGACCTTTATCGATAAGACTTCGCTGTCCGTCCGGTCCGTCTGTTTGTCAGAAAAAAGTAAATATTTAAAAAAAAATATTTTTAACAATTTTAGGTTACAAATTTATTTTCATGTGGACAATTTTTTAGGCAGTATTTATTTGGTAATTTTCTCCCAAAAGGGCAGACAAAAGACTTTTACTCTCTTTAGACTCAACAGAATATGGTACGGAACCTTTGGCCGATTTTTATTCATTTTCAATTCACAGTATATTTCATTTCATTAATAAAAGATACTCATAAATATTCGATTACAATTAAAAATAAAAATGAAAACAATTTATTTTTTTAATTTCAATAAACCTCAAAATGTCATAATTGCAACAGCAAAAAAATCCTCACATTTTTATGTTTTCGTTCCAAAAGATTTGCTCGTAAATGTATTTTAGAACTAAAACATTTTAATTGAAGTCGAACTTTAAAGCGAAGTGCAATTTTATATGGCTTCTTTTATTATTAGAAACTCAATGCGTTTCCAACTTCAACTCCATCGATAGAAATTTAAATGTTCTTTCAGACATAACTTCAGTTTATATTTTTAGTAGCTGTTGCCCGCGACTTCGTACGCGTGGTAGTTTTGTTTTATATACCAAAACCTTCCTCTTGAATCAATCTAATGAAAAAAAAACCGCATCAAAATCCGTTGCGTTATTTATCTTTTCTCCTTGAATGATTGGGCATAATAAATGTAGATTTACAAGTAAAAAAAACTAAATAACAAACTAGATTTATAACCAAAGTCAAGGGCATACAGTAATCATAAAACTTTCTCAACAAATCAAATAAATTCAAATATTATGTCGCTGGAGTTATTTAAAGTTGGACATTTCACGGAATGCCCAGACTTCATTAAACTTTGTAAAGTCATTTTATCTTATGTTTTTTAACTTTGTTATCTTTTTTTGCTTTGTATTTTTATCTTTATGAATCCTTGTGAATTGCTATACGTTATAATTTGTATAATCGTGGTTGCTTAGTTTGGTGGCTAGACGCCGCTGTATAAATTTCAATCTTTTCAATTTCAATATGATAAAGGGTTCCGTATCTAAAGGGCAAAAACGGGACCATATTACTAAGACTTCACTGTCCGTCCGTCTGTATGTCACCAGGCTGTATCTCATTAACCGTGATAGCTAGACAGTAGACAGTTGAAATTTTCACAGATTATGTATTTCTGTTGCAGCTATAACAACAAATAAAATACAGAATATAATGGTGCGGAACCCTTCGTGCGCAAATCCGACTTGCACTTGGCCGGTTTTTTTATATTTTTTATTAAAACGAGAACTCCTGTGGAATAGAATAGAAATCATACACGCCAGAGTGGCGTTAAATTTGATTCCCGCCATAAAACAAATATTTATAAGATTTACGGATATTTAATAAGAGTAAGTATGTAGTTACAAAAAAGGTACATATAGAAACGAATTCTAAAGAGAAATTCTAAAGAAAAGAATTCTATGCAGATAACAACACAATATTATACTAAATATTTCATGAATGAAGACTGTTTAGTTTTACATTAAGTAGATAGTATTTAGACAGTAACCTACATAACTTTTTCTTAAATTGCATGCTCGCAATGGGCAACCTGTGGATGCTATACCTAATTTTAAGAACACCTATGTACACAGGTTTTTAAGCAAATAAATGTTTTTGTATTTATATTGTATATAAAATGCTCTTACGGTGAAGGAAAACATCATAATAAAACTCGCAACTCAGTTGACAGGCGTATTGATAAGTTCTTTCTCTGGATACGGTCAACTAAGCTGATAGGGTAGTAAAGGTTCTGGGTAACCCTAATCATTAGGTACACCCAAAGACCCACCTAAAGAGGTTTAGTTGCAGAATAACGCCCGTATATAAGTACAAGTGACCATGTCAGTTTCATATCCTAAAAGTATATAAGTATTCTATCAGTTATCTGACCACCATAACACAAGCCTAGATGCTCAGCTTGGGACTAGATGGCGCTATGTTTTGCAATATTTATTACGCAATACACCTTGTTACAAAAATATAGATGAATTCAACCGTTAAAATAAAAAAATCTTTTGTTTGAAACATCAATTACAGAGACTTTTATTGACGTTAATATTTTACGAACGACCAAATATATTCTGTTACCATAAAGCGGTTAGGCCACTTGTACACTTACATTTTAAAATGGTTTTAAGTATTTCCATAGTTTCTCCACTGTTCTCTCATATTTAAATTCTATATTCTTATTGATGTGAAACATCTATAGCCGCACGTAACACCGATTTCTGGCGTGGCGACGCATGTCGTGCACGCTATATCACATGCTATATGATGGTATATATATACAGTCTATATGCAGTAGTGTGTACGGTGTACACACCGTAATCGACTTTTTCTACGACGATTCTATCACAATCTGTTCTTTTTGGCATATTACTTTTACAAAATAATGTCGATGTTTCACATCAGCCAGGCGTCCCGTGACGGCTCACATTTTTTTTTAATCTAAGACATTTTTTTTATTGGCTCCCAAGTACATTTTTCTTCTCATTCTTTATTATAAGTATAGATATAGAACTTCATAGTTTGATTATAATTAAAAATAATGTAACCTGATTCGATCTAAATGCTTTTTTTATAAATTAACTTTAACCGCTTAATTAAACAAAAAATCTAATGAAAGTTTACAAATATCATTTCTTGGAACTATTTTGTGTGAAATACTAAGAAATACTTTGTCCTGACCTGGCTGACTGACTGACTGACGGATCAACGCACTGCCTAAACCGCTGATCGTAGAGACCTGAAACTTGGAGGGTGTGTTCTTTGTATGACTTAGGCATCCGATAACAAAGGATTTTCCGAAGTTCCAGCCCTTAGACTCCTTAGTTAGAGGGTAAAAAAGGAGGTCAAAGTTTGTATGGGACAACGTTATTTCGTGGTCCAATCTACTTCAGCAATGCAAGAATGTTTATTTCTTTAACGAAATTGATTGTATAATGAAAAACTGAATAAATAAATAAGCATCTCGCATCTCACTTATTTTTATTCAATCCGACAGGGACCGACGATTTGTAATGTCGGTAAAGATCTCACCTACAGTCCATCTCAGCACTTTTGAGAAAAACAAAACACATTCGTAACTATCAACAATATTTACCAACGAAGGCGACCGGTGCCGGTAGTAACTATTTAGTAACCTGTGTAGCAAGGTCGGTGGCGTTAGCATCTTAAACGACACGTACGCTTGTACATGTTAACATAAACTGGACAAGAGCCCTTCATAAGAAGAACTCTTGATGTATCACCCAATCTACTGATGTACAGCCGCAATAAAAACACTCGAGCAACAATACTGTTAAACCAATTTGTTCAACCGATATTTACGTTTAGTATTTCAATAAAAATTGTTCTCAAAAAATTTGATTGATGGTGTCAAAATAATTTCGAAATACCTTCACATGCGTTGTAGTCAGAGTGAAATGTTTGGAGAATTTAGAAACGGCTAGGTTAGGAGAATTGGTTTCGATGTTATCTTGTTATTTATGTTGTTGTATGCTTGGGTCTTGGGTTGTAGTGATATTTTAAGGTAGTGAGGTAGTGAATAGTCTTTGTTGTGACTAGGTTTGTGTGTTTGTGTGTTATATGGTCTACTTTCATAATTCCCTTTTGGCATTACAGTTCGTATAGCTCAAATTGAAGACTTCACTATGTTTAAGAGAGAATTACATACATTTTTGACGGAAAAGTCATTTTATAGCCATAAAGAATATTTACCAATGTATATTGTGTTAATGACATTATTTTAATTGACATTTTATGTAAAAAAGTTTTAATTTTATTATTTGACGTTTCACAATTAATTTAGACTCTACATAACATACCTCGTACCACACATACATACCTCAAATTTTAATGAGGTTAAATAGCAAAGTACTTTATTATAATTTAGACATCTTATTGCTCTATTTAATGTGAATAAATGATTGATTTAATTTGAATACTTCTGTGTGTTGACTGAATGAATGAGGTCAGATCCGTGAGTATCTTTAGCATTATTATTGGCTTGACAAACACATCAGGTTTTCCAACATGTAGCTTCTAGGATTTTTTAATGCATAAAAGGTTGGCAACCTGTGCCCTAGCTACAGAAAGTCAATAGGAGATTGCGATTTGTATGGAGTAAGGTCTGCCAGGAATATTCCTAATTTCTTAAAAAGTTTATTACTGTTTTCTGATATTAAAAAGTATTTAACTAATTTCGTCATTCATATTCCTTAAGAAATTCTAGTTAGTCATTTCTTAATATTTTCTTTCGTGTCGCTTATGACTTTCGTTACACAGTTTGTGATCCGAATCTAGATTTTTCTAGAAACGTCGTATTTCTAGCTTGAAATAATTCGCAAAAAATGTTGTCATTACAGTGAAATTGAGTAAATTATAGTAAATTAGCCTTTATTACAGTGTAGCGGTAAATTGGGCCGATTTCTTTTATTGAAATTTTTACGGTTACTTTTTTAAAGGTAGGACTTTTTTTCAGAGTAATTGGGAACGGTAATAAAGGTAAACGCTAACTGTAACATAATTTGTATACAAGCATTATCAGTTGTCTGCCACCATAACACAAGCCTAGTTGCTTAACTTGGGGCTAGATTGTGCTGTGTGCAATGTTCTGTAACATTTAATAATTGAACTAGCAACCTGCACCGGCTTCGCACGGGTATATTATGCATGTATTATACATATAAAACTTCCTCTTGAGTCACTCTATCTATTAAAAAAACCGCATCAAAATCCGTTGCGTAGTTTTAAAGATTTAAGCATACATAGGGATATAGGGACAAAGAAAGCGACTTTGTTTTATACTATGTAGTGATAGTGATATAGGTACTGCGACTGTATCTCAGTATTAGATTTTCGCCGTCAATCAAATATTTGTTGCTGTAAATAAATATTTGTCATGCCTGCCTAGCATGAAGACCAAAACACGATATGATAAAGCGATATAACTACATCAACTCTCAAAATATGATAGATAAAGCCGCCATGTTGAATTTTTATTATTGCGATAATAATTATGACAAAAATTCAACATGGCGGCTTTATCTATCATATTTTGAGAGTTGATGTAGTTATATCGCTTTATCGTATCGTGTTTTGGTGTTCATGCTAGGCAGGCTGGTCTGGGTGTTTCTGTATGTATGTATGTATGTATATTAAGTATTTATGTTTGCCTACTATAACACAAGCCTGGTTAGGGCTAGATGGCGCTGTGATGTCTTGCTATGTATATTTCACTTATAACTTATTTTATTTTATTAAGATGAAAGGGTACCTGCGCTCTCTCCAACGTAGTCGACTTCTCCTCCCTGGATAATGACACTAGAGCAAATATTTTCGTTGCATAAAACTTATAACTTGCCCCTATTTTTGTTTTTTTTTCATCTTCTAATTATCATTATCATTGAGATTAAATAAATAAATACATCAAACATGCATCAAAAATATTTGCTCTAGTGTCATTATCCAGGGAGAAAACAGTCGACTACGTTTGTAATAGTTTGTATGGAGAGAGCCCCCGGTACCCTTTCCTGTTAACCCTAAAAAGTAATATTTTCAGCCATTTCTCAACTTCTTACATTCAGGCCCACGGGTCCCTGTCTCCTTTAGTCAATTCTACTATTGTCATATTTTTCGTTATAAGTACCCAAATATTTTAGTATTCCAACATTTTCAAGTGGTAGGGTACCTACTAAAGATATCCTATCACGAAGTGAAATGACGTCATTACCATTCTTTATTCAAATAAAGAAAGGAAATAGCTGTGCAAGCTGATTCCGCTCTGTTATTGGCGGTAAGTGATGACGTCACTAAACATTATGCGATCTTTTCTCCTATCTAGGTCAGTAAAAAAACGGAAATCGAAGAAAAATCTCGAATTTAAGTTTAGGGGACAGCATAAATGATAAAGATGCGTTGGTATGGTAAATTCAAAATTCGGTAGAAGTATTTTGACGTGATAGCGTCTTATAAATCAATTAACACCTGCACTCACATAAAAGTGTGACGTCATGTCACGTTACCGTTATTGACAAGGTAACCATAGCAACGTATTAAAGTATGAAAAATGGTAATGTTCTTATGACGTTATCACGTAAAATTATTGTCCGTAAACCGACTTTCCAAACAACCAGTTTTTGTGGGTGTTTAGTTTGTGCCAGGAGTGACACGAGCAAAAAAATCTCCTGTCATATCAACTGGCCCAGCAACAGTCATTTAGCCAAGTGAATTGTCTTATTGGTTAAATAATACCTGTTTAAAGTTTTTGGATGATCTGGATACTGATCGAAAATACTGTTATTTTTACCCGACTGCAAGAAAGGGGTTATGTTTTTGATGTCTCTAGACAAGGAACTTTTGAAATTTTTACAAAGAAAGTTTAACCGAAAATTTCACAGTATTAATTCCTTTGAAAAATGTCAAAATATTGTGAATAAATAAGCCGCACAGTGCAAATACTGTAAAAATCCTGTCGCAGCAAAATCCAAAATTCCGGAAGGATAAATCTTGACATACAATTAGAGGAACTAGTCAATAGTTAGAACAGCTCGAAGTAGGGCTGCCACAATATTTAATGGTACGTTTACGTGTGGTCAGTGCGGTTACATGTTCAAACATGAAACTATAGGTATTTATGTAACAACCATAGAATTAATAATATTTTTTGATAAGACGATTTATTTACTAACTAGCTGCGCTCCGCGATTTCACCCGCGTAAGTCTCGATCCCGTGGAAATATCGAAATAAAAAGTAGCCTATATAGCCTTCCTCGAAAAATGGACTATTCCACACAAAAATATTTTTTCAATTCGAACCAGTAGTTCCTGAGATTAGCGCGTTCAAACAAACAAACTCTTCAGTTTTATAATATTAGTATAGATTTGATGGGAGTGAAGCGAGTGTTTTTTATTAAATTATTTTGTTCTTTTTGGTTAAAAAGAGTAAAAAATTATATACAAACGTAGGTTTACTTGTGAACTCTGTGGCGCGGTGGGTGAAAACTCGCCTCAGAAGGTTGCGGGTTCGATTCCCGGCTTAAACAAATATTTATGTACAGATATTAATTTCTGGTCTGCCATTTTCTTTATGTATAGTAATTATGTTTTATAAAAGAATTATATCCGTTGTCTGACTACCACAACACAAGCTTAGTTGTTTAGCTCGAGGCTAGATGGAACTTTGAACAATATTTTGTATTAATATTTATTTCAAATATTAATATTAAGATTTGTTTTCAAAGATTATCACGCAATGGGTGCCAGTAGACGGCAAACGTAGCCGTGGCAGACCCCGGAAAAGATTTGATGAAGACTGGCCCAATATAGCCCAGGCAGGCTTGGATACAGATGATGGAGTGGGATAATGTAGGTAGGTTAGATAAAAAATATTTACAATTAAAATTATCAAGATGAAGATAATACTAGATTTCTTCTGAAACTTTTCTTAGATTTCTATTATAATTGGTAACCCTACATCAAAGTGCGAACGGAACAAAGCAAAGTTTAGTTAGTATACGTGTAGTTCATGTTGAGTTTGTTATCTGAAGTAGGTTAACTAAGTTCTGTCGATTGAGAGAAACTGAATAAATTATGAGAATAATCGATGTTGAAAGGAAGTTTTGGGATTGCTTCAAGTCAACCGTGATAAGTGCTTTGTACAAACGCTTTTGACAGATAATATGACGGTGCTTTTGACAGAATTAACAATGCTTTTGATGAACAATGATGGCGCTTTTGACAGATATGATGGCTTAACAGACGCTGTGTTTTCGACAGATTTTAATGGTTTTTGGAAAGCAAATAATTATGGCAAGGTAATATACATAAATAGAAAAAAATATGATAAAATTCTCCGTTTTTTCTAGAAAATTAATCTATAGTATTTCGTGTACTAGATGTGGAAATAAGGTATAAGTATTTAAAGTCGAGTGTTTTTCGATTTCTTCATCAACATCTGACGCCATTACACATATAGGAACTTCAAGTACCTAACCTCCTTGCAATTTATATTTCTCACCTTGTGCAGAATGTAATTTATTTATCCATATGATCGATCAGAACAGAAGCGGGTTGCTTGTGAAACCAAATGACGGGTGTAACGTTATAAAACGTCATAATTTGTAACGTATGTTGATGAACCAACCTCTTTAATAAGTTTACTGCAATAAAATGAGAATCGTTTGGTTTAAGGAAGATGTTTTCACGTATGAACTGCGGCTGCATCTCTGGTTTAGCCTACCCGATTTTTTAAAAGAAACGACAGAAGTCCAATAAATATATATTTAATCAGGCTAAATCTATTTAATTATAGATGTAGAAGTGAGCATCCAGTAATATAAGAAGTTACTTAATTGTTTTTTATAGTCGTGTTCAAAAAACTTAAATATAAAAACAATGAAGTAAACTAAAATGCATAATTGCAAATGACGTACATAAAACAATGGCACTTAAAAACAGAAAACAAAATGGCTGCATTTGCATAATTCCGCGCACCCGTCGCCATGTCGTTTGTGAGAATAGTTTGCAATGAACACTGTTACTGCCTCGGTACTCGAACCTGCGACATCTGGTTAACTAACACAACTGCTGCATCACGATTCCACATAATATACGCATTTAAACTTTATATTTGTATTGTCTATGCTATCTCTGAATATAAGTCTCTGTAATACCGCCATAAAAAAATACATATTAAATACGGCGTTTGTGACGTATGTTGCAATGCAAATCCAACCTCTTTGGGTTATTGATTTAAACAATATGTTTTACGTTTTTTTTACTGCTGCTGCGTATTTACACGATTTCTCAAGAAATTAAGTCACTGTTATTGTTTTTCGTAAATCCTGATATGTATGAAATTTATACTAATATTATAAAGCTGAAGAGTTTGTTTGTTTGAACGCGCTAATCTCAGGAACTATTAGTTCGAATTGAATAATTATTTTTGTTTTGTATAGTCCATTTATCTAGGAAGGCCATAGGCTACTTTTTATTTTGACATTCCCACGGGATCAGTACTTATGCGGGTGAAACCGCGGAGCGCAGCTAGTGTATTATAAAAGCCTACGATACATACAAAGTCTAATTAAAATCGGTTTAGTTGTTTTATTTAAAAAGTCTCTAACAAAAAAAACTTATTTTATATTGGTATTAGTCCCAATCCCGTGGTAATATCTGGAAAAAAATTTATGAATTTACCTTCATACTAAGTTTTATCAAAATAGGTTTAGCACTTTGAAGCCTATTCAAAAAACAACAAAATATTATACAAACCAAAAATATTTTCTTCTTTTAATATTGGTGTACATAAACAAGTTGTCAGCCTACACGATTTTTTTATACGTAGGTTTATTCAATCACACCCACACATATAAATGAAAAATAAATGACAATATAGATTTACTCCCTACATAGAAACGTTAAATCGTATCAAAGAGGAATTCAATCAAACACGTGAGTTGACTAACAAACATTCGGATAACTATTGACGTCATATGATTCGAATTTCAAATCGAAACAATCGAAAATGGAACGCGGAACAATTCTTTTAAATTTATAAAAGCAATAAAGACCAAGCCTTTGTCAATATTGCGGATTTCACACTTTGACTGTAACATTAAATTTTGAGTAGGTACCTAGATATTTTTATTTTTAAATTCGCTATTATTTTAGTTATGAATAAGTTTATTTCAGTTATTATTAGCTTTGACCCGTAACTTGGTCCGCGTAGGTGTTGAATTTTTTAAAATCCTCTCTTAATGGATGCCTTCGTCATAGCTTTGATATCTCTGTCAGTCAGGAGTTTGAATTTATATTTATAGGCTCAAGCATAGCTTAAGCGTAATTTTAAAGCCCTTTATAATTAAAGAACTCTACGATATGTCTCCACTTTTGTCGTCAACTGTACAGTCGGCAACATAATTGGGTCTGCAATTTTGGTTGCCTGATTTATTGTACAATAAGAAAATGACTAAGCGCATCATTTACAATCAACGTTCAAAAGTCCACCAGCACCGTAACGTTTACAACCCTGTGCAGCACTATTTGAACATTATAACAACGTAACCTGTGGATCGAACCCGTCGGTTGGTGTAGCGGGTGGCGGCTTATACCTCTCACAGAACTAAATACATGGCTAACATGTTGAAAATAATAATCACACTGAGTACTTTTAATTCATGTATGTATGTTTGTGTGTAACGTCTATTAGAAGAAGGTCTTAAGTCCAATACTTGTGTATAGTGTCATTGTAGCAAACTGTAAGTACATATTTTAAAGTTATTTTCTAACAGCGGTTCAATAATGTTCAGTTATTCTGCGTGAAATAACTATAACGGAAGCTTTAGTAAAGCTTATTCTGTGCCCCTTTACGAAGAATTAGCACCACTAAAGCTTCGTAAAACTTCGCAGCGTTGAAAAAATTCAAGCTTTAAAATATGCACGTGGTACCGTCAGTCGTTTTCTTACTGTACAGTATGGGTCATAAGTAAATTATCAGTTTGCTACAATAATACTATCAACAAGTATTGGACTTACGACCTTTTTCTAATACACGTTACACACAAACATAAATACTTGAATTAAAAGTACTCAGTGTAATTATTATTTTCAACATGTTAGCTATGTGTTTAGTTGTGTGAGTGGTATAAACCGCCACCCGCTACACCAACCGACGTGGGTTCGATCCACAGGTTACGTTGTTATAATGTTCAAATAGTTCTGCACAGGATTGTAAACGTTACGGTGGGCAGAGACTTTTGACCGTTGATTGTAAATCGGTGAGTCGTAATTCCATACAAAAACGCTTATTTTTATTTTTTTACGCACTATTTATTCTATGTCCCTTGGATCGTACGTATCCTGCCCCTCAGGCACTCGATCAGGTATTGGGATCAACAATATCTCGATCAGTTACAACAGGTAGTTCAATGGTATAATTTAAATAAGGGTTGACCGCACCATCGTAAATTCATGTCTAAATTTAATGGAGTATCGTTATGGCTCTTTTAAGGTACTATGAGAACTCGAATTCGAATTTCTTTAAAGATTTTATCTTGGTTTAAGTTTAAAGTTACCCCCTTATTCCAAAACGAGGTTCAAGGATAGTCCGCGATGTGGATTTAAACCTTAGATTTAGACACAGATTTACTCATGTAAAAAATCTATAGGAATAGTGTTTAGACTATAGTTTACGAGTAAATCTGTGTCTAAATCTAAGGTTTAAATCCACATCTCGGACTATCCTTAAACTTCGTTTTGGAATAAGGGGGAAAAGGTTTAATTTTTTTTTATCTTGGTTTGACTAGCCGTTTTTTTAGGGGTAAAAAAGACCCTAATAAGATCACTTTTTTGTTTAAAATCAAGAGTAAAAAAATAAGTAAGTAAAAAATAAAGAGAAGATTCTTCCAGGACACTACAAAATAGCATTTTTAACACTTTTTAACCTCATTTTCGGTTTTATTTACTAGGAATTCAGCTGTTTTGGACAATAAAGACCATTAATATTTAAAATAGTAGTCAAAACTAAATGAAAAAAATAAGACTTCAAGGTCAATGACCTCTTACTGTAACAAACAGCAGATTTTTAAGTAAACACAACCTCTAATTTGTCGACAAAATAATCGAATCATCAAAATTTGTAGAACAATCGTATTCTATTGATATCAAACGAAATCGACGTATTAAATACTTAAAAATTGACGTTTGCCACGGTAGCTTCACATTTTAGGTACGATTTTTTCAAAAACGACTTTACCAAAGTAGAGAAAAAACCGGAATAAAATAATACTTCCAAAAACCATCGCTAAAAGATCCAAGAATCGAGAAATTCTTAGTCAAACTTTGGACAAGTCGCGTGAGTTTCGATCGAGAACCCATAGTTAAAACACCATAATCATCATTTTATTGTAACATTATAATTTTCCCATAAATAGCGCGGACAGCCCATCAGGCCCACTGAGGGTCCAGTAGTGGGGTCAAATGCTTAAAGGATTTTATTGCTACTCAAGATTATCAAATTTTCTTGCAGACCATGGATTTTTAATCGGGCGATAAATTGGTAAATTAAGACAGATAAATAAATTATTTATTGTATTACATTAAACTTAATTCTAATTTAATAAGTATGTACAAAAAAAAAGTTGTCTGTAAAGTTGGTTTACGGACGATAATTTTACGTGGTAACGTCATAAGTAAACATTGATGAAATAATACGTTGCTATGGTTACCTATCATGTAAACAGAACCTGATACATTACCAATTTGCATACTTCAATACGTTGCTATGGTTACATTGTAATAACGAAACGTGAGAACGACAAAAAACGATCGACTATCAGCCGATGCAAAGTTTCCAGTCTGCGAAGGTTTTATAGGATTTTATTGCTAGTCAAGATTATTACGGCAAAGATACAGAGATGGAATAAGATACCAGATTTTATGGGACAACTGCATTGTTTAGACCCAGTGGGGTACAATAATTATTTTCGGTGGGTTTTGATTTATATTTAGAACTGGCAGTGTCCTGCGGTTTCACCCGCGTAAGTCCCGATTATAACAGAATATCGGAATAAAAGAAAATAGTCAATAGTAATACCAAGTCTCATCGCAATCGGTTAAGTCATTTTTTAATGAAAATGAACACAATTTTTACACATTTGAGATTGGAACTTTTGGAACTTGGATTTTTTCTTTTAGCGCAAAATAGGCTTGCATTAAACGTCATCTCACCAGGGGCCTAAGTCTGCTAACACAATTGTGTTTCAATAGTGTGTCGATATAATCGTAATAGAAATTTAATGTCAAAAATATGACATTAAATGTCAAATTCGTATTCTCCTAACGTTGACTATTCTATCGAGACACTACTGACACACCACTGACTCACTTTTGTGTTCTGCTCTACAATCGTGGCTTAATGGAATCTCAATAGTTGTCAAAACGGTATATTGCTTAGCAACATTTACCATGTTGCTAGGCAACACCTGCAAGGTAAATATTACCATACCATTGAGACTCCATCCATAGTGATTATATTGCGATGTTATTAAAACTTTAGCAGAATATCAAATAAAGTCACAATCTCGATATAATATCAATAGAGTCTTGATATAATGACAATGGTTGGCCAAATAGCAGAATAAGGCCCCTGATGGGAAACAAAGATGAGGTCGAGAATGTAGCATGTCCTTCTTTTGTGGAGCTTGAGCAAAAGTCAGTTTTATAAATCCAGTGAAAACCAAAAACATTCGATAATCCTATAATATTTTTAAACACCCAACAATAAACAACCTTTGTTTTTTAAGTCGATAAAAATTACGATCCATTAAATTCACTTTATCCAGTTCTAAACTATGAAAACCGACAATTTAATACTAATGAATTTAAATAACGAAATCAAATGATGTTGGTAAGACCCCTACTGTTCAGTTAAAGACAATAAAAGCCGCGTGATGTGACTATATTAGTAGGTACATAATGCGTCATAAGTACACTATCAGTTTGCTATAATCACTACATAGTATAAGACAAAGTCGCTTTTTCTGTCCCTATTTCCCTTTGTACGCTTAGATCTTTAAAACTACGCAACGGATTTTGATGCGGTTTTTTAATAGATAGAGTGATTCAAGAGGAAGGTTTATATGTATAATACATGCATAAAATAGCCGTGCGAAGCCGGCGGGGGTCGCTAGTAATACTATAAACAAGTATTGGACATACGACCTTCTTCTAATAGACGTTACACACAAACATAAATACTTGAATTAAAAGTACTCAGTGTGATTATTGTTTTCAACATGTTAGCTATGTGTTTAGTTGTGTGAGTGGCATAAGCCGCCACCCGCTACACCAACCGACGTGGGTTCGATCCACAGGTTACGTTGTTAATGTTGTTATAATGTTTAAATAGTGCTGCACAGGATTGTAAACGTTACGGTGGCGGTGGACTATTGAACGTTGATTGTACCTATCAGTTGCGAAGGGTACATACAACCTGTTTTCTGTTGGCTTTACGGATTTAGGCATAGGTGCCTATCTATGGTGTAGCTTAATATAGGTGGGGTTTTCACACGCATTAAAAATCATTTTTAGGGTTAAAACGGGACCCTATTACTAAGATTTCACTGTCCGTCTGTCTGTCTGTCTGTCACCAGGCTGTATCTCATGAACCGTGCTAGCTAGACAATTGAATTTTTCACAGATGATGTATTTCTGTTGCCGCTATAACTACAAATACTAAAAACAGAGAAACCAAATAAGTTGGGGAATAATACATGGTACGGAACCCATCGTGCACAAGCCGGACTCGCACTTGGCCGGGTTTTTTATCCACTTAAATCTCTACATTACCTTGATATCCATTATTTAAATATTTAGATAACAGGACAGGAACTTACCTGAGAAATAAAAAAAACACCATTAATATAGAAGAGACAATAAAAAAGAAAAGATAAAAGAATCTGTGAAATCTGTTTAAAAACGATAATTTTACGTGTTAACGTCATAAGAAAACGATGAAAAATTGAGGATTTTTTTTGTTTTCCTTTAAATGTTTTTTCATTTTTTTACCATTACACAAGCCCAGATGAGCGACATTATTATTAAACAATATAAACACAAACATGTTTGCTTTATATTGCTGCGTGCCGTGTGACGTCCATGACGTCACCGGAACGTGACAATGACGTCACACTTTTTTATGAATGCAGGTGTTCATCAATTTAATAGATATTATCACGTCAAAAAAATCATACACACTCAATTTTTTATCTAGGTGCCACGAACTCTTTCGATTTTTTTGCTTCCAGACTTGTCCATATACATTTTTGACACAATTTCAGATTCATGTCAAAATGTATGGAACTAAATCTAGGTTTAGTTTCTGCAATGTTACTGCAAGAAGCCCTTAGAGACGCATCGTTTGACCGCGTACGAGTCACTTTAAGAGGAAAGGGTACCTGCGCTCTCTCCACACAAACGTAGTCGACTGTTTCCTCCCTGGATAATGACACTAGAGCAAATATTTTTGTTGCATAAAACTTATAACTGCCATGACCATGCCCCTATGTTTTGTTCATTTTTTATTTTTTGAATCTTAATTTCTATGACAATGAAAAAATAAAAAAAACCAAGTCATAGGAACATAGTCATGGCAGTTATAGGTTTTATGCAGCAAAAATATTTGCTCTAGTGTCATTATTCAGGGAGGAAACAGTCATCTACGTTTGTATGGAGAGAGTACCGGTACCCTTTCACCTTAATTCTGCTCTAAAACCTAGCTTCATGCTCATAAAACTTTAATTGTATAAACTTTGCCATTTGCCAGCGCTTGTTAACATTAGGCGACCGGACTTTAGTTTGTGAATAAATAAAGATCTGTTTTCTATTAGACCGGGACGGCAATGTTGCGGTTATTTAATGTTAATCTATACTTACTATCCTACTAATATTCTAAACTAGCGACCCGCTCCGGCTTCGCATATCTTTAATATGCATAATTAAATATCATTAGCAGCTTTGCTTTGTTGAGATCAACAGGGCAACAGATGCTGCGGTTGCTGTGGCTAAGGTCCGTATTAATAAACCGAACTCAATATCAATTTCAATCTTGAGTTTGCTCTTGAGTTGTTGCGCTGATTAATAAACCTATCTTAAGACGCGATTAAAGAGCGACGTATTACTTGAGTCATATCATATTAATAAATCAAACTCAGCTCTCAAGATATGTCTCAAGATGTAGTTTCGTGAACTCAAGTCTGATTGCGGGTCATACAAATGTTACATTTTTTAAAATGTTTTCACATTAAAAACAAGTTGACAGCAAAATATGACGACACTACCTACCATAGGGTAAGAACATAATATCATTCAAGGCAAGAACAAAGCGTTACTGTCATTCAAGATCAGTCTCAAATCTCAAGAGCGATATCAGTCTGGTTAAAACTTGAGTTTTATCTATTAATTAACGCCTAACTTAAGATAGTGACCCCATCTCAAGACTCACTCGATTGATACGCACTCAAGATCGATATTGAGAGCGATTTATTAATACGGGCCTATGTTTTGGTACTTTAACTTAACTATATTGACGCCCGTCAAATTATGTTCAGTCGCAACAATGGCTTGTCGAACTATATTTTTTCGAAGTGTCGTGTCGAAATGAACTATCGAAGTTCAGAAGGACACTCGAAGAAGAAGCTAAATGCTCCTTTTTTTGTAAAATATTGTAATGTAAATGTATTGTATATTGTATATTTGATTAGGTGTACACCTAAACAAATCTTAATATATATAAATCTCGTGTCACAATGTTTGTCCTCAATGGACTCCTAAACCACTTAACCGATTATAATAAAATTCGCACACCATGTGCAGTTCGATCCAACTTGAGAGATAGGATAGCTTACATCCCGATATTCCCACGGGATCGGGAGTTACGCGGGTGAAACCGCGGAGGGCAGCTAGTATTAAATATAAATATTTGATAGGTACACCTAATCAAATATTTGTTACTAATAGGTATGGGCCGTAGCCTGTTTTTTATTTTATTTAATTAATACGTTTACAGGGTAATCTGAACCCGTAAATAATTCAATAACGACGAATGAATATGAATGATGATCAATCACAGGTGGTTAAGTTTGACATTTTAACAGTTGGTTAAATTGTTTTTTGTCAAATAGCGAATTTATTAACTAAACCTCTAACCATTCGATGTCGAATGCCGTGCCGTACTGTCGTATAATAGGGAACAGCCCCGTGGTCCGCCTCCGGTAAATTATTCGATTTTGTTTTGTTAATTTAAAGGAAAATTAAATTGGAAGAGATACTGTGGGTACAAAGTACAAAATAGTGGCTTTGAAGCTTCTCGCAGACAATAAACTTTCGATCGTGCCACAGTTAGACACAATGGCACAATTAATAATTGACGACCCTGTTGGAACAACGGTCACCATGCCAGACTGCCAAACATAGGGTTACGGGTTCTATTCCCGCCTGAGACAAGTATTTATGCTTAGATATTCTGGGGTCTGGTTGTTTCTATGTATTATAAGTATATATTTACAAAAGAAAAGTATATAAGTAGTATATCCGTTGTCTAGCACCCATAACACAAGTCGAGTTACTTAGCTTTAGACGGTGATGTGTGGAATGTCCTACAATATTTATTATGATGTTTTCATTCATCACAAGAGCAACATATTTTTTTCATAAGAAAAGTTCATTGGTGTAATTTTTTCATAAGAAAAATACATTGGCCGGCCGCGATTCGAACCCACGACCTTCAGAATGAAAGTTGAGGTATCTAACACTAGGTCAACACTTTCTAATCGATTTTAAACACTTTACTCTTGTTTTAAAGTCATACCTAGTTAATTAGTTAGTTTGTCTCGACTTACTTAGTTTATCCAAAAGTTTCACGATTGACCGTCCCCCTAACGGTCCCCCTGCGGTAAACGGTCTCCCTGTCAAGATTTATTTCACGATTGACGGTCCCCCTGTGTTAGGAAATCCCGATCTCACGGAATTTCCCGCGGAAAATTTGACTGCAATGGACATTTTGAAAAAAAAATGGATGACCTCGGAAGGGAGGGACCGTCAATCGTTGAACAGTGTTAGAGTTTTTTCAAGCTTATTCGTCCCCTTAGTATACTTCTGTTTATCTATTATCGGCCGATAGAAAGTTTTCAGTTTGCAAAGTCTTTGAAAATTCTGTTTTTTGAAGCAAAAAGGACAGGTTTATACAAAATGTGTTGTCGTATACGGGATGAATATTAATTCCGTCGGTTTTTGGAAATTCAATTTGTGGAATTTGATTCCATTTTTTGTTGGTATACCATTTTTGTGTTGTTTTTAGTTATGAATCAGGACCTTTGTGGTCTGTGGCCTAGTGGGTGAACACTCGCCTGCGATGCTAAAGATTGCAGGTTTGATTCCCGCCTTTGAACAAATTGTAGGATCGTATGATAATTGTTCTAAGGCTGGGTAGTTTTAAATTAACAATTATAAGTTTTCTTTCTATTGTCTGGCAGCTATAGAAAAATATGCAGGACATTCCACACATCGCCATCTAGCCCCAAGCTAAGTAATTAGACTTGTGTTATGGGTGCTAGACAACTGATATACTACTTATATACTTTTCATTTGTTAATATATACTTATAATACTTACATAGAAACAACCACACCACAGACAAATATCTAAGCATAAATACTGTGTTATCCTATATTCATTAGATAGATAGATAGAACGCTTTATTGCACACACAAGTTACAGAAAAAGTACAATTAATTTAAATTATATAAAATAAAATATTGGTACAATAGGCAGCCTTACCGCTGAAAGCGGTCTCTTCCAGGCAACCTTAGGATGGAGAGAATTTGGATTAGTTGCTTAGCTTGGGGCTAGATGGCGCTGCGTGTAAAGCCCTCAAAAACAAAACTAATTACAACTCTTCCCAATGAATTAGGATCCTCACATTTCATTCGCAACTATGCACCAAACATGATCGCGCATGCAATTCTAAACTCGGTTTATTTGCTACAATTCAACAGGAACAGCGAACAGCAATACACTTAGTGGCAAGTGGATTTGGTTCGGACAGTGGCAGACCGCCGGATAGTATTTATAATGGTATTTGCACACTCTGGATAAATGGGAATGTATAAAGAAAGAGAGGCATTTTCTCTACAGTGGGTAAAGAAGTACTAAAAAAATTGTAAAATTAAAATTATTCCCATGCTCATTACAATAAGTGAGTATTGATTTTCACAATTTTAACTTTTTCAAAAAGAAAAATATGACAAATAGAGCAGCATAATAAAATATTGTGAGATGTAATATTTGCATCTATATAACGCTGCTGGCCCTTTTTCTCTGTGATATCGTTTATAAAGCATTTCAGCAACTTTATTTCAATAGGCTTTTGCATTTTATTGTGGTTTTTAAAATCCATTTCATCCATTTTCATCTGTCATTCGGCATCTAACTTTAAAATCGGCGAAAAAAATAAAGTTTAGGTTTGGTAGGTTTGAACAGATAAGATATATCTTCAAAGAACTGTAGCCGATCCTAATTCATTGGTCGCGAGCAAAAACAGCAAACTATTATGAATCCGGACTCATCGCCAGCGCAAATATAGTGAATTTAACAACAATAATTTATGTTAATATAACTTCTGCAGTTGAAATGTAAATTAATTAAACTCATTTTTTTCTAAAATAAACGTTTGAATTTCCAAAAGTCGTAGAACAAAAGGATTTTGTTTAGGTGCACAGAAGTGGCCCTCGACCGATTGCTAATATGGTTACCAATAACCCTGTATAATTCATATAACATACTAGCTGCCCTACGCGGTTTCACCCGCGTAACTCCCGATCCCGTGGGAATATCGGGATGTAAGCTATCCTATCTCTCAAGTTGGATCGAACTGCACATGGTGTGCGAATTTTATTATAATCGGTTAAGTGGTTTAGGAGTCCATTGAGGACAAACATTGTGACACGAGATTTATATATATTAAGACTAGCGACCCGCCCAGGCTTCGCACGGCTATATTATGCATGTATTATACATATAAACCTTCCTCTTGAATCACTCTATCTATTCAAAAAAACCGCATCAAAATCCGTTGCGTAGTTTTAAAGATCTAAGCATACAAAGGGATATAGGGACAGAGAAAGCGACTTTGTTTTATACTATCTAGTGATAGTGACTTGTAGTGATAGTGAAGTGATAGTGATATTTACAAAAGAAAAGTATATAAATTAACACGTCAAGTCTAGATACTTAGCTTGGGGCTAGATGGCGAAGTGTGGAATGTCCTGCAATATTTATTTATTATTATTTTACTAATATTTTTTTTTATTTTTGCTTTATGCTTTAACATTTTTGAACTTGTTAATATTTGATTGCTCCTTTAGCACCAAGGGGTCACGTGGGACATCTAAGGCTATCCAAACCCCAAACTCTCAGAACAATAGTTACGTAACACAATGTTAGAAACTGCTTATCGATATAACGTTAAAATTTATCGATATCGATACGATTCTCGGTTTGCAATAACGTTATTTTTTATTGATTATTGTAACAGTTGTAATATAGTTTTATGTTATGTTTGTTATCAGATATAGTATATTGTTTTAATTATTTATGGTACCGCAATACTCAATCTTTACTTATATCGGGATTTACTTGTATAGGTAAATGGTTGATAGATCATACTTTTGACGTGACAACGTTTTATAAATTGGTTTGCCGGGTGACACTTCAAGAAACTGCGTTACGCTCCGCTGACGTTATGCGCTCACAATGAGAGCGAGTGAGAGGCACGCGGGCATGGTTAGCCCGCCTAAGAGCGAGAGAGACAGACATAAAAAGTGAAAGGCACGCGTCCCTTCCACTCGAGCACAGTTGTTTTTATACTTTCAACGAATATCTGGAACACTACCTTTATCGTAATTAATTATATATTTCATTTTCTTTATTTCAAACTAGCTGCGCTCCGCGGTTTCACCCGCGTAACTCCCGATCCCGTGGGAAAAAAGTAGCCCATAACCTTCCTCGATAAACAACACAAAAAGAATTTTTCAATCCGAACCAGCAGTTCCTGAGATTAGCGCGTTCAAACAAACAAACAAACTCTTCAGCTTTATAATATTATAAGTACCTATAGATGATTCGAATGTAATATATTTTATAATTTCTATATTTTGACTTTATTATAATGTTTAATTAATACAGACTTATATTATTATATAACGACAACAAAACAAATGTAAAATTAATGTATTTAAATGAAATCATGAGTGTTCTTTATCTTTAGACTAGCGACCCGCCCCGGCTTCGCACGGCTATATTATGCATGTATTATACATATAAACCTGCCTCTTGAATCACTCTATCCAATAAAAAAACCGCATCAAAATCCGTTGCGTAGTTTTAAAGATTTAAGCGTACAAAGGGATATAGGGACGGCGAAAAGTGACTTTATTTTATACTATGTAGTGATAAGTACCTATAATATATGACATATGTATCTAGGAAGTTATTAATAAAATATTGTATTTTATTGTTGTATTGATAAAAAAAACTTTCATGGGCGATTCGGACTCGCACTTGGCGTAAGTGCGAGTCCGAATCGCCCATGAAAGATTCCGTACCACTAATATTCTGTTTTTAGTATTTGTTGTTATAGCAGCAACAGAAATACATAATCTGTGAAAATTTCAACTGTCTAGCTATTCTATAGCACAGTTCATGAGATACAGCCTGGTGACATACAGACAGACAGGCGGACAGCGAAGTCTTAGTAATAGGGTCCTGTTATTACCCTTTGGGTCGGAACCCTATCCTGATATTACCCTTTGGGTTGGAACCCTAAAAACACTCGTTTCTTTTGAAATATCTAGACTTATCAATGCGAAATTCTCATTGATATAAAAGGCGGGGAAAGGCTAGAAAATCCACAAATTTTTATATTAAAAAAAAACTATTGACGACCCAATTGGCACAATGATCACCATGCCGGACTTCCAAACACAGGGTTGCGGTTTCGATTCCCGCCTCAGACAAGTATTTATGCTTAGATATTTGTCTGTGGTCTGGTTGTTTCTATGTATTATAAGTATATATTTACAAAAGAAAATTACATAAGTAGTATATCCGTTGTCTAGCACCCATAACACAAGTCTAGTTACTTAGCTTGGGGGCTAGATAGCGATGTGTGGAATGTCCTGCAATATTTATATTTATATTTCGCTTACGCGGGAAAGACCGCGGGGCGTAGATAGTATTAGTAAATTAAATATATATAATAATCTAGATTTTGCATTACAATCGTGAATAATTTCGCAGTCCAGTGTGTTCATTCCACCTTCATTGCTTCATTGTACGAAAGTACCGTCAGCATAAAAAGGGAAATCGTTAAAACTGTTTTACTTTGTATTTAACAACTATTCCAAGCTTTGTTTGCTTTGCCAAATAAGTCCTTAAGATAATATTAGACAGTTGTATTTTGTTTGAATTATATTGTTAACGCGAAATGTCTACATTTAAGTTCTATGTTTTAACTAGCAGTAAAATTAATTAACATCTTTTATTATGTAGTAATTTAACTTTGTTGCTGAGGTGCTTAAATAGAATATTGTATAAAATATGTTAAAATCAATATGGTTTTTTTATTTAGCTGCTTTGCGTAATTTTTCGTTCAAATTTACGGTTACATTTTAATGCATTTTAATTTTACCAAAATGCATTTTGGTTGTCATAATTAATCATCATGGCGTATGGCATTCATCCTGCGTGGATCAAACCTCTATATCCAAGTTTTTCAGCCAGCTTGCGGCGGCAGTTGTAAGTTTATGAACTTCCGACATTCCACCGGGAAAACGGCGAAGTGGGCATTCGTTTACCACATAGGAAAGGGTTTGGTCAGGTGCTCCGCAGTCGCACTGTGGTGACTCCCTTAGTCCCCATTTATGGAGGTGGTGGTTAGTTTTCCCGTGGTTGGAACGAAATCGGTTCAATCGGGTCCAAGATTTACGGTCAGATAATTAATTACTGTTTAATACAAAAATAGCTCAAAATATTTTAAAAGTTAGAAAATTGATAAACTGAGATAGTTTGTTTTTCAGACATTTTGGATTATTTCAGTGTGTGTGATTTTTATCCATTTGTCTGAATTAGTTTGCAATTTAATACAAGTTGCATAATTTTATCCGTTGTCTAGCAGTAGGTACCCTTTCACGTGCTGTTTAAAATATAAATTAAACAAAAGTCGAATTCCATTTTAAAACCGGTTTCACCGAAAACCTTTTTTTTTTATTTCGAAAACCGAAAAAAACCGGGTTTTAATTTCGGCCGGTTTCGCATTCCCTATCTAGCACCCATAACACAAGTCTAGTTACTGAGCTTAGGGCTAGATGGGAATGTCCTGCAATATGATTTATTTTATTTTGCATTTATATCGTTTTATTTGCGAACGATACCTGCCATGACTGTAAGATAACGTCAAATTAATTATTTTATGTCTACGATTTCGTGTAGGACGAACAAAACGAATATGTCCCTTAGATTCTTAGAATAATTCCTTACTAATAATATAAATGTGACAGTTTGTTTGTGTTTCCTACTTTATGGTCTATTCATAGATGTATTTTTTATTTTCAAAAATCCGGCAGGTTTTGTCAGAGACACATCTGCAGTAGAAACGTTAAATCATCTTGTTTAAACCAAATTTCCTTAATAATCTAAAGACTAACAAAATAAGTTTTAAATTATAATTAATTTATGACGTCACATCCGTAATTTGATTTTACTTTTTAAGCAGATGCAACACCAAGGGGCGAGGCCAGAATTTTGTTATAAATTAAAGCTGTAAAAATAATTTATATTTTTCAATCTTACACAAAAATGTGAGTAATATAAATTTAGTACAAATAGGTAGGTAACTATTATTTTTGAAGTTATACTTCTTTAGGCGCGTTATGAAAAAATGATGAGAGTGAAATTTTACAAAAGCGTCACACAAAATTCTCACGTCACACAAAATTCTCACGGGAGAAGTTGTTTAAATCTAAATTGAACTTTATTGATTGTGTTGACAATCCTTTTCCAGTCCAGAGTTTTTTGTCGGACGAGTTTTTTGTCGGACGAGTATTTTGTCGGACGAGTTTTTTGTCGGACGAGTATTTTGTCGGACGAGTTTTTTGTCGGACGAGTTTTTCGTCGGACGAGTTTTTTGTCGGACGAGTTTTTTGCCGGACGAGTTTTTTGCCGGACGAGTTTTTTGTCGGACGAGTTTTTTTTTTTTTTTTTTTTTTTTTTTTTTTAATAATGCCAAAGAAGTATAACTTCTCACGCGCGTATTTTCTTAGTGAGATGTCTTCTTCTTAAGGTGCCTCTCCGACTAACGAAGGTTGGCAGTCAATTTGGAATATTCTTCTCTATTTCTAGCGAGGCGAAAGAGTTCGGCTGCACTCGCTATCCCCGTCCACTCCCGGATGTTACGCAGCCAAGATTTTTTCCTCCGACCGACACGTCTTTTGCCCGCGACTTTTCCCATCATAATTAGTTGCAGTAACTCGTACCTATCATGTCTCAATACATGTCCTAGGTAGGCAACTTTTCTTTGCTTGACGGTCTGCAAAAGTTCGCGTTTCTGCTTTACGCGGCGGAGGACCTCAACATTGGTTACTTTTTGAGTCCAGCTAATAGCAAGCATCCGCCTGTATGCCCACATTTCAAACGCTTCTACACGTTTTCTGAGATCTTCTTTGATTGTCCAAGTCTCACATCCGTATAGAACAATGGGCCAGATGTAACAACGAAGCATTCTAATGCGCAAACACAGTCCGAGGCTACGGCTGCAGAGAACACGCTTCATCTTATTGAAGGAACTTCGAGCTATTTCGATACGGGTTCTTATTTCCTGATCACTTTCCCAAGATTCATTTAACCACGTACCGAGGTATTTGTACTTTTTTACTTGTTCAAGTGTGTGTCCCTCAACAGATATACACACGTTACCATGCTGCCTGGTTGAAACGACCATAATTTTCGTTTTAGCCTTGTTCAAGCTAAGACCTCCTTTCTCACTACACACGTTCACTTTGTCGACTATTGTCTGAAGCTCTTGCTCTGAGGATGCTATGAGCACTGTGTCATCCGCGTATCTGAGATTATTAATTAGTCTCCCATTAACTTTGACACCACAGTCTAGATCTTCTAATGCTTCAGCCATAACAGCCTCTGAGTAGACATTGAAGAGTGTAGGTGATAGTATGCAACCTTGACGTACTCCCCTTTTGATTTCAACCTCTTCAGATTCCTCACCATCTATACGGACAGTAGCTCGCTGATTCCAATGCAAGTTCTGAATAATTCTGATGTCCCTGTCGTCCAAACCGATGTCTACTAATAGCGCGATGAGTCGATCGTGTAGTACTCTGTCAAACGCCTTCTCATAATCAATGAAGCACAGGTAGACATCTTGTTGCATGTCTTTACATTTTTGCACCAGAACTTGTAAAGCAAAGAGGGCCTCTCTCGTGCCGACTCCAGATCTGAATCCAAATTGATTGTCGGAAAGCTGTTCATCGCATTTGACTTTAATACGT
Organism: Idaea aversata; assembly: GCA_907269075.1. Taxonomy (NCBI): domain Eukaryota; kingdom Metazoa; phylum Arthropoda; class Insecta; order Lepidoptera; family Geometridae; genus Idaea; species Idaea aversata. The sequence goes on from OU026109.1 coordinate 3,351,972, forward strand.
TCATGTATAATGCTAAGAAATAGTTTGAGTACTTGGCTCATTAGGCTTATAGTTCTAAATTCCTCGCATTTCTTAGCATTTTTCTTTTTCGGCAGGGTAACGAAAGCTGACACTAACCAGTCTTTTGGTAACTCTCCTGTTTCGTAAATGAGATTCATCAACTCAACCAGGGCGTCTATGTTATCTTCCACTAGTAACTTCAGTACTTCAATGTGGATGCCGTCCGGTCCAGCAGATTTCCCAACTTTAGCTCTTCGCAAAGCACTCCAAACTTCTTCCTTTAATATTGAGTATCCCTCACAGATGTTACGAGTACTAGGTGTTATGGAGGTTCGGGAATCGTCTGCAAAAATAGTCTTGATGTATTGCTCCCACACAAGCTTTTTCTTCTGAACATCCAGTATTGGAAGACCCATCTCATCCACGAGTCTATTTATCAGACCAGTTGTGCCGATCATAGACCTTATTTCCCTATGCAAGTTGAATGCGTCGTGTTTATCGAACAGCCTTTCCACATATTTGCACTTATCCAAATACCATTGATTACGAGCGTAACGAACCTCTCTTCTTATCAGTTTATCAATGTTATTATATTTTAAGACATCAACATTCTTGTAGAGCCGCCGTTCTTCCATCAGATTAGATATTTTGTCTGTCATCCATACTTGCTTTGGGAAAAAGGTTGGTTTAAGGTACTTGTTACTTACATGAGATAAGACATTTTTTAGATCAGACCAATTTTCCTCAATTGACTTTGATGATTGTTCCTTTGTGGCAAGCGCCCATTCGTTTATCTCGCTTAAAACCTTGGGTCTAATGTCTTTATCAGTGAGTTTTCTAATATTCAACTTAGCCGAACAAGACTTCCTTTTAATTGACTTCAACTGACAAGACAGGACACCGACCACTGGATTATGATCCGTTCTTACATCAGCACCAGGGTAAGTTTTGACACTCTTAAAGGAGTTTTTGAATCGGTTATTGATCATAATAAAATCGATTTGATTTCGGATAATATGTTTAGGTGTATGCTTAGGAGATGTCCAAGTATATAGTCTCCGTGGAGGTAGTTGAAAAAAAGTGTTCATGATCACCATTTCATTATCCTGGCAAAATTGCACTAGTAGATCACCTCTATCATTTCTTTCTCCCAAGCCATGCCTACCTACTACCCCCGGAACATCACCCTCTCCCACTTTAGCATTTAGATCTCCCATTAAAATATTTATGTCATGCTTTTTTGTGATCATAAGGAGCTGTTCTATCTCTTCGTAAAATTGATCAATGTCTTCCTGAGATGAGTCCCTGATAGGAGCGTACACCTGAATTAAGTTGATGTTCCTCGGTTTAGCTTGTACTTGAAGCATCATGGTCCGATTGGACTTAGGGATGAACTCCACGGAGGCATTGAGAGTTTTAGTATCAATTACTATACCTACACCATATAAATTCGAAGACTCATCTGAGCCCGAGTAATATAATACATGCTCATCATTGATGTTATGACGGCCTCGCCCCGTGAGATGTCTAAACAGTTAAAATAAAAATTAATTTACCAACATTTTAAATAAATAGAAAACTAAGAAAAATATATTCAAAAATACATTAATCTACTACCGTCTTAGTTTTCTCCGCTACTTATTTTCTAACGCTACATCAGCGAGTAAGATTACGAAAACTAGTCAAAGTTAATTTAACTTTAGTTAAACTTAACTAAGTGAATAACCTAAACTTTTAAGTCTAGGACACACCTAGGTATTATCATACAACTTAAGCAGGTAAAATTAAAACTTTTAAATATTCCTAGAGTCTTAAGAAAAGCAGTCGACCGTTGATAGTCTGTTATTTCGCACTGTCTCGCACCTAAGCCAAGTGCGAGATGGTGCAAAATGGGGTCCGACAGGATTTACGATTAGGGTACCTACCTCAAAGGCCCCCGTTAATATGGGGGTCTTTGGGTGACGAGCGTATAGGTATCTTCTAGACACCGCGTGCACACATCTTACACCGCATCGTCACTTAGCATCGTGTGATGATAGTGTTCAAACGCTGAACTATTTATTAAAAAGAAAAAAAAACTTTAATTTAAAATTTAAAAAAAACCCCGACTTTTATCGCTCATAACTTTCAGACGGCTGAACCGATTCTGATCAAACAAATAAATAAAAGATACAAAATCAAACTCGGTTCAGCCGTTCGGGAGCTATGATGCCACAGACAGACACACACACCAGACATGTCAAACTTATAACACCACGTTTTTGCGTCGGGGGTTTAAAAAATGAGTAGCACCCTTAAGGGGGGTCCATACGCCAACGACCTTGCTATACAGGTTACTAAATAGTTACTACCGGCACCGGTAGCTTTCTTGTTAATTGTTACGAATGTGTTTTGTTTTTCTCAAAAGTGCTGAGATGGAATTGTAGGTGCGATCTTTACTGATATTTTGGGGTAATATTAACCGAAAATTCATTGTAGGTAATTTCAAAGTTGTACTAGTTTTAATTCTTAATTTTAGGATAGCTTCAAAACTATAGGGAATTTTTGGCTCAAAGTCACACCAAAATATCAGTAAAGATCTCACCTACAATTCCATCTCAGCACTTTTGAGAAAAACAAAACACACTCATAACAATCAACAATTTTCACCAAGGAAGGCGACCGGTGCCGGTAGTAACTATTTAGTAGTCTGTGTACCAAGGTCGTTGGCGTATGACCCCCCTTAAATAAGATCAGAACAGTAGTATGGGCGCAGATCTTATAACATTTATTTATTCAGAATCACGTACTCTACGTATCTTGGTAACATTTAGGCACTTGTTCGTAAACTATTGCAAAATCTAATCTCAATTTTCAATATCTAAATATATCTATAGGTATCTTTGATGTTATGTTTATTGCTTGTAACTTCGGTTTCGACATCATTTGCATTTACACTAGAGTGCATTGGTTTAAGATCGGCTATAAACGCAAAGCCAGATGATTTATTTTATTTTAACACGCTTTTATTAGTGTCAACATACAGGTGACACTAAATAAAAGCGTGTTAATGCGTGCTTGAATGTAACCGACTCTCTAAGGCTCGATGGTGCCCTATTTTGTCCTACAAAAAAAAAAATAACTAAAAAAAACTCGCTTTTATAGAAAAATCACTACATAGTATAAAACAAAGTCGCTTTTTCTGGCCCTATTTCCCTTTGACCGCTTAGATCTTTAAAACTACGCAACGGATTTTGATGCGGTTTTTTTAATTAACCCCCGACGCAAAAACGACGGGGTGTTATAAGTTTGACGTGTCTGTGTGTGTGTGTGTGTGTGTCTGTCTGTGGCATCGTAGCTCCCGAACGGATGAACCGATTTTGATTTAGTTTTTTTTGTTTGAAAGATAAGTTATAGATAGAGTGATTCAAGATAAAGGTTTATATGTATAATACATGCATAATATAGCCGTGCGAAGCCGGAGCGGGTCAGGGCCGGATTAACCATCTCGGGGCCCCTAGGCACAGCTCGTTTCGAGCTCCCCATTTTCATACCGCAACAAAGCAATTTGGAAATTTATACTGTCTTCATTACGAAATAGAATGAAGGTACCATCATTATCAACAACAGACTTCAGTCATCACATTGCAAAGGTATACGCCTTCCTTCAAGTGAAAAGACTTTCGCCACAATCTACAGGACGAAGTATCGGAGTCATTTAAAAATGAAACAAAGAATAGGAAAATCTTGCATATTTTTATAAAACTAACATAAACATTAAAAAATAACCCTTCTAATTTTATTAGATACAAAATCGTTTAAAACCGCACAATCCCCTTTTTTTCATTTTTAATCGGGAGTGTCCCTGGTCATAGTGGGCCCCTAGGCACTGGCCTAAAGTGCCTTAAGGATAAAACGGCACTGAAGCGGGTCGCTAGTTAAACTATAAAATAGAAAAAACAATTTAAAATTTTAGAATAAGAATAGTGTAAAAAAGAGTAGGGTGCATAGTGTCAATAGTAATAAATGTTTTATTGACATTTTAATGCTTTTTTACATTAATAATATAATAAACTAGCAGCCCGCGTAGTTACCGATCCCGTGGGAACATCGGGATAAAGAGTAGCCTAAGTTCCTCAACCGCGTCTCCCCGAGGCATCGTTCCGAGAAGGCTGGCAACATTTCCCCTTTGGATGGCCAGACTGACCCTTTGAGCGAAAAAGCCACCAGCCCTCCGATCACCAGGTTCCTTCATTTAAAATATCTAATTTTTTTATTATTTTTATTTCTATATTTGTATTTATTTGAGGATATAGGAAATTAGACTGAAATATAAGTTAATTTATTCCTTCATAAAAGTATAAATCCGCGGTTGAGAACGCGGGGCGATGAATAAGTTACGATCCGTTTTCATTGCTCGTATGTGTATGTTGATAGTTTAATTAAGTTCAGACCAACTGGAAAGGTATTTCATGTAATTTGCAATATACAGATTACGTTATCGCAATGTATCTCTTCGCTTTATGTCTGTTGTCATCTTAATGTTTTTACTATCGGCGCCTTGCGGTTTCACCCGCGTAAGTCCCAATCCTGCGGGAATTTCGGGATCGAAAGCATCCTATATCCTTCTCCATCCTTTAAACTACCACTGTGCCGACTTTTATCCAAATCGGTTGAGGCAATTGACCGCAAAGAGAGAACAAACAAATAAATAAATATAAAATAAATAATTATTACAGGACATTCCACACATCGCCATCTAGCCCCAAGCCCAGTAACTAGACTTGTGTTATGGTTGCTAGACAACTGATCCTACTTAAATACTTTTATTTTGTAAATACATAGAAACGACCCAGATCACAGACAAATATCTAAGCATAAATTGCCTGAAGCGGGAATCGAACCCGCAACCCTGTGTTTGGCAGTCCGGCATGGTGACCATTGTGCCAACTGGGTCGTCAATATACAAACAAACTTTCAGATTTATATTAGTTACGTCTAGCAAATAATCATACTCCTATCAGAAGCTAGAACATAACATCTACATTTCAAAATGCATGCAAACTTTAATTTTTACGACTTACTTTCATTTTTTCAATTTCGACCTTATTCCACTACAAAATTCGGTTCAAAATCCTAATGCCAACATGGTGATGACGTTTTAAAATTTAGATATGGTAGTTTGAATTTTAATGTTTTCGAAATAGGGTTTAAAACAGATTGGTTTAACCTTTAGTGTCGTGGGAACGAAATTGACGCAGTTTTGTATGAAAGTTACTTTGTAGACTAAGTTATATGTAGTTTGCGGTTTCACTTGTATTGATTATATTTTACTAGCGACCCGCTCCGGCTTCGCACGGCTATACTATGCATGTATTATACATATAAACCTTCCTCTTGAATCACTCTATCTATTAAAAAAAACCGCATCAAAATCCGTTGCGTAGTTTTAAAGATTTAAGCATACATGGGGATATAGGGACAGAGAAAGCTACTTTGTTTTATACTATGTAGTGATAGTGATGTAATGGATGTTGCTAAACTAAGACCTATGGGTTATTAAGTGTATTGCATTAAAATAAGAACTCTTTAGTTTAAACAAGACGTTTTCACGTCTCTACTGCGGCTACGTTCCTGATACAATTTACAAGTTTTTAGGGTTCCGTACCTCAAAAGGTAAAAGAGTAACCCTTATGAGATCACTTTTTTGTCTGTCTGTCTGTCTGCTTTCATTAGTTACAACTATATTAAGTAGTTAGCCAAATTTGCAAATGATGCGAACGCTTTACACTTCAGAAGTGGGATCGCAATTGTATTTTTTTACATGTTAGTATCAGAAGTGTGTTTAAGTAATATTACATCTTATTAGAGAATAATTAAAAGCTCTCTTCCAGGCAATCTTAGTCTTTCCAAACCACAAAATTTTCCTTCAATAGCTACACAATCTACACATCTGCTGGCATTAACAATAATTTACAATGAATTAAATTCCAATTCCAATAACCAAGCTTACCTTAGCTGGTTGGGTTAGTATTCGCAGATCAGAAGTGGGATTCACTTCTGAGGTGTAAACTGTTCTATTGTATATTTGGGAATCCATATAAATACTAGTTACAAGGTTTGAACCGCCTTCTTATGATCAATGCCAAAACTTTGGTCCTTCCAAAAATTTCCGACAAATTTACCCTAAATATCCACACATCTGCAAATATTACCAATAATTTACAGTTAAAATAAATTCCACTGTCAAAAACCGAGCTTCCTTCCTGAGCTGATTGGGCTGATGATCGCAGTTTTAACATGTTAATATCAGAAGTGGGACTCTATTAGTTTAATCAGTGAATCCCACTTCTGAGTTGTAAGTATATTCTCTATTGTATATTTAGGATTTTTTAGAAAAACTAGCTGTACCCTGCGGTTTCACCCGTGTAAGCGATATGGAGAAGAACATTGGACTTTTTGTAATGCCATAATTTAGTTCTTCCAAAAATTCCCGCCAAAATTTACCTTCAATACCCACACATGTGCAGGCATTACCAATAATTTACAGTGAAATAAATTCCACTTCCAATAACCGAGCCACCTCCCCGAGCTAGTTGGGTCAGTGTTCGCAGATCAGAAGTGGGATTCACTGATTAAACTCTATATGTGTTTCTATTGTATATTTAGGAATATTTAGAAGTTCTAGCTGTACCATACTGTTTCACCAGCGTACGTACTTACTATGAAAAAAATTTAGTTCTTTCAAATATTCCCGCCAAAATTTACCTCAATATCAACACATCTGCACACATTACCAATAATTTACAGTGAAATAAATTCCGCTTCCAATAACCACGCTACCTCCCCGAGCTGGTAGTAGAGTAGTTCATACATATTATTTCCCCAGTGGATTTTATGCAATATGTAAATGAGAAGCGCTATCGAAAATACTAAGTGAAACCGCGTAATGGACCTGGTTTTGGTATGGGTTCGAATTTACGAAAATTTTCAAAATACGAATAGCATATAACCGTATTAAAAAATAAAAATAAAATAAAAATCGGTTTTAAAAAAACTTGAAAACAAAAACTAAAAAAAAACTTGAGAGTTGTCAAGGTACACCCGATTTATTAGTGAAGAAATTGTATTTTTTTTTGTAAATAATCGTGGCGACACCACACTGTTCAATGCGAAATAGAAAGACGAAAATAACTGGCTTGCTTTCTATGCAAAAAGTGTCGTTACAACTTTAGGTCTTATTTTTTTCCGTCTAGCCCCCTTTCGCATCGCGGGATAGGAACTTTCGTTCCAAAACCTGAAATAAAAACTTAAAAGTGAAAAGTCACTAAGACAGCAGATAACTTAAACATACTTAGAAGTCGGACCGACTGAGGTACGGTCGACTGCATAATTCCAGACCCACCGTAGAGCTCCAAAACGGCTGTTATAAGAATGTTTTCAACACGAACAAGATTCCAGACACCTGCTTTAGGTGAATTTAAAAGTTTTCTAACTCATCAATTAATCAAACAAACGTTATTTGAATGTAAACATTCTAATAATTGTATAATAATTTTCGAACTCTATCGAGGGCTGCAATTATGCCGCGACGAATTGAGAACCTCCTCCTTTTTTGACGTCGGTTAAACGTCATAAAAAATTATGGTCGCAAGGAGACACGTCTAAACTGCTTTTACTGTGATTACAAAGCGTGCTAGTTTAAAATTAAATTATATTACTAACTTGACATTGGCATCATGAACACCCAATACCGAGTCACTTAAAGAAAAAATAACTTCAAACATTGCCAACTTTATTTCAAGCTCTCGCCTCTTCGCAACCTCTCAAGATTGTGCAGAAAGCAAATGTAATTTATTCACTTGATTGCTTCACAGAGAGACTGCAAAATTATCTAACAATTGGACAGGTAAAGGACTCAGCGAGTCGGAAATAATCAGAACACAATGCAAATAAAAAATACTAGTTTATTAATAACACCAGATACTCCGCATGCAAAAACAAACTGAGGTAGACATTAGATATGCCGAGAGCGGTGTGGTCTACTTTCGGTTCTACTTTCGGTCCCTAGTCCAGGGGACCGTCGGGAAAAGGGGATCCTTTAGGGGAGTCAACGGGCGCTTATTTAAAAAAGAACCTAAGACTTTATCCCCTACTAGCTTTTGCAGCGTAGAAGTCGAAAATAGACCAGGTAATCACGTTGTCCCATACAAACTTTGCCCCCGTTTTTCACCCCCTAAGGAGTAGAATTTTGGAAAATCCTTTCTTATCGGATGCCTACGTCATACAAAGACCACACCCTCCAAGTTTCAAGTCTCTACGATCAGCGGTTTAGGCTGTGCGTTGATCCGTCAGTCAGTCAGGACAAAGGATTTTATTTGTATAAAGAAAGATAACTTTCAGAAGGCTGAACTGATTTCGATCAAACATAGCTAAGAACACTTCCGACGAATTCACCTTTCAAACAAAATCGGCTAATCGGTTCGGGAGCTACGACGCCACAGACACGTCAAATCATCACTACATCACTACATAGTATAAAACAAAGTCGCTTTTTCTGTCCCTATTTCCCTTTGACTGCTTAAATCTTTAAAACTACGCAACAGATTTCGATGCGGTTTTTTTAAATAGATAGAGTGATTAAAGAGGAACGTTTTTAGATATAATACATGCATAATGCAGCCGTGGGAAGCCGGGGCGGGTCGCTAGTTTATAATAAAACCCAAACCCATCACAGGCTCATGCAAGTAAGTAATTTTCATGCATTAAGTGTAAATGAAAATTAATGTAATTCAATTTTAAGTAAAAAAATAGACAGACAGACGGACAAGAAAGTGATCTTATAAGGGTTCCCTTTTTATCTTTTGAGGTACGGCATCCTAAAAACAACCACAATTTACTAAAAAAAATCAAGTAAATTTCAAGAAATGATAACACCATTATCGGTATATAGCTGTAAAAAGTTCTAACAATGGTATAATCCACTACAAGCTACCACACTTCTGGTTTCACAATAGCAGTAGGGATCGATTCCTGGCAAAATGCCCAGTAGTGTGTTCTCCTCTTACTTATTGTCTATATAAAAGTCTGGGAGAAATTAGGTCATTGACCTGAGGTATTAATTTTTTTTTTTTGATAGACTACCTATAGTCTAGATACTACTGTTGAGAAAAATTTGGTCATTAACCTATTTGCAACCCAAAACATTGATTTTGTATGCTATTATTTTAAATTTATTTTAAAACAGGCTTCGCCCTGCGGTTTCACCCGCGTAAGTCCCGATCCCATGGGAATATCAAAATAAAAAGTAACACAAAAATAAATTTTCAATTTGAACCAGTAGTTCCTGAGATTAGAGTGTTCAAATAAACAAACAAACTCGCTTTATAATATTAAGTAAGTATAGATCACACACTGTATCGTATCGAAAATGCTCTAAAATTTAAGTACATTATTGGCCGAAGGAAAAAGCTCCGGTAATTATTAAATACTTAACAAAAATAAATAACTAATGTTGCTGTCTAGGACAGTCTTCAAGTAAGGCTGCGAAAAAAGGTGAAAATTGCTAACTAGTAGTTCGCCCCGAACTGAGACCTCACGAGTTTTTTTCAGCGTTTATTATATTTCAGCGTAAAGTACTAAAATGTATAATATAACGACGAAAGACTCCAAATACGACAGGTCTATCTTATTTGAATGATAGGTGCCTAGTATCGCTATTATCTGACATTGGATGATTTAGAGAATCCAAACACGATAGGCATAACTTGTTGTTGTTGTTAACTTGTTGTTAAGTTCTAATTAGCATAGGTCAATCATCACACCCTGGACATCCGTTGACTCTTTATTTTTGCTCAAGACATTTTTAATGTGTCCAACATAATATCCAGAAGATAGTAATTCCTTTCCTTCCTTCCTTATGTATCTACTTATCATAATGTTACGTAAGAGGAAACGAGAAGACAAGGTCGAGAACGAGAATATATTAGAGAAGTTTGAGACCAATATGTCCTGTAATAAGTCCCTAAACTAAAATATAACAAGTCAATAAATATTATAAAAAAATTAGTCACAAATTTTATAATTATCAGAGTCTCTAGATCGGCTAGAACCGAACATTCCTACTATTTAATACTATCCACCACTATTATTGTAAAACAGCCCATGATTATGAAATAAATAATTATAGGAAATGAAGCAAAGAGAGTTCGGACGATTTGGGGCAAAGTAATAAATTTCTATAAAATTTAAATAAATTTGGATTAAGAATATTGTAAATAGTAAGCGTGTTTACATTGTAAATTTGTGATGCTACACCTTCGTTATTTTTCTTTTGCAATCACAATGTAACACGCTTACTATTTAAGTACAATATTCTCCATTTATTAGATTTCTTTATTTTCTATTTTTTAGTTGGACTTTTTTTATTAAAGCGTGTTTTTTTTAGTTTTTTACTGTATTAATTTATTTTATACTTTTTGGTCTTTGATAACGAAATATGTTAGATCAGACCCTGGTTACTATTGAAAGACAAACTACTCGTCAAGACGATTCTAACGAGCCTAAACTCGATGAGGTTGTGTCGTTTCATTGCGAATTTCCTATGACCACCTTCCAGTTCCATTATCAGACCCTGGTTACCATTAAAAGACAAACTACCCGTCAAGGCGATTCTAACGAGCCCAAACTCGATGGGGTTGTGTCGTTTCATTGCGGAGTTCCTATGACCACCTTCCAGTTCCATCATTAGACCCTGGCCACCATTGAAAGACAAACTACTCGTCAAGACGATTCTAACGAGCCCAAACTCGATGAGGTTGTGTCGTTTCATTGCGAAGTTCCTATGTCAACCTTCCAGTTCCATCATCAGACCCTGGTCACCATTGAAAGACAAACTACTCGTCAAGACGATTCTAACGAGCCCAAACTCGATGGGGTTGTGTCGTTTCATTGCGAAGTTCCTATGACCACCTTCCAGTTCCATCATCAGATCCTGGTCACCATTGGAAGACAAACTACTCGTCAAGACGATTCTAACGAGCCCAAACTCGATGAGGTTGTGTCGTTTCATTGCGAAGTTCCTATGCCAACCTTCCAGTTCCATCATCAGACCCTGGTCACCATTGAAAGACAAACTACTTGTCAAGACGATTCTAACGAGCCCAAACTCGATGGGGTTGTGTCGTTTCATTGCGAAGTTCCTATGACCACCTTCCAGTTCCATCATCAGACCCTGGTTACCATTGAAAGACAAACTACTCGTCGAGGCGATTCTTGACGAGTAGTTTGAATGAATGAACTATAAGGTATGGATAATGAGATAATTCCTGCAGATTCCCTCCAGCTCTATCATCAGATCAGTTCCATGGTACCATATTATTGTCACCGAAGTTACGCCCTTTCATTTGATACCCCACTCGGGTATATTTGCAGTATAGTTTGTGTGCCATATAGGTAGATCCCATTTTGGACCCCTATCTCCGTAACCTCCTGACCGATCCTGCTCATGTTCGAACTTAAAAATTCTATGGACCTCAACTACTTGTATACCAAAAATCATGAAGATCAGAGCAACGGTACTCAAGTTATCGTCGAACAAACATACAAACATACAAACATACAAACATACAAACATACAAACATACGAGCGACCGACCCTTCTCAACACTAGACCTCTCTCGCTTCGCTCGTTCGGTCAATTATTTTAAAAATGAACCTGAAACATGTCATGTTCTATAAGTTTCAGCATTAGGCTATCTGGAATTTCTTAGATGCATTTTTCCTTAATAAATATTTCTAGAAACGCAATTTTATTTATCAGTACAATAACAAGCTACGATCACGCAATCTACAAATTATCTTTTACGGACCTTCCTCATTCAAAAATTATCACTGATTTTGGAATAGACTATAGTAGGTAGTTGCTATCAGATGCTAACCGGTTACGTACTAAGCTTTATGGTGCTAGATTATTTCAGTTCGCTTTAATGGATTGAAATATATTTAAAAAATCATGTACTGTATCAGGGACGCAGCTGCAGTAGAGACATGAAAAATGATTTTGATATTGACTAGCTGTTGTCCGCGACTTCGTACGCGTGGTAGTTTTTATATACTTAAACCTTCCTCTTGAATCACTCTATCTATTAAATAAACCGCATCAAAATCCGTTGCGTAGTTTTAAAGATTTAAGCAAACATAGACAGACAGACAGCGGGAAGCGACTTTGTTTTATACATGTAGTGATAAGTTCCTTAGACTCATTTTTTTTAATTTGTTTCTAAGTACAGACTTTTTGTCCTCTCTTCCTCTATTATAAGTATAGATAGTGGATTTGCTCTAATAAATATTTCTGAAAAAAAATTCAAGAAAAAATGCACATATTTTACGTTTTAGCGGTATTAATGGACAAGAGACGTATTAATTAACCGGTAAAAAATAACTAGTACATAGGTACCGGGTACTTGACATTCATTAATTCATTCTTTTTACAGTATAAACCGGTAACAATTTACCGGTACACATGTAATTTTTCATTAATTTTTAATACATGTACCGGCTACAATTACATTCATTCATTCTTTTTACGGTATAAACCGAAAAAAAATCCGGTACTTACACATATAATTTTTTTTAAAATCTTTTACCGGTTTATACCTAAAGTAAAGTAGACAAGGATGTGTTAAATTAACTAAAGTCATAAAATAAACGTTATCAATAATTCACATTCGAACCCATATCACTAGGAACAAACTAAAATAGATTACGTGAGCACATCACCCGTTAAATAAGGGTCCTTCCTGGGCCCGAAGATTAACTAACAACCGAATAAATGTGGGTATCAATAATACATTGTTAAAGTCTACGTCTATTGTATCTACTTTTAGGGAAAAACCAGACCGAGAAAAAAAATCTGAACTTTAGTCTAAAACAACATAGCATCAAAATAACTACTTAAAATTTTTTTGTTAGAATTTTGGACACACATTTACACTTCATAAAACGTGGCTTAAGTCGTGCGTTAGTCGTGCGTTAGTCGTGCGTAAGCTAATCGAATTAAGGTTTGAATTTCGTATTCGAAAATTTATCAAACCGGTATTAAAATTACCGGTATCATTTTTACTGGTAATTCAGTAAAAATTAATCGGTATAAATCTTTGCCTAATTACGTAAAATACATTACGTGAGCACATCACCCGTTAAATAAGGGTCCTTCCTAGGCCCGAAGATTAACTAACAACCGAATAAATGTCATCAGGTATCAATAATACATTGTTAAGGTCTGCGCCTATAGCACCTACCATAAGGGAAAATAATTTTTTTTTCTTATTTTTAGTCTAAAATAATGTCAAAATAATTACTTAAAAATAAAATTTTGGAGACACATTTTTATTTTTTGACACATTTTTACGTTGTATACAGACACATTTTTTACAGACCACGCCGAAGGTGGCGTAACGACCTGGACTTTCTGGCAGATTGGCAATCTGTCGCACAAGGTCACGATCAGTGAGGGGGAGTAGACAGGCCTTTGCCCCGCAGTGGGACACTAAAGGCTCATTAAAAAAAAAAATTGATAAAATGAGACTTAAGCCGTGCGTATAAGTCGCTAGTCAAATATAGTTTTGAATTTCCTTTTTGATTCGAGCGGTATTCAAAGCCGGAAACCGTATTAAACCGGTAAAAAAATACCGGTAATAATTACCAGTAAAAATTTATCGGTATAAATCTTTGCCTTCTTACGTAAAACACTACAATACATTATTTCACATAGGGTTTTTGACGTGATAACGATATAATAGTATATTGATGGGAAACCTGCATGCACAAAAAAGTGTCATGGTAATATTGTGTAACGTCATTGTCACGTTTCGGTGACGTCATGCCAATAATGACATCACACAGCACGCAGCAATTTATAATCTTAAATAATAATATCGCTCATCTGGACTTGTGTTATGGTGACAAGTGACGAATGAAAGACTTTTATAAAGGAAAATATATAAGTAAATAAAAAAAAACGAAATAAATGTTGTTATCACGTAAAATTATTATCGTACGTAATCACTTCACAGACAACCATTTTTTAATTGTTTTTTTACGGACCCTACAAACTTTGCACCCGATTTTCACCATCTAAGGCCTAAGCTGTAGAATTTCGGAAAATACTTTCTTATCGGATGCCTACGTCATACAACGAACACACCATCCAAGTTTCAGGTCTTTACGATCAGTTGTTTAGGCTGTGCGTTGATCCGTCAGTCAGTCAGGACAAAACATTTTATGTGTATAGAAGATAATTACCTAGTTTATCCAAAGATTTCAAAATGTTTTATGAAAATTTTGTTATTTCAAAAATTTTAATAATTTTTCATCGTATCACGAAGTTTTTTTTTAAATCCTCCCGGCAAAAATGTTTACCGAAACAGTTATTTTTACATAACATCGAAAGTGTTTCTCGGAACCTACCTACTGTTATAAAATTTCCTTTGTGTGCCACTAATTAGTAAAATTAGACCGAAAAGTACGTAATTTCGAACAGTGTGGCTTTTGTACCGGTATTTGTGAGCAATCGGTTAATTGTCTGTTTATTCTGTGGTTTGCGTTTGCTTTTCGGATTGTGGTAACACTTAATAAATAATTGTTGCGGGTATTTGTATACAGCGCCATCTAAGCCAAAGCTAAGTAGCTTGGCTTGTATTATGCCAGACAACTTATGGAATACAACATAAAACAAGGTCTTACAGAACAAGTAATAAGGAATTCCGAAATATAAAAAAGTTGAAAACTAAGGTAAATTTTGGTACTTACAAGTAGACATGGGGCGGGTACCCGGTTTGGATCCGGTACCCGGCGGATCCGGCACTTTTTTTAGGATCCGGCCGGGTACCGGGTAATGGTGCCGGGTATCCGACCCTGCCGGGTAATTTGATAGACCAAAAATAATGAAACATATTACACTTTTTAAATTATTTATTATGCTGAACACAAACGGTAATCATTATAATTATGTTTTGCTCACTAATTTATCAGGAAGAACTAAAAAAACTAAATATATATTTTATTTTAATATTGGTAATTTAAGATGGGTAAGTTGTGATGTAAAAACGCCAATTTTTCTGCGCGGTTAGCATTTAGGCGACTGCGTTTCTTGTCATAAATTAGCCCTGCTTCTGAGAACAGGCGTTCGCTGTATACATAACTAGATGGTGTGCATAGATATTTCGCCGATACTTTTCCTAATATAGGATAATGTCCTCTGTTAGACGCCCACCATGTGTAAGGATCGGTGTCTCTTGCAACCCTAACCGTGCTTAAGTAGTGATCTAATTCTGAAGCTGCAGAATTTTTAGGTTGAGACTGAGCCTGCCTGAGCCTCCGCCTGAGCGGGCAAGGGAGACACACGCGTCACGACGCGTTACCGCTGCCGGGTACCCGCCGGGGTACCCACGAGTACCCGGCGCAGAATGTGTCGGGTACCCGTTCAGCGAGTACCCGGCAAAACCACTACCCGCCCCATGTCTACTTACAAGTTTTCGCGAAAATATAAATTTGCCCATATCTTCTTATCGTGTTGACTCAAGCCCTTGATTTTTATACACCTAATAAGGACTATAGACTCAGTATCTGGTATGAATTTCAACTTGGTAGGTCCACCCGTTCCTGAGATACTCGGTGGTGACACACTGACAGACAGACAAATGATCTTTTAAGGGTTCCTTATTTTTACCTTTTGAGGTACGGAACCCTAAAAACACACATGTAACGTCATCACGTGTAACGGAAGCTAAGCAGACCTTCTTAATATGGTAGCTAAAAGGTTGGATTAGCTACATCTTTTATAATGGTGTCAATTTGAAGTAATATGAGAGCTTTCACGGTCTCCACTGCAGCTGCGTCGCCCTGATTTTTTACAAATACGGACACGGAACTCTCCCGATGTTTAAGTCCGACTCACACTTGACGAGTTTTTTTCTTTCGAATGTAAAAATAACCTACCGCCTTTGGCTATTGGATTCAAACGTGTCTTCAAAACATAAAACCTTTCTATTCAGCTATACTCTTTAATATACATGTTAAAATAATACATTTTATTCCATGTAAAACGGAACGTAGAATAACAGGCACCGCAGTCCACTGACTTTCTATCAGCCGATAATTCTGTTAGTTTCTTAGAGTAAATACTCCTGCCACTTAGATACAGAGCACTAATGTGACTCGTCTGGTAACGGCTATGCCGAAGATGCATTGTACGTCGACATCGCACTATATATACGAAGCAGTGTGGTGCGAGCGAGACGGAACGAGATCTTTTTGATTTGACAAATCAGCACATAGCTTAGATGTATTGCAGTGATGCATCTTCCGACATGCGCGTGCGCCTCTATTTTCATACATTTGTTTTAAATACAGGTGAAAAATTACGAATGACAACATCACAAAGTCATTCCACTGTTTAATTGCAATTTAAACGTTGGTAAATAGAAAACCTGCCAGCATAATAAATTAATTAATTAAGAAACATTGCAGAACACCCCACACAACGCCATCTAGCCCCAAACTAAGTAACTAGACTTGTGTTATGATTACTAGACAACGGATATACTACTTAAATACTTTTCTTTTGTAAATATACACTTATAATACATAGAAACAACCAGACCACGGACAAATAACTAAGCATATATACTTGTTTGAGATAGGAATCGAACCAGCAACCCTGTGTTTGACAGTGCCAACTGGGTCGTATAATATAAGTTCATATTACAAGTTGCTTTAGTTGGTAGAAAAACTTCGTCACAGCTTAGCCCCGCTGCGCTAGGTCAGGTTTAGCTACATCTTCGTCTGAAGTAGGCAAGTGTTACAAATATCAGTTACAAGTATGAGCTGTTTGTAGGCCGATGGAATGTATGTGGTCTGCAACGGGTTTAAATGAATTAAATCTATTAGTCAGGTAATTTGAGGAAATGGCGCTGGCTTTTACTGGCTTGAGACTGACAAATAGGTCGTTCTTTACCTATTCTACTTGAATTGGTACTAATTTTTACTAATAATAGAGTTGAAAGGGTTGTCGTAATAATAATATTGGCTTTTAAACCAGCAGCTTAATCCATGGTATTTAGCTCCCAGGGAATATGCCGTATGAATATGCAGGGAGTAAGCTTTTCTAAAAACTATACCACCCTCTCTGATTAGTCGACCGTGGCCAGAAGAAAGAACTCGTCAATACGTAGTCAAATAAGTCACGGGTTATACCTGGTCACAGGTCACATACGCAAAGCGGTGGGTCACATACGCAAAGCAGCGGGGTGACTGGAGTAGAAGAGCCGAAGATCGGGCTCAGTGGCGTATCTTGAGAGAGGTCTACCTCCAGCACAGAACTGACACCGGCTGATTATGATGATGACAATGGCCCTTAAAAAATCACCACAAAAAAATGTATAAAACCGTAAAACCTGTAAATATGCCAAACCAAGTTTCAAAATACGACCTGTAGAGAAGTACCAACAAACAAACTGACAGAGGAAAGCCAATTTAGTCAGATTTAAAAATAAATAAATATTGCAGGACATTCCACCCATCGCCATCTAGTCCTAAGCTATGTAACTAGACTTGTGTTATAGGTGCTATACAACGGATATACCGTTTATATACTTTTCTTTTGTAAATATCACTACATAGTTAAAAACAAAGTCGCTTTCTCTGTCCCTATATCCCTATGTATGTATCTTTAAAACTACGCAACGGATTTTGATGCGGTTTTTTAATAGATAGAGTGATTCAAGAGGAAGGTTTATATGTATTGTTATACATGCATAATATAGCCGTTCGAAGCTGGGGCGGGTCGCTAGTATACTTTTAATACAAAGACAAAAAACAAATATTTAAGCATAAATACATGTCTGAGGCGGGAATCGGACCCGCAACCCTGTGTTTGGCAGTCGGGCATGGTGACTATTGTGCAAACTGAGTCGTCGATGTCGTCACACTTGAACTAAATACGCTTCGTACGTTTGATCAATTAGAAGAAGTAACTTATTTATTCTTAGAAAACAAACTTCACTCCGATGCCTTTAAAAATTCGCGTGATAGATTTACTCGAAGTTAGAAACAATTAAAGAGCGTTCAGGAAAGAAAGTTTAGACCAAGGTTTTCAAAACTTTTACTACGGAATTTGGATTTGTTGAAGAGGCTTTGTCGCAGAATGTCTATAGCTCAAAATGTATAATTATATTATCTAACTGTACATGAAGAATATTTCATAATAGGACATTTCGCTACTAGGCCATTTTGATCTTTAATTTATGGTGTAAACGAGGCTTCCGGCGACTGGGACCGCAATCAACTGGAACCGCGGTCCCGGTTACCGAATCAATATTTTTAAACATTTTTCTTCCGTCGACTGATACCACTCTCAACAAAACATAAAAAAACTGCTGTTCAACTCATAAACAGTAATCATTAAAGAAAAATAAAAATATACTCTATACGTATTTTACAATAATCACAGTCAACAATCACTCCTAGTTAAAAGGAACTCAAATTCTATGGGTGTCATTTAGAAAAAGGAATTTGAAAATTAAAAAAAAAGGTATTTCATTAAGTACTTACATACGTTTTTTTTTAATTAAAAATAATCAAAAGTTTCGCGTACAATGATATTTTTTAATCAAAGAGTTTTTTTCTTCAAATATTTTTTCGTTTGACTGTACAATTTTTCTTGAACAATTGATTTCTTTGTTTATTTGCGAGTGGTCCCACTCGACGGAAGAAAAATAATAAAATAAATGAATCCGGCAACCGGAACCACTGTTCCAGTTGATTGCGGTCCCAGTCGCCGGAAGCCTCGTGTAAACTTGTAAACATCTTTAAAAGCAGTATTTAAAACTTGGTTACCTACTGCAATAAATATTTTGATTTTTTTTTAAAACTTCGACAATAGATAAATGGTAAAAACAATAAAGTGGGCGTAGACTATTATAAAAGCTTGTAAATCAGATAATCTAAACGACACAGTCCAACTCATTAAAATAATTACACAAATTGATGCTAAAATGTTACCGGAAACCCGTATAGAAACAGTGAAGACGTACTATATCTTAATTAATAAGCCAAACATATGCAGGTAGAAGTATCAAAATAATAGTAAACTTTAACTCAAAGGCATAAAGTTCTTTTTCGCTATTGTTGTAAGATAATTTTGTTTTGTTAATTTAATTTGTGGGTTTGTAGAAGTTTTTTTTTTGTTAAGGAATACTGGACCGATTCTAATGGAACTTAGTATGTGGATACACTATTTTATTGAGAACTAGCGACCCGCCCCGGCTTCGCACGGCTATATTATACCTGTATTATACATATAAACCTTCCTCTTGAATCACTCTATCTATTAAAAACCGCATCAAAATCCGTTGCGTAGTTTTAAAGATTTAAGCATACTTAAGGATATATGGACAGAGAAAGCGACTTTGTTTTAAACTATGTAGTGATATTAAAGGCTACTTTTTATCTCGTTATTCCCACGGGATCAGGACTTATGCATGTGTAATAGTGGGGCGCTGCTAGCTGTTAAATAAAATTGAATATCGTGATGACACTTATGGTTTTTCGTTTCACGTTTTCGTAACGCGAAACTTTTTTCTTGGCTAGATCCTCTCGCCAACCCGCGATAAGGAACTTGGTATGAAAATTGTCATAGTAGAAGAAAAGAGATTAAACATAGAAATGCCCTCTCTTTACTCCTACCAAAAGGACGCGGAAACATAGCAAACAAACAAACCGCACAAACTCCGCGGACATTGCAATAAATCATACAGTTAGTATTTAAATTCCCCAGATTACCATAACACAAGCCCAGCGCAGTAACCGTCTGGTTCAATTAGTAAGAACAAGCGAGTCTAATGAGAACACGATAGCTTATAGTTAGATTCAATTTGTGGCTATGAGACGAGCGAGTTTAGATAGACATTATAGAGTATATAGGGATAGTGTTTAGACTAAAGTTCACGAGTAAATCTGTGCCGAAATCTAAGGTTTAAATCCACATCTCGGACTATCCTTAAACCTCGTTTAGGAATAAGGGGGTGTACAACACGCAAAAAACATTAAAAATAAACAAAAAATGAAAAGCTAATTAACTAAAAAGAATCTTCTTTTTGACAGTAACGTCTAGTAAAATGATGGAACGCCTGCATTCACAAAAAAGTTGACGTCATTGTCACGTTCCCATTGTGTGACGTAATTACCACGTGAAATTATCGTCCGTAAACCGACTTAAAAGGCAACCATTTTTTTTTACAAAATCTTTGTTTGTATAATCATTTTAACATCTCCTAAAACTTGCCTAAATAAATGCTATCACATTTCGACACCTGCAATGAAAAACATCGTAACTCATTTTTCGTTACTTTACAGGAGAGCGCATCAAAGATTCAAAATATTCTTATTCATTTCTTTTAAGTTCTAAAGCTCTCCAACTTTGTAAATTTAAATAAAAAGGGATAGTTTACATTTCTGTATCATTAGTATGTTATTATTATTTAGATTTTATAACTTTTTTTGACTTACAATGGCATTACCCGACATACGCAAACTCAGACATACAATTCAATTTTGTATAGTATTAAACATCATATTATTAAAACATGCCATGGGCAATTGAGTGCAACTAAATATACATTTTTTATCACCTTAAGTGAACGCTGAGTTACAATTTTTTTACACTCTCTGAATTGCAAACTAAATGACTTACAGACGCTTAAATTGGATCAAAAGAGAGATAATTTAATTTTAAATTTAGTTACAATAATATCTTAATTTGACTGAAAACCGAGTTACAATGTTTTTCATTGCAGGTGTCGATTTGTTATCACAAAAACTGTGATTAAACTCCCTATGGAATAAAATACGCTTTCTCCCTGGCCCTTCATTTCCCCCAAACAAAGTTCCCGAACATCTAACTTTTCCATATAAGTGTGTTAATGGTTCACTCACTACATCTTAAGTAATGTATTACTAATTTCTTCTTACTTTAGCTTGCTTTAGCGGAAATAATGAATCGAATATATTACGGAGGGCCTTGAAGTTTTTAAGGGTCCTTTTTCAGAAACAAGAATTTTAGACGTGATAACGTCTAGTTAATTGATGGAACACCTGCATTCACATTCATTCACCTGCATTCGTTTACCATGACGGCGTCATGGTAAACGTCACGCATCTCGTGTTTGTTTAATAATAATATCGCTTATCTGGGCTTGTGTTATGGTGACCAGTGACGAATAGAAGACTTATATAAAGGCAAAAAATGATGAATGACACTAGCTCAAATATTATAACAGCCACGATTATGCCCCTATGTCTTGGTTTTTTTTTATTTTCTAATTATCATAGAAATTAAGATTTAAAAAAGAAATAAATAAAAAACATACACAATATAGGGGCATGGTCATGGCAGTTATTAAGTACAACAAAAATATTTGCTCTAGTGTCATTATTCAGGGAGGAAACAGTAGACTACGTTTGTATGGAGAGCGCGCCCCGGTACCCTTTCCTCTTAAGAATCATACGAGATTACATAGACAAGTCTTAAAAACTAACTTGGGATATTATGTGCCTTCGGAACGCGCCCACCAATGAGAAGAAGGCACAAGAAACTCATGGGTTTTTTTGTGATCACGCTCACAAAGGTCAATATAACAAATATTTGAAGATTTCATTTGAATTGGAGCAATTAAAGTCACATCCATCGGTTCTTATCATTAAGGTAGGACAAACTATCATCCGCGATCATCTCTGGATATTAAAATTATCTCCCCTAGTTAACAATCCCGGTTCTTTCCTGAAAACCAACTTTGATTAAAACTAGGTGTCTGACAGAGGGAAAGTTTTAATTAAATTTGAAGAAAAAAAGAAAGAAAAGCATTTATTGAGTACAAACACACGACAAACACAAGAATTAAGAAATGAACATGACAATGAAAATTAATTACAAAACAAAAAAAAGTGGTAAAGAAAAAAACAAAATATATGAGGAGTCGTGTGCTGACATAAATGGGTCGACCTCAGCTAACAACTGCAGCCAAGCATGCTTAGCTGCAGCGCTGGTCTTCCGGCCAGACCCAGAATTTCACATTTTGCGTGTAGTTTTGATAGTTATATAACGATGTTAGAGTCAACGTCGAAGAGAGTTCTGGCAACAGACCTTACCGTGGTCACCATATATACGATTTCAAACAAACTATGCTTTATAAAACATGGTTTGTTTGAAAACTTTAATGAACGAAAAAACCGGTCAATTGCATGTTGTATGGGAGTCCCACTTAAATATTTTTTTGACGTCATAACGTCTATTAAATTGATGAACACCGGCAGCACTCACAAAAAATTGTGACGTCATCTCGTTCCGCTCACGTTCCCAGAACGCTCACGTTCCATAGCAACCAATGTTTCGTAAAATTATTATATCCTATCCTATCCTATCCTACTAATATTATAAATGTGAAAGTTTGTGTGTGTGTGTGTATGTTTGTTACTCCTTCACGCAAAAACCACTGGACCAATTGCGATGAAACTTAGTATGTAGATAGCTGGAGACCTGGATTAACAAATAGGCTACTTTTTATTCCGATATTCCCACGGGATCGTTACTTACGTGGGTGAAACCGCGGGGCGCAGCTAGTTGTTTAAAAATAATATCGCTCATCTTGTGTTATGGTGACGGGTGACGAATAAAAGACTTATATCAAGGAAAGAAAAAAAAATTAAAAAAAGGGAAAAAAAGGAAAACCAAAAATCTCAAATTTGTAAATTTATCGTCCGTAAACCGACTTTATACAGGGTTATTGGTAATTATACTAGCAAGCCGTTGAAGGCTACTTCTGTGCACCTTAACAAACAACTTTTGTTCTACGACTTTTGGAAACTCAAACATTTTTTGAAAATTTTGTGATTAGGTTTACCTGAAAATCAGCTGCTCCATACACGGAGAGGTCATTTACCTTCAAATTTTACTTATTTTTTAAGTTTTATATACTGTTTTTAGTCCTAATGACCTTTGTTTTAAAAATCTGCTGTTTTTCGAATTTGGATAAACTCAAAATGTTCATATATTTTTTTGAATTTCTAAAAGTCGTAGAACAAAAGTTGTTTGTTAAGGTGCACAGAAGTAGCCCTCAACGGCTTGCTAGTATAATTACCAACAACCCTGTAGACAGTCATTTTCTTTAAAAGACAAAACAAAACATAGGACCTTATCATCTTGAACTAAATGGTTTTAGGACCAAAAAAATATCATATAGGCGAATACCCTCAGTACTTATTTGACTGAACTAAGCAACCTACCATTACAGCCAAACGTGAAAGATAAACTAGAGTTATTACTTTATGACTCTAATAAAAACATGAAATTTACGTTTCATGGACGTTTTTTATTGAGCATAATTCATAAATACCGTTTCCGGGGTTATTACCGTATGGACAATATTCATTAGAATTGAAGTTAGGGGATGGTTTTAGGGTTCCGTTCCCAAAGGGTTAAAACGGGACCCTAATTACTAAGGCCCGTATTAATAAATCGCTCTCAATATCGATCTTGAGTGCGTATCAATTGAGTGAGTCTTGAGATGCGGTCACTATCTTAAGTTAGGCGTTAATTAATAGATAAAACTCAAGTTCTAACCAGGCTGATATCGCTCTTGAGATTTGAAACTGATCTTGAGAGCGACATTGAATGACAGTAACGCTTTGTTCTTACCTTGAAAGGTATGTTTTTACCCTATAGGTAGGTAGTGTCGTCATATTTTGCTGTCAACTTGTTTTTAATGTGAATTTTTTTACAAAATGTAAGATTTTACTACTAAATAATTATTTAAATGCGAATGATTTGTTCAAAAAGTCATTAGCATAAAATATCATCTTACTAATTGATTTCTGACAAAATTTGTTCTAGCTCCATGTTCCTGAACTACAAAACTAACGAAACAGCTAACTTATGTCATGTATGACCCGCAATCAGACTTGAGTTCACGAAACTACATCTTGAGACATATCTTGAGAGCTGAGTTTGATTTATTAATACGGTATTACTCAAGTGATACGTCGCTCTTTAATCGCGTCTTAAGATAGGTTTATTAATCAGCGCAACAACTCAAGAGCAAACTCAAGATTGAAATCGATATTGAGTTCGGTTTATTAATACGGACCTAAGACTCCTCTGTCTGTCTTCTGTATCTCATGAACCGTGATAGCTAGACAGTTGAAATTTTCACAGCTGATGTATTTCTGTTGACGCTATAACAACAAATTATACTAAAACAGAATGTAATCGTACGGAACCCTTCGTGCGCGGCTCCGACTCCCACTTGGCCGGTTTTGTCTATTTCTATATTTTTATCCATTACTGTAATAAATAATAATGTAGTACCTACATGTACACACGAGTCTTTCATTAACCAAAATTACCTATAATAAAATGTCTCTAAAATTGTCTCATCTAATAACAAAGGTGACATGTGTTGGCTGTCTGTCAGGGGATGAGACCGAGTACCTTTGAGGGGTTTCGTCCCCACTCTACCCGATCCCATCTCTACCTGATTTAAAATTACCTAACAAAAAATCCCAACTCAACCCGATTTCATTCTTGCATATGGAAAAAAGTATGAGTACAGTTGACATGAAAAATTGAAAATTTTTAGGTACTTATCGGATTTTTTTTTCAATCATTATTTATGCCGATGTTACACTTGCAGTTTAAATAAAACATGATCATTTTTATAAGGATGATGACAGGTGGATAAGCATTCACTACACATAATAAAACAAAGTCGGTTCTGATGTCTGTCCCCTATGTATGCTTAGATCTTAAAAAACTACGCAACGGATATTGATCAGTTTTTTTAATAGATAGAGTGATTTAAGAGGAAGTTTTGTTTGTATAATACATGCATAATATAGTCGCAATTTAAGATACAAAAAACTACGTTCCAAACATAATCTTTGATTTTGGATGATCAGTGAATTTTAACAAAAAAAAAAAACAGCGCACTCCGGGAGTGCAGGCAGAAGTGAAAACAATAAACTTGTTATTTCTCATAGAATATTTCTTGAAACGATCTGCTACTGCCATCTATTAGCACTCACTTAAACAAATATAGTTTATTTTTTATTCGCTAGATGGCAGTAAAAAATTTAAATCAGCGCCATCTACATTCGAATAGCGGTCTTTCTAGAAACTAAGTTTCTCAATTTGTGTAATAGATGGCAGTATAAGTTAAACAAAAAGACTAACACAAATAAAATCTCATCTGTCGCGTCAAAATCTGTCGCGAGATCGGTTGAAAATGCTCACCCACAAAAGTGCCCAACGCGCCATAAGAAGTTTTCACTTCAAAAATAGTGTTGTTACATAAGCGTTTCGATTAAAAACATAATTTTTGTAACACATACATACGTTTAATGTCGCTTAAAGCATTTTTGTTTAAATGTTTTTCATTCTGACTGTACTTTTGATCACATCGGGTAGAGTTTGGATCCTTTGTTAGGTAATTTTAAATCAGGTAGAGATGGGATCGGGTAGAATGGGGACTAAGCCCCCATTCAAAGGTATTCAAAGGCAATGATGATAGACACCCTTTTTGGGTAATATGTCTCAAGGGAGATTATTTGGGCGAGCAAGTTTGGTTACAAGTAGGAC
This sequence comes from Idaea aversata, assembly GCA_907269075.1. Lineage (NCBI taxonomy): Eukaryota > Metazoa > Arthropoda > Insecta > Lepidoptera > Geometridae > Idaea > Idaea aversata. The sequence goes on from OU026109.1 coordinate 3,377,641, forward strand.
GAATTTGGATACCAGATTTTAAAAGGACTTATTTCACTCTTAAAATCTCTTTTTCTACTAATGTCTCGTGAAAATGGTGCTAAATTTCCTTTTTTAAAATAACTTTAGTACGAAAATATATTGTAAGAGAAAATATAAATTCAGTTTGTTTGTAACGAATAGGCGTTTTAATGAAACTTGGTATAAAGATACCTTTAATTATTTTATCAGTGATGGATACCATATTTCTGCAGTGTGACACGAATACACTTGGCCCTTTGGTTTCAGATGCCTTAAGATTTTATATAGAAGTTTCAAAATTACTTTATTACGGGCACAGAATATAATAATAGTACATTCGGGTGACCAAAGGGGTGGCTTCTACATCGGACAGCGGATAAGTATCGCCATCCAACGTGGTAATGCAGTCAGCCTTTTGGGCACACTTCCTAGGGAACCCGCATTTAGACTTAATTTTTTTATTAAATGTAAGTGTTATAATGTTGTGTAATTGTTATGAAGATTTTTTATGCCATTAAATCCTTAGGTGTAACATAGGCTAATTTTAATCACCATATTCTCAAGGGAACGGGACTTTAGTTTTAACGATCTAAGCATATAGGGAAAAAAAAATAGCGGAATAAACTTTGTATATTTATTTATTTTGGCTCTTGGTGATCAAGCCGTTTCCTGGGAGCGGAAAAGTCACCCACAGGGTGCGGCCGGAAGACCAGCGCCGCAGATGCGTATCTGCAGCACATGCTGAGGCTTAACCCATTCGGGCAACACACGACTTCTCAGATACTTTTTATTTTTATTGTCTGTTCTTTGTATTTACTTTTCTCTGTAACTATCTCTTACTGTTTTTAAATTATGTCATGTGTATTTTCGAATAAATTATATTCTATTCTAAAGACAGTGGGAAGCGATTTTGTTTTATACTATGTAGTAATAAATAAATAAATAAATAATAAATAAATATTGCAGGACATTCCACACATCGCCATCTAGCCCCAAGCTAAGTAACTAGACTTGTGTTATGGGTGCTAGACAACGGATATACTACTTATATACTTTTCTTTTGTAAATATATACTTATAATACATAGAAACAACCAGACCACAGACAAATATCTAAGCATAAATACTTGTCTGTGGCGGGAATCGAACCCGCAACCCTGTGTTTGGCAGTCCGGCATGGTAACCATTGTGCCAACTGGTTGGTAGTGATTATGGTTCGCCGTTTTTCAAAGCCGTGTGTCTCAACATATCACGTTAGGAGTTAATTTGTGCTCCCTTCTCAAACAGTGCCGGGTCCAGCGGACATAACAACGCTCAAACTTATTTAGAATTTACATTAATCCTGTCATATTCATGTATTTTGGGTTTGTTAATATGTTAAAACGTAGAAGTATCAAAACGTCAAAATTTTACGAAAAAACATCAACAATTTACGGCGTGTTACGAAGTTATGTTATTTTTGAAGTGAAAACTTCTTATGGCGCGTTGGGCACTTTTGTGGGTGAGCATTTTCAGCCGTTCTCGCGACAGATTTTGACGCGACAGATTTTGACGCGACAGATGAGATTTTATTTGTGTTAGTCTTTTTGTTTAACTTATACTGCCATCTATTACACAAATTGAGAAACTTAGTTTCTAGAAAGACCGCTATTCGAATGTAGACGGCGCTGATTTAAATTATTTACTGCCATCTAGCGAATAAAAAATAAACTATATTTGTTTAAGTGAGTGCTAAAAGATGGCAGTAGCAGATCGTTTCAAGAAATATTCTATAAGAAATGACAAGTTTATTGTTTTCACTTCTGCCTGCACTCCCGGAGTGCGCTGTTTTTTTTATTTACTAGCTTTGTCCCGGGTTGTCACTCGAAGTAGTTCCGTCCGACCCCTTAAGTATACCTATCTGTAAATATAAAATCCAAAGTCCCGAATGACAGATAATTTATTAGAAAAGATATTACCGGTCAAAAAAAAACAAAAAGTGTTCATATGTTTGTTTGTCTCTTTACTTTTCTAAAATATTTTATGTCGTGTGCTTGTCCAAATAAATGATTTTTCTATTTTCTTTATTTTCAAAATAGACGGATCAGGTTAAAATTGGCTTAAAAGAGACACACACACACACACATTTGACCAACATTTGACACATTTGACCATTTGATTTGAACATTTGAGAATTTATTATTATAGCAAACTAGCTGTCCAGGCAAACGTTGTTTTGCCATATAAAAAAATGTGAGAATTGTGCAAACTTCACATAAACCATCTACTAAATAGTACAAACAAAGCATAAACATTTGGTTTGGATAGGTGAGCCCGTTCTTGAGTTATAAAATTACAACGAAAATTGGGATTCATTTTTATATATATAGACTAGCGACCAGCCCCGGCTTCGCACGGCTGTATTATGCATGTATTATATCTAAAAACCTTCCTCTTTAATCACTCTATCTATTAAAAAAACAGCATAAAAATTCGTTGCGTAGTTTTAAAGATCTAAGCATACATAGGGACGGCGAAAAGTGACTTTATTTTATACTAGCTGTCCCGACAAACGTTGTTTTGCCATATAAAAAAAAACTAAATCAAAATCGGTTCAGGCGTTCGGGAGCTACGATGCCACAGACAGACACACACACACAGACACGTCAAACTTATAACACCCCGTCGTTTTTGCGTCGGGGGTTAAAAACCATACAAATCGGTTCAGCCGTTTAGGTGTACAGTAGTTTGGCAACTAACACCGCGACACGATTGACATCAATATTTATACGTCACTCAATTGTTTTGCCTTCCCGGCACCTCTCCATTAAAACTTGAACTTTATGTTATGGTATTAAAGTTCTTATTGACTTGTATTATTACGAATCGTTTGTATGGTATGTAGTATAGAAAAGTGTTGTTTTTAGACATTTTCAGGCAATTTTTTAAAATTTTCTCTCCGTAAGAACCATCCTCGTACCTTATGGAATATTCTAAAAAAAGAATTGGCCAAATTGGTCCAGGCGTTGTTGAGTTATGCGCTTACCAACACATTTTGCGATTCATTTTTATATATAAGAAAGAAGACTATGTAGTGATAGTGATAGCATAGAGGAATCAGTGATAGTGATAAGCAAATTAAGTAGACCATGTTCAGAAGAAAGAACTCGTCAATAGGTCTGGAGACAAATAAGCTGCGGGTTCCATTACGATGATTTCCATCAACAATGATAATAGAGAACGTACATTTTTCATAACAAAAATATATCTAAACTTTATCTCTATATTATTAGAATACTAGCGACCCGCCCCGGCTTCGCACGGCTGTATTATGCATGTATTATAATAAATAATAAATAAATAAATATTTCAGGACATATTACACATCGCCATCCAGCCCCAAGCTAAGCAACTTAATGCTTGTGTTATGGGTGCCAGATAACGGATAAACTACTTATATACTTTTTTTTTTTTTTTTTTTGTAAATATATACATATCCTACTAATATTATAAATGTGAAAGTTTGTGTGTATGTGTGTATGTGTGTGTGTGTGTGTGTGTGTATGTTTGTTACTCCTTCACGCAAAAACTACTGGACCGATTGCGTTGAAACTCGGTATTTAGATAGCTGAGTACCTGGATTAACACATAGGCTACTTTTTATCCCGATATTCCCACGGGATCGGGACTTACGGGATTATTCTTTCACGCAAAAAACTTCTGGACCGAATGCGTTGAAACTCGGTATGTAGATAGCCAAAGACCTGGATTAACACATAGGCTATTTTTAATCCCGATATTCCTACGGGATCGGGACTTACGGGATTACTCCTTTACGCAAAAACTACCGAACAGATTGCGGTGAAAATCAGTAAGTAGATAGCTGGAGACCTGAATTAACACAAAGGCTACTTTTTTCCCGATATTCCCACGGGATCTGGACTTACGGGATCAGGACTCAAAATATATTTTAAAAGGTTGTAGTTGGGCGGAGGCGGAGAGAGTGATGAAGGGGAGAAGGGTAAGAAAAATAAAAAGGGGGAGCACAGGAAAGGGGGAGGAGAGGAAAGAGGAAGAGGATGTAAGAGGGAAGAGACGAAATGGGGAGAAGAGGAAAGGGGGAGGAGAGGAAAGGGGAAGACAGGAAAGAGAAAGGGTATGAAAGAGGGAGGGGACGAAATGGGGAGAAGAGGAAAGGAGAAGGAAAGGAAAGGGGGAGGAGAGGAAAAGCGGAGGAGAGGAAAGGGGGAGGGGACCTAACCTAACCTTCTCCATCCGTGACGGTAATTTGTCAAAAGAACATCTGGACTCCTAGAAATGTAAGCGCTCGCTTCGCTCGCACGTGTTTGCTACTCATTCTGCGACGGTTCTGTGTCAAAAAAGCATTCTGGGTCTGTCTGGACTCCTTAAAATATAATCGCTCACTTCGCTCGCACGTGTTTGCTACTCCATCCGCGACGGTTTCGTGTCAGAAAAGCATTCTGGGTCTGTCTGGACTCCTTAAAATATAACCGCTCACTTCGCTCGAACGTGTTTGCTACTCCATCCGCGACGGTTTCGTGTCAGAAAAGCATTCTGGGTCTGTCTGGACTCCTTAAATTATAACCGCTCACTGCGCTCGCACGTATTTGCTACTCCATCCGCGACTGTTTCGTGTCAGAAAAGCATTCTGGGTCTGTCTGGACTCCTTAAAATATAACCGCTCGCTTCGCTCGCACGTGTTTGCTACTCCATCCGCGACGATTTCGTGTCAGAAAAGCATTCTGGGTCTGTCTGAACTCCTTAAAATATAACCGCTTACTTCGCTCGCACGTGTTTGCTACTCCATCCGCGACGGTTTCGTGTCAGAAAAGCATTCTGGGTCTGTCTGGACTCCTTAAAATATAACCGCTCGCTTCGCTCGCTTCGCTCGCACGTGTTTGCTACTCCATCCGCGACGGTTTCGTGTCAGAAAAGCATTCTGGGTCTGTCTGGACTCCTTAAAATATAACCGCTCGCTTCGCTCGCACGTATTTGGTCACAATAACTAACGTTACCTACTCCATCCGCGACGGTTCCATGTCAGAAAAGCATTCTGGGTCTGTCTGAACTCCTAAAAATCTAACCGCTCGCTTCGCTCGCACGTGTTTGCTACTCATTCCGCGACGGTTTCGTGTCAGAAAAGCATTCTGGGTCTGTCTGGACTCCTTAAAATATAACCGCTCGCTTCGCTCGCACGTGTTTGCTACTCCATCCGCGACGGTTTCGTGTCAGAAAAGCATTCTGGGTCTGTCTGGACTCCTAAAAACATAACCGCTCGCTTCGCTCACACGTGTTTGGTCACAATAACTAACGTTACCTACTCCATCCGCGACGGTTCCGTGTCAGAAAAGCATTCTGGGTCTGTCTAGACTCCTAAAAATCTAACCGCTCGCTTCGCTCGCACGTGTTTGCTACTCATTCCGCGACGATTTCGTGTCAGTAAAGCATTGTGGGTCTGTCTGGACTCCTTAAAATATAACCGCTCGCTTCGCTCGCACGTGTTTGCTACTCCATCCGCGACGGTTTCGTGTCAGAAAAGCATTCTGGGTCTGTCTGCACTCCTAAAAATATAACCGCTCGCTTCGCTCGCACGTGTTTGCTGCTCCATCCGCGACGGTAATGTGTCAAAAAAACATTCCGGGCCTATCTAGACTCCTATAAACGAAAGCGCTCGCTTCGCTCGCACGTGTTTGCTACTCCATTCGCGACGGTTCCGTGGCAGAAAAGCATTCTGGGTCTGTCTGGACTCCTAAAATCTAACCGCTCGCTTCGCTCACACGTGTTTGCTACTCATTCCGCGACGGTTCCGTGGCAGAAAAGCATTCTGGGTCTGTCTGGACTCCTAAAATCTAACCGCTCGCTTCGCTCACACGTGTTTGCTACTCATTCCGCGACGGTTCCGTGGCAGAAAAGCATTCTGGGTCTGTCTGGACTCCTAAAATCTAACCGCTTGCTTCGCTCACACGTGTTTGCTACTCATTCCGCGACGGTTCCATGGCAGAAAAGCATTCTGGGTCTATCTGGACTCCTAAAAATATAACCGCTCGCTTCGCTCGCACGTGTTTGCTGCTCCATCCGCGACGGTAATGTGTCAAAAAACATTCCGGGCCTATCTAGACTCCTATAAACGAAAGCGCTCGCTTCGCTCGCACATGTTTGCTACTCCATCCGCGACGGTTCCGTGGCAGAAAAGCATTCTGGGTCTGTCTGGACTCCTAAAATATAACCGCTCGCTTCGCTCGCACGTGTTTGCTGCTCCATCCGCGACGGTTCCGTGGCAGAAAAGCATTCTGGGTCTGTCTGGACTCCTAAAATCTAACCGCTCGCTTCGCTCGCACGTGTTTGCTACTCCATCCGCGACGGTTTCGTGTCAGAAAAGCATTCTGGGTCTGTCTGGACTCCTAAAAACATAACCGCTCGCTTCGCTCACACGTGTTTGGTCACAATAACTAACGTTACCTACTCCATCCGCGACGGTTCCGTGTCAGAAAAGCATTCTGGGTCTGTCTAGACTCCTAAAAATCTAACCGCTCGCTTCGCTCGCACGTGTTTGCTACTCATTCCGCGACGATTTCGTGTCAGTAAAGCATTGTGGGTCTGTCTGGACTCCTTAAAATATAACCGCTCGCTTCGCTCGCACGTGTTTGCTACTCCATCCGCGACGGTTCCGTGGCAGAAAAGCATTCTGGGTCTGTCTGGACTCCTAAAATCTAACCGCTCGCTTCGCTCACACGTGTTTGCTACTCATTCCGCGACGGTTCCATGGCAGAAAAGCATTCTGGGTCTATCTGGACTCCTAAAAATATAACCGCTCGCTTCGCTCGCACGTGTTTGCTGCTCCATCCGCGACGGTAATGTGTCAAAAAACATTCCGGGCCTATCTAGACTCCTATAAACGAAAGCGCTCGCTTCGCTCGCACATGTTTGCTACTCCATCCGCGACGGTTCCGTGGCAGAAAAGCATTCTGGGTCTGTCTGGACTCCTAAAATATAACCGCTCGCTTCGCTCGCACGTGTTTGCTGCTCCATCCGCGACGGTTCCGTGGCAGAAAAGCATTCTGGGTCTGTCTGGACTCCTAAAATCTAACCGCTCGCTTCGCTCGCACGTGTTTGCTGCTCCATCCGCGACGGTTCCGAGGCAGAAAAGCATTCTGGGTCTGTCTGGGCTCCTAAAATCTAACCGCTCGCTTCGCTCACACGTGTTTGCTACTCATTCCGCGACGGTTCTGTGTCAGAAAAGCATTCTGGGTCTGTTTGGACTCTCTAAAATATAACCGCTCGCTTCGCTCGCACGTGTTTGCTGCTCCATCTGCGACGGTTCCGTGGCAGAAAAGCATTCTGGGTCTGTCTGGACTCCTAAAATCTAACCGCTCGCTTCGCTCGCACGTGTTTGCTACTCCATCCGCGACGGTTTCGTGGCAGAAAGCATTCTGGGTCTATATGGACTCCTAAAAATATGACCGCTCGCTTCGCTCGCACGTGTTTGCTATTCCATCAGCGACGGCTCCGTGGCAGAAAAGTATTCTGGGTCTATCTGGACTTCTAAAAATATAACCGCTCGCTTCGCTCACACGTGTTTGCTGCTCCATCTGCGACGGTTCCGTGGCAGAAAAGCATTCTGGGTCTGTCTGGACTCCTAAAATCTAACCGCTCGCTTCGCTCGCACGTGTTTGCTACTCCATCCGCGACGGTTCCGTGGCAGAAAGCATTCTGGGTCTATATGGACTCCTAAAAATATAACCGCTCGCTTCGCTCGCACGTGTTTGCTGCTCCATCTGCGACGGTTCCGTGGCAGAAAAGCATTCTGGGTCTGTCTGGACTCCTAAAATCTAACCGCTCGCTTCGCTCGCACGTGTTTGCTACTCCATCCGCGACGGTTCCGTGGCAGAAAAGCATTCTAGGTCTGTCTGGACTCATAAAATCTAACCGCTCGCTTCGCTCACACGTGTTTGCTACTCATTCTGCGACGGTTCCGTGTCAGAAAAGCATTCTGGGTCTGTCTGGACTCATAAAATCTAACCGCTCCCTTCGCTCACACGTGTTTGGTCACAATAACTAACGTTACCTACTCTATCCGCGACGGTTCCGTGTCAGAAAAGCATTCTGGGTCTGTCTGAACTCCTAAAAATATAACAGCTCGCTTCGCTCGCACGTGTTTAGTCACAATAACTAACTTAACCTGCTCTTCATACTCCGAACTATTTATCAACCCTCATCTTAACTTATACGTGTCGGTGACCAAAAAAACCGCTGAACTTCGCTTTTTCAAACTTCAGTTTCCTTAACTTTGTTCTCCCGAACTTCACTTTCCACGACTTCAATTTCCTACGACATCGCTTTCCCAAGACACCGTTCTCCCAAGACACAGTTTTCCCACAATGTTTCTTTTTGCTTTTCCATAACCTCGGTTTCCCACGTCTTCGCTTTCCCAAGACTTCGCTCTCCCACGAGGCCTCACGTTACCTTGACGTGACGTTCTTTCCCTTAACGTCTCGCTTTCCTATAACACTGCTTTCCCTTAATACTGGCATTGCTAAACACAATAACTACTATACGAATTGTGATAAAAGTAGGTAGCAGGTAGCTAGAGACCCTAACAAATAAGCTACTTCTTATTCCGATATTCCTACGAGACTCGGACTTGCGCGGGTGAAACCGCGGGGCGCAGCTAGTAGTAGTATAATATAAAGTCACTTTTCGTCGTCTCTATATTCCTATGTCCCTTTGTATGCTTAGATCTTCAAAACTACGCAACGAATTTTGATACGGTTTTTTTAATAGATAGAGTGATTCAAGAGGAAGGTTTATATGTATAATATAATTTGACGACCTCTGTGGCGCGTCGGGCGAACACCCGACTGCGACGCAGAAGGTTGCGGGTTCGATTCCCGCCGGGAACAAGTATTTATGCTGACCTGGTTATCTGCTTCATGATGCTGACCATAAATTCTTGTTTCTGGTTCTGGGTGTTTCCTATATGTATAACTAGCTGCGCCCCGCGGTTTCACCCGCGCAAGTCCGAGTCTCGTAGGAATATCGGAATAAGAAGTAGCTTATTTGTTAGGGTCTCTAGCTACCTGCTACCTACTTTTATCACAATTCGTATAGTAGTTATTGTGTTTAGCAATGCCAGTATTAAGGGAAAGCAGTGTTATAGGAAAGCGAGACGTTAAGGGAAAGAACGTCACGTCAAGGTAACGTGAGGCCTCGTGGGAGAGCGAAGTCTTGGGAAAGCGAAGACGTGGGAAACCGAGGTTATGGAAAAGCAAAAAGAAACATTGTGGGAAAACTGTGTCTTGGGAGAACGGTGTCTTGGGAAAGCGATGTCGTAGGAAATTGAAGTCGTGGAAAGTGAAGTTCGGGAGAACAAAGTTAAGGAAACTGAAGTTTGAAAAAGCGAAGTTCAGCGGTTTTTTTGGTCACCGACACGTATAAGTTAAGATGAGGGTTGATAAATAGTTCGGAGTATGAAGAGCAGGTTAAGTTAGTTATTGTGACTAAACACGTGCGAGCGAAGCGAGCTGTTATATTTTTAGGAGTTCAGACAGACCCAGAATGCTTTTCTGACACGGAACCGTCGCGGATAGAGTAGGTAACGTTAGTTATTGTGACCAAACACGTGTGAGCGAAGGGAGCGGTTAGATTTTATGAGTCCAGACAGACCCAGAATGCTTTTCTGACACGGAACCGTCGCAGAATGAGTAGCAAACACGTGTGAGCGAAGCGAGCGGTTAGATTTTATGAGTCCAGACAGACCTAGAATGCTTTTCTGCCACGGAACCGTCGCGGATGGAGTAGCAAACACGTGCGAGCGAAGCGAGCGGTTAGATTTTAGGAGTCCAGACAGACCCAGAATGCTTTTCTGCCACGGAACCGTCGCAGATGGAGCAGCAAACACGTGCGAGCGAAGCGAGCGGTTATATTTTTAGGAGTCCATATAGACCCAGAATGCTTTCTGCCACGGAACCGTCGCGGATGGAGTAGCAAACACGTGCGAGCGAAGCGAGCGGTTAGATTTTAGGAGTCCAGACAGACCCAGAATGCTTTTCTGCCACGGAACCGTCGCAGATGGAGCAGCAAACACGTGTGAGCGAAGCGAGCGGTTATATTTTTAGAAGTCCAGATAGACCCAGAATACTTTTCTGCCACGGAGCCGTCGCTGATGGAATAGCAAACACGTGCGAGCGAAGCGAGCGGTCATATTTTTAGGAGTCCATATAGACCCAGAATGCTTTCTGCCACGAAACCGTCGCGGATGGAGTAGCAAACACGTGCGAGCGAAGCGAGCGGTTAGATTTTAGGAGTCCAGACAGACCCAGAATGCTTTTCTGCCACGGAACCGTCGCAGATGGAGCAGCAAACACGTGCGAGCGAAGCGAGCGGTTATATTTTAGAGAGTCCAAACAGACCCAGAATGCTTTTCTGACACAGAACCGTCGCGGAATGAGTAGCAAACACGTGTGAGCGAAGCGAGCGGTTAGATTTTAGGAGCCCAGACAGACCCAGAATGCTTTTCTGCCTCGGAACCGTCGCGGATGGAGCAGCAAACACGTGCGAGCGAAGCGAGCGGTTAGATTTTAGGAGTCCAGACAGACCCAGAATGCTTTTCTGCCACGGAACCGTCGCGGATGGAGCAGCAAACACGTGCGAGCGAAGCGAGCGGTTATATTTTAGGAGTCCAGACAGACCCAGAATGCTTTTCTGCCACGGAACCGTCGCGGATGGAGTAGCAAACATGTGCGAGCGAAGCGAGCGCTTTCGTTTATAGGAGTCTAGATAGGCCCGGAATGTTTTTTGACACATTACCGTCGCGGATGGAGCAGCAAACACGTGCGAGCGAAGCGAGCGGTTATATTTTTAGGAGTCCAGATAGACCCAGAATGCTTTTCTGCCATGGAACCGTCGCGGAATGAGTAGCAAACACGTGTGAGCGAAGCAAGCGGTTAGATTTTAGGAGTCCAGACAGACCCAGAATGCTTTTCTGCCACGGAACCGTCGCGGATGGAGTAGCAAACACGTGCGAGCGAAGCGAGCGGTTATATTTTAAGGAGTCCAGACAGACCCACAATGCTTTACTGACACGAAATCGTCGCGGAATGAGTAGCAAACACGTGCGAGCGAAGCGAGCGGTTAGATTTTTAGGAGTCTAGACAGACCCAGAATGCTTTTCTGACACGGAACCGTCGCGGATGGAGTAGGTAACGTTAGTTATTGTGACCAAACACGTGTGAGCGAAGCGAGCGGTTATGTTTTTAGGAGTCCAGACAGACCCAGAATGCTTTTCTGACACGAAACCGTCGCGGATGGAGTAGCAAACACGTGCGAGCGAAGCGAGCGGTTAGATTTTAGGAGTCCAGACAGACCCAGAATGCTTTTCTGCCACGGAACCGTCGCGGATGGAGCAGCAAACACGTGCGAGCGAAGCGAGCGGTTATATTTTAGGAGTCCAGACAGACCCAGAATGCTTTTCTGCCACGGAACCGTCGCGGATGGAGTAGCAAACATGTGCGAGCGAAGCGAGCGCTTTCGTTTATAGGAGTCTAGATAGGCCCGGAATGTTTTTTGACACATTACCGTCGCGGATGGAGCAGCAAACACGTGCGAGCGAAGCGAGCGGTTATATTTTTAGGAGTCCAGATAGACCCAGAATGCTTTTCTGCCATGGAACCGTCGCGGAATGAGTAGCAAACACGTGTGAGCGAAGCAAGCGGTTAGATTTTAGGAGTCCAGACAGACCCAGAATGCTTTTCTGCCACGGAACCGTCGCGGAATGAGTAGCAAACACGTGTGAGCGAAGCGAGCGGTTAGATTTTAGGAGTCCAGACAGACCCAGAATGCTTTTCTGCCACGGAACCGTCGCGGAATGAGTAGCAAACACGTGTGAGCGAAGCGAGCGGTTAGATTTTAGGAGTCCAGACAGACCCAGAATGCTTTTCTGCCACGGAACCGTCGCGAATGGAGTAGCAAACACGTGCGAGCGAAGCGAGCGCTTTCGTTTATAGGAGTCTAGATAGGCCCGGAATGTTTTTTTGACACATTACCGTCGCGGATGGAGCAGCAAACACGTGCGAGCGAAGCGAGCGGTTATATTTTTAGGAGTGCAGACAGACCCAGAATGCTTTTCTGACACGAAACCGTCGCGGATGGAGTAGCAAACACGTGCGAGCGAAGCGAGCGGTTATATTTTAAGGAGTCCAGACAGACCCACAATGCTTTACTGACACGAAATCGTCGCGGAATGAGTAGCAAACACGTGCGAGCGAAGCGAGCGGTTAGATTTTTAGGAGTCTAGACAGACCCAGAATGCTTTTCTGACACGGAACCGTCGCGGATGGAGTAGGTAACGTTAGTTATTGTGACCAAACACGTGTGAGCGAAGCGAGCGGTTATGTTTTTAGGAGTCCAGACAGACCCAGAATGCTTTTCTGACACGAAACCGTCGCGGATGGAGTAGCAAACACGTGCGAGCGAAGCGAGCGGTTATATTTTAAGGAGTCCAGACAGACCCAGAATGCTTTTCTGACACGAAACCGTCGCGGAATGAGTAGCAAACACGTGCGAGCGAAGCGAGCGGTTAGATTTTTAGGAGTTCAGACAGACCCAGAATGCTTTTCTGACATGGAACCGTCGCGGATGGAGTAGGTAACGTTAGTTATTGTGACCAAATACGTGCGAGCGAAGCGAGCGGTTATATTTTAAGGAGTCCAGACAGACCCAGAATGCTTTTCTGACACGAAACCGTCGCGGATGGAGTAGCAAACACGTGCGAGCGAAGCGAGCGAAGCGAGCGGTTATATTTTAAGGAGTCCAGACAGACCCAGAATGCTTTTCTGACACGAAACCGTCGCGGATGGAGTAGCAAACACGTGCGAGCGAAGTAAGCGGTTATATTTTAAGGAGTTCAGACAGACCCAGAATGCTTTTCTGACACGAAATCGTCGCGGATGGAGTAGCAAACACGTGCGAGCGAAGCGAGCGGTTATATTTTAAGGAGTCCAGACAGACCCAGAATGCTTTTCTGACACGAAACAGTCGCGGATGGAGTAGCAAATACGTGCGAGCGCAGTGAGCGGTTATAATTTAAGGAGTCCAGACAGACCCAGAATGCTTTTCTGACACGAAACCGTCGCGGATGGAGTAGCAAACACGTTCGAGCGAAGTGAGCGGTTATATTTTAAGGAGTCCAGACAGACCCAGAATGCTTTTCTGACACGAAACCGTCGCGGATGGAGTAGCAAACACGTGCGAGCGAAGTGAGCGATTATATTTTAAGGAGTCCAGACAGACCCAGAATGCTTTTTTGACACAGAACCGTCGCAGAATGAGTAGCAAACACGTGCGAGCGAAGCGAGCGCTTACATTTCTAGGAGTCCAGATGTTCTTTTGACAAATTACCGTCACGGATGGAGAAGGTTAGGTTAGGTCCCCTCCCCCTTTCCTCTCCTCCGCTTTTCCTCTCCTCCCCCTTTCCTTTCCTTCTCCTTTCCTCTTCTCCCCATTTCGTCCCCTCCCTCTTTCATACCCTTTCTCTTTCCTGTCTTCCCCTTTCCTCTCCTCCCCCTTTCCTCTTCTCCCCATTTCGTCTCTTCCCTCTTACATCCTCTTCCTCTTTCCTATCCTCCCCCTTTCCTGTGCTCCCCCTTTTTATTTTTCTTACCCTTCTCCCCTTCATCACTCTCTCCGCCTCCGCCCAACTACAACCTTTTAAAATATATTTTGAGTCCTGATCCCGTAAGTCCAGATCCCGTGGGAATATCGGGAAAAAAGTAGCCTTTGTGTTAATTCAGGTCTCCAGCTATCTACTTACTGATTTTCACCGCAATCTGTTCGGTAGTTTTTGCGTAAAGGAGTAATCCCGTAAGTCCCGATCCCGTAGGAATATCGGGATTAAAAATAGCCTATGTGTTAATCCAGGTCTTTGGCTATCTACATACCGAGTTTCAACGCATTCGGTCCAGAAGTTTTTTGCGTGAAAGAATAATCCCGTAAGTCCCGATCCCGTGGGAATATCGGGATAAAAAGTAGCCTATGTGTTAATCCAGGTACTCAGCTATCTAAATACCGAGTTTCAACGCAATCGGTCCAGTAGTTTTTGCGTGAAGGAGTAACAAACATACACACACACACACACACACACATACACACATACACACAAACTTTCACATTTATAATATTAGTAGGATAGTAGGATAGTAGGATAAGTACATAATGCACAATAATTAAAAATATAAATACATATCCATAGAGAAAAAAATGTGTCATTAAATATTTATAACTTCTTATTTCGTATAATGGTATTACCGAAATGCAAATTGAGTGGAACGGAAGTACCAAGTAATCGTGTTTATACTAATCAATATGATTTTATAAACGGTGGTTATATAGAATAAATAATTAGCGCCAAAAAACATTATATAATTAATTAAACACCATGGTTGTACTCAAATTTTAAGACGCCAAAAGTTTTGAGACAATAATTCGCCCTTGTTCTTTATATGCGTATGGAGAAAGAAGAAGTTCACTTGTAACGCTTTCACATTAGTTTTTTTGAATAGATCCCCATCAAATCTACAATTTATATGAAACCAACTTTTATCTTTCGAATAAAAGACAATCATTGAAATCGGATCTTTTAACTCGGAGATATCTTTTCGCCACCATTTTGTTTTTTTCCACTTTTATCAAAAATCCCCGAAGGCAAAAAAATCTATTTATAAAGAGGAAATATTTGATTGCTTTTTTGTTTGCATTGAATAAGCTCCATAACAACTTGACCGATTTTGATGAAACTTCATTACATAGTATAAAACAAAGTCACTTTCCGCTGTCTGTCCCTATGTATGCTTAAATCTTTAAAACTACGCAACGGATTTTGATGCGGTTTTTTTTAATAGATACAGTGTTTCAAGAGGAAGGTTTAAATGTATAATACATGCATAATATAGCCGTGCGAAGCCGGGGCAGGTCGCTAGTGGTATGATAAATCATAAAACCTTTTTGTCATTTACTTTAAATTATGTTAACTGAAGCGATTACCTTTTTTGAACTTTTTACCTTTTTATTTTATGATTATATTATACTATTATTTTTAAAGCAATGCAAAAACACTGTTGACAATTTCAGAGTAGCACTGTAATATTTTCTGCGCGACAGGTTCTGACTACTGAAGTAACTTTTAGATTTGTAGCTTTCATATTTATTTTACGATCTCACTTACCTAAGTTAAAAAATCGAAAATAAGTAAGTTAGTATATTAAATACTAGCTGTAGCTGATGCTAATACATAAAGATGAAGAAAATTGTAACATTCATACAATGCAAAAATACTCTTTGGTTTTGGAATAGAGTGTAACAAAGTCAGGTTTCGTATAATGTAAAGGTAAAATTAGAGATTCAAACTAATCCCTACTGTATTTTAAAACAAACAAGCGGACAACTTCTATAAAATTAAAGGACATTGTCCAGTAACCTTCACCTTTTGTACCCGGGACCAAACCGCGGCTATAACTTAATTCCTTTAAGGTCTGATTTTGGTCATCTCCTTTAATGTGAATTTGGATTTCTAGGGTTCCGCCGGACGAGGCTGGAAACCCCTGTAATTACATTTGTCCCGCTGTCAAGGTGAGTGTTGCGTTGTTTGATCTCGGCTTATTAAGGTATTAGGAGGGTACAGTTGTTTCATTTTAAGTTACTTATCTGGTTTGTTTTACGGTGACACATACATTTTTTAAACAAGGAGTGCCAAAAAAATTACCGTCGAGTCAAAACAATAACAAATTTTCATCGAAATTAGAAGTTTACATTTTTTATACGCATACAGAGGTTCCAACTTTTTTTTACAAATGATATAATATGTGAGCTTTTTACCATTACTACACCTCATCATCATCCGAGCGATGTTCCCGGTTGCATCCCTCTCGGGAACCCGGGGTCCGCTTTCCTACTTTTACGCCTCCACTTCGCACGATCTTCGGCATCCTGGTTAGTAAGGCCATTTGCACGCATATCACCCTTTACGACGTCAAGCCAGCACTTCTTGGGTCTACCCAGTCTGCCACGGCCCGGCGGAGGCGCCATGGCAAGACATTTGTTCCCCACGTAATTAGCCGGTTTTCGCAAGACGTGACCGTACCAGCGTAGGCGACATTCTTGCAATTTATCTGCAATGTCTCGGACATGAAGGCTGCCCCGGATGCGGGAGTTCCTGACGCGATCTTTTCGCGTCACTCCACACATCCAGCGCAACATCTTCATCTCCGTGACACGCAGCTACCATTACTACACCTGCCTGATGGTAAGTGACGATGCGGTCTAATATATAGCAAGCTTTTCTAAATGATACCTGTTCAAGTGTTCGCTCATGACTTAATAAATAAATAAATATAAATATTGCAGGACATTCCACACATCGCCATCTAGCCCCAAGCAAGTAACTACACTTGTGTTATGGGTGCTAGACAACGGATATACTACTTATATAATTTTCTTTTGTAAATATGTACTTACAATACATAGAAACAACCAGACCACAGACAAATATCTAAGTATAAATACTTGTCTGAGGCGGGAATCGAACCCGCAACCCTAGTTTGGCAATCCGGCATGGTGACCATTGTGCCAACTGGGTCGACTTGAAGATCTCTTAATTATACACATCAAAGACGGACGCAGTCATCTGATTCCATTCCCTTGCTGTGCGAATAAGGAATGACGAAGCAAAACGCATAGGGTGTCTGAAATTTCCTCCATAAATCGGTCTCGCAAATCAGTTTGCCTGTTTGTTAAAAGTTGCCTGGAAGAGATCACTTTTAGCGATAAGGCCGCCCATTGTGCAATATTGTTTGGTTTAATATTGTTTTTGTAGCAGGAGTTTATGTTAGAATTAAAGTTAAATGTGGTACTATAAAGAGTTTATATGTCTATCTTTTGCCTGGCTATATGACGAAAGAAAAAACTTGTCATTATCCAAGCAAATAAAATAAATAAAAATTGCAGGACATTCCACACATCGCCATCTAGCCCCAAGCTAAGTAACTAGACTTGTGTTATGGGTGCTAAAAGACAACGGATATACTACTTATATACTTTTCTTTTGTAAATATATACTTAATATACATACAGACAACCGGACCTCAGACAAATATCTAAGCATAAATACATGTCTGAGGCGGAAATCGAACCCGCAACCCTGTGTTTGGCAGTCCGGCATGGTGACCGTTGTGCCAACAGGGTCGTCAAAATATTACATTTCAAACTTTAAATTTCCACCTCGTCCTTTTCGAAAGATTTTTATTAAAAAAATCTCATATCCTGTCAGAAAACAACACCTTAAAAAAATAGAATCCAATTTAATAAGAAAGGGTATCCGTGATAAGCTGAGTGAGCAAGTGGCATAAAATAATTCCGCGAGACCCAACCCCCAAGTCAATATTGACAGAGTCCTTTATTTCGCTGCTCTTTGAAACCGAAATTACCTTACATTTTGTAAAATGCCGATGACGTTTTGACGAACAACCTAATTTTAACTTTATCTAGTCCCAAGTTATAGTGCGGTAACGTTAAGAGGGTTTCAAATCGCGTATTTATCAAAAGGAAATAGCTCTTTTTCCTTGCCTTGTTCCAATTCCTTACTCCTTGTTCCATCACCTTGTGTGTATTTAATTATTGATTAAACTTGGCTTATCTGTGACTATATCTTCTTTTTAACTTTTTTTTTAAACTGTTATACGTTAAAGTTTTACCTTTTTTGAAATAAAAAAACATGTTAAGCTAGAATACAAAGTATTCAATCGATTGCATGACATCAATAAAATTATGTCGCAATTTAAAGAATAAAAACAGGTATGCCCCTGAACGAATATTCTGACAAAAAAAAAGGGTGCGTGTACTTATGTACGCGCGTGAGAAGTTATACTTCTTTGGCATTAAAAAAAAAAAAAAAAATTAAAAAAAAAAAAACTCGTCCGACAAAAAAAAAAAAAAAAATAAAAAAAAAAAACTTGTCCGACAAAAAACTCGTCCGGCAAAAAACTCGTCCGACAAAAAACTCGTCCGACAAAAAACTCGTCCGACAAAAAACTCGTCCGACAAAAAACTCGTCGGGCAAAATACTCGTCCGACAAAAAACTCTGGACTGGAAAAGGATTGTCAACACAATCAATAAAGTTCAATTTAGATTTAAACAACTTCTCCCGTGAGAATTTTGTGTGACGTGAGAATATTGTGTCTCGCTTTTGTAAAATTTCACTCTCATCATTTTTTCATAACGCGCCTAAAGAAGTATAACTTCAAAAAGTCATTTGTCTAAGAACTTTTTGGTTCGAAAACTTACGATTTCTAAAAAATAATTTTGACAGTTCGTTAGCCGCGCACTTTTTCAACGTAGATTTACTAACGCTGACTGTTTTAATGAATAGTTTAGGACGGATGTCCTTTTTGTTTGAATTATTTGACCGTAATTTTGTTTAGTAGGGTTGGGCCCGGTGACTAAGCAATTGTGGTCGGGTTCTTTATTTGTTTTTAAGTAGCATTATTATAAGTGAATTATAATGTTAGAAGTGTTTTACCGCAAAAAAAGCGTCCTTACGTTTTGTTCTGAATTGTTCTAATTTAGTTTTGGTACAGACCGAAATAATGTCTATAAATAAGCTTGTGCTTTTGATGACATATTTCTGCGGATATTTGATCTATCTCTTTATATATATGGGCGGGTGAAACCGCGGGGCGCAGCTAGTTTCGACTA
Source organism: Idaea aversata (assembly GCA_907269075.1). Lineage (NCBI taxonomy): Eukaryota > Metazoa > Arthropoda > Insecta > Lepidoptera > Geometridae > Idaea > Idaea aversata. The sequence goes on from OU026109.1 coordinate 3,396,382, forward strand.
AATGTAATTTTTAGGGTTCCGTACTTCAAAAGGTAAAAAAGAAACCCTTATAAGATATTTCTCGTGTCCGTCTGTCCGCGTGTCACCATCACCACCGATTTTCCCAGGAATGGGTGGACCTAGCAAGTTGAAATTTATTTCAGATACTGAGGTCTATAGTTCCTATTAGGTGTATAAAAATCAAGGACCTAAGTCAACACTATAAAAAGATATGGGCAAAATTAGATTTTTGAAGTTATACTTCTATAGGCGCGTTATGAAAAAATGATGAGAGTGAATTTTTATGATGCGCGCGCAGCACCGTCACACGGAAAATTCACATGTTGAAGCTGCAGACGGATTTTTGTGCTGCAGCCCACGGCCAAAAGACCCTGGCTGGATTTAGAACCCTACGGTGGGCCTCAACGTTTGTTGCCGACTGTACCTACTAAATGGGATGGGATGAGTTGGGTGGAATGAGTCGGGATGGGATGTGTTGGTAAGGGATGAGTTGGGATGGGATGAGTTGGAATGGGAGGAGTTGGGGTGGGATGAGTTAGAATGAAATTAGTTGGGGTGGGATGGGATGGTGGACGGACGTAAAGACAGACGGACGTATAACTTCTCACGCGCGTACAAAATAAGTACTCGCATCCATTTTTTTTATTTTTTTTCGGTTCGAGCTCTCTTGAGTACCTATCCATTCTCTGAGATGTTTAAAGTGAGATCAGAACCAAATATGCAATACAATATGTGACCTCAATAAATATGTCAACATCGAAACACATTTTATGACCATCAATCTTTTGAACAATGTACAGTAAATGTACAGTCAGGTTTAGAAGTGTTAGGAATGTTTTTGACTTGATAACGTCTAATAAATTGATGGAACACCTGCATTCACAAAAAAATGTTACGGTAATATTGTGTCCCGTTAGGAAACAGTATTTAATAATAATATCTGGGCTTGTGTTATGGCGACGAGTGACGAATAAAAGACTTATATAAAAGAAAAAATATATAAGTAGGTACTTATAAAGAAAAAGAAAACAATTTTTTATCATTTCCTTATTTCACGTAAAATTATCGTCCGTACCTACTTTACAGACAACTTTTTTTATTAATATTATTATTTGTTTGTTATATGTCCTATATCACGGGACTATGGAGTCCCGGACCTTTGGAAGGGGTGCGTGGGGCCGAAGCCAACACGTAGAGGCCCTTTACAATAACAAGTTTAATGGCAAAGTATGATGTGGACATCAAACCGGCGATTATCCCTGTCTGCACTATAAAATGCAGCCAAGGACAACCTTCGGTTTGAATAGAACTATTGATAAACTACAGGAGAAAACTACTACTTATTGTGATGGGATGATAGTGGACTGGATACTGGGGAACTATGGGTACTATGGCGCCTGCCGTAACAATGTTCAACAAACACGTAAAAGTGGCAGGCTGAGACTCGCCAACTCTCAAACTGGGCCACCCTAATCAGCTGAGTAAATTACAGCAAGGGGGCAACAGGGACGAGAGTGGCTAAAGGATAGTGACGCCACACTGGGTTTTAAACTCAGGTCACGGGCTCCCTGAGGGTCCAGCCTACCTGGCCCACTCACCACTTACGTATGGCATATATCCTTCGAATATACTCTTGCGACTCCACTCTGGACGGCCGGTGAAGGCAAGCCAGAGGCGGGGGACCGCTTCCTCGTCATTGTTCACTCCGATCAGCCAACTAAGGCCAGCCGGAGATGAGGAACGGTTGCTTCCCCCAGGAGCACTCTGGACCGCGGGGTCGCTACTCCCCGTCACCTCGCCTCAAGGTGCCCTGCGGGCTTATTATTATTATTATTATAAAAACAGTTCACAACTAGGGTTTAGGTCCCGGGATGTCTCATATTTCGATGTCATGGGACTATTCGTAATTTAAGATTGTCGAAATTGTTAGGTTCTCCTTGTCCGGGGGGATTATTACAAAAATCAGAAACAGATTGTCGGACAAAGCGGTTGACGCTCTGATTTATTAAAAAAAAATATCAGCATGAAGTGTAATTAATGTTTTAGTTAATTATTTAAAAGACAAATCTGTAAATATGAAAATTAACAATCTTAAAAGTCTCAAAGTTCCGGGAATTCCTGGGACATTGATTGTAGGCTGTCTCATGTCCCAGGACTTTGAAATTGGCGGGAATACACAAACCATATTCACAAGTTTCACAACACTAACGTGAAAACATAAAGAACTCACAATAAAACAAAGCTAACCTTAAATTTTCAAGTTAACTTTACTGAAGCCTTAACAATAAAATTAGAAGCGTTAGTACATACTAAAACACGTAGCGAATGTTCTCAACAAACTTTCACATTAAAACTTTTGTATGTAACAGTACATTTAACTGGAACGTTTTGAACTGGACCTTAATAAATACTCGAAAAAAGGTACAAAGCGTTCTCATTCAGATCAAAAAAATCCAAAAAAAAAAAATAGACTGACAGACGGACAAGAGAGTGATCTTATAATGGTTCCTTTTTGTACCATTTGAGGAACGGTAACCTAAAAAGAATCGGTTTAATTGTCTTCGAGTAATAGGTGAATTTAAAAAAATCACTACATAGTATAAAATAAAGTCACTTTTCGCCGTCCCTATGTCCCTATTTCCCTTTGTATGCTTAGATCTTTAAAACTACGCAACGGATTTTGATGCGGTTTTTTTTAATAGATAGAGTGATTCAAGAGGAAGGTTTATATGCATAATACATGCATAATACAGCCGTGCCAAGCCGGGGCGGGTCGCTAGTACCTGATAAATTGAAAACTCTTTTTTTGAAGCAGGTTCAAATTTCAAATTTCTTTATTTCTTTCAATGCTTATGTATTTACATACACATGATCACTTGAAATAGTCTTAAAAACTAAGTTAGGATGTGTGCCTTCGGAACGCGCCCACCAATGAGAAGAAGGCACAAGAAACTCATGGGGTTTTTTTTATGTGATCACGCTCACAAAGGTCAATATTACAAATATTTGAAGGTATTATTTGAAATGGAGCAATTAAAGTCACATCCATGGATTCTTATCATTAAGGTACGAAGAGGTATCATAGTATGCCTTACCGCACAATTTATGCTTTATAAAAGTTTTGAATTTGTTAATGGACATGTCATATACATCTTTAGGTAATTTATTATAATAGAGCACACATGTACTATTAAACGACCTGCTTATTTTCCGGAGCCTACTACCGGGCAAGGTCAGCTCATCCCTGTTTCTTAAGTTGAAATTATGAATATCGCTATTTTTGCGAAAAATATCAGGATTTTTGTGAACGTAGAGCAAGTTTTCGTAAATATATTGTGAATAGAGCGTTAATATATTTATCTCTTTAAATTTTTCTCTAAGTGATTCCCTGGGGCCCATCTTATAGATAGCTCGGACAGCTCTTTTTTGTAATATAAAAATAGCATCAATATCTGCAGCACACAGGTTATATTCATACTCATTCGTTTGGATGCATAATACATTTGTATAAAGATCACTTTGTATCGTCTTAAAAACACAAACGTATTTCGAATTCGCAAGTTTATTTATTTAAGTTTATAATTTAATTTTAACATTATTTTTTATCACAGTTGCTCATAAAGTGGATCTTATTAAACCGCTTTTAGGCTCATAATGCAACGTATTATACACGCGTGCGATAAAAAAAAATCCAACTAGTGGTAAAATAATACGTTATCCCGATAAGTTAAATACGTATCTTACTGCTAATTACATATTAGGTAGATGAAACATTCTTAGTTTATCTGGGTTATACTGTTTTGATGTATAGAAAAAAGGTACCATCAAAGAGTTTTTAGGCCTTGCTGGCTTAAAACTCTTTGTTTGTACCTTTTTTCTTCTTTTCAAAAGGTTGTCTCTAAAGTCTGATAACGAACGATAATTTTACGTGATAACGTCTTTGAAAACAATTAATTATTGAGTTTTGTTTTTATTTTGTTTTTTCTTTAGGTACATAAATATATTTTTTCCTTACTATTTATATAATTATAAAATTATTTCTTCTTTTCAAAAGGTTGTCTCTATAGTCTGATAACGAACGATAATTTTACGTGATAACGTCTTTGAAAACAATTAATTATTGAGTTTTGTTTTTATTTTGTTTTTTCTTTAGGTACATAAATATATTTTTTCCTTACCATTTATATAATTATATAATTATAAAATTATATAATTTTTTACTAACTTTTTATTTAATACTAGCTGAGCCCCGCGGTTTCACCCGCGTAATAATTTTCTACGAAATTTCCTTAATTTTTTCTTTCATAAGAACCTTCTCCTGACAATAACAAACACAACAAAAAAAGAATTGGCCAAATTGGTCCAGGCGTTGTTGAGTTATGCGCTTACCAACACATTTTGCGATTCATTTTTATATATAAGATTTCGGATGTTGACTATGCATTGATTGATTATTATTTTACCTACTATCTGTACGCCATTGTATGGGTAAATATGAAGAAACATTATCCTATTATGTAACACCAATAGGTACCATGATTAATGCAAAAAAAAAAAAGTGTGTGTGTCAGCTCCGACGCACGACTGGAGTTTACTCCTTAAGTACGAGTATCTAACCATACGCAAAAAGAGTTTTAGATGAAAAAAAAATTGTCGTCCGACATTTGTCGTCCGACAAATAATCGTCCGACAAATAGTCGTCCGACATTTGTCGTCCGTCAATAGTCGTCCATTAAAAATAAAAACGTGACCAAAAACGTGACCGATTTTCGTTACTTGTTAGTAGGTTTTACCCTTCGGATTTTTCTCATACCGGGCGCCTTATATATGAAAATCGATTCTTAAGGAGTAAACTCCAATAAATAATTCTGATTCTGATAAATTTAACTTCTAACTAAAAATTTTATCTACGAGTACCCAAATATAACAAAGATAAATATTTTGGTTGTTTGTTTGAATTAAATTGGCTCCGAAACTACTGGACCGATTTAGATGAAACTTGGTATGTGGATACATTGATTAATTTGGGAGTGCTATAGGTTACTTTTTATCTCAAAATTCCTACGATGTCTAGACTTACGCAGGTGAAACTGCGGGGCGCAGCTAGTAAAAAAATATACGCGATGAAATGAGAAATTCCTTTTTTTGAAGTTAGTTAAAAAAACACAAACGTATTGAAAATTTTCGTCTTTTTTGATGTTGGTCAAAAATAGTCATCGTGATACGCTAATCCGATCTTTATTCCAAAGGATTTACAGTAGAAAATCAAATGTATTTTTTGCAAAAAGGTAGCATATTTTTTTTTTGTTAAATTTCAATGGCAGGATGCACATCAATATTGATTTTAAAAATTCCATTGAAGAGTTTTTGCCGCCAAAAAAAGGCGTGTCGTTTTCGTGTTTATGTTTATTTAACAATTTCAATGACGTTTTAGGGTTCCGTACCCAAAGGGTAAAAACGGGACCATATTACTAAGACTTCGCTGTCCGTCCGTCTGTCTGTCACTAGGGTGTATCTCATGAACTATGATAGGTAGAGAGTTGAAATTTTTATAGATTATGTATTTCTGATGTTGCCGCTATAACAATAAATACTAAAAACTATATAAAATAATAAAAAAAAATTGAGTATATTTTAAGAATTTTAAGTTATTTTCATGTTTATTATTTTTTAAAGCAATGTGTTTTTTGTTAATGATAGTCCCAAAAGGGCAGGCAAAAGATTCTTAACCTATACAGGCTTGTCTATCATACAATTATTTTTTAGTGTTTTTTGCTCGATATGTAACGATCCTAATGGTACGGAACCCTTCGTGCGCGAGTACGACTCGCACTTGACCGGTTTTTTACTTTTTAAGGTACGGAACCCTAAAAATCCGTAAATTTATTTATTGCACTTCAGGAATTGATCCTGCAACACTTTACGCGCAGGAGGGTGTTCGGCCACTACGTCACAGTAGTTGTCAAATATGCCCAACATTAGTTTTTCTCTCACAAGACTCTATTATCTAGAAAGGGGTACAAATAAATATTTACAAAACAAATAATATCAAATATCAAAAAATATGTTTTATACAGTGTGTTACGAAAACCCTGTGATCACTCTCAGTAGGTACCTACTGAGAGTGATCACAGGGTTTTCGTACACAGTACACAGAAAAAAGGTATCTTGAACAGAGACATGTGATACGCTAGTAATTGTAGTTCAATGATCTTGAAGCAAAAAGGAATCCTCTCCCTCCGCTAGAGAGTTATTAAAGATTTTTTTTAGTTTTTTTTTTTTTAAAACGTAATTTGAATTACCTAGAGTTTGGGGAGTTTTTAAAAATATGAAAACACCGCGTTATTCACAACGCTCGCTGAAAATTTGAGGATTTTCTCAAATTTTCAAAAATCCTGCCAAGTACTGCTATAAAATTAAAACCAACTGGTGTCTCTTATTCTGTTAACCGTACACAAATTATTTCAGAGCTAAAAGGAACCAAATCATTTTATATTGGGTAGGTACTATTTTTAATAGTAGATTATGCATAAAAGGCATAAAGCAATGGCTTATGTTGTGGGTGGCATATTGAACCCCGAGTGTAACGAGGGACTCTCGGGTTAACTCCCGAGCGGAGCGAGGGAGTTTAAAGTTAACTCCTGAGCAAAGCGAGGGAGTTAAGTAGAGTCCTGAGTGAAGCGAGGGGTTCAAGCCGCCCAAGACGAAGACATGCTTTATCCCGAGGTGCATACTCTACTTTTCATACCGTCAGTCGATTTTTTTTTAAATTATTGTGGTGGCCAGTTCCCTACTTGAAAAAAAACCACTTTAAAAAAAAATGGGGCAATTGCAATGAGATGGTAACATGATGGTAAATATTTGGTAGGTATTATAGGCAAAACCTATTTGCTTAGACCTAACGTAACAATCAAAATAAAAAACATTTATCGTGGCCTGCTAGATTTTTGTAGACCAATGAAATGACTTATTATAAATAAAACCTATTTGCTGAGACCTTCAAAATTAAAACCAAGAGTTTTCACACGAATTTCAACGTTCCAAATTCAAATAACTTTATTCCCTTGGGAGTTTCATACAACATTATCTCCCTTGGGAATAAAGTCTTGCTTTAAGTTGAGGTTAATAGGGCTTTAATCCGTGAATAAAGTTCTGCAGGTGTGAAAAATAAATATGTTTGGAATTCTTGGAAACCAATTTGGTTGTAGATGTTAGATTTTTCATTTAAAATACCTACTGAGCCGAAGGAACAAAATCGCGGAGCTGGCCATATGCCTGAAGTTTCAAAATTATTTCAATATTTATATTATTATTTAATATTTCAATATTTAAAATTATAAAAAAATATTTATAAAAAAACCTTCTCGTACCTACCTAAAGGGACTAGAGGTTTTCGTTACACGCTGTATATCATTTGTTCCCAATTTGTACAAATATCTTGTAACGGTATACACAAGTGTCAGAATCAGAAACTTCTTTCAATTAAGATGTCGTACTCAACGTAGGGATGGGACATAGTGTCTATATTATTTATCGATATCGATAGTTTATCCTGTAGGAACTAATATCTTGTAACGGTACACACAAGTGTCAGAATCAGAAACTTCTTACAATTAAGCTGTCTTATAGAACGTAGGGATGGGACATGTATGTAATAACATCGATAACTTTATCTTAAAAAAATTACGGTAATAAATAGTTAAAAAGTTTTTGGAATGCACATGTTTTGTTTTGCTAAATTATGCCGGCAGAAAAGCATGTCTTGCATTTTTGCAAAAAAAAAAAAGCTTAGTTTTTGGCTATTTGTTGTGAAATTTATCATAATTATTGTGCAGCGCAGTACCAATAGGTATTCTGTGGCGGGCGCGTCGTGTAGGTATTTCTTTGCGCGGGACCATGAACTCGCGCCGATAATCGACTACAAATCCCAAATGATCGTAGCACATCGCATATAAGAAACATTTAAGTAACTGCTCATAGCTCTGAGAGTTTCTGAGTAAGCTGAAAAATGCAAATTTTTTTTCGTGTGCAAAAATTTGTTTGCACCTGCACCTTCAAAAAGCTTTTTCTGTTTTTCCTCTATGTCAGTTTCTAATCTGTTTATCTCATCAAAATATCGACTAAAATCCAAATCTATCGACAACAAAAACAGCACATCACTAGAAATCCGTCAAGCGTTTAGTCCACACACGGATATCGAATTTCAAAGTATGACCTCCATTTAACCGCGCCAAAAGTGTCCCATCCCTTTCACTCTCGTAGAAAGCAATAGGTTAAAAAGAGATAGTGACGTGGTAAGGATATATCGATAACTGTGAAGTGTTTCTATTCACAGGATACGATTTATATGGGAATTGTTTGGTGAAGATTGATGAGTTAGTATGATTCACTGATTCGCTGGAGATGATAGAAGGGAGAAAAAGTTTGCATCGAAACAACACGGCACAAGTTTTAGTAAAAAAAAAATAAATAAAAATTTAAAAAACCGACTTCAAAAAAACCTGAAAAGAAAAACTAACAAAACCTGAAAAAAAAAACCAAAAAGTGAAAAATAATCCATTTCGGGTCACTAAGACAGCAGATAACTTAAACATAAGTACTTACTTGAAAGTCTGACTGGGTTAGATTGAATGTTGAGAGGTATAAAGAAAACATGGTGTCACCCAGTCCGACTTCCAAGTAAGTACTTATGTTTAAGTTATCTGCTGTCTTAGTGACCCGAAATGGATTATTTTTCACTTTTTGGTTTTTTTTTTCAGGTTTTGTTAGTTTTTCTTTTCAGGTTTTTTTGAAGTCGGTTTTTTAAATTTTTATTTATTTTTTATTTAACCATTTTTAGTGCCACTGTCACTGAAAATTCTACTCCATGAGGCGAAAGCGACTGTTTCTTCAAATTGCAACCTGTAACTAATCGTAACCCATTGAAGAGTTTGGTAATAAGGTGTTTTCGGATGCCCCATTCATCCTTTTTGTGTATGGGCCACTTCTATTAGTGGAAATGGAAACCTGAGCAATTTGTTGAATCTCGCTGTGCAGATCTGTTCATCACTCCGAAGATCCTCATCAGATCTTCATTTAGGATAGGGTTTTCTATCAAAATTCATTCAAACCCAGTCCGGCGAGGCAAAAACGAATATTTTATTCAAATTGTAACCTGTAATCGTAACCGATTGAAGAGTTTTCTGATGAGAAGGTGGTTTCAGATATTCCATTTATCGGTAACTATTAGTTTATGGGCCAATTCTACTGGTGGAAATCGAAAAATGAGCAATTTGCTGCACTCTCGAGGTGCATTTCTGTTCATCACTTCGAAGATCCTCATCAGAACTTCATTTAAGATAGGGTTCTCTATTAACATTCATTCAAACCCAGTCCCGCGACTAAATTCGACTAAAATCTTTAAATTGTAACCTGTAATCGTAACTGATTGAAGAGTTTTCTGATGAGAAGGTGGTTTCAGATATTCCATTTATCGGTAACTATTCGTTTATGGGCCAAATCTACTGGTGGAAATCGAAAACTGAGCAATTTGCTGCACTCTCGAGGTGCAATTCTGTTCATCACTCCGAAGATTCTCATCAGATCCTCACCAAATTTTTATGGGACCACCCCTGAGGTATCACTTTTCGAACACAAAAAGAATCATCTCAATCGGTTGAGCCGTCTTCGAATGATCGCGTAACATACACACAAAAAAAAAAAAAAAAAAAAAAAAAACATACAGACGAATTGAGAACCTCCTCCTTTTTTGAAGTCGGTTAAAAATAAAAATTTGTCTTTAAAGGTTGTCTGTAAAGTCGGTTAACGAAAGATAATTTAATATTATAACTATACTAATATTATAAATCTGAAGAGTTTGTTTGTTTGTTTCAACGCGCTAATCTCAAGAACTACTGGCTCGAATTGAAAAATTATTTTGTGTTGGATAGTCCATTTATCGGGGAAGGCTACTTTTTATTTTGATATTTCCACGGGATCGAGACTTACGCGGGTGAAACCGCGGGGCGCAGCTAGTAAGTATATATTTACAAAAAAAAAAGTATATAAGTAGTATATCCGTTGTCTAGCACCCAAAACACAAGTCTAGTTACTTAGCTTGGGGCTAGATGGCGATGTGTGGAATGTCCTGCAATATTAATTATTTATTTATTTCGTTATTATTGAAATGCTCGAGGAAAATCTCAAGTCTATACCCACCTTTAATGGTTAATTAGTAAAGCAATCAAAGAGTCCCCTTTGACGATCGATCCCCATCAAGACGGCATCAATTCCCTTCAATTTAATTAATGTCCTCTGTGGTCTTTCCTGTCCCTTTGAGTGTCCGATAATTTGGCGATCTTTACAACATTAGACTGGGGGTTAATTTAGTATATCAACGGGTCCTCGCTTGTGAGGTCATTCCATGCAATGACGAGCGAAAATGATGTTTTTGATGATGAGGATTTTTAGGGTTCCGTTTCCAAACGGTAAAAACGGAACCTTATTACCTTCCGTTTTCAGTATTCTTTATTGGCTAAAAATGTAGGTACATAAGTTGGTGTTTTAACATTTTTCAGAGCCTATTACATTTTGCTACAGTTGCAGCATGCAAAAATATAAACACTAGGAATTAAGTCATAAATTAAATTCAATAAATAAAATATAAAAGTTAAAATAAAGTTAATAAAAATTATATAATAATAAAGCTATTGCATAGCGAACGCTCGGCCGAGCTACATGGTAGGCGGAGTGGGGGGTGTTAGGTTTTATTTTCGTTACGAAATTTCTTGATTCGGTCGCCCCGCCCAATGCCCGCGATAAAAGCTATGCAATAGCTTAATAATCATAAGAAAAAATGTCAAGTCAAGTTACACAAATCACAATTCATAAACAGTACTTAAGTTGCTCTTGGATAAGTGAACGCATTGCGCTAAATGCGGTCCTATGATTGGTCAATTTTATGCTGCTCTCTTCACTCAAGCGAATCAGCGTCTTATTTGCGGCTCTATGCGTTCGCGCGCACTATGCAATCTTATAGGGTTGATTGTGAATACGGGTGTAACTAGACTTAACTGTCTGTCCGTCTGTCTGTCTGTCTGTCACCAGGTTGTATCTCATGAACCGTGATAGCAAGACAGTTGAAATTTTCACCGATTATGCATTTCTGTTGCTGCTATAACAACAAATAATTACCAAAAACAGAAAAAAAAAAATCAGTGGGCTGCCTATACAACATAGTACTGAACCCTTCGTGCGCGAGTCGACACAATTTAAAACAAATATATGCGCGACAAATATTTGTGTACAGAAATAAAATATATATCTGTACTAAAATAATTGTTCGTTAGAGAATCGAACCCGCAATCTTTCGCCTCGCAGCGGAAAATCCCCCACAACGCCACATAGGTGGTCATCGTATTAATATGTATCTATATCTGAATTAATATTGTAAAAATATTTTTAGGGTTTCGCAACCCTAAAGTTAAAAAAAGGAACCCTTAAAAGATCGCTCTCTAGTTTTGTTTGTAACGAATAGGCTCCGAAACTACTAGACCAATTTTAATGAAACTTGGTATGAGGATGCATTGATTCATTGACAGTAACATAGGTTAGTTTTTATCCCGATATTCGCACGGGATCGGGAGTAATGCGGGTAAAATCGACTAATATTATAAAAAGGAAATATTTTTGTTTGTTTTTTTGTTTGTTTGTAACGAATAGGCTCTGAAACTACTAGACCAGTTTTGTTGAAACTTGGTATGAGGATGCATTGATTCATTGACAGTAACATAGGTAACTTTTTATCCCGATATTCCCACGGGATCGGGAGTTACGCGGGTTAACCCGCTTAGCGCTGCTAGTCATTTGTATTCAATGCTTACCTACTACTCTTACTTTCATTAAATTTGGCTCTTACTATGTCCATAAACCAAGGCCATGGAAAATATTCTTATAACAGAAAAACAAACATTAATTTTACTTAACAGGCTGGAAAACTTGTTATTTCTCACACGTAACGAAAAATATACTCGTATAACAAAAAAATGTCCTGCTATCAAAGGCCTCTAGTTTTCTAAAGTAGCCTATTTTCTTTATATTTTCGAAAAAGTAACTTTTGAAGTAATTCTTTGGCCATAAGTTTGGTTATTAACCCTACTGCTAACAATGTAATGAAATACTTCAGTGCAATGAATTGGGATCGGTTAATATAAGATTTTTTTTATAAAGCCCGAGATTAAATAAATGGGGGAGGGAAGGAGGTTCTCAATGCACGTGAAAAGTGGTTGTAACGAAGTTAGTCACAAAAACCGTGAAACGAAATACCGTAAGAGAAACGAATCTCCCAGATTATCTAATTAACAACAAAAATGACTTTTTTTTTAACTAAATTTTTAATGAATTAAATTTACCTACGGATATTTTTCACACAGTGTCATTTAGTCTTAAATTAAGCACAACTTTTTAATTATCATTTTTTTTTTAATTGAATTTTAATGAAAAAAATTTACGGATGTTTTTCACAGTGTCATTTTTTTAGTCTTAAATTAAGCACACCTTTTTTTAAATTTAGTAAAATTACAGCAGATAACAACCGCTTCACAACTTTTATGTAAGGTAAACCACGGGGTTCAACTAGTAAATCCTACTATCATATTTCCAACTAATCCTACTAATATTATAAATGTGAAAGTTTGTGTGTGTCTATGTATGTTTGTTACTCCTCCACACAAAAACTACTGGACCGATTGCAATGACACTCGGTATGTAGATAGCTGGATTAACAAATAGGCTTTTTACCCCGATATTTCCACGGGAGCGGGTGAAACCGCGGGGCGCAGCTAGTGAAAGTATAAAAATAAGAATTATTATCTACGTGAATCAAGCAAGAAATCAAGCACAGCTGTACTTACCTTATAATAACAATAAATATTTGCAAAAACATAATAAAGCCCGTATTCACACTCAACTCTATGAGATTGCATAGTGCGTGCGAACGCATAGAGTTGCAAATGTGACGTTGAGTCGCTAGAGTGAAGAGAGCAGACCAAAATTGACCAATCATAGGGCCGCATTCCAAGAGCAACTTCAGTACTGTTTGTGAATGGTCAAATAAACTTTGGGTGATACAAAAAATAGAATAGAAAATAATTTATTCAAACAAACACATGACATTAAAAACACACAAATAAGAAAAAAATAAGAAAAGTGAAACAAATTAGAAACAGTAAGAGATAGTTACAGAAAAAAGTAAATACAAAAAAAAAAACAGAAAATAGGATAAAATAACGTTTATTGGTCGTGGTCCGATCGCCGGAGTTCTATCAATCGAACCACGGGCAAATCAATCTGTCCGCAGTTCTGTCAATCGAACCACGGGCATATAAAACTGTCCGCAGTTAAATAAATAAATATAAATATAAATAAATATTTCAGGACATATTACACATCGCCATCCAGCCCCAAGCTAAGCAACTTAATGCTTGTGTTATGGGTGCCAGATAACGGATAAACTACTTATATACTTTTTTTTGTAAATATATACATATTATACTTAAAGGAAACACCCAGAACCAGAAACAAGAATTTATGGTCAGCATAAATACTTGTTCCCGGCGGGAATCGAACCCGCAACCTTCTGCGTTGCAGTCGGGTGTTCGCCCGACGCGCCACAGAGGTCGTCAAGTTCTATCAATCGAACTATCATTATAATAACGTCACTGAGAAATCGTGTGTTGCCCGAATGGGGAAAGCCTCAGCATGCAATGCTGTGTCAAATCCAGTGCTCGCAAATGTACAACACACAAGGACCTAAAACTGTATCCTTCCTCTGATAATCCTTGCTAAAGTAGGTATGTGGTTAAATCCCATAGCAATCTCCGCTAGAGTGGGTTTTCTTGTAACTTTATATTGTGAAAAATGTTTGGACCCCAATATATCCTAATGGTTCTGAAGGCTGGTGGCCTTTATTTCAGTTAAAAATACGTTGAAAAATTACTACAGTGGACCCCCGGTAATCCGGCAAACATTATGCAGGGCAGTGTCGGACTATCGAATTTGTCGGATTATAGAGCACTGCCTAAGACCTGCTTTCGCTTCTGGGTTTGTGACGACATTACTAGGTACTATACCTAATACACAATGAATAAATAGTAAACAATGAACGCACGCTAGGCCGTACCGCTATCACTAGTAGTCAAATTCAAACTAAGTAAAACAATGCATACGCGTCGAGCACAATAGCGGTGGCGCGTACGAGTTGTGACCTGTTCAAACCTGCGTGATCTATATGTATTAGCAAAGATTGTCAAACATACATGTAATTCTAAGTCATGTCGGATTACAGGGGGCGCCGGATTAGACAGGGGCCGGATTACCGGGGGTCCACTGTATTTTGTTTATTTAGCTTCGTTCCCATTCTAGGTAGGTGTATACTACAACTTTACCTTAACAATTTTTACTAGGTTCCAGTTTCTAATTTAAATACAAACTTCTCAAATAATGGATGCCAGTAAGAGTTCGCTATTACATGAAAAGGCCACCCTTTGTGTCACTCTAAGATCTGTTTTAGTTTATATTATTAGGGTTCCGTACCTCGATAGGAAAAAACGGAACCCTTACAGGATCACTTTGTTGTCCGTTCGTCCGTCTGTCTGTCTGTCAAGGTTCTTTTTCTCAGGAACGCGTGGATGAAGGTATGAAGCTGTACTTTTTTTATTTTTTTATAATTTTATTCTGCAATAAAATCTATCTATCTCAAATATTTTTATTCCACACTTTTTGACCCAAAACTTAACAAAAATGAAGTCATCTATCAACTTTACACCACATATCATATTAAAAAGATTAACGGCCAGTAAACATAATAAATCGACACCCACACACGGGCAAACCAATAAATTCCCAACAATATGCCTTATATTCTTACAAAAATGCGATCATTGTTCTACGGGAGGCGTTTTAAGGTGCACCGTGCACGGTCAAACGCGTCAAGCAAAAAACTGCGAACGAGTGTGAAGCTGTCAATATTTGAACGAACAATGCAAGACCGAAGCGCTTAGCTTTGTCAGATATAGGAAAACAATTCTTTAATCATTCAAAGTTCTGACTTATACAATGTGTTTCAGCGAAGGGTTTTTAATACGAAAGGAGGTTGTTCTAGACGTCTAGGCGATTAACTTTTGTTCTACGACTTTTGGAAATTCGAACATTTCGTTCGAAGTTTTTGTATGAAACTGCTGATTGTCAAGTAGAAATTCCCTTAGAATTATCGAAAAAAAAGTTCAAATTCGAGAGAAAAAAGAACCCCTTTGCTTAAACACATGGGATATCAACGCACAGTCCAAACTTATGGATGGATCGAACTAAAATTTGGCATTCAGACAACTGTTATGACGTAGGCGTACGCTTAAAAGATTATTTTAAGAAGATAGATTTTGTAAAATTCTATTTATACACAATAGAAGAAATAAAGGGTAAAATAAATAGCCCCAAGCTAAGCAACTGGGCTTGTGTTATGGGTGGTAGACAACAGATAGAATACATACTCGTTTATACTTTTTTTTAAATATATACTTAACTAGCTGCGCCCCGCAGTTTCACCCGCGTAAGTCTCGATCCCGTGGGAATATCGGGACAAAAGATTTAAGCATACAAAGGGATATAGGGACATAGGGACAGAGAAAGCGACTTTGTTTTATACTATGTAGTGATTAGTAAGATATACATGCTAAAAGCTAGTATACCTTAATAAATAAAATCTAGTTATTCACAAAATTCTGGCTGTGGCCACGTGTTTTGATCAATCTACGTTCGCTTTAAGATTGACGCGTAATTTGACCGTGTACTGAGCGACTTATAAGTTATATTCTCACAAAAACGCAATCATTGTTCTATTGGAGTCATTTTTTAGATAAACCCAACCACATTAGTTGAGCCTGCATTGTAGACCCCCCGGTGAGCTATTGTAGGGTCCAAAGAAATAAAAGGACCATGGTACAAAAGTAGGTTTGTGAGTTTTTATGGGTTTATTTCGGGTTTTAAATTAGATTATTGCCCTTTTTCTGGGGAACTTGATGATCGTTCGGGTTAAGCAACGTAAGACAAGGTCATTTTTTCGATGGGTGATGTAATTTTTTTTTAAAGATATCTTAGGGCTTTTTAGTCAATTTTTTATTTACACATAAAATTGCAAAAAAACTACAAACATTTGCTATTTTCTCTGATTTGCCTTAGTATGTTCGTGTCCAGGAATTGATTGACCAGAAACACTATCGATTAATACAAAAATATTTAATGATTTTTATTTTCTAAATTAACAGGTTCGATTCTAAGCTAGGGTTTTTGGAAATTAGAAAATCAGCAGATTTTTTAAAACAAAGATCATTCAGACGTACAGTAGATAAAACTTAAAAAATAAGTATTATCTTAAGGTTAATGACCACTCCGTGTAAGTAACAGCTGATTTTCAAGTAAACATAACCTCAGAATTTACAAAAAAAAGTTTAAACTTCTAAAAGTCGCAGAACAAAAGTTGTTGGTTTCGGTGCACAGAAGTCATGTGGCCCTTAAACGCTTGCTAATATAGGTACCAATAACCCTGGCTATTCTAGCTTATTCGAAAATTCACTTAAATTGCTTGAAATACCATAAAACACAAATATTGTTTATGAAAGATGCAATTCGACAATTTCACTGAATTACCCAGTTTGGGAGAGTAAATTAATTGTGTCGGCTTGCCGGTCTAATTTCCCTTGAGGGCGAACGAATAATATCCAGATATTTCTAGCTTAGTCCGGTTTACTTAATTAGTTATTAACGTGTTTATGACTAGGTTAAAATTGATAATATGCCTCGATGGGTTTGGAATCAAATGTTTACGGTTGGAGCTGTTGTTTTTTTAGGGTTCCTACTTACCTCAAAAGGTAAAAAAGGAACCCTTATAAGATCACTCTCTTGTCCGTCTGTCCGTGTGCCACCCACCACCGATTTACTCAGGAATGAAAACCTCGCAAGTTTGAAATTTATTTGTATGTTGGGACTTCACTTTACAATTGAAAGTTAAAGCAATAAATATTTTTTACTTTTATTTTACTTTTTTATATAATTAGCTACATACTAGGTCCGCCCCGCAGTTATACTCGCATTCGGTTATTAAAAAAAAACAATGACTAATTATTATAATGTTATAATAATTAATCGATGTTTGTTTTTAATGGTAAATAAATAATATTTATCAAACAAACTGGTAATCTATCAACACTAATATAATAAATAATAATTAAATGTTTATTTGCCATGATTATTACAAAAACATATACAGCTAGATTTACAAAAATTAAGGTAGGTAGATTTGTTGATTTGTTGACACAATGATAAAAAAAAGATGATTCTCAAATAATATTACTAGATGATTTTTGTTTTATAAAAATAATATAAATAACAAAAACTATCAATCTCATTTAATTCAGTTCTTAGATTTTTGTAAGTTTTTCTATTTAATAGTTACATTTATAAACTACTTAGCTGGGTCCCGGGTTTTTCCCGCGTATATCCCGATCCTGTGGGAAAATCGGGATAAAAAACCTAAGTATAAATATATATCAAGTTCGTCCAGGTCTCCATCTATCTACATACCAAGTTTCATCGCAATCGGTCCATTAGTTTTTGCGTAAAGGGCTAACATAACAAACGCACATGACACACAAACTTCGCATTTATAATATAAATAGGATAATAAGTAAACCCATAGAATGTAATTAATTACAAAAGAACACCATAAATAAGCAGTCAATTCATTCCGTTCATAATTTACAAGTTTGCGGGTAGTTTTGCAACAAGGCAGGTACAAATGAGGTAACTTGGTGACTTACTGCTGCGTAGGGACCATTCGTCTACATTTTACCTTATTTAGATTTTAGGGATGGGCATCGATCTTTAGTCCTTTAAGATTAACATTGGTCAACATAATTTTTTCTACTTTATATGACTTGCGCCATCCGTCGTTTGTAAGCCCGTCCCTAATAATTATTTACTGTCCGAATTTTTAATTTGTTTTTATTTTATACATATTTTGTTTTTTTTTTTATGATTGTGATTTGAGTTGTTTTCGATTTTAATTCACAATATGGATCTTGGTTATCTGAAATAAATGCATTTTATTTATTTTTATTTATAAAATAACACGAATATTTTTGTAAGTTTTTTAGGGTTAGGTACCCAAAGGCTTAAAACGGGACCCTATTACTGTCCATCCATCTGTCTGTCTGTCTGTCACCAGGCTGTATCTGATGAACCGTGATAGCTAGATTGTTGAAATGTTTACTGATTATATATTTCTGTTGTCGCTATTTTGATGAAACTTCGTATGAGGATACATGGATTCATTGGGAGTAACATACGCTACTTTTTATCTCGGTGTTCCCAAAGGCTCGGGGGTTACGCAGATACGCGAGTTGCATAATTTTGGTAAAATTGTAAAAAATGAGAAAAGGAAGGTAAGGTACTCATGATTTTTCCTCTTAAACCAACTCTTGATTCTCTCCTTGATTCTGGTTAATATAATTTACTTTTCATTAAGACCAGCCTGTATATTTTAAGTAAGGAAAAACATTAAGTTTTATTTGAACACTTGTATACAAAAAATGATTAACCAAAGTCCTTTTTTTTTTTTTTTTTTCAAAAAGTACTTTTATACTTTTCATATCACTATCTCTTGTACCATAATTTTTGCAAAAAGCTTAGTAAGTTTTATAAATATTTTAACTTTTACAATTACTTAGTGTTTTTATATAAATGTCTCTCTAAAAAGGTATGAGAGTGGTAATAATAAATTAAACAAATAAATGTCAAATTATTTTATTTATTTTAATAAAAAATAAGTTTATAGTATTTTGTAAATAAATAAGGCATGGCAATGATATGTTTGAACGTGGCAAAAAGGCGGCCCACTGGGCCACAAATCTTAGTCATCTTTTTAAAACTAATATTCGGTCGGCCGATTCAAGTAGAACGTCGGAAAATAACGGTTTTACATCAAAAAAATAAATAAAGGCCGAAAAGTAGCGTTGTCAGTGAACCTGTCATTTTGATTTCAATGATGGGTGTCGTTTTCGAGGTTTTGGGGACGCTGAATCCGATTATGATCAATTAGAACTATTGAGTTTCAGCATAAGTGAATCTGCCATTTTGATTTCAATAATGGGTGTCGTTGTTTAGGTTTTCGGAGACGCTGAATCCGATTATAATCACTTAGAACTATAGAGTTTAAGCATAAGTGAATCTGCCATTTTGATTTCAATAATGGGTGTCGTTGTTAAGGTTTTCGGGGACGCTGAATCCGATTATGATCACTTAGAACTATAGAGTTTTAGCATAAGTGAATCTGCCATTTTGATTTCAATAATGGGTGTCGTTGTTAAGGTTTTCGGGGACGCTGAATCCGATTATGGTCACTTAGAACTATAGAGTTTTAGCATAAGTGAATCTGCCATTTTGATTTCAATAATGGGTGTCGTTGTTAAGGTTTTCGGGGACGCTGAATCCGATTATGGTCACTTAGAACTATAGAGTTTTAGCATAAGTGAATCTGCCATTTTGATTTCAATAATGGGTGTCGTTGTTAAGGTTTTCGGGGACGCTGAATCCGATTATGGTCACTTAGAACTATAGAGTTTTAGCATAAGTGAATCTGCCATTTTGATTTCAATAATGGGTGTCGTTGTTAAGGTTTTCGGGGACGCTGAATCCGATTATGAAAACTTAGAACTATAGAATTTTAGCGTAAGTGAATCTGCCATTATGATTTCAATAATATTCATTTATTTCGGATAATTAGAAATTCATAAATTGTTAGTCACAAACCTTACAATGTAGATAGATAGATAGATAACTTTATTTGTACAACACAGAAAGAAACAGAACACGATAAACACAAAGTAAATTAAAAGTTAAAAAGAACAAGTTGCACAAATGGGCGGCCTTATCGCGTAGGTATGTTAGTAAAGACAAAATAAAATAAAAATAAAAAACGTAGCTGTAAATTATAAATGAAAATATAAATCAAATTACCAGCTGAAAATAAAATAAAATTAAGTCAAAAAATTAAATTAGGTCTAAAATGGGTGATCTTTTATTTTTTAAAGTGCTAGGCCTGCACTGAAATTCTATCTGAAAATATTTTTTTAAAATATATTTTTTTTAAATGGGTATCAATAAAAGGTGGGGTGGGTGTGTTATTAATAATGGGTATCGTTGTCGAGGTTTTCGGGGAAGCTGAATCCGATTACGATCACTCAGAACTACAGAATTTAAGCCTAAAGACGAATCCGATTTTGGGCTTGTCAAATCAGTTAAAAGATTTTGAAGGAGTATACAGGGTTATTGGAAATTATACTAGCAAGCCGTTGAGGGCTACTTCTGTGCACCTAAACAAACAACTTTTGTTCTACGACTTTTGGAAATTCAAACATTTTTCCAAAAAATTTGAGGTTAGGTTTACTTGAAAATCAGCTGTTCCTTACACGGAGAGGTCATTAACCTTAAAATTTTACTTATTTTTTAAGTTTCATCTACTGTTCTAAGTCTGAATGACCTTTGTTTTAAAAAATCTGCTGTTTTTTGAATATACATAACCTCAAAATTTTCAATTTCCATAAGTCGTAGAACAAAAGTTGTTTGTTTAGGTACACAGAAGTAGCCCTCAACGGCTTGCTAGTATAATTTCCAATAACCCTGTATTGTTAGATTCGATTTTAGGCTAAATGGATAATAAGGGACAAAAATGGCTAATAAAGCACCCGTCTTTAAATATAAAATGAATGATCCTTGCCGGACCACGCATAAACCTGTTTTTGGTATTGTTTGATTTACGTATTAATCCTTATAAGAATAATATAACAATAACTTAAGTTTTTATAAGACATTTTGATTTATAATTGCGATTTTATCTTTTGTAAGTATTTCATTCGGTTTCGAATTTACTTCAAAGCACTGTTTTCTATAATTGTATTCAAGTCTTTTGTGCTACAAAATTCATTAAAAGCTTTGAAAGATTCAGAACGCCAGATCTCTCTGGTCCAGAACTTTGAATATTTTATGGGTAACAAATTGTGGAAAATATGAATGGGACGGGCATCTCAGAGGTATCCCCTATTTCTAAAAAAAGAATCATCTCAATCAACATTTCAATGTTTTCTTATTCATTTAGAATCATGTGTGCATGGGTTAACTTTGAATAATCTTAAAAACTAAGTTAGGCTGTGTATATTTGAAATGGAGCAACTAAAGTCACGTCCATGGGTTCTTATCATTAAGGTAAGACGAAGTATCATAGTACGCCTTACTGCACAATTTATGCTTTATATAATTTTTGAACCTTTGACATATCATTTACAATCTTTAGGTAATTTATTATAATAGAGCTAACAATGTGCTATTAAACGACCCGTTTATTTTCCAGAGCCTACTACCAGGCACGGTCAGATCATCCTGCGCCGTCTTCGAGTAATCAATGAACTGACATAAAACTAGCCGTGCTCCCGATCCCGTGGGAATAGCGAGATAACAAGTAGCCTTAGATGTTATTCCCAGTGAATCAATGTATCCTCACACCAAGTTTCAACATAATCGGTCCAGTAGTTTTTGAGCCTATTTGTTACATAGAAAAAACCGAAAAAATCTTTTTTATTTCTAATATTAGTGTAGATGACATGATAGATAGATAAATAATAAGTATATATAATATAATAATATGTACGAATTGGGAACCACCTCTTTTATTACAATCGGTTAAAAACTAGTGACGTCAATTTAAAGTGCAGTAGTCTATTTTATAGTAGGTACATACTATTGAATAACTATACCATCGCAATAATAATTGTGATCGATATACAAAAATAAAAGAAAGAAACAAATTTTATAGAACATAGCGACTTAAACAGTCGGGTAAAAAAAACGACAAACAATCTCTTCTGTTTTCACCCTTAATTAATCAACACAACGAATAATAACTAGTAAATAAATATGCGGGTATTTTGTAATTAAAATAATGCGGTATTTATTGCCAAACGGTATTATAGTGAATGGCCGCTATTTATTTTGATGTTTTTGTTTATTGCATACGGGTAAAGATATTTAAATTATAGTAGTTTAGAAAGAACATCTGATAAACCTTTTCCTTAGCAATAGTATTATCCAGACCCCCCACTGCACCCCTCAGCTCTGCTCCAGTCTCCTCGCGGCCATAACTAATGTAACAGCCAGCCAGTCAATTGAAGAAAAAATAAATATACGCGAAAAGAATAAATAATATCTACGTTGTAGTTATTAATATTAGGTACATTGTTACCCAAGGTGTGAATCTCACTCATTAAGTAATAGTTCGAGGGACTAAATGAGTCTTTTACCCGAGGTAGACACTGTGATTTTCATTACGAATAATACATAAAATTCTTCCTAACAACGAGAGTGAATGTGAGACTCCATACTACCTGATCCTCGAAGGTTGGGATGGGACTAAAGAGATTATATACATTGTAGTGTTATTCTTTGGTGTTACTTAAAGCAAGGAGGTTAGGTTTTTTAAGTTCCTATGCGTAATGATACTGATACTGGCTACATGCAGATTGCACAAGTCGTGCGAAGCCATAATTTGACATGACAGCTAAGCTGTCAGTGAAAGCGATTTTCCCTAAGGCTGAAAGTTTTATTTTCTACACGCCTTTCAGGTATCTTTAGACCTACTTTCGGAGTATGAGTAATGAAAAATGACATTTCATTTCAGATTACCAGTTATAAGCATTTACCAAGAATGTATTAGGTATTATGATATTATTAAGAGCCTGTAATGTCCCACTGTAAGGCAAAGGCATCTCTTTATTAACAGAATTTAGGTAATCTTAGTAAATTTGCTTAACACGTAATGCAAGCTGCCTTAATTCCACACATTTTTTTTATGTTTACTCTATATCACTATAATATTAAAACTCTTTGAATACGGGTACATAATTTTAATTGAGTTATTATGTACCTATTTATTTGAATTTCGGTATGTTGATGTTTTTATTTGATAATGGTTTTAATTGCACAGTAAATTGTCAGGTTATTTTTGTGTAATGCTGTTTTTATATTGAAAACGTGAAGGTATAGCAGACTAGGTTAGATTAGGTTTTATCACGATGTTTTCCTTCACCAGCAAGAAAAATCCATTGGTGCAAGGCCGGCCGGGATTCGAACCCACGACCTTCGGAATGGGAGTCGAGGTATTTACCACTAGGCCAACACCACTCTTATAATCTATTCTTCACTACATAGTATAAAACAAAGTCGCTTTTTCTGTCCCTATTTCCCTTTGTACGCTTAGATTTTTAAAACTACGCAACGGATTTTGATGCGGTTTTTTTTAATAGATAGAGTGATTCAAAAGGAAGGTTTATATGTATAATACATGCATAATATAGCCGTGCGAAGCCAGGGCGTGTCGCTAGTATATTATAAAGATGAAAAATTTGTTTGTTTGATTCTTTCTTTGTTTGAACGCGCTAATCTCAGGACTGGTTCTAATTGAAAAAATAAATTTGTGTTGGATAGTCCATTTATCGAGGAAGGCTATAGGCTACTTGTCATTTTGATATTCCCACAGGATCGGGACATATGCGGGTGAAACCGTGGAGCGTAGCTAGTAGATTACAAAGTCTTGTCGAATAAGCATTTCGAAGTTATTATACTCCAGCTCATCGCTCACTCAATGTCTCCCAAATATCCAATACTATGAAATAAATCTCCAGCAATTTAGACAAGTATCCAGACGCAATTCGAGTATTAATTTAATAAACTAGTTTCTAGTCATTAGGGGCTATTCATCAATAACTTAGGGATGGTATTTAGGGGTGCGAAGGGGCAGTCGAATGTTTCAATTAAGGGATTTGATTTAATCAATTGCATAGTTTGTAATTTGTAAGTATTTGAGGTTTTAACGCGCAAATGGTGGCACAAAGTAGAATGTCGTTCATTCATGGAAAATTGTGTGGTTGTGTGTAACGTTCAGCGAATTCTTGGTGATTATTTTTTTTCTCTTATACATTACAAGCATTACAAAGCTGAAGTGGCAATATATATAGCACTGCAGTGGACGTGTATGGGCTGATATGATGATGATGATGATACATAAAAGTATTTAATTAACATAATGTCGTCGGTCTCTTTCTGTAAATAAATTATTCACACTCATTTCACACTTGACTTATATTTATTTTGAGCTTCAACTTACTGACAGTGGTTAGTAATTTTGTTCCCTGACTGTACCTACTATTGTAACAAACTCGTCCTTATTTAAGCCGAAACAAATGAAAGGACTTATTCAAAATGAAGTTTTCAGGAAAGCTCATCAAAACTGGCTCGGAATCTTGTAATTCACAAATTTTCTTGCTTCAACTTTCTTTAATATTGATCCCGTCATTTCCCTTAGGCAGGTTTACTATTCTGTACCTTCATTTCACGTGAAATCTGGAAATCTTGTGCGAAAAGTAACAGAATAAATTGTCCCACATTATTTTGAAGGACATCTTCTGCCTATAACTAATGGCAATACAATAAGAAATATGTTGGAAAAACAATCGAGTAGGTTATATAAAGGACGCAGCCGCAGTAAAGATATAAAAATGTCGAAAAAAAAAAAGACTGACTTTAGTACCTACAATTGTTAATCTAAAGAGTTTGGATTAGCAACATTCATCACAATCGTAAACTTATGGGCAATACAATAAGAAATATGTTTGTATAAAGTGCCGCAGTAAAGACGTAAAAATGTCGAACCAAATACTGACTTAAGTACAATTATTAATCTAAAGAGTTTGGATTAGCAACATTCATCACAATCGAAATTTTTTACTAAAAGTGTATTTGATGCACCTAGGTGAATTAGCTCAGGTGCATCAAGTTTACGGCGTTGTTTTATTATGTAATACCTCATCGTAATTACGTCACATTCATCATTTAGTTCTAAGTAATTAAGTCGCATCGGAGTTCGATAGTGTCGAAGAAAAAAAATGTCGGATAAAGGTTTGTCGGTTCCGTACCTCAAAAGTTAAAAATGGAACCCTAATAAGATCACTCTCTTTTCCGTTTGTCCTTGTGTTACCAGTAGTCATCATCGATTTTACACTTTGGTAAAAAATGTTTTTTTTTTAAATAATAAATATGGTCATTTGTATTAAGTGACTCATCCCTTTGATTCACAAAGCGTCGGAAGACAACCGAAACGAAAAAAAAAGTTATACTATTCTTTCACTCCTGCGACTTTTGACGTGTTGCCATCCTTGTCTATTCAGTTTTATTCGTTTCGGTAGCCTTCCGAGGGTTTGTGAATTAGCCTGCTGCTCTGTTGACCGAATTGAAAATGACATTTCAAGTCAATAGGATTCCGTGTTGATATCACTATGTGATATCGTTTAGCGAATACGGCCCTCGGTCCCAGGTTTTAAATCAAGATTTTACATCAAGCTTACATTGTTCAAGAACATTTCTATGTTATAAACCCCTGAATTTCATTTAGTGACGTCACCGAGTTTGAGATTTTGACCGATTTTGCTTTGGTTGAAAGGGTTTCTGGTTTCTATTAGAGCCTTCGCAGACAACAGTCTTTTCTTTTAGGGAATTTTAGGTAAGTACCTCAAAACGTAAAAAAGGAACTTTAAAATATTACTTTCTTGTCTGTCTGTCTGTGTGTCACCACCGATTTCTCAGGAATGGGTGGACCTATCAAGTTGAAATTCATACCAGATACTAAGGTCTATAGTCCCTATTAGGTGTAACAATTAAGGACCGTCAACATAATAAAAAGATATGCCCGAATTTACATTTTCGCAAAAACTAAAAAAAAAAAAAAAAAAAAAAAAAGTACTTATTAAAATCTACCTACCATATTATATTTAAACCTTTTTATTTTATGGAATTTTATCTTCACTTGTGCTGTAAGACCTTGTTCTTACGTTTGAGTTTGTATGGCATGTGATGAGGAGAGAGAAGACGCATGTGACCAAAAGAGTTTAAGGATGTGGAGGGATGGAGAGGAAGAGGACGACCTTAGAAACACGTAAAAGGGAACGTCTCATAATTCATCAGATTTAACAAGAAATATGATATTAGAAACAGATAATATTCCAAAGACTAAAATCACTACATAGTATAAAAAAAGTCGCTTTCTCTGTCCCTATTTCCCTTTGTATGCTTAAATCTTTAAAACTACCCAACGGATATTTTTTGCGGTTTTTTTTAATAGATAAAGTGATTCAAGAGGAAAGTTTATATGTATAATACATGCATAATATAGCCGTGCGAAGCCGGAGCGGGTCGCTAGTAGATAATAAAATAATCAATTCACAAACCTTTAACAATCTTGGCAACTCGTTGTCTAGAAGTAGACAGACAGCCCAACAGTCAAATTAAGATTCAAGAAGAATATAGAATTTACTCAGCATTTTAAGGTATTGTTGACACAAGATGTAAACGATAAGATGGAACAGAATGGAAGAAGAAGGAATAAATTAGGACAAGAAGCAGGCAGAAGAAGAAATCGACTCATTTCTCGGTCGTTTAATTGAATACCAAACTATCGGCGAACAAAATGACTGGTGTCTGCGACGGTTCTTAAATAGAACGTTTCAGTTTGCGTCAGTTGTTCTGTTGTTTTCTTTGTAAGTCTATTCCAAGTTCGAATTTAGAGAATAGAATTTGTTTTGAAAACAAAAACAGTTCCTGTTTTAGAAGTACCTACATAAGTAGGGTACCTACATAAGTAGGTACTTCTAATAGGTACATGATTTGTCCCGCAATAAGTGCGGAAAAAGTGGTACTTTGAGATACAACCTATACTATTCTTACATAATTTTTATATATCTACTTTTTTATTTCCAAGGCAGTGTACTAATCATATCACCTTTTTTTTAAATAACAAAGATTTATTATTTATGGAAAACAAAACACACTCCTCAAGCGCGTCTCCCCGAGGCGAGGCTGGCAACATTTCCCCTCTGGATGGCCAGACTGACCCTCTGAGCAAAAAAAGCCACCAGCATTCTGATCACTAGATGCCTCGATTATAAAAAAATAGTGTTGTTCGGAATCATGAGCTGACCCTCCAAAAAAATTAAGAAAAGCCCTCCAGCCGCCATTTTCCTTTAAGGACCTTTCACCCTGTAATCCACTTACTTGATTCTTCAATAAGTATCTCCTGTTGACTCTCGACGCAGCACTGCAGCAGGAGTGGGAGCAGGACGCTCATATACACGTGCGAGCGAGACGGCGACATGATTCTCACTACGCACACATCACTGTGTTGACATGTTTACACTGAAACAATAAAAAAATAACATGTTAGGTACTTGAATGAAGATGCCATAAACTAAGCTAAAAGTATCTTAAATCAGTTTTGAAGGTTCGGTTCTTAGATCAGAGTTGGGAGATGAAAATGTCATCTAAATTTCAATGATGGGTGTCATTTATTGGGTTTTCGGTGGATAATAGAAAAAAAAGTTCAATGAGTAACGCGTTTCATGCGTTTAAAAAGTTTACCGGTGGTGTTTTAAGGGCTTATTCCCAGAGGTCCACGACTCTCTCACACTTTGCTTCCCACAACATTTTAAAATCACTACATAGTATATTAAATAAATAATATTTCCCTTCTCAACGGGTCCATGAAATTATTTGGTACACTTAGCAATAAAGGCTTCGATAAGAATAAGTTAGTTTTCGTTACAGTTGACAGATATATCGTTTATCAGATTTTCGGTAATGTTTAATCCGTATAACAATATAAAAATAATAATTGGTAATGGAGATAGACTTCAAAAACTTACTGGTGGTGTCAAATTAGTTTTTGTAGTTTTTGAATTAGAAGTGACAGATGTAAATAAATATCATTTAATTTTGGCTTAGGAGGCTACTCACATACTCTTAGGCCCGTATTAATAAATCGCTCTCAATATCGATCTTGAGTGCGTATCAATCGAGTGAGTCTTGAGATGTGGTCACTATCTTAAGTTAGGCGTTAATTAATAGATTAATCTCAAGTTTTAACCAGGCTGATATCGCTCTTGAGATTTGAGACTGATCTTGAATGACAGTAACGCTTTGTTCTTGACTCGAATGATATGTTCTTACCCTATGGTAGGTAGTGTTGTCATATTTTGCTGTCAACTTGTTTTTAATGTGAAAACATTTAAAAAATGTAAGATTTGTATGACCCGCAATCAGACTTGAGTTCACGAAACTACATCTTGAGACATATCTTGAGAGCTGAGTTTGATTTATTAATACGGTATTACTCAAGTGATACGTCGCTCTTTAATCGCGTCTTAAGATAGGTTTATTAATCAGCGCAACAACTCAAGAGCAAACTCAAGATTGAAATCGATATTGAGTTCGGTTTATTAATACGGACCTTAATCTCATTCGTAAGTGAGTTGCCCATGACCCTAATTTGTCAGGGTAGTTTTTCTTGACAGTGTGTTAGAAGCCTACTTATACATTTTTGAAGTGGTTAAATCATTGGCGCTACTATTCCGGGCAGGAATCTGTCTGGTTCGCTAGTTTTAATATACTATAGTCTTGGTTTCGAAAATGAAAACAAAAGAGGATGAAAATGAAAACAAAAGAGGATCAAAATAGAAATAAAGAGGGATTAAAATGGCAACAAAAAAGGCTCAAAAAGGGGATCAAAAGGGTATCAATATGGAAACCAAAGTATCTTTTACTAGGTTTTCTCTTGCCTGCCCTTCTCAGTTTCACAAATTAGACCTCGCATCGTTCAGTCAAAAAACTGAACAACACTTAGGAACATGGCGCGTCATATTTTAAAAACTGCCAAAATTCTAACACAATTTGTGTAACAAGAACTTTGGGATATTCCGTGAAATTTCGTGAATGTGAAAAGTTAGAAAATATTAGACGTAGGTATCGTTTCTGCGGACAACAGACTTTCCTGTCTGCCGATTGGTATCGGTGTGAAGCGAGCGGTAAACTAGTGAACGATTGACTCATTCATATGTGAACCATTGTATTTGTGGGAATTTTGGTTTTCAATATTTGTTAGCAAAACAAGGACCTCTGAGGCGCGTTGCGTCGGGCGAACACCCGCTTGCGACGCAAGAGGTTGCGGGTTCGATTCCAAACAAGTATTTATGCTATAGATACTTTTTTCTCATCGGGAGTCTATATGTATACAGAGAGTCTATATAATTACAGAAAACTATAAAATTCAGCCATTTCCTTTGTTTTGCCATACTATGTTTGTTTTCAGGAATTGATCTCTATGAGCAACACTATCGATTGGTATAAAAATATAGGATGATTATTTTTTTGCAAAATCAACAGGTTCGATTCCTGGCTAGGGTAATTACTTTTTCAAAAATCTAATGATGCAGTTTTAGTTTTTGTCAAAATCGGCCACGCAACTCCTTTCAGAATTTTTCGCTATCTCTCATAGTTTAGGACTAGCTGCGCTCCGCGGTTTCACCCGCGTAACTCCCGATCCCGTGGGACTATCGGGATAAAAAGTATCCTATAACCTTCCTCGATAAATGGACTATCCAACACAAAAAGAATTTTTCAATTCGAACCAGCAGTTCCTGAGATTAGCGCGTTCAAACAAACAAACAAACTCTTCAGCTTTATAATATTAGTATAGATATAGCCCTGAAGGCCCACATAAAAAATTCATCCTGTATATTTACAAAAAAAGTAAATAGATACCTATGTGTTCTACCGTTGCTTAGTACACAAGTATAGTTGATTAGCTTAGGGCTGGATGGCGGAAATGTAAAATATTCTACAATATTTATTTATATAAAAAAAAACTGGTTGCCTGTAAAGTCGGTATACGGGCGAAAGTTTTACGTGGCAACAACTGTGCTCGAGTGGAAGGGACGCGTGCCTTTCACTTTTTATGTCTGTCTCTCTCGCTCTTAGGCGGGCTAACCATGCCCGAGTGGAAGGGACGCGTGCCTCTCACTCGCTCTCATTGTGAGCGCATAACGTCAGCGGAGCGTAACGCAGTTTCTTGAAGTGTCACCCGGCAAACCAATTTATAAAACGTTGTCACGTCAATAAAATGGTAAAAGCCTATGGCTTACGTTGACAATGCTTGTAAATTTCAGTCCAGTCCTATATCGCCGCAAGCTGTAATGTTTCTTTGTTGCAAATGAAAATAACATAAAATGGTCCTTCGAGCCGGATTTTTTTAAATAATATGTGATTAGTTTTGTAAAATGTTTTTTGTATTTGCAACGAATACCGTGACCAGTGGCTAAAAACTTTGAAAGTTTAAGGTATCTCAAAACGGTTAAAGTCGTCATAGTTCCACAAATCAAGGGCTATGTAGTAAAGCAGTGTCCTGTACTTTATACTATAACTTTGTAAGAGATTTTGGAGACAACGAGAAAAGTCCATGTTCGACACTGAATTTTACTTTCACTACACATTTGCACTCACAAATAATATGCCACCAGAATTATTCAATTCAACTATTCCGCCCCGGCTTCGCACGGCTATTTATTATGCATGTATAAACCTTCCTCTTGAATTAAAAAAAAATAATTATAATAAAAATTAAAATGTTTACCAAAGATTTTACCGCAACTTATACATACGTAAAATATCTAGGTAAATAACAAAGGAATTATAAAAAATAACAATTGTACAAGTGTGACAGCGGCCCCTGCACTAAGCAATAACGCTTGTATCGCAGGAGACCCACAGCGATATTACAAATTAGGTGATTATCGGGTATTACTTTATCTATTAAAAAAAAAACCGCATCAAAATCCGTTGCGTAGTTTTAAAGATGCATACAAAGGGATATTGGGACATAGGGACAGAGAAACCGACTTTGTTTTATACTATGTAGTGATAATGATAGTGATAGTGAAGTGAAACTGCACACGACATTGTCATGTTCTTTACTTCAATTTTTTCTTTATGGCCTTCTGCTGACACGATGCGCAATTTCGGTCAAATTCCAGCCAAAAAACCTCACTGTGAACTTTTGACGGACAAAAAAGTCTACAAGTCTGCAGAGTACAAGTCTACCGCTAGTCGTGTGCGCAAACAATGTACAAAGTTTTGGGATCGTAGCTGTCCTGTTTTATCGATAGTAGGTACCTATCACGTATACCTATCACTTCGTTGCCATGGTAACGAGTTGTAGTGGTCTCCAATATAGATAAAGTTTTGGGTCTCTATTTAGTAAACAAATATTTGTGAAATAGTATTTTTTGAGTGTCCAAATTCATTAGGAATTCTAGTTATTCCTACATGAGTATACATAAGTATTATACAAAGACATTATTACCTACTAAACAAAATATTATAAAGAGAAAATACTGTTTTTATTTGCAACTAGCAGCGCTCTCTTCGAAGAAAAAGTGGCTGTGACATACGGCAGACAGACAGACATGACGAATCCAAATGCCAAGAGATTTATAAGGGTTCCGTTTTTTGCCATTTGGCTACGGAACCCTAAAAATACCCTCTAAAACTACTGGACCGATTTTGATGATATTTTGTTCGGGAAAACAAAGAATCGTTTGGAAAAATATGGCCTTTTTATACCGATATTCGCAAAATAGAGAACTTTATTAAATAACTATCTACAGATTAAATTCACGTCTTTGTATGAATTTACACGACAAAGACACCTGCCGATGTAACTGTGCAACACATTCAATATCATTCAATCAATCCCATTCAGTCGTAAACTCTGATGTTTACCAGTCACTCACTCACCACTCACTAGCATCATCCATTACGTTCTTAAATTAAATCGACCAATCACGGCCATCCGTCGTCAATTCTCATCCAATCGGAACTCAATAATAGTACAATTTGCTAGCTATTGTGTTGACGCGTGCCACTTAATGCATCATTCTCGTTAATGTCAACATGTTTGATACTAACTATTTTAATTGAGTGGTTGTTATTGTGGTTTCGACCAAAATAGTGTAAACCGAAAACATGCGGATTAAATTGGATGTGGTTTGACGTGACGAAATGGGATATTAACTAATTAACTTAATTGCTAGGCGGCAATGTAAAAACCGGTTTATTGTTTTTTACCGGAATGAAATTTATTTTTGTTTAAAATCTGTCAGACAGTGTCACAACGAAAGGAACTGATGTTACGTCCTAAATACATCCATATTTTGTAAGTACCTATACGGATAAATATTGATGGAAAGGCAATACTTGACACAAATAGACACATACACAAATCGATTTAAAAAAATATATAGATACAAATAATAAACAATCACTATCATCACTATCACTTCACTATCACTACATAGTATAAAACAAAGTCGCTTTCTCTGTCCCTATATCCCTTTGTATGCTTAAATCTTTAAAACTACGCAAGGTATTTTGATGCGGTTTTTTAATAGATAGAGTGATTCAAGAGGAAGGTATAATAATATATCGTCAGTGGAAAGGCTACTTGGCTAAAGCGCCATATTTACCAAAATACGTTTTTTATATCATTGGATTGGATTTTTTTTTCTGCGTCGATTGATGTCGGTCTCGAGTCAATCTGAGCACTTTTTTGGCGCTTTAGCAATCCAAAAATTTAAGAAAAATGTTGAATATCAATGACTAAAACGACCCAAATACGTTGATTTTGCAACTGACGTCGCTTAGGAGCTACAATTTTCGGTTTCGTAGCGCTTAAGAGTTTTTTGTTTGCCACATTTTGTTCTCTTCAGTAACATAAGCGTTTCTCCTTTTCTTTAAGTTTGTTGACATTATTATGTTAGCTGTTTTTGCTTACCATGGAATCAAAAAATATGGCGCTTAAGCAAAAGTCTTTGCATAACATTTTGAGACGCGTGGAGTTTAAGCAATTTTTATTGACTTGTGTTTGCTTACTACTTATTGTTATTGTTATACGTTAGCGAAAATGATTGTTTTAAAATTTAGTACTAAAAGTTGATTCGATTGAGTTGATTATAAAACTAAAGAGTTTTTTTGTTTGTTTGAACGCACTAATCTCAGAAATAACTGGTTGGAATTGAATTTTTTTTTGTTGGATAGTTCATTTATCGAGGAAGACAACTTATCCCGATATTCCGACGGGATCGGGACTTACGCGGGTGA
This sequence comes from Idaea aversata, assembly GCA_907269075.1. Taxonomy (NCBI): domain Eukaryota; kingdom Metazoa; phylum Arthropoda; class Insecta; order Lepidoptera; family Geometridae; genus Idaea; species Idaea aversata. The sequence continues at coordinate 3,429,499 of OU026109.1, forward strand.
AACCGCGCAGCGCAACTAGTTAAATAATAAAAACCTAAATCAATTAAGTAAACCTACCCTCAATATTTAATAAAAATTCAATGTCCAAATGGAAGTGTGTCCAAATGAATATTGTATGTTATGACTATAACCTATTGACCGATATTAAGGTGATAGGGTACCTGCGCTCTCTCCATACAAACGTAGTCGACTGTTTCCTCCCTGGATAATGACACTAGCACAAATATTTTTGTTGCATAAAACCTATAATTGCCAAGACTATGCCCCTATGTCTTCGTCTAATAATCATAGAAATTAAGATTTAAAAAATAAAAAAAAACCAAAACATAGGGGCATGGTCATGGCAGTTATAAGTTTTATGCAACAATAATATTTGCTCTAGTGTCATTATCCAGGGAGGAAACAGTCGACTACGTTTGTATGGAGAGAGCGTCGGTACCCTTTCCTCTTAATACCAGTAGGTAATCGATAGATTTGTTGTTAGATATCTACAAAAAACCATTTAATACTACCAATTACATATAAATACATGTCATTACAACTATGACTATGGAATAAGTGACTATTTAAATGAAATATTCAAGGCATATTAAGGCTTTTCCTTTATAAATGCCAACGTTCATTGACAGTATTATTTAAAATACCAATAGTTTTAGACGGTTTTTTGACGTGACAACGTTTTATAAATTGGTTTGCCGGGTGACACTTCAAGAAACTGCGTTACGCTCCGCTGACGTTATGCGCTCACAATGAGAGCGAGTGAGAGGCACGCGTCCCTTCCACTCGGGCATGGTTAGCCCGCCTAAGAGCGAGAGAGACAGACATAAAAAGTGAAAGGCACGCGTCCCTTCCACTCGAGCACAGTTGTTGTCACGTAAAACTTTCGCCCGTATACCGACTTTACAGGCAACCAGTTTTTTTTTTGTATGAAAATTATAAATATTCCTTTTGGGCACCCTACCTATCTTTTCCAATTTTTAATTTTATTTTGCTTTTAATGCCTTTTTATATATGGAACACAATGTAATTTATATGGATCAAATAATTATCTGATTTATTTTTATTTTTTATCGTGCCAAATTGGCATTTCTTTCAAACAAATATACAAATACAAAAAAATATACAAATTAACAAACATACAAACGCTTTAATATCATATCACTAGACCTTACAACATTTCGAGATTCAACATTTTAGGAATTCAACATTGTGGATTCAGTAAATTCAACTTTTTACGAATTCAACATGATAGGAATTCAACATTATGCAAATTTAATATAGTGGTCCTGCAGGCTGGCTTCGATCACTCGATAAATGAAACGTTGAAAGCATTATCTCTCTATTCCAAAGTCGGTTAAAACTTGAACATTCTATAGTCAGTAACGTTACTAAAACGTAAATCTCGTGCTTGTCGTAAATCTAGTGGATTCAACAGGATTTCAAGCTCTGACTTGCAGTGAGATAAAACATGTTATCTTGATACTTTAGAATCCTGTCGTTTTTATACTTTTGTAAGTAGGTGTCTTGGAGTATTTGTGGGGGAAATAAAGATTAAGGGGAATATAACACCTGTAGGATGAATGGCACCATTTGCGGATGGGACTAAATGCGATTAAGACCATTTTTGTGAATGTAACCAATGCAAATAGGGCCAAATTATGAATAGGAGCATTTTTGAGAGCGTGACCAAATGGAATGTGACCAATTATAAATGAGGCGAAATGCAAATATGACCATTTTGTGTATTTGATCAAATGCGAATAACCCTAAGGGGTTATTGACTATGTTGTAGTGAGTGTGACCAATAGGGCGAATAGGGCCAATTTGGCTATTTTTGTGAGTGTAGTTGTGAGTAAATGAGAACAAAAACAGTTGGAACAAATGGGATGACGAGCAATTCAGTAAGTGTGACCAAATTAAAATGGGATTAAATCTGATTGGATCAAAATGCGTCTACCGGCATTTTTGTAAAGAAGACCAAAAGCGAATGGAACGAAACGCTCCAGATCCCAGTCCACGTGGAAAACTACATAGTGAAAACGTTCCAAAATCAAATTACCCGAAAATCTCATTAAATAATGAGTTTAAACGGAAAAGACAATTAAGACTCTCCGATTTATTAATTCGCATATTTTTTAAATTGCGGCGTCGAATGCAGTCACATTAATTGAACTGCCATAGCTGAGACACAAGAGTTAATTTGTTCGTTACAAGTATGTATATAAATCGGTTGGACATCCATTACTACCCGACGTTTTATTTACTTTTATCTTTTGAACACATCAGCAGATAATTAGTGTTATTTTTTTCTACAAGAAATTGCTCCGTCTGGCATAAAGCCAGTGTCAAGTAATAATATTCCTTCTTTTCATTCATAGTGGAAATCACTAGTGATAGTGGATAATGTTACCATGACGCATGACGTCACACAAGGGGAACGGGACGCATGACGTCACACAATATTTCGTCCTATACTTTTTTGTGAATGCAGATGTTCCAACAATTTATTAGACGTTATCACGTCAAAAACTAAATTAAAATATAAAATTTTGTCTATTTTCTGTTCATACCCGCCAAAACTGCGATCTTCTTTATTAGCGATATTTTCCGACTTCGTTCAGATTCGCAACTGGACAGATTACCAACTGGATACATTCGCAATTGGATAGATTAGCAATTGGACGAAGTACAGTCGTGATTTTTTTTTAAACTATGAAACGTAGGTTCTAAAAATTTTTATGAGACCACCCGTGAGGTATCACCTTTCGAACACAAAAAGAATCATCTCAATCGGTTGAGCCGTCTTCGAATGATCGCGTAACATACACACACAAAAAACAACAACATACAGACGAATTGAGAACCTCCTCCTTTTTTGAAGTCGGTTAAAAAAATCTTTATTCAAGGAAAACAAAACTAATTCCCTACAAATTAGATATTACTTGTTAATCAACTTTAAACAGACGGACGGACAGACAGACAGACAGCGGAGTCTTAGTAATAGAGTCCCGTTTTTAGCCTTTGGGTACGGAACCCTAAAAAAAAGGAGGTTCTTAATTCGTCGCATATTGATATTTTTATGTATACAATGTGTTTCAGCGAAGAGGTTTTAATACGAGAGGGGGTTGTTCTAGAAGTCTAGGCGAACAACTTTTGTTCTACGACTTTAGGAAATTTGAACATTTTGTTCGAAGATTTTGTATGAAACAGCTGATTGTCAAGTAAAAATTCCCTTAAGATTTATCGATATCGGTTTCAATACGAAAGGGGGATTACCCCCTTTCGTATTGAAACCCTTCATTGAAACACATTGTATAGCGGTATTTTCCTACAAATTGTGTTTTTTCTGTCTATTGCCAGAACTGTATGAGCTTGGACCTTTAATGATAGAACATTAAGAGAAATATGTTGATTAGAGTACTCTTGGCTTGAACGTTTGTAACAGTAAACATACACATAAAATGTAGTAAATGTTACTACTTTTGTTGTAATATTGCTGACTAAATACAAAGATAAAAGTATAATATGTTACATTATTGTAGCTATTCAATTGGTTTAAGTTTTTTTTTACATATGATAGGTCAGCGTTTGACCACTATCACACCTGCCTGATGGTAGGTGACGTTGCGGCCTAAGATGTAACACGCCTTCCTAAAAGATACCTATTCACTCGCGACTTGAAGATCCCCAAATTGTAAACGTCAGGAAACACAGACGCAGGCAACCGATCCCATTCCCTTGTAGTACGAATAAGGAATGACAAAGCAAAGCGCTTAGTGCGAACGTCTGGTATGTCCACCATGAATCGGTGCCGCACACCAGTCTGCCTGGTTGTATGACGAAAGAATGGAGATGAAAAGATTAGGTCGTGGAGTTCTGTTGCACACTCCCCGAAATGTACCCGGTTAAAGGCCGTCAAGCTCGCCACCTTGCGACGCTGTTCCAGGCTCTGAAGCCTTTTTGGTTGGCAAGCTTATCGTCACCGATGAGTCTCCTGGCTCTCCTCTCAATTGACTCCAACGCCCCTAGCTGATATTTCGCCGAACCGTCCCAGAGGTGAGAACAAGCATCTTATTAGAAACTAAACATAACTATAATTACTGTAGTGTTTATTTGTTAGAACAATAGAATGTAGTTATTTGGATACCGTCGAAAATGATCAGAACTGAATGCGTGATTCGGACCAAAGAGGAATTTTGTGTTTTTGACCATGCCAGGGCCGTATTTCTGTTAACTTCAAGTGCCTCACGTTTGACAAGGTCGAATATTTTTATGAATATTTCACTATTTAATAAATAAAATTCCCGTGGCGCGGTATAAAAAAAAATTGAATAAAAAAAAACTAAATGTATAACTATCGACACGAAAAGAAGAAGAATGGCTGAACCGATTTGTATGTCTTTTTTGTGTATGTTCGTTAGCTCCGAGAATCGAATAACATCATTTTTTTTTGTATATTAAGCTAGTTTACTATAAAATTGACACAAACTATCAATAGAATAAGTCCGTTAGTGGCTTCTGTATCTTTTATATATCTATTTTGAGTGGTTTGAATAATAATTCATATCTTCATAAATAAACGCTATTTCTGAAGTCGTATTTCGCGATCATTAAATTGTCTTACGGAATCAGGGATTGTCTTACGGATCCTGGATTCAGTTGAAATTAGAATTCAATTCGTGGAAAGGCAGGAATGACCCGTTATCTCGATATTAGACTCTTTCCCCCTTATTCTTAAGCATAGTTCGAGATGTAGATTTAAACCTTAGATTTCAACACAGATTTACTCGTGAACTATAGTCTAAACACTATCCCTATAGATTTTACTACTGAAAATACAATACCACTCGCTTTCAACGATAAGGCTGCCCATTTGTGCAACTTGTACTTTCTTACTTTACTTTGTGGATATCGTGTTCTATGTTCCATACTGTGTTGTACAATTAAAGTTATCTATATATCTACTTTCATGGAGTGAGCCTTAAAAACAAGAACAATGACGTCATCGACGGACTTACAAAGAAATTCAGATGTTGTCTTTATTAGACTTGTATTTAAACGTCTTTTTACTACAACTATGATCTCCATTTGTATGTTGTATAATCCCTTATAAACAATGGTTGTAAACCAGAGACATTGAAATTACAAATAATAGAGATGACATTTTGATTATTCAAAAGTTTAAATAATAAATATTGCAGGACATTCCACACATCGCCATCTAAGTAACTAGACTTGTGTTATGGATGCTAGACAACTGATATACTACTTATATACATTTTTTTTGTAAATATCACTACATAGTATAAAACAAAGTCGCTTTCTCTGTCCCTATATCCCTATGTCCCTTTGTATGCTTAAATCTTTAAAACTACGCAACGGATTTTGATGCGGTTTTTTTGAATAAATAGAGTGATTCAAGAGGAAGGTATGTAGGTATAATACATGCATAATATAGCCGTGCGAAGCTGGGGCGGGTCGCTAGTATTCTTATAACACATAGAAACAACTAGACCACAGACAAATATCTATGCATAAATATTTGTCTGAGGCGGGAATCGAACCCGCAACCCTGTGTTTGGCAGTCCGGCATGGTGACCATTGTGCCAGCTGGGTCATCAAACATTGAAAGTCTTTGTTGTAAACCTAAACATAAATCTTTATGACACACTTTGTTTTACACCCTTTAACTTTCGAAGTACGGTCAGTTATCAAACTAGAAGAGTTATAGTTTTTATTACTAGTATGTAGTAACTTTAGGGACCGCGATGTGGTGAAACTTCGTCCCGACTACCGACAGATGGCGCTGAACCGAACTGGAGCGTGCTGTGAAAAGAGAGATTGAAATAAATGAACTATTTGCTCGATCGAGAGAGGCGTAGAGTCTAATAGCCTGGCTACACGCTCCGTCTTGCCTGTGAGCAATAGTGAGCATGCCTGCACAAACCTGTTTGCACAGGTAAGTAGCGTCCACACGCACGCGCTTACCTGTGCAAAGGTTTGTGCAGGCATGCTCACAGGCAAGACGGAGCGTGTAGCCGGGCTATAAGAGGCGCGCCCGTTACCCAGACTCTTTAGAGACTAGGGCAAAGGAATGTATCTTTTGATTAAAATTCTAGAGCATTATTTTTATGTTCATTCTCAATTTTTTTATGGAACCAAGTTCCTTATCGCGGGTTTGCGACGGGATTTAATCCAGAGAAACATCTAGTAAAAAACGAACGAGAAACCGTAAGTGGTGTAGTAGCTCAAACTTGCTATCTTTTAAAGTCTAAAGTTACCAATTTAACTTTAAAACAGAGTTGAAACTAATGTACGGAACCCTCGGCGCGCGAGTATGACTCGCACTTGACCGGATTTTTGTTTAGTTTTAGTTTAATTTAACTAAAGTTTGATCTGACTATAGCAAACTCTCCTATACTCTTAGAAATAAAATTGATATTGCAGGACACTGCACGCAGAGCCATCCAGTCCCAAGCTCAGCAACTTGGCTTGCCTAGCACCTATACTACCTTCTCAGCTTAGTCGACCGTTTAGAGGAAAGAACTCAGCTAACTAAGCCGCGGATTTCATCACGATGTTTTCCTTCAACGTAAGAGCAATGTCAATTAGCGCATAGGTATACATTAAAACAAAAAACAATTGGTGCAAGGCCGGCTGGGATTCGAACCTACGACCTTCGGAATGAAAGCTGAGTTATCTACCACTAGTCCAACACCGCTCATCAACAACTTGCAAATGATTAAGTAACATCATTTATTAAAACTGAATTTCCTGGTAATAATGACCAAAAACCTAAATTTTCACTGTAAATCTACAAAGACAAGCCAAATTGAATCTTATCCTATTACAATAAGGTAGAAAATTGTATTCAAACACGAACAATAGGGTCAATTTCCCGATGTGTTTGCACTGAAAGCCTCTTGTCCACATTCACATTCATTTTTTTATTGTATATATTTACAAAAAAAAAAAAAAAAAAGTATATAAGTAGTTTATCCGTTATCTGGCACCCATAACACAAGCATTAAGTTGCTTAGCTTGGGGCTGGATGGCGATGTGTAATATGTCCTGAAATATTTATTTTTTATTTTATTTTATTTATTCACTTTTGACACTTAATTTTTTTATTTTTTTTTATTTTCTACAACTATTGGCACACTACTGGGACAGAGCCTCAGTAGGGTGCCAATAGTTTGGTTACTACTATTGCTCGGTTTTGTTACAGTTAGGTTTTTTATAAAGTGGATAGGGTACCGGCGCTCTCTCTCGAATAAGCTCCGAAACTACTGGACCGATACTGATGAAACTTGGTATGAGGATACATTGATTCATTGGGAGTGACATAGGGTATTTTTATCTATACTTAATATTATAAAGCTGAAGAGTTTGTTTGCTTGTTTGAACGCGCTAATCTCAGGAACTGCTGGTTCGAATTGAAAAATTATTTTTGTGTTGGATAGTCCATTTATCGAGGAAGGTTATAGGCTACTTTTTATCCCGATATTCCCACGGGATCGGGAGTTACGCGGGTGAAACCGCGGAGCGCAGCTAGTTCCAGATATTTTTACAGGATCGGAGCACTGCTAATTGTACTATCCTTTCCTACTAATATTATAAATGTGAAAGTTTGTGTGTGTATATATGTTTGTTACACTAAAAAACTACTGGACAGATTGCAATAAAACTTGGTATATAGATAGCTGGAGACCTGTATTAACACATAGGCTACTTTTTATCTCGATATTCCCACGTGATCAGGACTTACGCGGGTGTAATTGCGGAGCGCTGCTAATTTTTATTATAAACTAGCAACACTCCCCGGCTTCGCACGGCTGTACATTTTACATATAAATCTTCCTCTTGAATCACTCTATCTATTAAAAAAAATGCATCAAACTCCGTTGCGTAATTTTAAAGATCTAAGCATAGATAGGGACAAACAGAAAAAGCGACTTTGTTAACTATGTAAAGAAGAAAGTAACGCGAAAAACTGTATGTGTACAAGGATCTTTCACTGACAATAGCCTATGTCATTTATTAGGACGGTTCAAAAGCGATGACAATAAGATTTTTTTATACTTTATTAGATTATTGACTCGCCAAAGTGAGTTTTTTTACAGTTAGAAATGTAATGGGTATTTGAAAATAATTTATGGTAAGAGTTTCTCATAGCTTTTTGACTGGCGAAATAATTCAGCCGTTCCCAGTAGTCCTACTGAGCAGTCTTACTAGTAGAACTACTGGAATTAAAGTTGTTGGCGTATAAATCTTCAGGTTATAAAAAGGCCAGTCGTTTCCATAATAGAGAAAGATCCCTCCTACCGCCGAACTTTCGTGATTTTATAAAAGCTGAGAATTACTCAGCGCATACTTCCAACACAGTTGTTAACGATATGCAATTATGAAATTCAGACCATAGTGGCTTGGAGAGTTATCAGTTATCAAAGCCAAGAATCGCACTAGTACATTTTTGCAAATAAGAAATAGAAATTCAAAATTTTTATACTAGCGACCCGCCCCGGCTTCGCACGGCTGTATTATGCATGTATTATATCTAAAAACCTTCCTCTTTAATCACTCTATCTGTTAAAAAAAACCGCATCAAAATCCGTTGCGTAGTTTTAAAGATCTAAGCATACATAGGGACATAGGGAAATAGGGACATAGGGACAGCGAAAACTGACTTTATTTTATACTACGTAGTGATGATTATATTTTTCAATTTATTTCAATAGTTCTAACACCTTCGAGACCACCGAAAGATGGGAAGACAAAGGTGTAGGTATAACTATAAAAACTAGCTATTTCCTTTCATTTGCCATACTATGTTTGTTTCCAAGAATTAATCGCTATTAGCAACATTATCGATTGTTAAAAAATTTAGGCGATTTTTTTTTTTAAGTGATTAGTTCGATTCTTGGTTTTGCTACCTGATAAGTCTCAAAGCCACTATGGTCTGAACTTCATAATTGCACATAGTTCATAACTGTGTTGGGGGCATGCGCTGAGAAATTCTCAGTTTTTTTTCAATCAGAAAGCGAAGTTCCTTTCCATTAAATAGTGAAGGAATTGTAATTTTTTTTGTGAATAGTCGTCGCTACATCACACTGTTCAATGCGAAATAGAAAGACAAAACGAAAATAACTGGCTTACTTTCTATGAGAGAGAGAGAGACAGAGAAACACGAAAGTGTCGTTACAACTTTTGGTCTTAATTTGTGTCGTTACAACTTTTGGACTTTATTTTTTTCCGTATAGCCACCTTTCGCAACGCGCGATAAGGAACTTTCGTTCCAATATTACAATATTGTAATTCTAATATTTAAAACATTCAATTTACACAAAAACATAAACCAATACGTCAAATGCGACACAATTCGTCGGCATTTGTGTTGTTAGTTAACAAAATCACCCGACTTTGAATTAATGTAAATCTAACAACTGATTTATTTACTTAGCGGTGTAAACAAACGAACTTATTGACAATATGTTTTATAGTTGTTTTTATGGTATAAATTAGAAGAAACAGCGTTGGAAGTCTTTATATGGAATCTAGTGACCTGGTTATTTTAATAGGTTTTGGTTTTTAGGGTTCCGTACCTCAACAACAACAAACAAACACACTCTTCAGCTTTATAATATTAGTAAAGATAAAGCTGAAGATTTGTTTGATTGTTTGTTTGAACGCGCATATTTTTGTGTTGGATAGTCCATTTATCGAGGAAGGCAATAAGCTACTTTTTGTCCCGATATTCCCACGGGATCGGGACTTATGCGGGTGAACCCCGGGGCGCAGCTAGTAATTTCATAATAATATATGGTATAGTGTAATAAATGCAAGTCTAATTAACAAAAAAACTTAAACCAAACGCTAAAGTTGTTTTACTCCGTCAAATTTGTTAACATTGTGTCTAATCGAGCGAGAATTAATTACGTATGTAAACATAATATAATTTCACTAATTAAAATTCTAAAATTTATAACGTTAACGCTTCTTTTTAACGCCCATGGGTGTTATTAACGTGAGTGATAACCGGATACCGAAGATATTTATTTTATCATCGTAAAAAATATGGATGGGAAATTTCACCATATTTTTTCATTCACAAATTACAGTAAGTATGATTATTTTCTATGTTTTGTCTATACAGGGTTATTAGTAATTAGGGTTTTTTTTTTCTACAAACATACTAAAACATTTATTTATTTACACAATTTTAAATATCTATTAAAACGAGGGATTTTCAACTGTCAATTTTGCCAAAAAAAAGGAAAAGAACTCACTGACGTAACCGACAAACGGTTTACACTAACAACTATTTTCCCTGCAATAATTAATAATTTTAGTAATCGGCGACAGGCATTTTGCGATTGGCTCCTACATGGACCTTAATCAATTACCATTATTTTTACCAACAAAAAAAAAATACTTTGTAGATTCGCGTTTTTTTTACAAATAAGTACCGCATTCAAAAGGTGTACAATATTTTTTCAAACAAGGTGACAATTCCAAAATACCAAATACGTGACGACCCATAACCTTACCAGATTAAGAAAATTCCTAATTCACGATACAAAACCACCCTCTATTATAAAGCAAGCTAACAATTTAACAAAAAAAAAATTATAAGGAGCCGAAAAAGTACCAAAGTACAAAAGTTATTTGATCTTTTGGCCGGGCTCATTAAAATGGCGGAGCGCGTTAATCTTAGTCCGCTGGATTAGTGATGGGGAAAAAGTCCTTTTATACAGAGGGACTCTTAGTTTCTTTGAGTACGGTCTTTATTACCGGAATGATAGTGAATTTAGTGATTTATTGACGTGCAATAAAGGTTCATGGAGGCGAGGACAGTCACTTGATTGAAGTCGATTGTCTTCCGGTGTATTTATATTGAGGTGTACTTCTGTGTACCTAAACAAACAACTTTTGTTCTACGACTTTTGGAAATACGAACATTTTTTTTTTAATTTTGAGGTTTTGGAAATTTGAAAATAAATATAGGTTACTAGCAAACCCGGCGAACTCCGTTTCGCCGGGTTCGCTGAATTTTCTTTGCTATAAACCTCACGGAGCCCGAGACCTTTCCAACGAATGCAAAACCGTGGAAATCGGTTCGTGCGTTCTGGAGTTATAGCGTCAGGAAGGAAAACCCGACTTATTTTTATATTGTAGATAATAATATTATAGGTAGTAAGTATAAGAAATTGTGTTACGAAAACCAAATACAACGCAGAGTTATTTTGCTAAAATTAGAATCTAGACAAAAGCGTTGTTAAATTTTGCCATATGCTAGGAGCCATAACTTTCAGCGTTTTTTTACCCAACTGCAAGGAAAGGATTATGTTTTACGCGCCAATCTTTATATGTTTTGTAATAATCTTTTTATCACAGTTGCTCATAAAGTGGATCTTATTAAACCGCTTTTAGGCTCATAATGCAACGTATTATACACGCGTGCGATAAAAAAAATCCAACTAGTGGTATAATAATACGTTATCCCGATAAGTTCAATACGTATCTTACTGCTAATGACATATTAGGTAGATGAAACATTCTTAATTTATCTGGGTTATACTGTTTTGATGTATAGAAAAAAGGTACCATCAAAGAGTTGGTAAGCCTTGCTGGCTTAAATCTCTTTGTTGGTACCTTTTTTCTTCTTTTCAAAAGGTTGTCTATAAAGTCTGATAACGAACGATAATTTTACGGTGATAACGTCTTTGAAAACAATAAAAAATTGAGTTTTGTTTTTATTTTGTTTTTTCTTTAGGTAAATAAATATATTATTTCCTTACCATTATATTGTTTTTAACCGCCAACGCAAAAACAAATGAAAAAAAACCCTAAAAAAATATTGTATGTCAGACGAGGATGTATAGGTTAAAAGTCTTTTGCCTAGCCTTTCGGGAGTGTAATTAACAAAAAATAGTAAACATAACCTAAAATTCTTAATAACTTTTTATTATTTAAACAAGTCTTTTTTATTCGCAACTGTGATAAAAAACGTTGTACGATACAGGTGTGGATTGATCATTCCATCTCGGCTTTTGCCACGCTCGCGTTCCGCTCGCGCGTCATAAACCGACTCTGTGGAATGATCAACTTTCCACACTTGTATCGCAATGTACTATTATGCCCTCATATCTTTTAAACCACTAATGTTCTAAGGTGTATAGTGAAAAAAAATTTGTTGCATGGGCACCTTTGCGAAATTTTTAACATACCATTTGTTTATACATTGCCCTTGATGTAAAAGGTGGCCGCGCAAAAAAAAAACTAAAGATTAAAGCGACTACCATGCCAGTCTTCATACTCATATGTTATACCCCTTTTGGTAGTAAATAATTCAATTACTATTATTCAAAAAAGTTAAATTACATTCTCAAAGACAATTCAAACAAAACTAGTTAAAATTTAAATTTGATTTCACGCAGTACTGAGAAACAAATTCAATAAAATTCGCTTACTAACCTCGAGCAAATACGCGAACGTCTGAGTATAGATTTTAATAAGTCTGCAGAGTTTGAGACACTGTAGACTACGGACTTTAAGTCAGCCGATAGTTTTCATCACAACATCTCTCGCCCATGGTCAATGGGCATACCTCCAGTTTCTATAAGATTCGGTGACATCATCGCATACAGAGAAGGCCAATTCTCGTAAATAACATTGTTCAAATTACATGTCAATATCATCCAGATTGCATTTCGATTGCAAAAGATACCTTCAAAGTCAGTTTTTTTGTACAAAAAGCTAACTTTGAGGGTATTTTGAGGGTATTATTTGAGATCGAAATGCAATCGAAATGATATTGATATGTAATTTGAACAATGTAATTTACGAGAATTGGCCTTTAGTTTATTGTGACAGCTAAACAAGACTAGCAAAACTCGTTTGAACTGTCAGCGACGACTTTGTCGATAACAACGTTTTTTTAATGTGGTAAATTCATTATAAAATAAATAAAAAGTTAGATAATAAAAAATATAAAAAATTTGAAGGTAACCATAGCAACGATAACGGAACATGAGCGATGACGTCACAGTTTTTTGTGATTGCCGGTGTTCATCGATTTAGACGTTATCATTTTTTAAAATTGAATCGAGTCGTGTTGATATTTTATGTCCTATAGAGGTCGCCACTTTCAATTTATTGTGACGTCACATAACCTTTAACTAGCAACCATCAAGACGCTTCTAACGATACCTCATTTATCAAATTGTGATAAGTAGTTTAGAAGATTAAACCATGCTGAGTACACATATTTTAGGATATAGTCTAGTTTAAAATTATTTGTTACTAGCGACCCGTCCTGGCTTTGCACGGCTATATTATGCATGTACCTATTATACATATAAACCTTCCTCTTGAATCACTCTATCTATTTAAAAAAACCGCATCAAAATCCGTTGCGTAGTTTTAAAGATTTAAGCATACAAAGGGAAATAGGGACAGAGAAAGCGACTTTATTTTATACTATGTAGTGATATTTATCTTATGTCCTTGATATGACTGTATTCTGTTTTGTGTTCCATTCAATAAATAAACAGATAAACGAGAACAGATGAACATATACGGGCCATACTCTCTTTTGGCTTCACCGTAGTCGGGTTAAAAGTATGTTGTCTGCATAGGTCACGAGTGTGCGCAGTTTCTCTGAGAAATTGGAATAGTTGCACGCGAACTTGTGGCAAAATTAGATGTTCCGACTATGACATGCTTGGATTTAGTGGTAAACATACAAGAACTAGCGTCGCCTTGCGGTTTTAAACGAGTAAGTCTGAGATGAAAGGGAAGTCCTGGAGAAGTTTAAAAGCCTGCAACTCTGAACTTTAAAGTCCTAGTGCTGCAAACTAATGAATCAGTAATTTTGGCTTTAAGAGAATAGGGTACCGGCTCTCTTTCCATATTTATTTTTATATATAGGTAGGTATTCGTTTTTTTTTTAACTTTTACTTTCTATGATAATTAGAAAATGAAAGAACCAAGAAAAACATAAAACCTATATTATTATCTGCCATAGTCATGGCAGATATAGGTTTTATGCAACAAAAATATTTGTGCTAGTGTCATTCATTATCCAGGGAGGAAACAGTCGACTACGTTTGTATGGAGAGAGAGCCGGTACCCCTTCCTCTTAAGAACTATTAGTACTTCACTCTGATTTTGAAATAGATAATACGTAGAAGGTCTATCAAAAGGGGGTTCTAACATTTTGGCACAGTAATTGATCAGTCATTTTTTAAGTTGCGCGGTCACCTTTATGACCTTTCCTATGTTATTGGCAAATCTACACTAATAATTATAAAGAGGAAAGATTTTTTTTGTTGGTTTGTAACGAATAGGCTCCGAAACTACTGAACCGATTTTGATGAAACTTGGCATGAGAATACATTGATTCATTGGGAATAACATAGGCTACTTTTTAACCCAATATTCCCACGGGATCGGGAATTACGCGGGTGAAATAAAAAAAACCTGACCTGACACTTAACGAGATATTTTATATGCATATGCTATATGCATTTCTTGTTTGTATTAATGTACTCTATTTATTGGCTTATGTTTTTAAGGTCGCGCACAAAATAAAAGAAACGTACAAACGATTAAAACGACTATAATGCCAGCCTCCATACTCATAAATTACTACCCCTTGATGAGAAAAGGATTCCGTAGTCTCTCAAGACTTTTAAAATTCAAGATTCAAGACTTTCATACAACACTATAGTCCACTCGAATACCGACAACACCAGGAAATACGCCCGGAATTTTGTTAATTCTTCAACAGAATGAAATTTATTTTTTCCTAAATTCCGTTTTACACAAGCCCTTTTAGATGTTAACATAATTATATAACCATTATAGGAAAATTATTGTGTTTTATGGCCAGCCTTTGTGTTGGAAGGTTTATTCTTGACGTAAGTAAATCTTTGTTTGTGATGGCTTAAGATCGTAAGTAATATATATTTTAGAGTATAAAAAACCCGACTTAAATAATAAAACATTTACTTATTTCAGATAACTTGATCCATATAAATTAAGAGTAAATAAATAATAAATAAATAAATATTGCAGGACATTCCACACATCGCCATCTAGCCCCAAGCTAAGTAACTAGAGTTGTGTTATGAGTGCTAGACAACGGATATACTACTTATATACTTTTCTTCTGTAAATATATACTTATAATACATTGAAACAACCAGACCACAGACAAATATCTAAGCATAAATACTTGTCTGAGGCGGGAATCGAACCCGCAACCCTGTGTTTGGCAGTCCGGCATGGGGACCATTGTGCCAACAGGGTCGTCAAACTACATAAATAAAGTAACTTACCTACATAAATAAATAAATACGTAGGTATTTTAATACATAAAAAAAATCATTTAATTATTTCAGACTAGCGACCCGCCACGGCTTCGCACTGCTGTATTATGCATGTATTATATCTAAAAACATTCCTCTTGAATCACTCCATCTATTAAAATAAACCGCATCAAAATCCGTTGCGTAGTTTTAAAGATTTAAGCATACAAATGGAATAGGGACACAAGAAGCGACTTTGTTTTATACTATGTAGTGATAGTGATAACTTGATCAATATAAATTGTGTTACATAAATAAATACATTAATATAAGGGAAAAAAAATTGATGTCAAAGTATAAAGAAACTAAATACTAACGTATTATATATTTTTTTAGTTTTGACACCTATAAGAAAAAATTATAAAAAATATATCAAGGAAAGTCGGTCACATTATCTATTGATTTAGTTTAATAAATTATTATAATTATCTTTTAATTGATCAAATAAATGTCCCCCATAACTTAAAGACAGCTGAACAGATTTTAATAAAACATAGCTAAGAAGACTCCCGACTTATTCATCTTTCAAACAAAAGAAGCAAAATCAAAATCAGCCCATCCGTTCGTTAGCTACGATGTCACAGACAGAATACACAAACACGTCAAACTTAATAACACCCCATCGTTTTTGCGTCGGGGGTTAATAAGGTACCAGCGGAAAATAAGGTCCACAAAAGATACCTTGAATTTAGTGACAAAACAACAAGAAAATAAACAAATTCCATTCGGGCAACACACGACTTCTCAGATACTTATTATTTATTTTGTCTTTTATTTGTATTTACTATTCTCTGTATCTTATTGTTTAATTATTTGTGTGTATAATATGTCGTGTGTTGGTTTGAATAAACTATATTCTATTCTATTCAAATTATTAATTTTTAGATTGACAATAAAGCAAATATATATCTAATGACCTGTTTTAAGCAGTTTACCTATTTTTACGAAATATTTACATCCTTATCCATTCGACGCTCAAAATTCCACCGCCATTGTAACGTTTACAATCCTGTGCAGCACTATTTGAACATTAAAACAACGTAACCTGTGGATCGAACCCACGTCGGTTGGTGTAGCGGGTGGCGGCTTATGCCACTCACACTACAAAACACATAGCTAACATGTTGAAAATAATAATCACACTAAGTACTTTTAATTCAAGTATTTATGTTTGTGTGTAACGTCTATTAGAAGAAGGTCGTAAGTCCAATACTTGTTTATAGTATTACTAGCTGTCCCGGCAAACGCAATTTGCCATTTACAAAAAAAAACTAAAGGAAACAAAATAAAAAATAGATAGTAGCCGATTCTCAGACCTACTGAATATGCATATAAAATTTCATAAAAATCGGTCAATCCGTTTCGGAGGAGTATAAGAATAAGAATAATAAGAATAATTTAATGAATAAAAACTTTTACAAAATATTATACTATTGAGCTAAGTCACATTTTAAAACGATAAATAATACATTTGCCTAAACTAGGAGAATCCTGTGTTTCAGGCGAAAAGGGACTTAAATAATTACCTATATATTTTATATATTAAATTAACTACTTGCAAAAACAAAAAGAATATATCTATTACGACAAAAGTACTACATCTAAGTATAAAATTTTACAGTGTAAACATAACAGTTATAGCTACAATCATTTAGTCACAATAAGTAAGTTCTCTGTATCATCATAGGACATACATACTAGTGCATCTTGTAGGATTTTCTTAGTGATATTAAAACAAAGGTGATATATGCCTAATTTGGCGTTCATTATATTATATAGAAAGGGTCCAAGAAAAAGAAAAAATTTGTGAGTGTAGGCACACCTTTGAAATTTTTTAGGGCAAACAATATCATTTCGCCGTTTGTTAGTATTTTCAGGATTATATGAGATTGAAGAGTGTTGTTTAAGTACTATATTCATAATAAATAATTGTCTAACTGTTAGTACATTACATGATTTATAAAGTATGGTAGTATGGTAACTAACATTGTGATAAGACACTTTTATATTTTAGACTAGCTTTTGCCAGCGACTTCGTCCGCGTAGAAGTCGAAAATAGACCAAGGAATCCTGTTGTTCCATACAAACTTTGCCCCCCCTTTTCACCCCGGGAAAGGAGTAGAATTTCAGAAAATCCGTTCTTATCCGATGCCTACGTCATACATAGAACACACCCTCCAAGTTTTAGGTCTCCACGATCAGCGGTTTAGGCTGTGCGTTGATCTGTCAGTCAGTCAGTAATTCAGGACAAAGCATTTTATATGTATAGATTGTAGCGAACTGATAGTGGACTTATGACGCATACTGTACCTTATATGTGTATACCTAAAACATTATTTAAGTACATCAATATTTCACAATTTGATCAAACAGTTCAAACACAAAAAACCTTCGTCAAATCAAACAAAAGACATTCCTTGTTTAAGGTTCCGATAGAAAATGTCACTTATCCATATTAAATTACCTACACACTGTTTTAGAATTCGAGAATAAGCGTGAGAGTGTTTAATTTTGATTGGGTTCCGTAGAATATTAGGCTTTGACAGACTGGCTTAAACGGCACGTCTAGCCGTCTAGCTAGACGATGAGTATTAAAGGGTAATAGGAGTTCTATTATGAAACCGATGTGACCTGTGTTTATATGATACTAGCGACCCGCTCCGGCTTCGCACTACTATATTATGCATGTGTTATACATATAAACCTTCCTCTTGAATCACTCTATCTAGTAAAAAAACCGCATCAAAATCCGTTGCGTAGTTTTAAAGATCTAAGCATACAAAGGGACATAGGGACAGCGAAAAGTGACTTTATTTTATACTATGTAGTGATAGTGATAAGTAATACATCAGCGAACTTCAAGGTTAAGCTTGTCAAATATATTTTTGACGTGAAAACGTCTAATAAATTGATTGACCTGCATTCACAAAAAAGTATCACGGTAATATTGTGTGACGTCATGCGTCATGGTAACATGACCGTGACGCGTCCGTTCCCGTTAGGAAACAGGGTATTTAATAATATCGCTCATCCTGGCTTGTGACGAGTGATGAATGGAAGACTTATATAAAAGAAAAAATATAAAAAGGAAAAAAATAACAAAAAAAACTCAATTTTTCATCGTTTTCTTATGACGTTATCACGTAAAATTATCGTCCGTATACCAACTTTACAGACAACCATTTGTTTTAACTTAACACTGGCTATTTGCACAAATTGTAGGATGTAATAACTTAAAGAATAACACTTTAAGTATGCCGTTTCATAACACGTGTTAAAACTAAAGAATTCTTATTTAAATGCAATAGATCTAATAACCCCGACTCCCAGAGAGGTTGAATAAGCATTATAAGTACACATTATGACGATGCAAATATAACAAAAATGTAACATTAATAGAATCTGGAATTTGTATAATATGACATTCGAGAATGTGGCGTTTTAAACTAATCAATTTTAAACACGTTTACACATACAAAATTCCAGCGTACTTAAAGTGAGATTGTGACTTTCTTCTTGTTATTACGGAACCCTAAAACCGCTCCAAATATCAAAGTATTAAGCTATTATTTACGATATCTGATTACGTAGGCGTATGTGTACACACCCACCTTGTAATAAAGTAGACTTAACTTTAACAAACGTTACGGTGAGTTCAAAATATGAACTTTAACTCGATTTTTTATTAAGTTGTAAGTTTATCTGTATACCTGTTTAGGTATATTGAGCCACTTCAAAAAAGAGCCATGGCTCTATTTGTCTGATAAAATTAATTTATCATTTTGAAGAAAAAAAATGGTTGTCTGTAATGTCGGTTTACAAACGATATTTTGTTGTTTCAAAATGATAAATTAATTTAATCAATTTCATTATTAAATACTCTGTTTCCTAACAGGAACGGATGCGTAATGGTCATGTTACCATGACGCATGACGTCACACAATATTACCGTGACACTTTTTTGTGAATGCAGGTCAATCAAAAAATGGTTATCTGTAATGTCGGTTTACAGACGCTAATTTTACGTGATAACGTCATAAGAAAACGATGAAAAATTAAAAAAAATTGCTAAGTATTCCTTTCTTTCTATTTGACTTTTTTATTTTTTTTTATTTCCATGACACTTTTGTGTGAATGCAGGTGTTACACCAATTTAATAAATATAATAAATAAAATAATAATAAATAATGTATGTGCGCTAATTAACATCGTGATGAAACCTGCAGCTTAGTTGGCTCCAGACATATTGGCGAATTATTTCCTCTGGACACGATCGACTAAGCTGAGAGGATGGTATAGGTAGGTACTGGAAAGATGAAAATTGTAGAGAACTACAAAAAGAGCTATTTCCTTTAATTTGCCATACTATGTTTGTTTCCAAGAATTGATCTCTATCAGCAAGACTATCTATTGGTATAAAAATATTAGATGATTATTTTTTTGCAAAATCAACTGGTTCGATTCCTGGTAATTACTTTTTCAGAAATCTAATGATGCAGTTTTAGTTTTTGTCAAAAATTTTTGCTATCTCTTATAGTTTAGGATATAGCCCTGAAGGCCCATGTAAAAAAATCAGCCTGTATATTATTACATATCACTACATAGTATAAAATAAAGTCACTTTTCGCCGTCCCTATGTCCGTATGTATGCTTAGATCTTTAAAATTACGCAACGGATTTTGATGAGGTTTTACATAGGGATATAGGGACAGAGAAAGCGACTTTGTTTTATATATGTTCTTTACATATATAAAACAAAGTCTTAGGTTTCTATAGGGTTTATATAGGTTCTATGTAGTGATAGTGATAAACAAAAACATGTATGCTGTATGTATATTATTATCATGTTAATTTATAAGCAAAATGTCTCATACATACAGCGTGCGGCTTCCGTATTAATTTGCAGTCATACAGTGTATCCACTTAAACGAAGAGATATACGGGATGGAATCTTGTGAGACAACTACGACCCAGTTGGCACAATGGTGAACATGCCGGACTACCAAACACAGGGTTGCGGGTTCGATTCCCACCTCAGACATTTTGCTTAGATATTTGTCTGTGGTCTGGTTGTTTCTATGTATTATAAGTATCACTACATAGTATAAAATAAAGTCACTTTTCGCCGTTCCTATGTCCCTATTTCCCTTTGTATGCTTAGATCTTTAAAACTACGCAAGGGATTTTGATGCGGTTTTTTTTAATAGATACAGTGATTCAAGAGGACGATTTATATGTATATAAAAGGAAAACATATAAGTAGTATATCCGTTGTCTAGCACCCATTACACCGCATCCGCACCGCATATGCAGCATCTCGGCTTTTTAATGCCGAGATGCAATGATCAATATTCCACACGCGTATCGTACGACGTTTTTTTTTATCACAGTTGCGAGTAAATTAAAGACTTGTAAAATATTAAACAGGTTAACAAATTATTTGTGTTTAAGGCGGCAATCAATTTATTTTGATAGTCTAGGTCCAGTTTATTTAATGCAAGTCTTTTTAAAAATCGAACTGATTCTGCTGGCTTAAGAACTCTTTGTTGGTACTTACCTTTTTATACATAACATGTAATTAGCAGTAAGATACGAATTTAACTTATCACGATAACTGCACTTGTGCGTCATGGTAAAGTAAAACGCACGCGTGCGTAATACGTTCGGTTAGGAGCATAAAAGCGGCTTCAGGTGAAAGGGTACCTGCGCTCTCTTCATACAAACGTAGTCGACTGTTTCCTCCCTGGGTAATAACACTAGCACAAATATTTTTGTGCCATAAAACCTATTACTGCCATGACTATGCCCCTATAATTGTTTTTTTTTCATTTTCTAATTTTCATAGAAATTAAGATTTAAAAAAATAAAAAATAAACAAAAAATAGGGGCATTGTCAATGGTCAAGGGCAGTTATAAGTTTTTTATCACAGTTGCTCATAAAGTGGATCTTATTAAACCGCTTTTAGGCTCATAATGCAACGTATTATACACGCGTGCGATAAAAAAAAATCCAACTAGTGCTAAAATAATACGTTATCCCGATAAGTTAAATACGTATCTTACTGCTAATTACATGTTAGGTAGATGAAACATTCTTAATTTATCTGGGTTATACTGTTTTGATGTATTGAAAAAAGGTACCATCAAAGAGTTGTTAAGCCTTGCTGGCTTAAAACTCTTTGTTGGTACCTTTTTTCTTCTTTTCAAAAGGTTGTCTCTAAAGTCTGATAACGAACGATAATTTTACGTGATAATGTCTTTGAAAATAATTAAAAATTGAGTTTTGTTTTTATTTTGTTTTTTCTTTAGGTAGGTACTCATAAATATTTTTTTCCCTTACCATTATAGTCTGTTTTTAACCGCGCCGACCACAAACAAATGAAAAAAACCCTAAAAAAATATTGTATGTCAGATGAGGTTGTATAGGTTAAAAGTTTTTTGCCTAGCCTTTTGGGAGTGTAATTAACAAAAAATAGTTAACATAACCTAAAATTTTTAAAAACGTTTCATTATTTTAACAAGACTTTTTTTTATTCGCAACTGTGATAAAAAACGTCGTACGATACACGTGTGGATTGATCATTCCATCTCGGCTTTTGCCACGCTCGCACTTTCCACACTTGTATCGCAATGTACTATTATGTACCAAAAATATTTGCTCTAGTGTCATTATCCAGGGAGAAAAGAGTCGACAACCTTTGTAATAGTTTGTATGAAAAGAGCCCCCGGTAACCCTTTCCTCCCGGTAAGATCCACTTTTTGAGCAACTGTGATTAAAATCGTATACAATTCCGTCCCGTACATTTTTAATTCACAAACCGTTCCCACAGCCAGTCGCATCTGTAATAACCATATAGCTGTAACGTATCTATCCGACTTGCATACGTTTATGTCACCGTTTTACGCTACAAATACCTAACCATCGATTAAATACCCAGTAAAGGCTGAAGAGCGTAATGCGGGCCATAAAATTCTTCAACTGATCAGTGATTTTCAATCAGTCCAATGAATTATTTTCCAATGAAGTAGTTTACATTACTAGCGACCCGCCCGGCTATATTATGCATGTATTAAACATATCAACTTTTCTCTTAAATCACTCTATCTCTTTAAAAAACCGCATCAAAATCCGTCGCGTTGTTTTAACGATCTAAGCATCACAGGGACAGACAGCAGCGGGAAGCGACTTTGTTTTACACGTAGTAGTGATTTTATTTAAATAGCTTGTAAGATAGATAATAAAATACTAATTTAATATTTATATAAACATAATTTGTTGATTTCTTAGGAGTTACTTTATTGCCAACATTTGCTTTTTTGATGAAATTCATTAATCAAATATCTACTTATCTTTTTGGCTGATATTAGTGCCTTAAACTGTGTTATAATAACACACATTTTTTTTTAAATAACTGATTTGTTGATCCGTCAAATAGCATTTGTCACCAAACATATCGTATATAGCTAACTAGCTGCGCCCCGCGGTTTCACCTGCTTAAGTTCAGATCCCGGAGATATTGCAAGATACAAAATATGACACCTCACAAATTCACAAACTTTACCCCTTTATAATATTAGTATAGATAACTATTTTCTCGCTATCAGAATCGCTAGTCGACCAATCGGAACGCAGCGATCGATCGCCGCAATTATTTGGCGGATTTTAAATTAGGTATTAAAATATGTTAATTTAAATTAGGATCGGAAATAAACGACATTACCTGTCTACTAGGCATGTGCTCTATGTAACTACCGTATCCGTTCGTTATCTTATACCTAGAGTTGCAATTAAGCTTAGAGTTCTCGCAAACTAAGGATGTTCATATGGCACAGAATATACATACAAAATATACATAATAGGGCTTCGTACAAGCCCTCCAAACAAAAATTCCTTGATTGCAAGGAGGGTAAGTTCTTGAAGTTCCTATATGTTTAACGGCGTCAGATGCTGATGAAGAACATGAAAAACACTCGACTTTAAATATTTCTTCTACATCTAGTTCACGAAATTCTATCAATTACAATGTAATCTAGTAAAACGGATAATTTTTTTTATATTTTTTCTCTTTGTGCATATACTTACTCAAGTATTGCCTTGCCTTAATTATTTAAGTGGGACTCCCATTCAAAATGGTACGGAATGAATCTACACTAATCTTATCTTCAATAATCACTACATAGTATAAAATAAAGTCGTTTTTCGCCGTCCCTATGTCCCTTTGTATGCTTAGATCTTTAAAACTACGCAACGGATTTTGACGCGGGTTTTTTTTAATAGATAGAGTGATTCAAGAGGAAAGTTTATATGTATAACACATGCATAATATAGTCGTGCGAAGCCGGGGCGGGTCGCTAGTCTTTAATCCTCCTAATATTATAAATGTGAAAGTTTGTGTGTGTGTGTGTGTGTGTATTATTACGGGACCGATTGCGATGAAACTCAGTATCTAGATAGCTGGAGACCTGGATTAACACATAGGCTACTTTTTATCTCGAAATTCCCACGGGATCGGGACTTAAGCGGGTGAAACCGCGGGGCGCAGCTAGTAATATCTATAATCTTCTAAACTTAATTTGGCTTTGTTTGATAAAGAATTACTCATAAAACAATTTAAATTCAATAAACACATTTACTTAGAACTTGAAATTCATTTAGAAGTTTTTTTTGCCAATTATGCAATTTGGGTTCATAAAACATAAAATCTTCTATACTAATATAATAAAGAGAAAATATTTTAGAAGTGATAACGTCTATACCTAATTATACTAGCTGCGCCCCGCGGTTTCACCCGCTTAAGTCCCGATCCCGTGGGAATTTCGAGATAAAAAGTAGCCTATGTGTTAAACCCGGTCTCCAGCTATCTAGATACAGAGTTTCATCGCAATCGGTCCAGTAATTTTTGCGTGAAGGAGTAACAAACATACATACACACACACTCACACACACAAACTTTCACATTTATAATATTAGTAGGATAGGATAATATTAGTAGGATTGATGAACACCGGTAGCACTCTCAAATAAGTGTGACGTCATCGCGTTCCACTCACGTTCCCGAATCGCTCACGTTCCATAGCAACCAATGTAAAAAAAAAAATCGTCCGTAATTAATAATAATATCGCGCATATGGGCTTGTGTTATGGTGACGAGTGACGAATAGAAGTCTTATTATAACAAATATATCGCTCATCTGGGCTGGTGTTATGGTGACGAGTGACGATTGACGAATAGAAGACTTATATACCTAAAGGGAAAAAAAATATAAAAGGAAAAAAATAATAGGAAGAAAATATAAAATATATTGAAAAAACAAAAAAATCTCCATTTTTATCGTTTTCTTATGACTTTATCACGTAAAATTATTTAAACCATTTTTTTTGTTTGTAACGAATAGGCTCTGAAACTACTAGACCGATTTTTTTGTTTGTAACGAATAGGCTCTGAAACTACTAGACCGATTTTTTTGTTTGTAACGAATAGGCTCAGAAACTACTAGACCGATTTTTTTGTTTGTAACGAATAGGCTCAGAAACTACTAGACCGATTTTTTTGTTTGTAACGAATAGGCTCTGAAACTACTAGACCGATTTTTTTGTTTGTAACGAATAGGCTCTGAAACTACTAGACCGATTTTTTTGTTTGTAACGAATAGGCTCAGAAACTACTAGACCGATTTTTTTGTTTGTAACGAATAGGCTCTGAAACTACTAGACCGATTTTTTTGTTTGTAACGAATAGGCTCTGAAACTACTAGACCGATTTTTTTGTTTGTAACGAATAGGCTCTGAAACTACTAGACCGATTTTAATAAAACTTGGTATAAGGATACATTGATTCATTGACACTTACATAGGCTACTTTTTATCCCGATATTCCCACGAGTTCGGGAGTTACGCGAGAAATCTATACTATCTATACTAATATTATAAAGCTGAAGAGTTTGTTTGTTTGTTTGTTTGAACGCGCTAATCTCAGGAACTGCTGGTTCGAATTGAAAAATTCTTTTTGTGTTGGATAGTACATTTATCGAGGAAGGTTATAGGCTACTTTTTATCCCGATATTCCCACGGGATCGGGAGTTACGCGGGTGAAACCGCGGAGCGCAGCTAGTTTCTAATATAGCCAAATTGCAACATAACAGCACGACCACGTCATGTTTCTTATTATTCCCACCAAAACTCTACTGGAGCTCTTAACAACCAATTAAGCTTAAGAGGAAAGGGTACCGGTGGCTTTTTCCATACAAACTATTACAAACGTAGTCGACTGTTTCCTGCCTGGATAATGACACTAGAGCAAATATTTTTGGTGCATAAAACTTATACTTAACTGCCATGACCATGCCCCTATTTTTTGCTTTTTTTTATTTTTTAATTTCTTTAATTTTAATTTCTATGATAATTAGAAAATGAAAAAAACCAAAACATAGGGGCATAGTCATGGCAGATTTAGGTTTTATGGCACAAAAATATTTGTGCTAGTGTCATTATCCAGGGAGGAAACAGTCGACTACGTTTGTATGGAGAGAGCGCAGGTACCCTTTCTCCTTAACCAACACGAATAAAAGCGAATTATGAGTTCGGTACACAACATGTTTATTGTTTTCAACGCTTTAGGGGATCGGATGGCGGCCATTTTGTAAAGAGAGACGTCATTTCACTGTTACGGACAAGAAGATTAGGAAGTTGGTTAAATGTTTGGTAAAATAATAAAAGGAGGAGACCAGTGTGAGGCTGTAAATTTCCATACAAAAAGCGGTAACGTTTGCCCCCCCCCCCCCCCCATAAACGAAGTCCGATTTTGATAATTTTTGAAAATGTTCTAGATCTAATGGAAAACTAGGTTTAGCCATTTTAAAGAAATATTGCCTAAGATAAAAGTTATTAGTATCTGAATATCTATATTTTTTACTTAAAAACTTCATCCAGCGTTTCTTATGTTTTTTAATAGACTAAACTGAATTACCAAAAAAGAAAAACGTATAAACTTAGAATAAGATGCAGTGAATTAAATGAGACCAAATTTATTTCATTTTGTGGAGGATAAAGGGGGTAAAAACGTTTCAGCCCGCAACATTATTTGAAAGCAAAATTAAGGCAATTACGTCCGAACTTAAACTCTCTCTATCGCACGATACGGTTCATTTTTGAAAATACCTACTCGCGCCGCGTATCGAAAACTAAGAGACCAGTGGCGTAGTGATACCTAGAATTTCATTCTGAAGGCCGTGGGTTCGAATCGTTAAACGGTCCAGAAATATTGTTTATTACAGCACTGATATTTGTGGCTGTATTTCTTGAGACCATAATATTATGATCTTTGTCTGTCAATCGGTTTTTGGTCTCTTAGATACAAGTTTGTTTTAGTGCAGGGGCCGCTGTTATTTTTTATAAAATAAATAAATATTTTAATAAATAAATATTTCAGGACATAAATAAATATTTCAGGACATATTACACATCGCCATCCAGCCCCAAGCTAAGCAACTTAATGCTTGTGTTATGGGTGCCAGATAACGGATAAACTACTTATATACTTTTTTTTTTTTTTTGTAAATATATACATATTATACATATAGGAAACACCCAGAACCAGAAACAAGAATTTATGGTCAGCATAAATACTTGTTCCCGGCGGGAATCGAACCCGCAACCTTCTGCGTCGCAGTCGGGTGTTCGCCCGACGCGCCACAGAGGTCGTCGAGCATTTTATACCCTAAGCATATAATTTTTTTTATTTTTTATTCCTAAGGATTAGATTGGTATTAAGTATTACAGTGTATTTTTTCTTGCGGAAAATGTATGTACCTACGCTAATTGACATCACTATCATCACTACATAGTATAAAATAAAGTCACTTTTCGCCATCCCTATGTCCTTATTTCCCTATGTATGCTTAGATCTTTAAAACTACGCAACGGATTTTGATGCGGTTTTTTTAATAGATAGAGTGATACAAGAGGAAGGTTTATATGTATAATACATGCATAATATAGCCGTGCGAAGCCGGAGCGGGTCGCTAGTTTCTCATAAAGTGAAGGAAAACATCTTGATGAAACAGTGATAAGCTTAGTTGGCTCCAGATTTGTATTGACGAGTTTTTTTAACTGGACACGGTCAACTAAACTGTGAGGCTGGGCGGGCAAGACTGCGGGCTGATCGCCGTATTCTTATGCAGCGCGTCTTGACTGCGTTTGCGTCATAACTATAGATTTCGTATTGCCCTAATTTCTTAAGACGAACACGTCACGTAAACCTAAACGTCGCGCGCTCGCCGTATCGCGTTAAATTTTGACGTGACATAAATGTCAAATTAATTGTCACCTAGAAAGATTAGTCAATTTCGTACGGCAACAGCTTGTTTCACGCGTAGGATGCGCGTAGGTGAAGTAGACGTTCAGTTAAAGTAACGGTTACGCGTAGCTTCATTTTACGGCAATACCGATTATTGTTTGCGTGCACGTGACGTATGCGTCAACTGGGCGTGCACTCGACTAATGCGTCATGAGTTACGGCGATCGGGGGGCAGCTCCACCCTCATGCAAAAAGGACCCGAATAAATAGATCGAGGAAAAACAGCCAGTACTTAGATAAGTGGTTTTTTAGGGTTCCGTACCTCAAAAGGTAAAAAACCCTTATAAGATCATTTGTTCGTCAGTCTGTCTATTTTTAATGTTTAGGAAAAACTGAAAGATGTCTATGAGCAGCAAATCAAGGAAGTTTGTAAAGACAAGGCTGTATTGGACTCAGTAGTATTTGCCTACTCTGACCGGATAAAACGAAAAAAAAAAAATCTAGACCAGTCAGAGACAACGGTAGCCATAGCCATCTATCAAGCAAAAAAATTACGTTTGGAACGAAGTTTCTTTACCTTTATTAATTTTTTTTACCGCTCTATAGATTTTTATATTTAACTAGCGACCCGCCCCGGCTTCGCACGGCTATATTATGCATGTATTATACATATAAACCTTATTCTTGAATCACTCTATCTATTAAAAAAACCCGCATCAAAATCCGTAGCGTAGTTTTAAAGATTTAAGCAGTCAAAGGGAAATAGGGACAGAAAAAGCGACTTTGTTTTATACTATGTAGTGATGTGCGAGATTAGTTTCTCTTAATTACTGTTTTTCGTTTCACGTTTTCGTAACACGTAACTATTTCTCGGCTATTTACCCTCGCTAACCAGCGATAAAGAGCTTTGTTCAAAAAAGCTAATATAGCATCACTCATTATCTTACGTCACTTGAAAAAAAAACAGGTTTTTTTTTCCAAAACCTATAAAATCACAAAAACAGAAACCCTAAAAAATAACCTAACAAAAATATCACCCTTAACATAACACAACACCACCTATCTAATATGTTATTCAAAAGCCACCAGAAAACATCGACCTTGTTCCATTTCCTTAAGGTTCATTATCCATCAATCACAAGAACATAAAAATGTTAAGTTAACGGCATACCATTTTCCACTTGTTTTCGTTTAGTGGTGTTATGTCATTCACAGTGTAATAGTACCAGAACATTTGTATGATAATGTTGAACCCTTAAGTAAATTTCGCGATAGTGTTGTGCTTGGATTGTCGATAAAATAGTTTTAGTATCGATAAAATGTTGTGGCTTGTAAGTATCGATTTTTTGCGATGTTAACATTGTGGGTTCGATTTCCGTCTCAAACAAATATTTGTGTACATATATTTGTGTTTGGTCTGGGTGTTTCTAAAATAAAATGTATATTATGTATGTATTTCCAAAAGAAAAATAGATAAATGTAAGGTAGAATTTTTCTCATTCTTTTTCTCGTATAGTGGTGTGGCTCACCTATTGTTAGAGTTTTCAGATCGCCCTAAGGCCTCTAACTTGACCTAACGACTGCTACTAGAGGTAGCAACTGGGACCAACGGCTTAACGTGCCTTCTGAAGCACGGAGTGGCTCACGCTAACACATTTTTGCCACACTACTTATCGGCCACCCATTGAAGTAATGAAGTCATGCACATGCACATTGCAAAATTAGATTTTTTTGTTTTATTTATTGTTTGCAATCAGGACATTTTTGTTTGTTTCTAAAAGAGAGACTCCGAAACTACTAAACCGATTTTGATGAAACTTGGTATGAAAATACATTGGTTCATTGGCAGTAACATAGGCTACTTTTTATTCCGATATTCCCACGGGATTGGAAACTACACGGCTGAAACCGAGAAGCGCTGCTAGTTAAAATCATAATATTTTTGTTATTTTTTGGTTGTTTGTTACTCTGAAACTACTAAATCGATTTTGATGAAACTTCGTAATCAGATACATTAATTCATTGGCAGTAATATAGGTTTATTTTTATCCCGATATTCCCACGGGATTGGAAACTACACGGCTGAAACCGAGAAGCGCTGCTAGTTAATATCATAATATTTTTGTTATTTTTTGGTTGTTTGTTACTCTGAAACTACTTAATCGATTTTGATGAAACTTCGTAATCAGATACATTAATTCATTGGCAGTAATATAAGCTTATTTTTATCCCGATATTCCCACGGGATCGGGACTAATAATTGGTTTTATAGCCTCAATTGTACAACGATGTAAAGTTTACCGTTACTTGAGTTAGAGTTGACTGTTCTTTGTTTTAAAAATGTTACTTGTTCGTGGATAATAAAGGTCGACGCCTACTCGCTTGCGACGTAGGTTCGAGTTAGAGAAGATTACAAAACTTAGCTATTTCCTTTAATTTACCATAGTATGTTTGTTTGAAAAAAAAATCTCTATTAGCAACACTATTTATTGATATAAAAATAAAGGATGAATATTTTTTCGAAAAATTAGCAGGTTCGATTCCTAACTAGATTAATGAGTTTTCTAAAATTAAACGATGCAGTTTTGGGTATTGTTATAATTTGGGTAGGTACCTTTTTTCGCTATCTCTTAAAGTTCAGGATTTCGCCCTGGAGGCCTGTTTAAAAATCCTGTAAATATAAGTATTTTATCCGTTTTCTAGCCACCATAACACAAGCCAAGTGGCTTGGTTTAAAACTAGATGGCGCTGTGTACTACTTCCTATATGTACCGTGCTTTATAATAATTATGTTGAAGCAAAAATAACAGACGTATATTTTGATGTCACTGATTTCCTTAAGTTCCAGAACTTTCGATATTTTTGAAGGAAAATGAACAGTTAAGTCCAGTTGTAGTGTATATTGAATTTAAATATGGCGAATTTATTTTGTTTACATTTGAAGAAACGAAGAACTTTCAACTGATCATACAATATTACAGTAGGTACTAGCGACCCGCTCCGGCTTCGCACGGCTATATTATGCATGTATTATACATATAAACCTTCCTCTTGAATCACTCTATCTATTAAAAAAAACCGCATCAAAATCCGTTGCGTAGTTTTAAAGATTTTAACAGTCAAAGGGAAATAGGGACAGAAAAAGCGACTTTGTTTTATACTATGTAGTGATGATGAAGTGATATTTATCACAGTTGCTCACAAAGTGGATCTTATTAAAGCGCTTTTAGGCTCATAACGCAACGTGTTATGCACGCGTGCATTTTACATACCATGATACAACTAGTGCTGTAATAAGTTATCCTGATAAGTTTTAAATACGTATCTTACTGCTAATTACATGTTAGATAGATGAAACATTCTTAATTTAACTGGATTATACTGTTTTGATGTATATAAAAAAGGTAGGTCCCAACAAAGAGTTTTTAAGCCAGCAATAATGGTTGTCTGTGAATTCGGTTTATGAACGATAATTTTACGTGATAATATAAAGGACCAGCTATTTTAACCAAAATCTGAGTGCAGGTTAAGCAAATATAAAGGCACTTATTATCAGAACATACTTTAATCATAGAAATTACATACCCATCGGCATCATTTTACCACAACGCTCAATCCACTCACTAAAATGCATTAAACTAATTAACTCAAATAAATGGCACGACCATGAAAAGGTTCAGGCATCATGAAGCCACTGCGACAGAATGAACCACGTTCCGTCATTTTATTCCTATTTATAGACACAAAACAGTAGTCAAGATGGCGGCGCCCTGACGTATACATCAAATGAAGCACTGTATTGTTGACTTTCCTTCAGTCGTTTTCGTTTTGTTACTGACAATAACGTCTTAGAAAACATATAGATATTCTTAAAGTTATCGATATCTATGTAATATATACCAATCACAAATTCTAACCCCAAAAAGACTCGGATCTTCGCCAAGTCGTAAAAACGTCGAAAGCCAAGTTTTCAAAGAACATAGTTTATTATGTAGGTATGGGTGTTGGCATAGTCTAAACTAAACCATCGATGTAGGAATGGTCAAACTCGATTCTATAAGCCGAAATGGTAAGACCAGAGGCGCGATAGAGGTCTTAGAAACAGTTTTGGGTATCAACCACTAGAATCCATAGAATGATATTCCTACTGTCGTAAAGGTAAAAAAATACTTTGTATTGTCATACACTTCGAAACACGAAAAAAGTCGTGAAAATCCTAAAAAAAATCGTCATTTTTTTGAGCTTTTTCAATTTTACGGCGATTGTAAAGAAAAAAACAAGTACAAGATTTATATTTTCATAAACTTTACATCAAATCCAATAAGGTAGTACAGATGGTTTTTCACTAAAATAGATGTGAGTCTTTTAATTACATAAAACGGCCCGTGGGGGTAAGGGATAGAATCATCGCGCGAAGCGCGCGTTGGAAAGGGATAGGGGTTTTCAGGTCCTACTTCACCTTAACACTGTTTATTCAGGATCAATTTTATTTTTACAAATGATAGCTAATTTTTATAAATGATAGATGACTGACGACCCAGTTGGCACAATGGTCACCATGCCGGACTGCCTAACACAGGGTTGCGGGTTCGATTCCCATCTCAGACATGTATTTATGCTTAGATATTTGTCTGTGGTCTGGTTGTTTCTATGTATCATAAGCATATATTTACAAGAGAAAAGTATATAAGTAGTATATCCGTTGTCTAGCACCCATAACACAAGTCTAGTTACTTAGCTTTTGGCTAGATGGCGATGTGTGGAATGTCCTGCAATATTATTTATTTATTTATTTACAGCTCTTCGTTTGAAGATCATTATCACACCTGCCTGATGGTAGGTGACGATGCGGCCTAAGATGTAGCACGCTTTCCTTGAAGATTCACTCGCGACTTGTAAACCGCCAGATTGTACACGTCAGGAAAGCGAAAAACAGACGCAGAATTGGTAATTGAGACAAAGTTTCTAAGATTCCTTTAAGACAATGACAAGAATCCAAAGTACAAAGAATAATGGCAAAACTTCGAACAAAAAATATTTCAATGATTTTTTTTTATTTTTTTAAAGTAAAGCCTGCACTGGGCTATCTGAAAATATTTTTAAGGAAAAATGCGTCTTCAAAATTGCGACTAAGACGAGACTCGAACTCGCATCCCTTGAATACCGTTCAAATGCGTTGCCAATTACGCCACTTAGTCAAGAAACTTAATTCGAAAAGAGGTTAATGCGATTCTTAAATTCGACTATGGCGGTACTTTGACTAAGTGGCGTAATTGGCAACGCATTTGAACGGTATTCAAGGGATGCGAGTTCGAGTCTCGTCTTAGTCGCAATTTTGAAGACGCATTTTTCCTTAAAAATATTTTCAAAAATTATTTGTTTTCAAAGAGGTTAAGTTCTTGAAGTTCCTATATGTGTAATAGCGTCAGATGCTGATGAAGATAATGAAAAAATACGTGACTTGAAATGCTTAAAATATCTTTTTTCCACATCTAGTACACAAAATACTCTCAATTTAATTATAATCTAGGAAAAATGGAGAATTTTAAGATATTTTTAACCGACTTCAAAAAAGGAGGAGGTTCTCAATTCGGTTGTATGTACAGTCGGCTGCATAATTGCAGCCCCCGGTAGAGTTCGAAAATGACTATTATTGGAATGTTTTCATTTTTGAGTTAGAAGACTTTAAACTTCAACTAAAGCAGGTGCCTAGAATCTTGCTTGTGTTGAAAACATTCTTATAACAGCCGTTTTGGAGATCTACGGTGGGTCTGTAATTATGCAGCCGACCGTATGTTTTTTTTTATGGATGTTCGCGCATATCTTCTTTGTTTATTTTATATTGTAACTAGCGACCCGTCCCGGCTTCGCACGGCTATATTATGCATGTATTATACATATAAACCTTCCTCTTGAATCACTATCTATTAAAAAAAACCGCATCAAAATCCGTTGCGTAGTTTTAAAGATTTAAGCATACATAGGGATATAGGGACAGTGAAAGCGACTTTGTTTTATACTATGTAGTGATTATGGTTTATAATATCTGAAATAAATGAATAGAATTAAACAAAAAATGTCGCTAACGAACCTAAATTCCTACGAGACTATTTCGTGGGAAATATCTTTATTGGACACGATCCAGTAAGACTTAGTACAGTAGAAGTTGACATTTAACCCATGGAATAGCCCCTAAAAGCATGGGACTGGCCACCTTGCCAAGTATTTTATTACACTCGTAAACTACCTATATATACTTACTTACGTAAAATTTGGAATCGTAAATTCCATCGGTTATGGATTTTTTTGCACGAAATGTTTGGACATTATTCGATTGAAACGGGCCATGTTTGTGGGTTGTAAAGTTAAAAGTAAACGCCCACTAGCTTTTGCCCGCGACTTCGTGTGCGTATAAGCCGAAAATGGACAAAGGCATCACACCAAGGAAAAACGGTATATCGCTTAGCAACATATACCATGTGGCTAGGCAACATTAGCGACGCATCTATTACCATTCCATTGGGACGCCATAGTGATTCTATTACGGTTATTAAAACTTTAGCAGAATACCAAATAAAGTCACAATCTCGATATAATATCAATAGAGTCTCGATATAATGACAATGGTAGATCCATTAATGCAAAATGAAAAAGAAGAGATATTGCAATGCATCTAGTACGTTTGCGGAGGCGGGAGTGCCCGACTTTTTCGCGGTGTTAAGATCGCGCATTGCTGGCTTTTGGGAAAGGTTGCGTGTCTCACGCAATGGCATCCTGCAAGCAGTTGGTAGGAACTTGCAGAGTGGCATCTTGGGTCATTGGGTGATGGTCCACCAGAACGGGAACAAAAAGTGACGCAGGTAGATTGTTACCTCATTTTCATTTAATTATTTTTTCTTTTTACAAATTTTAATATATGTATGTATAGTTATAGTACATCTATGGGTTGTTTGTGCCTGACAATAAAGAATTATTATTATTAAAATAGCAGAATAAGGCCCCAGGTGGACCGAGACGGGGTGGACAACAGCCTCCAACTAAGCCATAAAGTTTCCTTTAGACTGGCCAAGTTGAATTCAAGTAGATCAAGAGCTCACTTGACACGAAGGTCGGTAATCCCGTCCTACTTTTGCCAACTTTATTCTACGAAGGGTTATAAAATGAAGAAGTTTCGTGCAATTAAAATAAAATTATTGTATACTAGCTGCGACCCGCGGTTTGATGCGTAAGTCCTGATTCCGTGAGATAAAAAGCAGCCTATGTGTTAATCCAGGTATCCAGCTACTTAAATACCGAGTTTCATCCCAATCGGTCCAGTAGTTCTTGCGTGAAGGAGCAACAAACATACATATACA
This sequence comes from Idaea aversata, assembly GCA_907269075.1. Taxonomy (NCBI): domain Eukaryota; kingdom Metazoa; phylum Arthropoda; class Insecta; order Lepidoptera; family Geometridae; genus Idaea; species Idaea aversata. The sequence goes on from OU026109.1 coordinate 3,464,521, forward strand.
CACACACACAAACTTTCGCATTCATAATATTAGTAGGATAAGGTACAGTCGGCTGCATTATTGTAGCCCTCGGTAGTTCGAAAATTTCTATTATTGAAATGTTTGCATGCTAATAATTTTTGTTTGATTAATTGATGAGTTAGAAGACTTTAAACTTAAGCAGGTGTCTAGAATCTTGCTCGTGTTGAAAACATTCTTATGCCAGGCCGTTTTGGAGCTCTATGGTGGGTCTGCAATTATTCAGCCGACCGTACCTGCGGGTCATAAAAGCCAACTGCCACCTGATTTAAAAATTAAATATTTCGTAAAAATATTATAGAATTTGTCTATATGTACATGCATATTATGCACACACTGTACCTGCGTCTCGTAACGGTGTCGCGAGTTCAGAGATTTTATCTCATCTAAAAATATGCGTCCCGCGCTAAAAGAAGTTTTCACTAAGACTTCAAAAAGATTGTTTATTGATCATATTCTGGACAGAATTTTTTTAGACACCCATTTGCAATATATTAATTCACCTATTTAATTTGATACAAAATACTTTTCATCCATTAAACAGATCGATGAGAGTCGGTCATCTTAGGTAACTTGAATTATAATAAAGACATTTTCTTTAAACGACAAATTACATGAATTATTGAAGCGTTACTTACTATTGACATCTTTTTAATTAAAACAAATCTATTTTCACACGAAAATGTTTCAAACTTTGTAGACTTAAGACTTTACGAAATTTTGAATGTCATTTATTAACAAATATTATAAATAAACTAGCAGGGCTCCCCGGTTACACCCGCGTAACTCCTGATCCCGTGGGAATATCGGGATAAAAATTAGCTTATTAATTATTAATCAATGTATCCTCATAACAAATTTCGTCTAAATAGGTTCAGTAGTTTGCGGGTGAAATTAGTCGCAACAAAAGAGACTACTTTTAATTTAGAAAATTACCCTGAAGGCCTGTTTTAAAATTCACCCTGTATATAGGGTTATTGGTAATTATACTAGCAAGCCGTTGAGGGCTACTTCTGTGCACCTAAACAAACAACTTTTGCTCTACGACTTTTGGAAATTTGAACATTTTTTTGAAAATTTTGAGGTTATGTTTACCTGTAAATCAGCTGTCCCATACACAGAGAGGTCATTAACCTTAAAATTTTACTTATTTTTTTAAGTTTTATCTACTGTTCTTAGTCTGAATGACCATTGTTTTAAAAAATCAGCTGTTTTTGGAATAATTTACATGACCTCAAAACTTAAATATTTTTTTCCAACAGCCGTAGAACAGAAGTTGTATGTTAAGGTGCACAGAAGTAGCCCTCAACGGCTTGCTAGTATAATAACCAAAAACCCTGTATATTTCTGTCTTTATTAATACGAAATTCGTATTAATTCCTTTTTTTTTCTACAAGTATTTGATTTCAATGGGTAAATCCCATGTTTGTTTTATGGCAAATTCCTTTGCAGATTATCTCTACAGAAAACATGCTCCATCTTCAACAGACAGAATTGTCTTTCTTTGGTACTTGTAATAATATGATATGACGTTATTTTATATTTAGTATTCATAAAGCGATGTTCAGACTAGGAGATTATTCCTAGTCACGCTTTGGGGCCGCATTCTTTAACTTCAAGTGAAGATATCACGAGAATTGCATGACTTTTAACAGACTTCAAATAAGAACACTCCCGACTAAATCACCTTGAAAACAAAATTAAAAATAAAATCAAAATTAGTCATCCATTTAGTGAACTCATTTTGATTTTGCTACGATTGGAGCTGCGATGCCACAGGCACACACTCACGCACACACACACAGAGAGACACGTCAAACTTATAACACCCCGTCGTTTTTGCGTCGGGGGTTAAAAAGAGCTACATAAGGCATACGCGAAATAAACGCGTATGTCTTACCTATGTATGTATGTATGTATATGTATGTTTTAGAAAAAAATTACGCCTTACTCATCCTATCTTATCCTATTCATACTATAAATATAAAAGTATGTGTTAGTTGTTATGTTTGTTACTTCCCTCAAGCAAAAACTACTGGACTACACACATTAGTGCCGGCATCGGCACAGCCGACACGTGCCCTTCAGTAACGTATCCATCAATGCCGGCACTGTTGTGTGCGGATCGACCTTTAATCGTCAATACACCATTGCGATATCGTACCACAACACGGTAAGACATCGAAGAGTGAAATGATAAAATGAATACAAAATATCATCGTCTAAGTATTTCAAAGACTGGAATAATTTAGGTGCCACTTGCTACTATATTAATTTATACAATAAAGTTGAATTGTCAAGTGTTTTTTTGCTTGAAAAATGAGGTGTTTTTTTATAATATTAAGTGTCGTGGAATAATAAAACACCAGCTTCTTAATAGAGTAAGAATTTACACTTTTTAAACTCACACGATATAATTATCTTTCTAAACATATAAAATGCTTTGTATGAATGACTGACGAATCAACGCACAGTCTAAACCGCTGATCTTTGAGACCTGTAACTTGGAGGCTGTGTTCATTTATGACGTAGGCATTCGATAAGAAAGGATTTTCTGAAATTCTACCCTTTAGGGGGTGAAAAGGGGGGGGGGCAAAGTTTGTATGGCACAACGTGATTCCTTGGTCCATCGACACTTACCATCGTTTGAGATAGTGGTCAAACGCTGATCTACTTATTATTAAAAAAAAAATGCAAAACTATCGCCCGATAAATAAATAAATAAACAAATATTCTAGAACATTTTTACACAGCGCCATCTAGCCCCAAGCTAAGCAACTAGGCTTGTGTTATGGGTGCTAGACAACAGATAGAATACATATCAAACTTTTTTGTATATATATACATAACTAGCTGCGCCCCGCGGTTTCACCCGCGTAATAATTTTCAACGCAATTTTCTTGATTTTTTCTTTGATAAGAACCTTCTCCTGACAACAAACTCAATAAAAAAAAACGTGTGGCACTCGGGGACTGCCACGGTACAGCTATTGCATCGTGCGGGCTTCGTACAGTCGTACCATATACATACACGTTAAGCGAACGCTAGGCCGAGCTACATGGTAGGCGGAGTGGGGGGTGTTAGGTTTTATTTTCGTTACGAAATTTCTTGATTCGGTCGCCGCGCTCAAAGCCCGCGATAAAAGCTATGCAATAGCTTAAAAACTTGAGAGGTTCCTTTCGATTAATTAGTGAAGGAACTGATATTTTTTTTTTTAATTTTTTTTTTGTAAATAATCCTCGCGACACCACACTGTTCAATGCAAAATAGAAAGACGAAACGAAAATAACTGGATTACTTTCTATGCCAAAAGTGTCGTTACAACTTTTGGTCTTAATTTTTTCCGTCTAGCCCCCTTTCGCAACGCGCGATAAGGAATTATCGTTCCAATACACACACACAGACCAGAACCAAATATCTTTACCATAATACTTGTTTGAGGCGGGAATCAAACCCGCAACCTTTTGCGTCACAAGCGGGTGTTCACTCACTGCGCCATAGAGGTCGTCGATGGGGAGTTCATAGCCTGGAGGAACAAAACAAAGTTTATTTCTAACCCGGAACTAAATTCACTGAATAATAGTTCCCACAAAACAGTTAGATTCGAACAATAAATTTTGGTCGTGGTTTAGAAACTACCATTTTAATGACTTAGTGGGTATTAGTTTTAGGGCTAACACTGACTAGAGACTTTTATGTTGACCGACACCTCGTCGACCGATTTTGATAACTACCTAATTAGGTTTACTTCTGACTAAATGCGAAACTGTCGTAAAGCTATTCCTAAAGTGAATAAAGATAGCTACCAAAATTCATCAAAATTAGTTAAGTAGTCAAGTAGCGAAGGGAGGGAGTTAAGTAGAGTCCTGAGTGAAGCGAGGGGTTCAAGCCGCCCAAGACGAAGACATGCTTTATCCCGAGGTGCATACTCTACTTTTCATACCGTAGTCAGTCCAATTTTTTTTTTTAATTCTTGTGGTGGCCAGTTCTCTATTTGAAAAAAACCACTTTAAAAAAAATGAGGCAATTGCAATGAGATGGTAGCATGATGGTAAATATTTGGTAGGTATGATGCATAAGTGGCATTTCTCCACCTTAAAAAAAAAAAAAAAAAAAAAAAAAAAAAAAAGGTATTATAGGCAAAACCTATTTGCTTAGATCTAACGTAACAATCAAAATAAAAAACATAAATCGTAGCCTGCTAAATTTTTGTAGACCAATCAAATTACTTATTATAAATAAAACCTATTTGCTGAGACCTTCAAAATTAAAACCAAGAGTTTTCACACCACGAATTTCCACGTTCCAAATTCAAATCACTTTATTCCCTAGGGAGTTTCATACAACATTATCTCCCTTGGGAATAAAGTCTTGCTTTAAGTTGAGGTTAATAGGGCTTTAATCCGTGATTAAAGTGCTGCAGGTGTGAAAATTACATTATTTATATAGTATATTTTACAATAAATAGGTTTGACCACTATCGTCACTAGGTGACGATGGGGTCTAAGATGTAGCACGCTTTCCTAGAAGATACTCGTGACTCAAAGACCCTAAAAATAACGGGGGCCTACGGGGACGCGAGTAGAGGTAGACGGAAGTACGGTAGTGGAACAAAAAAATTACGTAGTGGGTAAAATAATTTTGCCCAATTGTATACATTTTAAAAATATAAGCCTGCGTCCTTTACCGATTCAATTCTCATATTTATCCACCGAGTGTTACGGTAATTGCCATACTAAATCAGCCCTTATTCCAAGTTACATTATGGTACATATTCCTATACGTTTCCCATGTTCTTAAGCATAGAACAAATGCTATTTACACGGATCGTATAGTTTTATAGACCGTGTGCAAAGATATTTATTTTATTATTTAATAGAGATGACATTTATAATTTTTTCAAACTTTTGCTTTGGTTGATTGTTAAATTAATAAAGACTTTTAAGACTTTTTGTTTAAAAAAATCTTTTTTTTTTTTACGGCACGGCGGAAATGACAAAGCGACGGTCCAAAATTCTAATTTTGGCGTTAAAATTTTCGTAGTAACGTACAGTAAGGGTCATAAGTAAATGATCAGTTTGCTACACTAATACTATCAACAAGTATTGGAGTTACGACCTAATAAATAAATAAAAAATATTTATTTATTTATTTATTTTATTTATATTATAAAAAAAACATGTTAGCTAATTCTTTAGTTGGGTGAGAGGTATAAGCTGCCACCCGCTACACTAACCGAACGTAGGTTCGATCCACAGGTTACGTTGTTATAATGTTCAAATAGTGCTGCACGGGATTATAAACGTTAAGGTGGGCAGAGACTTTTGACCGTGGATTGTACATTCATTGTTAAGTGATTCGTGTTATTAAACCTACGGGGACCTGGTATTCTGTGTTACACTTTTTTAAATAAGGTATCGCATAGGAGCCAACTAAGTTACATGGGAATGGTCTCTCTATTTGTAATGTTATATTAAATCTCTTTGATCGTGTGCACTCACTTGCAAAATAACAGTTTATATGCTTATTTTATTTTGGGAATTGAATGTAAAGAGGTGTTTTGTAAGTGGTTTTTGTGTCTTGAAGTGTATTAAATAAGGTTTTAATAATAATAATAAATATTCCATGACCCTTGACACAGCGCCATCTAGCCCCAAGCTAAGCAACTAGGTTTGTGTTATGGTGACCAGACAAAATATAGAATATTTATATAATTTTCTTTCGTTAAAACACCTGTAGAAAGGGGTGGTCTTAAATTGAATCGCGAAAAGAACGTCGCCGCGCGCTGCAACGTAAATCTGATTTTTAAGTTATATTTTCATTATTCTGTTAGACAACTTATATTGCTACGTTTTCCTTTACGTCGTCTCCAATCTAAAACTTAATCCTTTAGTGCCTATAAAAAATAACAACTCAAAAACTCTTTATTAATTAAATGGTACTTAACACAACATGGCGAAGGAGATTATTAAAAAAAACCTCGCACATTTCGGCCTGAAGTGTAATAATATCATCACATAAAGTACCCAGCAACGATAAAAGTTTAGCAGTTTTTGCTACGAAGTCTTGGGGCTCTGCAGACTGGAGATTTCTGGAGACACAAGACGACTGGGCGTCTTCCTCTCATGCTGGACTCAGTTCTATAAATAGCAACGCTTTCGATACGCTGCATACAGGCAGTTTTTCGCAAAAATAGCGATACTTATTCATAATTTCAACTTAAGATCACTACATACATAGTATAAAACAAAGTCGCTTTCTCTGTCCCTATGTCCTTATGTCCCTATATCCCTATGTATGCTTAAATCTTTAAAACTACGCAACGGATTTTGATGCGGTTTTTTAATAGATAGAGTGATTCAAGAGGAAGGTTTATATGTATAATACATGCATAATATAGCCGTGCGATGCCGGAGCGGATCGCTAGTAAGATATAAGGATAAAATAAACGGGTCGTTTTATAGCACATGTGTGCTCTATCATAATAAGTTACCTAAAGATGTACTTAAATGATATTTCTAGTTCAAAATTTCTATAAAGCATAATTTGTGCGGTAAGGCGTACTATGATACCTCTTCGGACCTTAATGATAAGAACCCATGAACGTAACTTTAAATGCTCCATTTCAAATAATACCTTCAAATATCCTATCCTACTAATATTATAAACGTGAAAGTTTGTATGTATGGATGTCCGGATGTATGGATGTTTGTTCCTCTTTAACGCAAAAACTACTGAATGGATTTTAATGAAACTTTACAATAATATAGCCTATACATCAGAATAGAACATAGGCTATAATTTATAAAGATATTGTGTGAATTGTCTAAAATATAACGAAAAGTGTCGAAAAATTGACAGATGTCAAAGTGACAGATGTGTGTCAATTTGACATCTGTGAAATTGCTCAGCGTTTTTCGTCATATATTTTCACTGGATATCGGGACCAACGCGGGTAAAACCGTGGGGCGCAGCTAGTTTGTAATATTAACCTTTGTGAACATGATCACAAAGAAAAACCCCCATGATTTTCACACATCCTAATTTAATTTTTAAGACGCTTCACAGTGATGTAATGCACTGCATAACTCCTATTGAATAATTTTCTTTGAATTTCAATTTGTGTCTAAAACATTTAAAAAAATTAAAAAAATTGAGAGTCGTTTGAGTATTTGGGCATAAGTCTCTCGTCTACAAAAGCTCTTGAACTTTTTTCGTGCTTACTTATTTTGTGTAAAACTTTAGTTTTTCCCTGTTCTAATGAGCTAGATCCTTGCTTGTTTAGGGAATCGTTAACTTAGTCTGATTCTTTTCGACTTATTAAGGTCAAGTACAATAAATATAAATAAACTTGTACGAGGTTTTACCGGAGGTTGGATTCCGGGGAAATATCGGGGTAAAAAGTAGCCCTTTTACTCCCAAGGATTTAATGTATATTAATAAGTATTTAGATTTTTTCTATTTAATTAAGTTTTATTTAATGTTTTGTAACGTATTTAAATACAAACATTTTGAAGGCACAACTAATTAAACTAATATTTTTAAGAGTAAAGTTTTTTTGTTTGTAACAAATAGGCTCAGAAACTACTGGCCCGATTTAGATTAAACTTGGTATAAGGATACCTACATTGATTTATTGAAAGTACTTTTTATCCCGATATTCCCATGGGATCGGGAGTTACGCGGGTGAAACCGCGGAGAACAGTCGTTTGACCTAGAAGGGGGAACAAAAAAACAAACAAATAAACACACTTTCGGATTTATAATATTAGGATTGTAGATTTGGATACTTTTAGATGTATTTTACTCTGTGGCGACGCTTCACATCGCCACCAACAGATGGCGCCACTAATACGATCATTGATCCTAGATCGCGCAAGCGAAGTTTTTCTGAAGATAAGCTCATATACAAGTTCCAACGAAACATCGTCGGGCCGCGGCCTACCGGGTATAACACCTGCCCGGTGGAAGATCTTCCCTTTGGAGGTACATACCACCAACTACCTCCAAAATTCCAACGGTTTTTCTCGTCTGAAGCCTTGATTTATTATTTAAAAAAAATCAGTCAAACATTTCAAAAGTGATGTCCTTCATGATATTTTTCCGAGGAAGTTCTCGGACAGACTCAATTAATGTCTTTCAGCGCCAAGATTTTTATCAGAGTAGTTGAAAACATACGAGGTAATCTTTCGGTTCTATTCGAATATAAAATAAAAAATAACGTGATAATATGATAACATCATAAGAAAACATTGATGAAAATACGTTGCTATTTTACCTTGTCAATAACGTATGAGACGTTGCTATGGTCACTTTTTTGTGAGTGCAGTAGGTACAATGTTCATCGATTTATAAGAAGTTATCAAATTCCACTACTTTTTATATTCCGCTTTAATTAAATTATTTTCTTTCCTTTTAGAATTAATTCTATAAATCAAACTAAAAATACTTACTTAATTAATAAATTAAAATTTAAGAAAGCCATCAAAAGTTAATCCAATACAGCGATGGATTTGATTCTAAGAAACAATAGACGATTGAAATATAAACAAAAAAATATATAAACAGAAGCAAAAGATCGGGTTAGTCTCTGAGGGCCACGATCTCCGAGGGACACGGGTCCGGGTCAGCTAATTGGTAATGTGACTGTACTTCGGAGACGGCTCCGAGGTACAGTCACATTACCAATTAGCTGAACCCCACGTGACCTAGAGCTCACTCGCAAATCTGTAAGGTTGTAAAGTAATGTTACTTGATTCTGTTTTTTTAAACAATATACAATACAATATAAAAAAATAACGAAATAGGTATATACTATATTTTTTTACAGATATACGAATGAGCTCTGGGTCACGTTCAGCTAATTGGTAATGTGACTGTACACACTTTAATTGCATTTTGTTTTATTCGATTTTCTATTGTTTTCAACTTGTGCCGTACATAACAAAGTTTACAGTGACGTCAACATTCATTTCTCGTTCTATAGTAACGTCAATTAACTGACCGTTGCATAGCGCCATCTTAAACGTCATAATCCATATTGTCAAACTAACTTCTTAGAGAATTTGAGATTCAATAAAATAGATCTTATAAACTGAAGCGAACGACATAATAGTCTAACGTATGTTTCACAAGCAATTTAGCAAACTCTTCGATTAGGTAGTTTCATATTCGAAGTCTACAGAAGTTGGACGACCGAAGTCACTTCGGGGTTTTACTTAGGTATACGTTTCTTGTATTTGTAGAATATTTTTTTTTGTTTTCTTTGAAAATTTTAGTTAGTATTCTTAGTTGCCATTTTGAAATGAGAAAGGTGAATGGCCTTTTTTGAATGGACGGTGTCCTCCATCTTGCATAGAGCTGACGTGTATGTCTTTTGAATGGTCATGACAGTAGCTTTATTTTATTGTATGACACCAACCTTGAAATACGAATAGGGAAGGATCTAGGACGTAATTAGTTTTTGGAAAAAAAATATGTAAGTACCTTCATTTTTTTCCAAATACGTCCTAGATTCGTAGTATGCCTTGTTTTGAAGCGACACACCCGCTTAAAACAGCGTCTGTATGTTCTCCTCCATACTAAGAACTTATTATTATAATTATTTTATCAAAATCAGTCAAGCCGGTTGATAGTGAAAAGAGATGAACAAACAAACTCTTACGTTTAATTTTTTGGTAGAGAATTTTAATATTAATTAATGTTTAATAATATTAATGAATTTGTATATTGTGTTACCACGTAGTCGTTAGGTATAGGGTCAGTGCGTTATACTTTGGTCAGACGTCCGCGTCAGTCAGGCGTCATTACTCTATGACGTCTGACTGACGGCATAGACGTTAGTGGCAGGGCCTTAGGAATCTGCTAAATTACAAGCTATCACTAAAACCTAAACTAATAAACCAAATGCGTAAGTTTATGTTTTTGCCTTTTCGCGGCTTAACCGATTAGTATGGAAATGCGTACAGTGGTAATTCGAAGTATTGAGAAAGATATGGACTACTATATCTATAGCATAAATACTTCTTTGAGGCAGGAATCGAACCCACAACTTTCTGCGTCGCAATATATTCGCCCGACGCGAGAGCTAGTATTTAATTCAGAAGAATCGATATCCGTGAGATTTCTTGAATTGGTTTCGCTCAACAAAGTTTCTAACATTTCAATCAAGAGTCTGAATTAGTAAATTTGTCATCTACCCACATTTCTGTAGTACCTAATTAGGTACTCGAGTTCTCTCGGGAGCCGAGATTGCCTCTCGTATACGTCTTTCGACTTCTAGTGTGCAATTATATAGGTTGGAGTGAATATTGTACCTAAGTAAATACTTTTGTTATGAAACAAGATGAGATTTCAGGTTCGGAGTACTTGGTGACTTAGGTTTACGTAATATTATGTCAACTGTGAAGCAATTATGGCGTATGTTAGACCTTCAGTCTGTGGCGACGCTTCACATCGTCACCAACAGATGGCGCCACTGATACGATCGTTGATCCTAGATCGCACAAGCGAAGTTTTTCTGAAGATTAGCTCATATACATGTTCCAACGAAACATCGTCGGGCCGCAGCCTACCGGGTATAACACCTGCCAGGTGGAAGATTTTCCCTTTGGAGGGTACATACCACCTCGTACCTCTAAAATGGTTGACCCCTCCAAAAGTCTATGTAGTTCATCAGTAATTATCAAATACTGTGGTATTTACTGATCGTGTAAGCTAGCGTGTTGACAAGTTCTTCCCTCTGGACACGGTCGACTAAACTGAGAGGGTGGTATTGGTGTTGGGCAAGCCTACTCCATCTAGCACATGTTCCAGGACACGCACAATGGTGCAAATGAAGACGCTTAGTGCGAAAACAGCCCCATAAAACTAAACTAAACTAACACGTGTCAGGCACTACAACGTCCTGAATAACAGTATTTACCATGCATGCCTCGCCTGTTTATTTGTTTATTCCGTCGATGGAATGTAGTCCATCGTATGTATCACATTACTAGCTTTAGTCCGCGACTTCGTTCGCGCGGATAAGTAAATTAGACTAAGGAATCACGTTGTCTCATACAACAAATCGATTCAATATTGTTCAGATTTATTATTAAATGTTTGAAAAGTCATTACCCAAGCCAAGAATTCGTGAAACATTAACCATTAAAATGAGCTATTTCTTGTTAATTGTTATCAGAATCTAGTTTCTACTAAGAATACTATTGATTGGTGCAATAATGTAACTATTAACAAGGCTTGTGTTATGGTGGCTAGATATATATTATTAGATGTAATACCTCCATACTTCTCTTTGTAAACAATATTTGTTTAACGGCGAGAATCAAACCCGAAACTTTCTCATGCTGATGTTATTCTACAAAATATAAGATCCTACTGAGTAACGAGTTTATACATTGGAATCCAACTTCGGTGTTTCAATGTAAACAAAAAGTAAGTTAATAAATCCACTTAGTTACCGTCCCTTCGTTACTTTCACAGGGAAAACGAATAGAATTGGTTTCCTTTTAAGGGAAGAAAGAAGTCATGTTAATGTAGTCAATAGGGTGGCCCTAAATTTATAGGGAGAAGTAATTTTGTTTCTTTTTTTTTCGAAATAGAAATTGTATTTTTATCCTTGCAGACTAAGTATCGTAGATATAGGCAATATAGTATAATTCAGGTAGATTATTTGAACAAGGTAATTTTTTCTATGGGCCTTCATGCTCAAAAATACAGATGTTAAAGAAAAATATAACAAAAAAAAACATTTTTTTTTATAAAAACCGGTTTTGCGTCGGGGGTTAAAAATGAACTATTTCCTTTGATGTGTCATACTATATTTGTTTCCAGGAATTAATCTCTATCAGAAACACTATCGATTGATTTAAAAATATAAGGTATTTTTTTTAATAATCAGGTTCAATTCCTTTTTTCAAAACTCTAATGATAAAGTTTTAATTTTTGACAAAATGGGTTACGCAACTCTTCATTTTTCGCTATCGCTTATAGTTTAGGAGATGGCCCAGAAACCCCCTTTAAAAAACTTATCCTGTATAAATTACCTAAATATTGAAGAACTCGCAGTTTCACCCACATCGAAAGAACGAAATATCAGAATAAGAAAGAAAAAAAGAAAGAAAGAAAACATTTATTTGGACAAGCACACGAATAAAAAGTAGTTACTAAACTTATTATATAGAAAAAAAAAACTCCTTTAATAAAAGTATAGGTACTTAAAAGAACTTGTGTTCTTTATCAAAATTACTAATTATGGAAATTATGGGACAGTTATTATAAAATCATAAGACGTCAGTCAGACGTCAGTCAGACGTCTTATGTCGTACTACGGTCACTAACTAACGCACCTACCCTATAATTTTTAAGTACCAAAATATCTTACTCTGAAACTATTAAACTAAAACGTGACTTTAGAATTACACTTTATGTCTTTGGCTAAAAGGCACAAAATGTAATAGCAGTACGGTTTCCTAAAACACTTTAATCTGCTGACATGACGACTAGCGACTGGATTGGCACAATTGTAACAAGGACTAGTGATGGGACAACTTTAATAATAAAAAAAAACTTGTTGAAGAAAACAATATGTAAAAATATCTTTAGGTAAACTTCAAAGGAAAAGCCAAAGTATAATTATTAAGTTAGAACTTTATTATTCTCATTTAATCACATTTAATCTGTTTTTAGTAATTTTATTTTAGAAACATTTAAACTCACACGATTTGTTTTCATTGTATTTATTTTCCCGGCTCTCATATTCTATTAACGTTTTAATTTGGACTAGAAAAGGATTCATTGATTCAGTAAAGCCAAATCAGAACACGATTGAAACAGAAACAAAACATTATCGAAAAATAAACAAAAGATTATCGATACAGAAACAAAAGACGATCGAAACAAACACTAAAGACGATCGAAACACGATACAAAAGACGATCGAAACACGAAACAAAAGACGATCGAAACACGAAACCAAAGACGATCGAAACACAAACAAAAGACGATCGAAGCAAAAACAAAAGACGATTGAAGCATACCCATTCCCCAACACTAGTTTGTTTGCGATTTGCTGACGTGTCGTAACATCTAGGTACATTACATAGAGCTTTTAAAATGTTCACGTGAACGTAACGGAGCGTAACGGCACCAGCGTGACGTAGGAAATAACGTGAATTGGAACTATGGGTTACGGTATTTTAGTTATTTCACACTTTTTTTGAAACTGGGTTTAGGCGTTAGTAATAGTTTTCTTTTCACTAAACTAGTAACGAATTGCTGAGATGAAATTGTAGTCTTTGTAACTTCAAAGTTATACCACGTTATACTAGTTTTCATTCTTAATTTTAGGATAGCTTCATAACTTTAGGGAATTTTTGGCTCAAAGTCACACCAAAATGTCGGTAAAAATCTCACCTACAATTCCTCAGCACTTTTGAGAACAACTTCGTAACTGTCAACAATTTTCACCAACGAAGGCGACAGGTGCCGGTAGTGACTACGTAATAACCTGTGTAGCAAGGTCGTTAGCATATGGACCCAACTTAACCAGACCACGAGATGGGAATGATTTCCACTTACATTTTTCCTGTCATATATTTCTAATATAATATTCATATATTATACATATATTATGTCATATATTTTTGTTTTTTTTTTGCAATTTTTATTTGTTTTATCAATTTTCGTTAATCCACACAAAGACCGAAAAAATATTGGAAAGCTAAACCTACTAACCATAAGTAGGGCACACTTTTTATGCAAAATCGATGGGTGATATTATATGCAGATTTTAGGGTAAGGAAAATATTAGGGAAAAATGGAAATAGGGACTACTTATTTTTAGACAAAAATATGAGTTTGAGTGTGGCTTTGAAATGTTTAGGGTGTAATAGATAAATATAGAGAAATCATAATCCAGCCTGCCTAGCATAAAGACTAAAACACGATACGATAAAGCGATATAACTACATCAACTCTCAAAATATGATAGATAAAGCCGCCATGTTGAATTTTTATCATTATTTTTATCGCAATTTATAATAAAAATTCAACACGGCGGCTTTATCTATCATATTTTGAGAGTTGATGTAGTTATATCGCGTGATATCGCTTTATCGTATCGTGTTTTAGTCTTTATGCTAGACAGGCTGGACTTTTATGTAGGCAAAGTTATTGGAAAAAGTTATATATACCCAATAGAGGACTTAACGCTTAATGATAACTAGCTTATGCTTAATAGGATTGGACAAACTTTGCCCCCCTTTTTCACCCCCTAAGGGGTAGAATTTCGGAAAATCCTTTCTTATCGGATGCCTACGTCATACAAAGAAAACACCCTTTAAGTTTCAGATCTCTACGATCAGCGGTTTAGGCTGTGCGTTGATCCATCAATCAGTCAATCAGGCATTCAGGACAAAGCATTTTATATGTTTAGATACTGACTTCGCAGTTTTACCCGCATACGTCCCGATCCCGTTAGAATATCGGGATAAAAAGTAGCCTATGTGTTATTCCAGAGTTCCAGCTACCTACGTACCGAAATACATCGCAATCGGTTAAGTAGTTTTTGCGTGAAGAAGTAATAAACTAACTCAGAAACTTTCGCATTTATAATATTTTGGGTGTGTGGCGCGGCGGGCTAAAACCCCTTGCGACCTCATTGCGGGTTCGATTCCCGTCCCATACAAATATATAAGAGATATTTGTTTCTGATCTAGGTGTTTCTTTATGTAAATATAGTAATTTAGTAATTTAGTTTAGTAGTAGTAGTAGTTTATGTAATTTAGTATATAATATCAATAGAAGAAACGTCAAAGTAAAAGTCAATTTTTTTAATTCATTTCGATGCTTAATACACTTTGGATGCTATGTACACAGATCAAATAGAGTTAGGATGAATAAGTAAGGATAAAACTTTCGCTATTTGGTAACCATAACACACGCCTAGTTGACTAGCTTGGAACTAGATGGCGCTGTATTTAATGTTTTTTTATTTATGTTTATTAGATAATAATTGAAAAAAAAAAACCGCCTATTTTTCCCTTAAAATAGCGACCGTTATTTTAATACTTTGAAAGCCTTAATTATTATGAAAAGCGGTTTTAGAAACCTCCAAGGGTTATTTGGTGTGAAAGTGTCTTTAAAATTCAACGGTGAAAAATAAGGGTGTATTTAATAGGTGATTGAATTTGATGAATGGTTAGGGGTGTTTTAGAAAGGTTTTTAACCACGACACGAAACAAGAAGTGTTATGAATTTGATACTGTTCACCATCTAGCCCCAAGGTAAGTAACTAGACTTGCAGTTCTGTTCGACAAATTATGACGTCATTAGAATTTTTGGAAGTAACCAATCCAAAAATGTTGGATTGGTTACTTGATGTTCGCGCAAACAAACAAGATATGCGCGAACATCCATAAAAAAAATACATACAACCGAATTGAGAACCTCCTCCTTTTTTTGAAGTCGGTTAAAAAATTTCAAGGCATTGCATTTAGCAGCGTCTTTTAACCCCAAGCTAAGCAACAAAGCTTGTGTTATGGTGGCCAAATAACTTAGTACTAGAATTATAATTAATTAATTATCATTTTTTTAAATACATGAAGAAATACCAAAATCCGGAATATATCTAAAGGATAACGCCCAATGAATGAAATAAAAGAATTCAAAATGAATGAGTGAATTCAGTGTGTGAATTGACGACCCAGTTGGCACAATGGTCACCATGCCGGACTGCCAAACACAGGGTTGCGGGTTCGATTCCCGCCTCAGACATGTATTTATGCATAGATATTTGTCGTTGGTCTGGTTGTTTCTATGTATAATAAGTATATATTTACAAAAGAAAAGTATATACTTAAGTAGTATATCCGTTGTCTAGCACCCATAACACAGGTCTAGTTACTTAGCTTGGGGCTAGAAGGCGATGTGTGGAATGTCCTGCAATATTTATTTATTTATTTATCCACGACGGAACTCGAGCCCGCAACCAGGTAACCACAGGCAGGTCTCTATCCACTACGCCACACACGTTGTAAAACTAAGAACGACCTCATTCACTCACTCATTCTTTTCAAAAATCCTTCACCTGTAAAAACAAAACGTAACCTAATGTGTTATCCCACACATCATTTGGAATGTAGGTTATTTTCCGCCCTGGTGGGCCAATGTTGCCCGTTTCTCCTCTTTTACGAGATCCACTGCGTCACTAGGTTTGATTTACTGAATATTAACCTATTTAGAAACGTAAGGGGAAGCCGGGGATATATGTTTAGGGAAAACAACATTATTTTATTATACCGAAAATCATTTGTTTTTTCTCTTTTTTTATCCGATTTTATGAATTCTAGAGCAATCATTTTTTAAATAAGAATAAATAAATTTTCCAAAACATTCCACACATCGCCATCTAAGTAACTAGACTTGTGTTATGGGTGCTAGACAACGGATATACTTACTACTTATATACATTTTTTTTGTAAATGTATACTTATAAGGCATAGAAACAACCAGACCACAGACAAATATCTAAGTATAAATACATGTCTGAGGCGGGAATCGAACCCGCAACCCTGTGTTTGGAAGTCCGGCCTGGTGACCATTGAGCCAACTGAGTCGTCAAAAATAACGTGGTAAGGCCTCTGAACAGCTTTAAAAAAACATTAATTACGGTCATTAGGTAACTTAAAAATAAGTACGGTCGGCTGCATAATTGCAGACCCACCGTAGAGCTCCAAAACGGCTGTTATAAGAATGTTTTCAACACAAGCAAGATTCTAGGCACCTGCTTTAGTTGAAGTTTAAAGTCTTCTAACTCATCAATTTATCAAACAAAAATTATTAGAATGAAATCATTCCAATAATAGTAATTTTCGAACTCTACCGGGAGCTGCAATTATGCAGCGGACTGTACATTATTATAATCCATCATGATAAGTTAATTATCATTCTTGGTGATTCATCAATCAAAAATAACTTATTTTAACTTAAGTTTGTACTTATTTACCTAATTCACTTACCATGTGTATAAAAATGAATCCCTATTTTCCTTGGTCATGGCAGCACGCGTGTATAGTGTTCGATTCTTCGACCTAACGAATATACACGAAAAAAAAAAACAGCGCACTCCGGGAGTGCAGGCAGAAGTGAAAACTGTATATCTGTGTAAAATCTCATATGTCGCGAGAACATACGCAAAAAGAGTTTTAGATGAAAAAAAAAAAATAGTCGGACGACAAATAGTCGTCCGACATTTGTCGTCCGACATTTGTCGTCCGACATTTGTCGTCCGTCAATAGTCGTCCGACAAATAGTCGTCCGACATTTGTCGTCCGTCAATAGTCGTCCGTTAAAAAATACCATATGTACGTCTTAATACACTCACAGCCAAATTAAAAACAGTAGGCCCAGGCATACATTTTCGCCGCGCCGTAGAGAGGGGATAGCTGTCTACTCTCCATCCGTCTTACGCTTTTTCGATCAGGTCACGTGTCCTGACGCGAGTTTAAGATTTTATACCCATTACAGAAAAAGTGCTCAACGCCGCTAAAGAAGTTTTCACTTCAAAAATCAAACAAATCGGTTCAGCCGTTTAGTTGTAGTTTGGCAACTACGCGCGACACGAGAATTTCATATGGGATTTATGCAAACTGAAAAACATTGGAAACTTTACCATAATGTTATTTCGAAATTCGAATTTTAACGATAATACTTTAGTTTTTAGTTTTAGTAGTTTGTAAAACTGAATGCGACTTGCTCGGTAAAGTTTTGTTTTAGTATTATTATACTGGAGTTTTAGAATGTTCTAGACTAGCAAAGTCCCGAGGTTTTACCTATAATGTTAGTCTCATCATTGGGATGTAACTAAACCTTTTGTTACAAGTTGCTTAATCTTGTTAAATAATTAATTTCTTAACAGAGGTTTCAGTAACCTTCAGAACAGCTACTGTCAGAATTGTGTCTGATAAATGTATTTGATACTTACAGACTATTTTTTTAAAAGAATCATGCATTTTCGATACGCGGCGAAAATAGGTATTTTCAAAAATGACCCGTATCATGCGATAGAGAGAGTTTAAGTTCGGACGTAATTGCCTTCATTTTGCTTTCAAATAATGTTGCGGGCCGTAACGTTTTTACCTCCTTTATCCTTCACAAAATGAAATAAATTTGGTCTCATTTAATTCACTGCATCTTGTTCTAGGTTTATACGTTTTTCTTTTTTAGTAATTCAGTTAAGTCTATTAAAAAACAATTGAAACGCTCGATGAAGTTTTTAAGTCTAAAATATAGATATTCAGATACTAATAACTTTCATCTTAGGCAATATTTCTTTAAAATAAAAACGGTTAAACCTAGTTTTCCATTAGATCTAGAACATTTTCAAAAATTATCGAAATCAGACTTCGTTTATGGGGGGAGAACGTTACCGCTTTTTGTATGGAAATTTACAGCCTCACACTGGTCTTAAGCATCACGACTACAAAAACCGGCCAAGTGAGAGTCGGTCTCCACTTAATTATTTTTTTCTGTTTTTAGTATTTGTTGTCATAGCGGCAACAGAAATACATCATCTGTGAAAATTTCAACTGTTTAGCTATCACGGTTCATGAGATACAGTCTGGTGACAGACAGATGGACAGACAGTGAAGACTTAGTAATTAGGGTTTTTACCCTTCGAGGACGGAACCTTAAAAATGTATTAAAAAAATGGTTGTCTGTAAAGTCGGTTTACGGACTATAATTTTACGTGATAACGTCATAAGAACTCTTTTGTATCGTTGACTTTGCATACTTCAATACGTTGCTATGGTTACGATTGGCGATATTCATAATTTCAACTTAAGAAATAAGGATGAACTGACCGTGCCCGGTAGTAGGCTCCGGAAAATAAACAGGTCGTTTAATAGTACATGTGTGCTCTATTATAATAAATTACCTAAAGAGGTATATGCTTCGTCTTACCTTAATGATAAGAACCTATGGACGTGACTTTAGTTGCTCCATTTCAAATAATACTTTCAAATATTTGTAATATTGACCATTGTGAGCGTGATCACATGAAAAAAAAAACCCCCATGAGTTTCTTGTGCCTTCTTCTCATTGGTGGGCGCGTTCCGAAGGCACACATCCTAACTTAGTTTTTAAGACGTTTTCAAGTGGTCTATTATACTTTTAAGGTATTATACATCCAAAGAAATAAAAAAATTTGATTTGATTTGATTTGATTTGATTTACCTTGTCATTAACGTAACGTAACGTATGACGTCACACTTTTTTGTGAATGCCGGTTTTTCATCGATTTATAAGACGTTATGACAAGAAAAGTAATTTGTTACGGAATAAGAAGAGGATGTAGCTAATTTTAACTCTTCATTAGAATTAGAGATACGAGAATTGTGAAATGCTTCCTTGTTAAAGCCTACCAGAATTTCTTTCTTTCTCTTTTATTCGAGAGATTTTTTTAAGAAGTCCGACAAGTTATTTCCTCAAAACATGCTCCATTTCTAACATTATATTACGTTTTATTTTATTCCGAAAACCGACATCAAAAAATGTCATGTTCTTTAATCTCGCCAATGTAAACGACCCTTTATCCCAACTTGTCTCAAATATTTACAGCGCCCTCGCAGACTGGAAACTTTCCGTCGGCCGATAATTTAAGGTTATCCCCATTAACACCCAAATGGGGGAAAGTTGGCGTAGCATCTTACCTTGGGGTATTTTTTATTCCGATGTATTCTTATGGGAACGGGACTTATCGTTTAATTCATTTATTCAGTTCATACACAAAGGTTTTAAAAACAAGAGCTTAACTAAACAACATTGAATAACATTGAAGGATTTTATCGAAAGCTAGTTTGTATTTACTTTGTTGTTCAAATAAAGTGAACTTTTTCTTCTTCTTAACTTCTTGTTAATGTGCCTCTCCGACTAACGAAGGTTGGCAGTCAACTTGGAATATTCTTCTCTATTTCTAGCCAGGCGAAAGAGTTCGGCTGCACTCGCTATCCCCGTCCACTCTCGGATGTTACGCAGCCAAGATTCCAGTCTGTCTTTTGCCCGCGACTTTTCCCATCATAATTAGTTGCAGCAACTCGTACTTGTCATGTCTCAATACATGTCCTAGGTAGGCAAATTTTCTTTGTTTTACAGTCTGCAAAAGTTCACGTTTCTGCTTTACTCGTCGGTGAACCTCAACATTGGTTACTTTTTGAACTTTTTTATAGATTTGTTTATCTATCTGTATCGAATAGTCTGCCGACTAAAAAGTCTCCAGTCTGCGAGATGTCTCAACCCAACTTGTCTCAAATATTTACAGCATGTAATATACATACATCATTTGAAGTATAGCTTGTAAATGTCTCAAATGGTTTGCTTTCAGGCTAACATAAAATATTAAAGTGTTACGGTGTGTCTGTTGGGATATGTTAAAAGTTAACTGGCTGTGTGACGCGGTTTCACCCGATGTTTTCGAACCAGTGTTTGTCGGAATCTTCTTTGCAAGGCCTTTTTAATTATTTTATGATGAATATTATAACTATTATTTTTGTTTTTAAGAGGAAAGGGTACCGCGGGCTCTTTCCATACAAACTATTACAAACGTATTCGACTGTTTTCTCCCTGGATAATGACACTAAAGCAAATATTTGGTGCATAAAACTTTTTTTGTTTTTTTTTTAAATCCATAATTCTATGATAATTAGAAAAAGAAAAAACCAAAACATAGGGGCATAGTCATGGCAGTTATAGGTTACAAAAATGTTTGTGCTAGTGTCATTATCTAGGGAGGTAACAGTCGACTAAGTTTGTATGGATAGAGCGCTCGGTACCCTTTCACCTTAAAGCATTTTGTTTGTTAATATTTTAAATTTAATTTAAGTAAGTAGCCACCACCAATATCCCGATAACAATTATTTATGTTACTTAAAAGTATTAATGTATTATTTGACATTTTCTTCTCTTTTTCTATATTTTTTCCCTTTTATTTTTTTTGTTACAATTTTCTTTTTTTTTTTGCTTTTTTATGAAAGTTATTATATACAACTGGTCTAGTCGAACCCTAATTGGTTGGTCATTTTCGTTTTGAAAAATATAAGAAATACTTTTTTTCTAAATCAACGTTTAAAAACTAGCTGCGTCCTGCGATGGCACCCCATAGATATAGAAATTGTTAGTCTATGTGGCACCCATTTCCCAGTAAACATTTCAAAACCCAGTACCTAAACATTTTTTTTTTAAACGCCTAAACGTAAAAAATATTTTTAAGGAAAAATGCATCTTCAAAAATTGCGACTAAGACGAGACGTGCTTTAAAAAAAATCTAAATCTGCGGTTCAAATAATTTTAGTTTGATGACGTAACAAACACACTAACAAACTTTCCAATTTATACTCGTATTGGCAAGATACCGCATCCAATAAATTAAATTGAACTAAAATACCGTATCCACTAGTTTATTTAATTTTATAAGTTCGTGTCATAGAATTCTGTTGTTTTGCCAAAAGAGTTTTGTTGTTTTGTGTGAAAATAGTTTGAGTTTCGTTGAAAGATTTAGTAGGATAACTGTCGCTTGTGGAAAACAAACATACAGGACGAAGTTTTTGTTATTGTTTAGTTTACTTTTTCGCAGACTTCAAAAAGGAGGTTTCTGAAAATCAAGTCATAGTTAGACGCAAAGTATGACCACATATAACTTAACTAGCGACCCGTCCTGGCTTCGCACGGCTATATTATGCATGTATTATACATATAAACCTTCCTCTTAAATCACTATATATTAAAAAAACCGCATCAAAATCCGTTGCGTAGTTTTAAAGATTAAAGCATATTTAGAGACATAGGGACAGAGAAAGCCACTTTGTTTTATACTATGTAGTGATACTGGCTACACCCAAAAAAATTTTTATTGTGAGAATTAATCCTCTCGTTATAAAAAACTAAAGAATAATTTCTTAATTTTAGTTGTTCTTAAATAAATAAGCAGTTTTTTTTACATATGATAGGTCAGCGTTCGACCACTATCACACTTATCTGATGGTAGGTGACGATGCGGCCTAAGATGTAGCACGCGCCCCTAGAAGATACCTATTCACTCGCGACTTGAAGACACCCAAATTGTATACGTCAGTATTCTTAATTTAAGAATATTGCTTTAAAATTTACAATACTGTTTATTATTTTTAGATTTTTTTTACTCAAACTTAGAAGTTATTTTTTAGCGCCTATATCGGGAAAGGCCTATTTCTTGCTTCAGGGAAATAATATATTATGATAGACTAGCGACCCGTCCCGGCTTCGCACGGCTATATTATGCATGTATTATACATATAAACCTTCCTCTTGAATCACTCTATCTATTTAAAAAACCGCATCAAAATCCATTGCGTAGTTTTAAAGATTTAAGCATACATAGGGAATAGGGATATGGGGACATATGGACAGAGAAAGCGACTTTGTTTTACACTATGTAGTGATAAATAAAATCTGGCCAGACGTTAATCCAGGTTTCCAGATATCTTCATACCAAGTTTCATCTAAATCGGTCCAGTAGTTTCGGAGCCTCTTCGTTACAAACAAACAAAAAAAACGTGTGGCACTCGGGGACTGCCGCGGTAAAGCTATTGCTATATCGAGAATAATATCGTGTCTTAGTAAATGTTCTTATACTTAAAAAAAATAAAAAATTTGTCGTCTGACATTTGTCGTCCGTCAATAGTCGTCCGTTAATAATCGTCCGTCATTTGTCGGGGGTGTTAGGTGTTTTCGTTACGGAATTTCTTGATTCGCCCCCCAAGGCCCGCGATAAAATCTATGCAATAGCTTAAAAACAAACTTTTGGATTTATGATGCCAAATCAATAGGTATCGCAAGTGTTTGGCCTTTCTGAATAGAAACAAACGTGGGTAGATCGATAAACACATAACCCTCCTTTGAGTCGCGTAGTCGAGTAAAAAAACAGAGAATACCTTGGAATTGGATCCCAAAGCCATCTATCGAACAATTCGAAAAAAAAAAACAAATCTGAGTGAAGCTCATTCTGATTCTCCCTTTGTGAAAGGTTATAATTGAGAACCTCTGACGAACGAAACTTGGTAACTTCATTATTTCCAACCTTTGAGAAACTGTGAACCTCGTCAATGGAAATTTGATTGGGGTTGCCAATTTCTGATTACCAAACTGCAGTCATTTATTCATTTCGCTGTTTCAACCGCGGTTCAACCGCCGTTTCAATTCCATTATAGAAAGTAGTGAAAAAATTGGCCAAGTGCGAGTCGGAGACAGGCGCGACGGGTTCCGTACCATTATATTCTGTTTTTAATATTTGATTGTTATAGCGGCAACAGAAATACATAATCTGTGAAAATTTCAAATCTCTAACTATCACGGTTCATGAGATACAGATTGGTGACAGACAGACAGACGAGTCTTAGTCTTAGTAATAGGGTCCCTTTTTAGAGTTCCGTATAGTTTATATAAGTATAAGATGTTATTCTTCTGAAATGTTATTTTAGTACTTTTAATAAGTACTTATTGCATGCCCGCAATGGGTAAATCGTTGTTACTTAATCTTAAAACAACCTACCATCCATTATAATAATATTTTTATTTCAGGTAACAGCCTTATAAATAAGCACAGACCCATATCACTACATAGTATAAACAAACTACGCAACGGATTTTGATGCGGTTTTTTTTAATAGATAGAGTGATTCAAGAGGAAGGTTTATATGTATAATACATGCATAATATAACCGTGCGAAGCCGGGGCGGGTCGCTAGTAAAATATATACCTTACACACTAACATACATACTTAATATAGATAATATTATAAATAATCCAATAAGTAATAATTTTATCCATTGTACACAATTTATGCAATAATTTTTTTTAATTTGTACCTCATCAACTAAAATAAAAAGGAACCCCCATAAGATTACTTTCTTGTCCGTCTGTCCCTGTGTCACCACTGATTTACTCAGCAACGGATGGACCTAACAAGTTAAAAATATTACAATTTGGGTACTGAACCCTAAAAAGTAGCCGAACACAAAATACTTTCCTAATATTCGTGGCATCACTAAAGTCAATGGTATCAAAGATCAAACAACAAAGACAAGTCTCTGCCTTTATCGATTGAATTAATTACCTACTCAAGTATTCTACTAATCAAGCAATAACAATTCTGTTTATAATCTAAAACAACTTTAAAGTAGCATTTAACTTTGAACGTGCCATTAAGTGAACAAAAATAAGTACAATTTGAACTTAATACTTACTTATCAAATGTTAAGGGGCGTATTTACTAAGTAGGCCTGGACCTACTTCTTCAGATGCTTCGGTACTAGAATTCTCATCATAAAGCCAAAGTGGTATGACCAGACGCGCGATAGAGGTGTGTTAGAAACAGTTTTTGGGTATCAACCACTAAAATTCTGATATTCCTACTGTCTTAAAGGTGAACAAATGCTTTGTATTGTCATACACTTCGAAACACGATTAAAGTGATTTGCCTCTTTAGATATTTTTTTACTAAAATAGATGTGAGTCTTCACTATCACTACATAGTATAAAATAAAGTCACTTTTCGCCGTCCCTATTCCCCTTTGTATGCTTAGATCTTTAAAACTACGCAACGGATTTTGATGCGGTTTTTTTAATGGATAGAGTGATTCAAGGGGAAGGTTTATATGTATAATACATGCATAATATAGCCGTGCGAAGCCGGAGCGGGTCGCTAGTATTACATAAAACAGCCATTTCGCGGCGCGCGTGGGAAAGAGATAGGGGTTTTCAGGTCCTACTTCACCCTAAAACGCCGTTGTGATGTCTACAGTAGGTAGAAAAAAGTGACACGGTCGGTTTTCATACAAATTCGACTCGCACTTGGCCAAAGGGTAAAAACGAGACCCTATTACTAAGACTTCGCTGTCCGTCGTGATAGCTAGACAGTTGAAATTTTCAAAGATGATGTATTTTTGTTGCCGTTATAACAACAAATACTAAAAACTTCTCATAATAATAACTTATAGCTAACTAATATTATAAATCCGAAAATTTATTTATTTTTATCACAGTCGCTCATAAAGTGGATCTTATTAACCAAGGTTCATAATCCAACGTACTATGCACGCGTGCGTTTTAAATTACCTACGATACAACTAGTGCTATAAAGTTATCCCGATAAGTTAAATACGTATCTTACTGCTAATTACATGTTAGGTAGATAAAACATTGTTAAATTTATCTGGGTTATACTGTTTTGATGTATAAAAAAGGCAGGTACCAGCAGAGAGAAGATACCTAGTTACTCGACTACGGAAAAGCCAAATGGGTCGGTTATGTTTTGACCCGTATATATCATCACTACATAGTATAATAAAACAAAGTCGCTTTCTCTGTCCCTATTCCCTTTGACCGCTTAAATCTTTAAAACTACGCAACGGATTTTGATGCGGTTTTTTTAATAGATAGAGTGAAAGAGGAAGGTTTATATGTATAATACATGCATAATATAGCCGTGCAAAGCCGGGGCGTAAATAATATCAGACGGACGGCCAGACAGGCAGACGGACAACTTTTAGAAGTATAACTTCTTAACGCGCGTACATAAGTACACGCATCTTTTCCTTCACCGTCAGACCAATGTCGTAACAGTATATTCAGGCCTTAACTCCGAAAACACTGTCAAAAGCCATCGCGATCTCGCAACATCAAACCAACATAATCAGACCTACAAAACAACAATTTACCCTTTCATTTCTGTTCAAACAGTTCTACTTGCAAGTGTCGCACTGTAATGGTCGGATTTAATCTAATTAAGATAATCTATATAGAGGTTTAGGCTTTCAGTGAGTTCTTTGAATGTATGGGATTGATGTAAACGTAGCAGCGATAGTATCTAACTACGATGAAAGTTAATTTAATTAAATGTAATAAAATTTTACGTGGAATGAAAATTAATTTCTAAAGGTATTTCATACCGAATGCCCGCCAAACGCATGTCTTCAGACCGTTCAACTTACGATATTTTCCTTGTGTGATATTTACGCAGAAAAATGATTTAGTTAGAAATTGAAAACATATTATTTTGTAATATGCGCATTATCCTGACTCCGATCTGTGCTAATATTTAAAAAGATTTGTTTGTTTGTTTGCATTGAATAGGCCGAAACTAAAGTACCGATTTTGATGAAACTTGCTATGATGATACACCGATTCTTTGGAAGTGTTAAAGGATGCTTTACATCCCGCGGGGAGTATCAGTTGGTAGAACATTATTTTAAAATTAGCCTAATTCATAAAGGTTATTGTAGTTGGAAAATTGTACTAAATCATAAAATAATTTCAGAAAAAACCATTAATAACAATAAAAAAAAATTTTTTGGTTCTAATATTTTATATTTTAAAATAATTTCGAAGTCAAGAAATATTGAATTTGACGGGCCTTTCTTCGACATTACTATTAAGTATTCTGTGTAGCGCTATTTAGTGGTAATTAGAGAAAAGCGAAATAAAAAAGTAGAGCCTTTAATTTGTATTATTTATAAATTAAATTTATTATTTATAAATTAAATAAAAAATAAAACAAAATGAATAACAAAAGATGGACGTCGACATCGAAGCAGACTCCAGAAAAGATGGCGTGACTACTAGAAAATACTGGTCCATTTTTGATGAAACTTAGTTTGAGGATACAGTGAATCTTTAGGAGTAATACAGGGGCCCTACCGCGGTAAGTGCGTAGGCTTCAAGCCGACGTCGATATCCCAAACCGCGTCTCACAATGGGCGGAAAATTGAGCTTGCCTTTCATAGAAATTTTGAAAAATTAAGTAGTGTTTTCGTGTGTTTTAAGTATGCAGGATTGTCGGGGACTTCAAAACATTAAAAAATAAGTGATAATGGTTATATCATTTAAAAAAAAAAACAAAGTCATATTTTGTAGTGTTTTTTAAAAATAACTAACCAGAATCACTTATTTTTAAATGTTTTGAGGTCCCCTGCAATCCTGCATACTTAAAACACACGAAATAGACCACTTAATTTTTCAAAACTCCTATGAAAGGCAGGTTTAAAATTTCGCCCAGTGTGGGGCGCGGATCGGCGCAAGGCGACGCGTTGGGTTGAAGCCGACGCACTTACCGCGGTAGGGCCCCAGGCTAGTTTTTATCTGGATATTTTCAAGGGATCGGGACTTACGCGGGTAAAACTGCGCTAGTCTCACATAATTAACTACACTATGAGTAATTTCAAACAGGAAAACCTACTTAGCAATTTAAAAAGAAAACTGACTTTGTGAATTCCAAGCCAAGATTCCTATCTATTTTTTCTCAGCAATCGAAACGAACTTCATCATATTTCTTCTGCAAATATATTTTTTGCAAGGCTAACTTCATTGCATTCGCCGCAGACGAACTGTACTTTTTGCAATCTAAGAGATTTAATAAAAATAGACAAGAGATTTGATTTGGGACGGCTTCCGATAGGACGGACGACTTAAGAGGAAAGGGTACCGGTGGCTCTTTCCATACAAACTATTATAAACGTAGTCGACTGTTTTCTCCCTGGATAATGACACTAGTGCAAATATTTTTGATGCATAAAACTTATAACTCCCATGACCATGCCGCTATTTTTTGTTTTTTATTTTTTATTTTTTTTATCTTAATTTCTATGGTAATTAGCCTGGCTGGATGGCAATGGATGGCAATGTGATCCAAAGCAGCTAGCTTTCTGAGCACCCTACTTATAAACTTATTCAGATTTCTTTTATTATTATTTTTTTTACTAAATACTAATTTATTAGTAAGTAAATAATTTTTTAAACAAGTATTACTTACAAAAAAAAAGATGGACACAAAATACACAAAATTATAATAATGTCATAAATAAAGCTATAGTCTGAACGAGAATGATCAACTAATAATTTACTTGCCTCAAGATGTCCTCTCTATACCACTTTAATATTAAATCTCTTTGTTTGCAATGTTAACTTCATTTCAGTTCTCTGGTTAGATTATTAACAGAGTTAAGAAATTGTGGTTTACAAGGTTTCATAGAACAGTTTGTAACTTTAATTTTCTTTTTAAATTAGTATTAAAGTAATTAAAAGAAAAGTAGGTATAAAGTACTAACTGTGACCCGAGTTAGTGTCTTGTTTTTAGAAATTATATTGATAACAAACTTTATCAGTCTTTTTTACCTATTTAGACGGACCCAGTTGGCAAAATGGTCACCATGCCGGTCTGCCAAACACAGCGATCTAACTCTCTAACACTCTACGATCAGCGGTTTAGGCTGTGCGTTGATCCGTCAGTCAGTCATTTAAGACAAAGTATATAGAATATATAGAAGAAGATATATATAATTTGAACTTGACATTAGCAAAGTTCATATTACATAATAATATCTCCTTACGTAAATGATTCGAGCGAGCAGCCCAATTCAATAAAAAGTTTTCATGTTACATTCAAAGTATGAATCTCGTATTTACAAAGTTGAACGAATAATCGAATCGAAACGATAAAGATTCAGGCTGAGGTTCTTAACATTTTGTATTTTAAGTATGATATTGTATGGTATATTAATAAAGACAGGGGTGCTCAACATTTTAGGTGAGTATTTATTTACCTACTTATTTTAAGAAAGGAAAATGTGATTGATTGACTTATTGATTTATCAACGCACAGCTTAAATCAACTGACGAATGCTAAAATGAGGCTTACAGAAAGCTGTTTTAGCGTAGGCACAATTTGTATTTTTTTTTCTAACAGGCTAACACTACATCAGCGGAAGTAGAGGTTATTTTTAGGTTTATAATATGTAAAACAATCACAGCCATTTGCTAAGAAAGGGTTTTGGAATATTAAACGCTTCACGATTGACGGTCCCCCTATGGTAAACGGTACCCCTGTCAGGAACTATCTCACGATTAACGGTCCCCTGGATTGTACAAACTTTTACCCCATATGCGGTAAAAGTTCGTACAACTATTCTACCTTAAAAGTTCGCACAAAGATTACCTACTGCTTCACTCACTTAGTCCCGATCCCGTGG
The DNA here is from genome assembly GCA_907269075.1 of Idaea aversata. Lineage (NCBI taxonomy): Eukaryota > Metazoa > Arthropoda > Insecta > Lepidoptera > Geometridae > Idaea > Idaea aversata. Next base: position 3,493,600 of record OU026109.1, read on the forward strand.
GAAAATTAAGATACCCCATGTTACTAACAGGGACTCATATAAAAATTTTCATCAAAATCCATCTAGTAGTTTCAGAACTTATTCGTTACAAACAAAATATATACTAAATATATAATAATAAATACAAATTAAAATATTATTTCAATACTAACAACGCTCTGTGTTTTCACACACGTAACTCCCGATCCCGAAGGAATATCGGGATAAAAACTACCATAAGTTAATTACAATGAATTAATGTCATACCAAGTTTCATCAAAATCGGTCCAGTAGTTTTGGAGCCTATTACAGACATAAAAAAAGTATGACACTCGGGGACTGTCGCTGTAAAGCTATTGCATCGTGCGAGCTTCGTACAGTCGTACCATATACATACACGTTAAGCGAATGCACGGCCGAGCCACATGGTAGGCGGAGTGGGGGGTGTTAGGTTTTATTTTCGTTACGGAATTTCTTGATTCGGTCGCCGCGCTCAAACCCCGTGATATAAGCTATACAAAAAATTCTTTCCTCTTTTATAATATTAGTACAGATGACATGATTAAAGTGCCCGCGAAATTGAGCTCTATAAAAGTAAAACGTTAATTTAATAAATAAATTGGGCAGGTTATTTTACCTAGATAATATAATGAGAATATTTAACTAGACGTCTACAGTTTTATGTCTGAAATTCTAAATTAACTTGGAGACCATTTATTTAAAAATATGAGGCTTAAGCCGACTAACTCCATTAAATTACAACGAAAGGGACATTACTATCAAATACCTTTATCCATTACATCAATTGAAATAAAATTACATCCATTGAAATAAAGTTTTGAATAAGGTTGATCTTTTGAAATATTTCAGCTTGGAATACTTAACGAAGTTTAGAAAAACGAATCCATTAAGTTTTCCGAATTATTTGAGTAGGTATAATTTAATCGAAAAATTATCAGTAGGGGCGAATACTGACTTGAAATTTGGCCAATAATAGATGGTCTCCTCGTGACCATGGCTATTGCAACATAGCCGAAAACTCGAGGTAAGATGAAAATGTAGGGGTAGGGGATCCGTTAGATTAGTGAAGACGTCGGGCGTCAACTGTTTTTATTTCTTACATTCATTTAAAGTTCATTTTTTATTAAAAAATTGAACCATCTTTGAATTAATGAACAAGGTTAGATTTGATAATTAATTTAATTCAAAAACTAACACCTACTACACTCACAAATTAGAATTATTTAAGCATCCCTTATTTAAACTTTAACCCTTTATATTAAAAACAATACATATTGTAGCGGTATATTCATAAATATAGTAACTTTAAAACTTGTCTAGACATGATTATGACGAGTCAAAAAACTTTGCTTTTAATAAAGTGCCAGTTCATTACTGTTTCATATTTATGGTCAGACAAAACAGACAAAAGACACTTCTATTTTTTTATTTAAATTAAAGAAGACACAAGAATAAAATGTGCTTGTAAATACCTATACAATGTGTTTCAGCGAAGGGGTTTTAATACGAAAGGGGGTTGTTCTAGATGTCTAGGTGAACAACTTTTGTTTTACGACTTTTGGAAATTCGAACTTTTTTTTTGATAATTCTGAAGAAATTTTTACTTGAAAATCAGCTGTTTCATAGAAAAACTTTGAATGTTATGTTCGAATTTCCAAAAATCGTAGAACAAAAGTTGTTCGCCTAGACGTCTAGAACAACCCCCTTCTGTATTAGAACCCCTCGCTGAAACACATTGTATAGTTCAACTAGTTGCCCGCATAAGTCCATCCCGTGGGAATATCGGGATAAAACGTAGCCTATGTGTTAATCCAGGTCTTCAGCTATTTACATACCGAGTTTCAACGCGATCGGTTCAGTACTTTTTGCGTGAAGGAGTAACAAACATACATACACACAAACTTTATAATATTAGTAGGATAGTAGGATTATTTTGTTTCTTAATACTTAGTTAGAAATATAAAAGACTTCCAAAAATTGTCTATTCAGCAGTGTTTGAACTTCAAATTCACCGGAGCGTTATTTTTTTACCACTAAATCACAGGTATCACACACTGCTGAATAAAGTTCTTTATAGTTCAAGGGTACAAAACACATAAAAAGGTACATAAAAGTAGATAATTTATTGTCCCCAACACATAAGATGCCTCAAACAAACAGAAAGGTGGCCAAAATCAACATAAACCTGTAACTCCTCGTAAAAACAACTATATCTTGAACTCACATAAACAACCAGTAACTTAGCGAATTGCCGAATTCCACAATCAAACAGCAACATAACAGAGATTCTGTACGAGCCACTGTGACAACAGATTTTCTATCGCCCGATAAATTAAGACGACTGTTTATTAAGCGAAAATGGTGGTTCATTCTTGTGTTTCTTGTATCTAACCAATATCGAGTTAAATTGTTTATTTTTCAGAACTTACATCTATTAAAAATAATGAGTGATTTCTGTAATTTTCTCTTTGACGCATAAAACGTAACGACCACTTGCTATGGAGAAAGAAAATGAAGAAAAACAAAATGAATTAAAGAAATACTTCTATAATAACAAAAAATGATTAAATTAACTGGCTATGGTAACCAAATCGTGCAAAGACAAAAATAACAAAAAATCGAATGGCAGCTATTTTTTGAAGATTGCTTACAAAATATGTAAACTGTTGGCAACTTGATTGATACTGGCTGAATACGCCGCACAATCGGCGTATTTAATTTGAATTTCGCGCCACGCGACGCAAGTGACAGGGCTCGATGCCGACGTTCGCGCCGTGAAAAGAAAAAAAAATAAAGACTTATCTGTTAAATATTTTGATATAAAAAGATTATTTCATGAATTCATCTTCATCTTTTTTGCATCTATGTAAAGTGCATCTAAATATTTTGTATGAAACATCTTGCTCATCTGGACAAAACGTATTATTCGTAACCTACATCAAAATTTATCTATTCTTCACTGGCTGTATGCACACATCGTACGAAGCCAAAACTAAAAAAAACAAGCGACGATTTCACGATAGACTCCAAATGTAACTGTCAAACAAACAATCAAGCGATAAAAAAATCCGTAGTCTACAAAATACTTTTAATGAATACATTTACTTACGCTTGTTGTAATGTCACTTTGAATTAATTAGTCCCGAGTATTTTATTAGGCTTTTGTCTTTGTTTAAAAGTTCAACATACACTGAGTTTGTAAACAACACAAAGCTCTTATGTTAAGAAAAGTTTGGGATACACTTTCACTTAGATTGGAACTTGAAGAAAATCTGATTTATTACTGACTAGCTGCCCGCGGTTTCACCCGCGTAAGTTTTGATCCCGTGGGAATATCGGGATAAAAATTACCCTATGTTATTCCCAATGAATCAATGTATCCTCATAACAAATTTCATCAAAATCGGTACAGTAGTTTCGGAGCCTATTCGTTACAAACAAAAAACAACTACATATTGGATTTCGATGTAAAGTATACCACGACCTTCCTCGAAAATACAGTTATCTAATAGTGAAAACTACATTGCAATGGGTTTAGCCGTTTTTAATTGTTTATGTAACAAACATACAGACAGACTTTTTTATTTTTTTAATCTTAATTTCTATGATAATTAGAAAATGAAAAAAATTAAAACAAAAAATAGGGGCATAGTCATGGCAGTTATAGGTTTTATGGCACAAATATATTTGTGCTAGTGTCATTATACAGGAAGGAAACAGTCGACTACGTTTGTATGAGAGAGCGCAGGTACCCTTTCCTTTTAAGAAACGAACCGAATTTTCTATTCAACACAAAACTAATAAGTAGGTACCAACTTAGGGTATTAAAGACCCTATATATTATTTAAAACCATTAAGCTATTTAAAATTAGAATCATTTACCTTCATCCATTTTAATATTTGACAAAGAACAAAATATTTTTAAATAAGTATTATATAGATAATTTAAATGTTGAGTACTAATAGTCCATTGAAATGTTAAATTTTTTTGGGCTTAGCGTGCATTTGTCAGAGGACGCAATTTTATTTTTTAGATATCAAGGGGGGGGGGGGTCATTTTAAAGTTAAATCCAAGTTTGAGATATTGTAGCTCTTGTCCCACTGCCGCCAATTGGAAAAATGGATTCAAACGGTTTTTATGGTTTACTAGCGACCCGCCCCGGCTTCGCACGGCTATATTAAGCATGTATTATACATATAAACCTTCCTCTTGAATCACTCTATCTATTAAAAAAAACCGCATCAAAATCCGTTGCGTAGTTTTAAAGATTTAAGCATACAAAGGGAAATAGTGACAGAAAAACCGACTTTGTTTTATACTATGTAGTGATCTGACAAACTATAGGTCTCACAAAAAAATATTGATTAACATTTTTTGTTGCAAATAAGATTATTTACAACTTTTGGAAGTAACTTTTAGTCGTAAACCAAAAACAAATCAACAGTCAAACCGACTTTTGACTGAGAAAAAAATGAGCAATTCAAACATAATTATTATTCAGTACCATAGATTCTTTCTATTAAGAGGAAAGGGTACCGGAGGCTCTCTCCATACAAACGTAGTCGACTGTTTCCTCCCTGAATAATGACACTAGAGCAAATATTTTTGTTGCATAAAACTTATAACTGCCATGACTATGCATGCCCCTATGTTTTGTTTTTTTTTTACTTTTTGTTTTTTAAATCTTAATTTATATGATAATTAGAAAATGAAAAAAACCAAAACACAGGGGCATAGTCATGACAGTTTTAGGTTTTATTGCACAAAAATATTTGTGCTAGTGTCATTATCCAGGGAGGAAACAGTCGACTACGTTTGTATGGAGACAGCGCCGGTACCCTTTTACCTTAAAGATACAAAAATCTAAAAAAACAACCTCTTTACATAACGAAACAAATAAAATCCAACGACCCCCATTCCCAAAACGGGCTTGCATTTTAAAAAGGGATTTGCAACAAATTCTACGTCAAAGCGTCAGTTATTTTATTCAAATTCTTCCCAATCTGCTATTATCCGTAACAACTAACGATTCAGCTGAAAAAAATATTAACTTGTGAACTGTATTTTAGTCGCAGAAGGTCTAGTTTAGGTTGGCAAAGTGTGGGATGGCGAAGTGTGATACCTTAGTGACTTGTTGACCTAAGAGGCTTAACGTTTCATACTGTATTGATAAGGTTTACTGGTAGTTTCGTATATCGTAGCTTGTTGTTTTTACATAGGTATTTTCTACTTTATATTAGAACTAGCGACTCGCTCCGACTTCGCACGGCTATATTATGCATGTATCATCACTACATAGTATAAAACAAAGTCGCTTTCTCTGTCCCTATATCCCTATGTATGCTTAAATCTTTAAAACTACGCAACGGATTTTGATTCGGTTTTTTAAAATAGATAGAGTGATTTAAGAGGAAGGTTTCTATGTATAATACATGCATAATATAGCCGTGCGAAGCCGGGGCGGGTCGCTAGTATACTTATAATACATAGAAACAACCAGACCATAGTTAAATATCTAATCATAAATACATGTCTGAGGCGTGAATCGATCCCACAACCCTGTGTTTAGCAGTCCGGCATGGTGACCATTGTGCCAACTGGGTCGTTAAAGAAAGAACTCATCACTTAGTCTGTAGCCAACTAAGTCGCGGATTTCATCACGATGTTAGGGTTTCAAAGTATTTTAAATTGTTTATCTAAAGGCCTTTTGCAGTAAATTAGGGACCGGTATGACCTGAAAAGCCCCTTTTCAAATGAAGAATTAAGAAACTTCCGCTACATCTACAAAACTAATTTTTATTTTTAATGTATCTTCAGATCTTTAAGCAGTTTTTCCTCGAATGAAAACATGATTGCATTAATTTTTCTCGATTGATTTGTTTTTTTTAAACTGTTCTTTTTAAAATTATTTAACGATATATCGTAAAAACTACAATGACTAGCAACTCAAAATTTTCTTGTTGAGATAGTCGTTGCAGTAATCTAGTTTCTGCCCGGCTGTTTTGTCAATCATTGAAGTTTTTCATTCATGAGTTACCTATTTTGTTAAAAAACGGTCATTTCGCAGCGCGCGGGGAAAAAGGAAAGCGCCATTGCTCGGCGCGCGTAGGAAAGGGATAGCGCTGAGTACGAATATACAAGCCTTAAGTTAAATAAACTGCTTCTGCTTCTTGTATAATAGTGGTGTGGCTCACCTATGGTTAGAGTTTTCAGATCGCCTTAAGGCATCTAACTTGACCTAACGACTGCTACTAGAGATAGTAACCGGGACCAACGGCTTAAAGTGCCTTCCGAAGCACGGAGGGGCTCACGAAAACACATTTTTGCCACACTACTAATTGGCCACCCATCTAAGTAGTGACCACGCCAGGCGTCGCTTAACCCGTACAACCGTAAACGATCAGCGAGCGTCGCTTAGCTGTGAGCCTCCTCCTCCTCCTCCTTAAATAAACTTAAATTATAAGTTTTAAAGACATTTTGATAGACAAAGAAAAATTCAAAACTTAATATATTAAGACCACTAAGTTTTTATAAAAACTTAGTGGTCTTGTTTAAAAGTTATATTTATTGTAATTTAGAATCATATTTGAAAGTAATGAGCTAATTTTAATCTAACAACTTTTCAAAGTTGTTTCTGTTGGGTCTAGAAATACATGAGACTAGTTGTAACCTGCGGTATCACTCGCCTAAGAAAAACTCTACGGAGAAGGCTTTTATCTAAATTACTAGCGACCCGCCCCGGCTTCGCACGGCTATATTATGCATGTATTATACATATAAACCTTCCTCTTGAATCACTCTATCTATTAAAAAAACCGCATCAAAATCCGTTTCGTAGTTTTAAAGATTTAAGCATACAAGTGGATATAGGGACAGAGAAAGCGGCGTTGTTTTATACTATGTAGTGATAGTGATAAGGTACTTAAGAGGAAAGGGTACCGGCGGCGCTCTCTCTATACAAACTTAGTCGACTTTTGTAGCATAAAACTTATAACTACCATGACCAATATGACCACCAATATGTGTTATTTTTATATATATTTTGTTTTTTTTAACTCTTACTTTCTATGATAATTAGAAAATGAAAAAAATCAAGACATAAGGGCATAGTCTTGGCAGTTATAGGTTTTATGCAACAAAAATATTTGCTCTAGTGTTATCACTATCACTACATCACTATCACTACATAGTATAAAACAAAGTCGCTTTCTCTGTCCCTATATCCCTTTGTATGCTTAAATCTTTAAAACTACGCAACGGATTTTGATGCGGTTTTTTAATAGATAGAATGATTCAAGAGGAAGGTTTATATCTATAATCAATGCATAATATAGCCGTGCGAAGCCGGGGCGGGTCGCTAGTTATCCATAAAGGCAACAGTCGACTACGTTTGTATGGAGAGAGAGTACCTTTTCTCTTAAGTTATTTAGTTTACAATGAATTCGTCTGTCAGCATTTTTCGCTATGTCTTTATAGTTTAGGATATAGCCTTAAAGCCTATGTAAAAAATAACCCTGTATATGTAGGTACATAAATGAGAACGTACAAACGATCGCATCACTCAAGCCATCATCAATCCATCTCCATCAGTCTATCAGTCCATCAAGCCATCAAGCACTCTGGAGGTAGAATCGATGGCGTCATTTGTCAGATACATCTCGTGATAATGTACTTTTGTGTTTAGGGTTGAAGGGTGTATGGGGGTAAACATGTTTTTTTATCACAGATGCTCGTAAAGTGGATCTTATGAAACCGCTTTTAGGCTCATAATGCAACGTATTATGCACGCGTGAGTTATATATAACCAACTAGTGCTAAAATGTTATCCCGATAAGTTAAATACGTATCTTACTGCTAATTACATGTTAGGTAGATGAAACATTCTTAATTTATCTGGGTTATACTGTTTTGATGTATAAAAAAGGTAGGTACCAACAAAGAGGTTTTAAGCTAGCAACCGTGGTTGTCTCTAAAGTCGGTTTATGAACGAAAATTTTACGTGATAGCATCAGAAAACAATTAAAATTGAGTTTTGTTTTTATTTTGTTTTTCCTTTACATAAATATATTTTTTTCCTTACCATTATATTCTTTTTTTAACTCCCCGACGCAAAAACAAATGGAAAAAAACTAAAAAAATATTGTATGTCAGACGAGGTTGTATAGGTTAAAAATCTTTTGCCTGGCCTTTCGGGAGTATAATAATAATGAATAATAATTAATAAAAAAATATTGCCTAAAAACAGTAAACACAACAACATTCTGCGGGTTTAGTAAAGTAAATATTTTTTTATATTACATAATACTAGCTGTACCGGCAACCGTATCAAAAACCATTGCGTAGTTTTAAAGATCTAAGCATACATCCCTATGTATGCTTAGATCTTTAAAACTACGCACAGCACCCTACAGACAGCGGAAAGTGACTTTGTTTTATACTATGTAATGAAGATTGGAAAGGCCCCATAGTTTTTATTTTTATGTCTGTAGATTACCTTCGGAAAAAAAGACAAAACTTTCAAACAAACCAATTTCTAATTTAATGACACTGAAGAACTTTTTATTTCGTCTGTGACGTTAATTGACCGCGTGACGTAGTGGTTATTTCATAAAGCGAGAGGTCGCGAGTTCATGACTCGCCGCAGTGCAAAAATTTGAAGATGCATTTTCCTTGAAAATATTTGCTGAAAATCATATTGGACAGAATTGTTACCCTCTACCTACATCGCAAATATTTCAAATCTCGTTTCAAGTAGGGTGACTATGTTTATTGGAAAAGATAGGATTATTTCAACGAGATTCGATAAAAAGATTTATAAAATACTAGCTGTCCCGGCAAACGTTGTTTTGCCATTTAAAAAAAAAACTAAAGGAAACAAAATAAAAAATAGATGTTGGCCGATTCTCAGACCTACTGAATATGCTCACAAAATTTCATGAGAATCGGTCGAGCCGTTTCGGAGGAGTTCAACTTCGAACCCCGTGACACGAGAATTTTATATATATAGGGATAGAAAACACAAAGTAACCTAAAGAAAGCAAAAGATACACTAAATGTTTACAACTTTTCATGTTAACTCTTTCTTTTATCTATATGCAAAAATGAAATCGGGTTTTGGGATTTTTTGTTAGGTATTTTAAAATCGGGTAGAGATGGGATCGGGTAGAGTCGGGATGTAGCCATAAATTCAGAGAGGTGATACTTTTGTTATATGGTATTATTTTGTTCTTGTTCCAACCGGACCATTAACACTAAAGCCTAGTTCGCATTAAGCTAGTATTTAAGTCGATTAGCAAGTAATTTAGTAGTTAAAAGTGTCTGAACACAAAAAATTTAGTCAAGTAGGTTAGTAAGTAGTTTACTCGAGTCGATCCATTTTTTTTTAGTAAGTTACATGTTAACTGTACTCTTACTTTTATCTATATGCAAATATAAAGTCGGGTAGAGTTGGGATTTTTTGTTAGGTATTTTAAAATCGGGTAGAGATGGGATCGGGTAGACTCGGGATGTAGCCATTTAGTCGAGTCGAGGGGACCCCTCCCCCACGTGTTTATTTGTTTGTACCCCCTATTACTTTGGCCAAACGAGCTACTGGTGTGCTGCTGCGACCAAATAGTCTCAACAACTTGGTTGTCCTCTCCCAACCAAACTACTTGGACAAATTAATATGTTTGATGATCAAATGATGGGTGACATACCTGCTATCAAATAGGTTGGATTAGCTTCATCTAATTCAATCCCGTAAGTAAAAATTAGAGTTTAAACGTTTCACGAGTAGACGCTGGGTTCCCTGATACAGCATACGTTTTATTTCCAAAGTTTATCCTTAAAAATCCATAAAACATAGTGCCTACAAATGCATCGGAACGTTAACAACGGCCGTACCTCTTCACGCTCCGTTATACGAAGAATTCTCTTCGCATTTCTTAGTTTGAGCTTTTAATAGTTCAGTTATTACTCTTTTCTCTTGTTACTGTTGACAATATGATCATTGTCTATTGTATTTTTTGATAATAACGTCCCATAAATTGATGAACACCGGCATTCACAAAAAAGTGTGACGTCATCGCTCACGTTCCGTTATTGACAAGGTAACAAACTTATTATTGTTGCTATGGTTACCATCAATGTTTTCTTAGGACGTTTTTTAGTGTCGCGGTGTAAGTAACCATACTCCTCCAAAACGGCTGAACCAATTTGTATGTTTTTTGTGTAAATCGGTGGTAACACACAGACAGACAGACGCACAAGAGAGTGATTTTATAAGGGTTTCGTTTTACCTTTTGAGAAACGGATCCCTAAAAATGGAATAAATGGTACGGAACCCTTCGTGCGCAAGTCCGACTCGCACTTGGCCGGTTTTTAATATAGCCTTTATCTAAGTAACAAAATAAGAAACATTTGATAAACCAAAATCGAGTTACATTCTAACAAGTATGAGAGTTAAAAGTTCAGGTTTCCGACTATTTTCAGTTGAAAATACCTTTGAATTTCAACATCGAGGTAATGGAGCTGAAAGGAGAGTACTTGAACTACGGAATATCTGGGGATAAACGGCCTAACACTGAGAACAGGTAGTTTTATAGATACGTATAGGTCGGGCAATGAATCATGGCCCCCAGCTGAAATTGGCGGGGATGGTTTGAGCATGTACATTCAGAAAAGGACTGTCACAATACTTGTGACAGTACCTACTTATTTATAACAATAATAAATAAATATTAACAAATGGCAATACCAATTTCATACTTCACTAATAATAAACTAAAGAAGGTACGTCAAAAATCCTATTGTAATTTCTAATCAGGGTTCACTTTAAAATATGTAAGCAAACCCTACTGTCGAAGCTAATTTTTAGTGATTTTTATTTTTGCAATTGTATTCTATAGGAGTGTTGTACTACTGTTATAATACCCATAAAATTGAAATGGGGCATTTTGTAACTAGGGCAAAGTCCCTCACAAAATAAATCATACGGAACCACTCCATACCAACCTTACCTAGTCCCGACACCTATTTTAATATGTTGTGCTTGGGCCCCACGTTGGGCGCCACTGAAACGTTAGCCTTTTAGGGGGCTAACCTAACTTAAAATTAGAAATGAAAAAGGAATTACTAGTACAAATTTATTACAATAAGTGAAGCTATATAATAAAAAAAAAATGGGTGCGTGTACTTATGTACGCGCGTGAGAAGTTATACTTCTTTGGCATTATAAAAAAAAAAAAAAAAAAAAAAAAAAAAAAAAATATATATATATATATATATATATATATATAAATAATTAATTACATTAAAATAATTATGTAGTAGTAGTACCGCAGATGACAGCTGTCATCTTGCGGTTTGCGGACAACTTCAACATGGTTTTATGACAGCTGTCATCTTGCGGTTTGCGGACAACTTCATGGTGAGAATTTTGTGTGACGCTTTTGTAAAATTTCACTCTCATCATTTTTTCATAACGCGCCTAAAGAAGTATAACTTCAAAAACGAAAAATAAAGAAGTTAAAGAATATAATATAAGTTAAGTGAATTTAAGTTATAAATAATAAAGTGAGACTATAATGCAAAGACAGGGGGGGAACGAAATACGATGTTGGTTTCTAGCAGTTTTGCTTAGCAAAAGAGAAACTTAGTTTTGGTGATTAATATCGGTCAACGACCGGAGGCGGCGCGAGGCGGCGGCGTGGCTCGGTAACTGGGTTGGAGGAGACTCGACTCGCGAAGTCTACTCTTCCAGGACGTCCGCTGTGCCGGCAGGTGGTTGTAGCCTCGGTGTGGCCCCGGTACAAGAACTCAGGAGCAATTAATTAAAACACTTTTATCACAGGCTTTAACGCCAATAAAATATAATAACTGTGCGAACTTAAGAAGTATATAGGTACGTGACTAGCGCCACGGCAAACAAAAGTGAGACTGAGGACAGGAGGACATCAGGCTTAAGTAACCTATGTTGATAAAAAGCAAATGAGGGTACCGATGCATTCTGACTCCCCAAGGTTGGAAGAAATTGGTTCAGTATAATTTATTTTGTATGGGAATTTATTCAAAAAATCTTTATGTAATTTACGAGTTATATAATGAACCTACATCGAGCAAAAACAAAAAGGATCAAAACAAAAGGACAAAAAAATAATAATAGCAAAACTATGGTTCGCCTTACCGCGACGCGGAACCCAAGCACAACAAATTAAAATAGGTGTCGGGACTAGGTAAGGTTGGTATGGAGTGGTTCCGTATGATTTATTTTGTTAGGGACTTTGCCCTAGTTACAAAATGCCCCATTTCAATTTTATGGGTATTATAACAGTAGTACAACACTCCTATAGAATAAAATTGCAAAAATAAAAATCACTAAAAATTAGCTTCGACAGTAGGGTTTGCTTACATATTTTAAAGTGAACCCTGATTAGAAATTACAATAGGATTTTTGACGTACCTTCTTTAGTTTATTATTAGTGAAGTATGAAATTGGTATTGCCATTTGTTAATATTTATTTATTGATTGTAATATCGTAAAAAAAATATTATTGTTATAAATAAGTAGGTACTGTCACAAGTATTGTGACAGGACTGAGGGTAGCAGGTGCATATTTTAAAGTTTTATTTTTTTAAATGACGGTTCAGTAATTGTAAATTATTATGCTTGATTTCACTAAAGATTTCAAAGTGTTAGTCATTTCACGCAGAATAACCAAAAATTATCGAACCGTCATCAAAATAATTAGAACTTTAAAATATGCACCTGTCAGTCCTTTTCTGATTGTACTATCACATTACCAATTAGCTGAACCCCACATGACCTAAAGCTCACTCGCAAATCTGTAAGGTTGTAACGTAATGTTACCGGATTCTGTTTTTTTAAACAATATACTATACAATACAATATAAAAAAATAACAAAATAGGTAAATATTATATTTTTTCAGATATGTGAATGAGCTCTGGGTCACGTGGGGTTCAGCTAGTTGGTGATGTGACTGTACTATAGCCAAATCGTCATAATTTACCTCCGTTTAATATTTTGCCCAACCCGAAAAGCATTCCTTTAAATTACGAAATTAAGCAATGTGTTGCACCGCAGCTAAAATGACATTGAATTTTAATGCATTAGGTTATCTAATCGTTCAATTTAGACTTAGGTGTGAGTTTTATGAGCGCGACAGTACCTACTTAGACGTGCGGGAACGGGACAGAGCGCGCCTAGAGACGTGTGTGCGGAACAGAAAGCGATGATGTATGCAACTGACCCCTCCCTTCACTCCTGTACCCCCGCGAAACGGACCTAAAAATTGAGTTCTGCGCATTCCTTTTCCACTTTCCGCTGGGGACCATGATTCATTGTACGACCTATACGTATTTATATAGACAAAAAAAGGAAATTGTAAGATCCCGAAAAAATATTAATTAATTGAAAATAAGTTATTTTTGTTAATTAATTTAAATTGTTGCACAAAACAGGCAATGACGGACGTCACTACCTACACTACTTCATTTTTGGAGGCTCACTCCTTGTAGGTGGTGGTATTTTTTCTGGTAAGGTTTTCCGGTAAAATAGACTTGTAAAAAATTGAAGTTTTTTTCAAAATCTAATTCTGAAAATATCGGGTCCTGATTCATCGAGACAAATCAAACCCAAGATTAAACGTCTAATATTGAGATGGATTAAAAAAGTTTTGATTGATGACTATCCTGACGCACATCTGCTACCTTTTATTAATAACTAACAACGTCCCGTGATTTTACCCGCGTAAGTTCAGATCTCGAATATCTGGATAAAAAGTAACGTAATATGACATACCCAGTTGGCACAATGGTCACCATGCCGGACTGCCAAACACAGGGTTGCGGGTTCGATTCCCGCCTCAGACATGTATTTATGCTTAGATATTTGTCTGTGGTCTGGTTGTTTCTATGTATTATAAGAATATATTTACAAAAGAAAAGTATTAGTTTTATATCCGTTGTCTAGCACCCATTACACAAGTCTAGTAACTTAGCTTGGGGCTAGATGACGATGTGTGGAATGCCCTGCAATATTTTATTTTATTATTTTTATATTATGTTAGTCATAATTTATTCAAAAAGTTGGTAAAATATCGCGGGCTTTGAGCGCGGCGACCGAATCAAGAAATTCCGTAACGAAAATAAAACCTAACACCCCCACTCCGCCTACCATTGTGCCATGTAGCTCGGCCAAGCGTTCGCTTAGCGCGTAAGTATGTATACAATACAGGGTTATTGGTGATTATACTAGCAAGCCGTTGAGGGCTACTTCTATGCATCTTTTTTTAGCTATTGTATAGCTTTTATCGCGGGCTTTGAGCGCGGCGACTGAATCAAGAAATTCGGTAACGAAAATAAAACCTAATACCCTCCACTCCGCCCATTAATTTTTTTATTACAAAAAGAAAAACTACTTTTTAATATAGTAGCAGCGGCCCGCTGGTTCACCTGCGTAAGTCCCCATCTCGTAAGAATATCGGGAGATAAAAAGTACCCGATGTTTCTCCCAATAAATCAATGTTTTTCGATGATACTTGGTATGAGGGTATAACCAAGTTTTATACAGGGTTAATAGTTTCGGTAGTAGTAACATCTACAGCAAAACGAAGATTTTGAATTTTCCGTCACATTTTACCGACCTTTGTCTTAGATTCTGTGACGTTATCATACAAACTATGCTTTGCACTAGCTGGACTTGTATGCCTTTTAAAGGTACTATAAACAACATGATAAGTAAATAGTGCAGGACATTCCACACATCACCATCTAGCCCCAAGCTAAGTAACTAGACTTGTGTTATGGGTGTTACAACGGATATACTACTTATATACTTTTCCTTTGTAAATATATACTTACACATACATAGAAACAACCAGACCACAGACAAATATCTAAGCATAAATACTTGTCTGAGGCGGGAATTGAACCCGTAACCCTGTGTTTGGCAGTCTGGCATGGTGACCATTGTGCCAACTGGGTCGTCAAACGATTTAAAATTATTTAATATCTTAATAAAGCTTGAAACTTTATATTCTCAACAAAAGTTTAGTTTAAAACTTTTCACCTTGATTAATTACGACCAGATGTTACGAAAATGAACTGGCACAGTTAGCCAGCTGTTGCTGTGTATACCTCGACTTTTATTCTGAAGGACATGGGTACGAATCTCAGCTAATCGTGTCATAATAAATTTTTGTCAAGAAAACTGTATTGCGCAATTAACATTGCTCTTACGGTGAAGGTAAAAATCGTGATGAAACCTGCGGCTTAGTTGGCTCCAGAAGTACAACCCGGTCACATTATCTCGAGACCTGGCGTAAATAAAAGTCCCACGAAAACAAGTCGACGCGTATCGGCACTTTCGTTGCCGATACGCGTCGACGTGGTATATTTTTAAACATTTCATTGTTACGTTTGGACTTTTATTAACGCCAGGTCTCGAGATAATGTGACCGGGTTGTATTGACAAGTTCTCTCCTCTGGATATGGTCGAAAAAGCTGAGAAAATCGGTAAGTATAAGTATTTTTAAATAATAAATAGGTCAGCGCTTGACCACTACCCTACGGCTGACCTATTTATAAAAAAAAACAGCCAAATGAGAGTGGGACTCCCGCATGAAGGGTTCCATACTATTATTTTCAGTTTTTAGTATTTGTTGTTATAGCGGCAACAGAATACATCATCTGTAAAAATTTCAACTGTCTAGCTATCACGGTTCATGAGATAAAGCCCGGTGACAGACAGACAGTGGAGTCTTAGTAATAAGGGCCCGTTTTCACCCTCTGGGTACGGAACCCTAAAATAGGACAATATTATCATAAGGCACAGTGGTTTACACCCATATTCACAATAAACACTATGAGATTGCATAGTGCGCGCGAATGCATAGAGCCTCAAATGAGAAGCTAATTGGCTAGAGTGATGAGACCAGCACAAAATTGACCAATCAAACCATTTAGCACAGTGCATTCATTTATCTAAGAACAACATTTCATGGATTTACCATGGTCAATATCGAGACTCTATTGATATTATATCGAGATTGTGACTTTATTTGGTATTCTGCTAAAGTTTTAATAACATCGCAATAGAATCACTATGGCGTCCCAATGGAATGGTTATAGATGCGTCGCTGGTGTTGCCTAGCAACATGGTATATGTTGCTAAGCGATATACCGTTTTGACAACGATCGAGATTCCATTGAGCCACGATTCTAGAGCAGAATACCAAAGTGAGTCAGTGGTGCGTCAGTGGTGTTTCGATAGAATAGTTAACATTATGAGAATACCAATTTGACATGAAATGTCATAATTTTGACATTAAATGTCTATTACGATTCTATCGACACTCTATTGAAACACAATTGTGTTAGCAGACCCCCTGGGGCGAAATCTATCGAAACACCACTGACTCACTTTGGCTTTCTGCTCTAGAATCGTGGCTCAATGGAGTCTCGATAGTTGTCAAAACGGTATATCGCTTAGCAACATATACCATGTTGCTAGGCAACACCTGCAACGTATCTATTACCATTCCATTGAGACTCCATAGTGATACTATTGTGATGTTATTAAAACTTTAGTAGAACACCAAATAAAGTAACAATCTCGATATAATATCAATAGAGTCTCGATATAAATACAATGGTAAATTTATTAATGCAAAATAGCAGAATAAGGCCCCTGTTTATGTATACGGGCGTTAGTCTATGCGTTGCTTCAAATTACTAATTTAATCAACCCACTAATATTTCTAATTACAATTCCATAAACAAGTAAATTACATATAGTATCCATTAGCGTACAATTACGCTATAAATCTTGATAACAAACCACAGACAAGTAACGTACTGCCTTATTACTCGTTCGCTGTACGCTAGCTTATACACACCTACGCTTGTAAGCGTAGGCGTATAACGCAACCTAGATACAATAATTGCTGATGATATAAAATCAAAGGCACGTTTCGTGGAAATATTCATCGAATATATGTGATTGTTGTAGGAACAGAGCAAAATAATTAATTGTGTTTTACCATTAAATGAAATAGTTAAATAAATAAATAAAATAAATATTGCAGGACATTCTACACATCGCCATCTAGCCCCAAGCTAAGTAACTAGACTTGTGTTATGGGTGCTAAGCAACGGATACTTATATACTTTTCTTTTGTAAATATATACTTATAATACATAGAAACAACCAGAAGGCCAATTCTCGTAACTAATATTGTTTAAATTACATTGCAATATCATCCCGATTGCATTTCGATTGCAAAAGATACCTACAAAGTCAGTTTTTTTTTTACAAAAATCTAACTTTGAGGGTATTTTGAGCTACTTTGAGGGTGTTATTTGTGATCGAAATGCAATCGAAATGATATTGAAATGTAATTTGAACAATGTTTTTTTACGAGAATTGGCCTTCTGATCACAGACAAATATCTAAGCATAAATACTTGTCTGAGGCGGGAATCGAACCTGCAACCCGGTGTTTGGCAGTCCGGCATGGTGACCATTGTGCCAACTGGGTCGTCAGTTGTATTTGTTTACGGGCTGTTTTCCAAAATTAGGCTTCTTTAGTTATGATTTTTATTTTTATTTTCATTTTTTTATTTTTTTGAAATGAGTGAGGATGGAGTAACTTAGCAGTTAGCACCTATATTACCCTCTCAGCTTAGTCGACAGTGTCCAGATAAAAGCACTTGTAAATATCTGGAGCCAACTAAGCCTTGGGTTTCATTTTAATTTTTCCTTCACCGTAAGATATTTGCAATGTATTTGTTTTTCATTAAAATTTGCAAACCAAAAATACAAATTGTTGTCTGTAAAGTCTGTTTACGGACGATAATTTTACGTAATTACGTCATAAGAAATCGATGACAATTATAGTTTTTTTTCCTTTATATAAGTCTTCCTTTCGTCATTCGTCACCATAACACAGGCCCAGATGAGCGATATTATTATTAAATACTCTGTTTCCTAAGTTACTATGACGCGTCATGGTAATATGACCATGACGCATGACGTCACACATGCATTCACAAAAAAGTGTCATGGTAATATTACCATGACACTTTTTTGTGAATGCAGGTGTTCATCAATTTATTAGACGTTATCACGTCTAAAAACATTGGTGCATAGCCAACCGGGATACGGGTATACAGGTGCTTATAGGCGACACTTTAGTGTACTTTAAGCACCTGAGAAAATAAGTACCCAGGTCCTTTGATACTCCATAGTTATGATTTTGAGTATCCATTAAGCATCTGTGAAACCGACACTTCAAAAAAGTGCTAAGTGCTAGACAAATAAAAGTGCTAAACCGGTGCAAAAAAGTGCTAAATTAAGCACTGAAAGTGCTAAATCGACATCACTGGTAGACCAACACACAGACGTAACACATTTACGCGTAACGCGATTATTACGACCTCGTAAAAAAAGGAAGATGTCACTAAATGTATGCCGAAAACGTTCTCACAATTTACGAGTAGGTAAAAGTACTGATAATAAAATATATTTCTTTGCTATATACCACTGTTCTGTTTTAAATTACATTTTAGATGAAACTTTTTTTATGCTTTGCCTATTTTATTTTTATTCAGATTTCGATCCTTTGGGAATATTTGGATATTTGGAATTCACTATTTTATTATACTAGCAGCGCTCCGCGGTTTCACCCGTGTAAATCCCGATCCCGTGGAAATATCGGGATAAAAAATAGCCTACGTTATTCCCAATGAACCAATGTATCCTCATACCAAGTTTCATCAAAATCAGTCCAGTAGTTTCGGAGCCTATTGGTTACAAACAAAAAATATTTCTTCTTTATAATATTAATGTAGATTAGTGTAGATATAAAACTTCTTTATGCTTCGCTGTTTATTTTTATACAGATTTCGATCCTTTGGAAATATTTGGATGAATAGAACTTTTTTATTTTATTTGGAATGGATTTATTATAGTGTAACCACATAGGTATTATTCCTTTTGATCGAGTTAATTTACATTCCAATGAAGGTGTTGTGCGTGTTGCTCCTTCAACGTTAGGTTGCGAAATGAATAGTCTGCCTAAGGGAACGTAACTTTTATTTGTCCTACTTATATACAATTCTCAGCTTAAACCTAAGGTACCACGTTGCTTTACCTGAAGGTGACCACCATGACCTCACAATCATTTTGTATCGCAGTGACTTGGGCTTAAGTACTATGCTGCTTTACCTTAAAGAGAACACCCTACTTAATTGTTGTGTTTTCCTGCCTGAGTCAATAGAATGCTTATTTAAACTGATATTACCTACCTAATTAGCGTTCAAAGAAATGCAAAATAAATCTCTGTTTATTGATAATTATCTTATATTGAAACTTAAATATGCTACCACAAAGGCATTATACTTAAATGAGAGGTTTGCCTACATGGCTGTTCGCCCTTAGAGATCTTGCTGGAGCAGAATGTCTGAAATGCGAATAGGGAAGGATCCCTTCAAGAACGACCTTCACCGAGCTGGTTAAGGAATGAAAAGTATTTCATATCAAATTATATAGATTAATAATAAATAATGATATTTAATTTCTGGGTGGGGGATTTTGTTGGCTTAATTTTAGTTTAATTTGTAGTAAGTAAGTATTTTATTTTATTTTGTATAAGTAATTTAATTTGGAACGTAGTGTTGAGACCAGCTGCCCGGTGGACCGACGACATTGTGGGTGTCGCGGGTAGTCGGTGGATGGAGGCGGCTCAGGACCGCTGTTTGTGGCGTCGTATGTGGGGCCTATGTCCAGCAGTGGACACGTCACGGACACGGGCCGAAATTTTGATGTTATTTTTGATTTGTGTTTATATTGAACTAGCGACCCGCCCCGGCTTCGCACGGCTGTATTATGCATGTATTATATCTAAAAACCTTCCTCGTTAATCACTCTATCTATTAAAAAAAACCGCATCAAAATCCGTTGCGTAGTTTTAAAGATCTAAGCATACAAAGAGAAATAGGGGCATAGGGACGGCGAAAAGTGACTTTATTTTATACTATGTAGTGATAAATGATTGATCTCTGAATAGATTATTAAATGTACTTGTACTTGTACTTGTAGACAGGCTGTTTTCCGCGATTAGACCCTTTTTTAATTGAGTCCTTTTTGCGTGAAGATGGAGTAGGCTTGCCCAGCACCTACTACCCTCTCAGCTTAGTCGACCATGTCCAGAGGAGAGAACTTGTCAATACTTCTGGAGTCAATTAAGCCGCGGGTTTCATCACGATGTTTTCCTTCACCGTAAGAGCAATGTCAATTAGCGCACATAAATTTTTCTTAAGAAAAATACATTGGTGCACGGCCGGCCTGGATTCGAACCCACGACCTTCAGAATGAAAGTCGAGGTATCTACCACTAAGCCAACACCGCTCTGATTATTAAATGTATTGCAAATGGGTTGACTAAAATATTTACATTTTCATACAAAAACATAGTATATTTTATAGGTATAGTAATACCACTGAATGTGGTTCTCTGCCTGCAGTTTTACACTGTTTTGTTCATTTGTTTGATGGATTCTAGGTTTGGAATTAAAATTGGTTAACCGCGAACTATTGCTACACTGTGGCCTGTATTTTACTATTGTATTTTTTCGATTGAGTTTTACTTGTACTTATATACGGGCTGTTTTCCGCAATGTTGTTTACGAGAATTGGCCTTCTGAAGGCGAATTCTCGTAAGTAAAATTGTTCATATTACTTTGCAATATCATTCCGATTACAAGAATAATCTCAAAGTACCTTAAATTACCCTCAAAGTCAGCTTTTGGTACTCTCAAGAATACCAAAACGGTATTTTTGTAATTGTAGTGCAAACGGAATGATATTGCAATGTAATTTGATAAATTTTTAACCGACTTCAAAAAAAGGAGGAGGTTCTCAATTCGGTTGTACCTATGTATTTTTTATTTTTATTTACAAGAATTGGCCTTCAGGGTGTATTCTCAGGTAATTAAGACCTGTGGCCAAACGTCCGTATCCACAAACAGTACTTAAGTTGCTCTTGGATAAGTGAACGCACTGCGCTATATGCGGTCCTGTGATCGATCAATTTTCGTCTTTTTTTCGGCTCTATGGCGGCGTTTGGGCGCACTATGCAATCTTATAGGGTTGATTGTGAGGTGCTTATATTTTGAGATCTTAATGAATAAGTGTCACCTGAAAGGACCTGCCCCCCGATCGCCGTAATTTATGACGCATTAGTCGAGTGCACGTCCAGTTGACGCATACGTCACGTGCACGCAAACAATGATCGGTATTGCCGTAAAATGAAGCTACGCGTAACCGTTACTTTAACTGCACGTCTACTTCACCTACGCGCATCCTACGCGTGACACAAGTTGCCGTACGAAATTTTTGACTAATGTTTCTAAGTGACAATTAATTTGACATTTATGTCATGTCAAAATTTAGCGCGATACCGTTTTTGTGCGATACAAAAGTCGCGTAGCTCACGTTCTATTAGGGCAATACGGCGAGCGCGCGACGTTTAGGTTTGCGTGACGTGTGCGTCATAAAATATTAGGGCAATAAGAATAGTACATTGCGATACAAGTGTGGAAAGTTGCCACATCTCGGCTTTTGCCACGCTCGCGTTCCGCTCGCACGTCATAAACCACCTCTATGGAATGATCAATCCGCACCTGTATCGTACGACGTTTTTTATCACAATTGCGAATAAAAAAAGACTTGTTAAAATAATAAAAGTTTTTAAGAATTTTAGGTTATGTTTACTATTTTTTGTTAATTACACTCCCGAAAAGCTAGGCAACAGACTTTTAACCTATACAGCCTCGTCTGACATACAATATTTTTTAGGGTATTTTTCATTTGTTTTTGCGTCGGCGGTTAAAGAAAAACAAAATAAAAACAAAACTCAATTTTTAATTGTTTTCAAAGACGTTATCACGTAAAATTATCGTTCGTTATCAGACTTTAGAGACAACCTTTTGAAAAGAAGAAAAAAGGTACCAACAAAGAGTTTTAAGCCAGCAAGGCTTAAAAACTCTTTGATGGTACCTTTTTTCTTTACATCAAAACAGTAGGTATAACCCAGATAAATTAAGAATGTGTCATCTACCGAATATGTAATTAGCAGTAAGATACGTATTTCACATATCGGGATAACGTATTATTTTACCACTAGTTGGATTTTTTTTATCGCACGCGTGTATAATACGTTGCATTATGAGCCTAAAAGTCCAAATAAATGTTTTCTTTTTCTCTTTCCTAAAAGCGGTTTAATAAGATCCACTTTATGAGCAACTGTGATAAAAATATGGTTATGATGCAAACGCAGTCCAGACGCGCTGCATAAGAATACGGCGATCGGCCCGGTTCATATCACTAATAAAATCCATTAAGTGTTACAATCTACATTTCGGTAGTCGGTTAAATTGTAGGTAAGAATTAGTTAAAACATCTTCACTAAGCCTATGAAATTACACTGACTTTGCTCACTTAATCACGGATTAAAACTTGACACACGGCTGTGACCTCGTTTGACGGATAAGGGCGTGTTCACACGGTAAATTTGTTTGTCGAAGAAAATTGCTTTTCAAAGTCAATATTAGTGTTTTAGATACCTTTATATTTATTACTGCCTCTGTGGCGCAGTGACGCACCTGCGACGGAGGAGGTTGTGGGTACAATTCTTACTTCAAACAAATAAATATGTACTAGCAGCGCTCAGCGGTTTCACCCGCGTAACTCCCGATCCCGTGGGAATATCGGGACAAAAAGTAGCCTATAGCCTTCCTCAAAAAATGGACTATCCAACACAAAAATATTTTTTCAATTCGAACCAGTAGTTCCTGAGATTAGCGCGTTCAAATAAACAATCAAACAAATAAACTCTTCAGGTTTATAATATTACTAGCGACCCGCTCCGGCTTCGCACGGCTATATTATGCATGTATTATACATATAAACCTTCCTCTTGGATCACTCTATCTATTAAAAAAAACCGCATCAAAATCCGTTGCGTAGTTTAAAAGATTTAAACATGCAAAGGGATATAGGGACAGAGAAAGCGACTTTGTTTTATACTATGTAGTGATAGTGATAGTATAGATTTGTTTCATAATTATATTTACACAAGAGAAGTATATAACTTTTCTGTTCTTTGTCTGGCCACCATAACACAAGCCTAGTTGCTTTGCTTGGGGCAAGATCGCGCTGTGTAAAGTGTTCTACAATAGTTATTCCAGAAACTACTGGACCAATTTTGATGAAACTTGGTATGAGGATAGATTAATTCATTGGAAGTAACATAGGGTAGTTTTTATCCCGATATTCCCACGGGATTAAGGCTAACGCGAGTAAAACTGCGGGATGCAGCTAGAACTAAATACTCGTATTACATTGTGATTGCAAAAGAAAAATAATGAAGGTGTAGCATCACAATGTAACATGCTTTCTATTTACAATATTCTTAATCTAAATTTATTCAATTTTATTTTCTGTTTTTTAGTTGGATTTTTTATTTAAGCGTGTTTTTTTTAGTTTTTTTAAACTATTAATTTATTGTTTGTAAAGAATATGCTCTGAAACTACTGGACCGATTTTGATAATACTTAGTATGAAGGTACATTGATTCATTGAGAATAACATAGGCTAATTTTTATCCCGATATTCCCACGGGATCAGGAGTTACGCGGGTAAAACCGCAGGGCATGTTTGTAAGTAAAAGCTATCACGGCTGACCGCGCACGCAACTTCTCTTGCTAACTTCACACTTGTTCTAAACTTGTCACTATCAGTGGTACGGTCTGAAGTTAGTTCCGTGTTTGTTCAGTGGGTTTTGTTAAATGTCTTATACAAATGGGTTGGTTCCGTTTTGGCGGGAAAAAGAAGAGAAGTAAAACTTCCAAGTAAAGCTAAATTGATTGTGTTTTGTTGAAAGGAAGATGGGTACTTAAATAAATAAAATTAAATAAATAAATATTGCACGACGCCATCTAGCCCCGAGTTAGGCAAGGCTTGTGTTATGGTGACCAGACTACGAATAGAATACTTATATCATACTTTTTTTTTAGATCGGGTGTGACGTTAAATTGTGTAACGGTTGTTGCTAACTGAAATGAAAATAGTAGTAAACAGACGTTTTCACGTCTCTACTGCGGCTGCGTCCCTAATAGGTAGAACCTACCAGGTTTTTTGGGTCTGGATTTGCAACATTGTGTTTATTTTTTCATGAAATATTTTGTTTTTAAGTATAGGAAAATATTTTAAATAGTGGTTTGTTCTGATTAACGAAACCTCGATACTATGGGATTAAAATTACGCGAATATAAGTAGAAGGACGACTGAAATAAAAAGTTATAAATATATTACATGACAGTGGCTATATGAATGCACAATAATTGTGCGAAGCCAAAGAGTAAAAAAGTTGACATTAATTGTCGTAGCAGTCTACGTGCTACATGCTACGACCGTAGCACTGTCGTAGACTTCGTAGAACGCAACGAACGGAGAATAAATACGATTCGTCTAAAAAATGTTCAAATTTCCAAAAGTCGTAGAACAAAAGTTGTTCGCCTAGACGTCGAGAACAACCTCATTTCGTATTAAGAAGCCTTCGCGGAAACACATTGAAATAGTACATTGTTATCCTAGGTGTGAAAGTCACTCTTTGAATCCCGAGACGGAGTTTGGCTTTAAGCTAGCAAAAGTGGTTGTCTCTAAAGTCGGTTTATGAACGAAAATTTTACGTGATAACGTCAGAAAACAATTAAAAATTGAGTTAGGTTTTTATTTTGTTTTTCCTTTACATAAATATATTTGTTTCCTTACCATTATATTCTGTTTTTAACCCCCGACGCAAAAACAAATGGAAAAACCCTAAAAAATATTGTATGTCAGACGAGACTGTATAGATTAAAAGTCTTTTGCCTGGCCTTTCGAGAGTATAATCACCAAAAAAATATTGCCTAAAAAATAGTAAACATAACCTAAAATTCTCAAAACCTTTTATTATTTTAACAAGTCTTTTTTTATTCGCAACTGTGATAAAAAAACGTCGTACGATACACGTGTAGATTGATCTTTGTATCTCGGCTTTGTTAAACGCACTCGCGTACTGCTCGCGCGTGTTAAACCGCCTCTATGTAAAGATCAATTTTCCACACTTGTATCGCAATGTACTATAAATTTTGGATAGAAATTGGGCTAGGTGATTATTATTAACTGATAATAAATGATTTTATTTATTGACGAGGACTAATTTTCCTTTTAAAAAAATACTGCCTGTCAAAACGGGAGACAAAATAACTTTATATTACAAAAATTCCAATTGACGTTTGACGGATGAAAGTGCCAGGATCCGTAATGTTGACGAGTGAATTATTTGTACCGTGAAAATATTGTCATTTTATAGACCTACTTACATTTTTATCGGATATTTTTGACCACCCAGTTGGCACAATGGTCACCATGCCGGACTGCCAAACACAGGGTTGCGGGTTCGATTCCCGCCTCAGACAAGTATTTGTGCTTAGATATTTGTCTGTGGTCTGGTTGTTTCAATGTATTATAATATATATTTACAAAGTATATAAGTAGTATATCCGTTGTCTAGTACATATAACACAAGTCTAGTTACTTAGCGTGGGGCTAGATGGCGATGTGTGGAATGTCCTGCAATCATTATTTATTTTTATTTTATTTATTTTATTTATCTAATCGTTTTCGATTGGCGGATACAGTGTTACCCACAACTACAATTGCAAAAGTTTATATTTTTCGTCTTCAACTGATTTAAAAGTCAATGAATTGATGTAAGTATCCTTTTATTTATTTCATCTCTAGCCACGCCCCGCGGTTTCACCCGCGTAGGTCCCGATCCCGTCTCCCGGACTATCTACATACCGAGTTTCATCGCAATCGGTCCAGTAGTTTTCGCGTGAAGGAGTAACAAACATAAACACACAAAGTTTTTATTTTTCGTCTTCAAGGTTAAAAGTTTAAATATTGTTTTTTTTTTTAATGAAAAGATAGATAGATAGATAGATAGATAGATAACTTTATTTGTACAACACAAGAGTAAACAGAACACGATATACACAAAGTAAAGTAATAGCTAGAAAGTATAAGTTGCACAAATGGGCGGCCTTATCGCTGAAAGCGATTTCTTCCAGGCAACCTTTGGATGGAAAAGAACTGATTTAGCTTTGATGGTAGGTTGTGAATTTACACAAGCAATATACCAAACATAATCTTATAATAAGTGATAAGTAGTACAAAGTACTTACATAATTATTACTTAAAAATATCAAAATATACTCATAACTAATACATACCAATATTTATATATATACACAGATACATACAAATAAATACATACATACATAAATACATACATAAATAAATAATACAGGAATAAATACGGATATTAGACAGTACTAAGGTAGTGATCAGTTACCATAGCTTTGAAAATGGGTAGGGACTTAGCAGAACGGATGGGTTGAGGCAGGGAATTCCAGAGGATGACAGAGTGAAAAGAGAAGGATTTGTTGTAGAAAGTGGAGTTATGGGGAGGAGCTTGAAGGAGAAGAGACTCTGTTGAACGGAGTTGACGTGAATGGGCGTCACTCAGGAACTTAAAACGTTCTCTGAGGTAATGAGGAGAAGAGGGAGCGAATAGGATTTTGTAGAGGAAGCAAAGGATGTGAACATTCCGGCGAAGGCGGATTGGCAACCACTTGAGCTTCTGGCGAAATTCAGAAACATGGTCATATTTGCGAAGCCCAAATATGAACCGTATGCAGACGTTTTGGAGTCGCTCAAGTTTGTCGAGTTGCTCTTCGGTCAGATCGAGGTAGCAGATGTCGGCATAGTCGAGAATAGGGAGCATGAGAGATTGAGCAAGGCTAACCTTAGTGGCAGTCGGGAGAAAGTTCCGCAGTCTACGGAGCGAGCCCGCAGCAGCAAATATCCTCCGACTGGTTTCAGTTATTTGCGGCTGCCAGCCCAGTTCCGCATCCATGATGACACCAAGATTTTTTACGGACTTGGAAAAAGGGATATTATGATTTCCGTCAAACATCACGGGGTCGACCTCTTCCCAGATAATTTTTGCCAACAACCTAGAACTCCCCAAAACAATGACTTGGGACTTAGACGGATTCACCGCAATCCCAAAAGAATCGCTCCAATTACAAATTTTAGCCAAGTCACTGTTTATAGTTGCAATGCCTTCATTTAGCTGTTGCCACGGAGTTTGAGAGTAGATTTGAAGATCGTCTGCATAGAGATGGTAGGAGGAAGTAAGATTGGAAGTGATAGAGCTAATGAATACTGAAAATAGAAGGGGAGAAAGAACGCCGCCCTGGGGTACACCCGCAGACACATCACACCAGGATGAGTAGGTGTCTTCGACACGTATACGCTGCCGGCGACCACACAGGTAACTACGAAACCATTCAATCACCGTTGGAGATATGTTAAGAGAGCACAAAACACCAAGCAGGATGTCATAGTCGACATTACAAAAAGCATTACTAAAGTCAAGTAATGTTAACACGGTCAACATACGATCATCCATGCCTTTACGTATGTCATCAGTGATTTTAACAAGGGCAGTAGTTGTGCTATGCCCCGGACGAAATCCGGATTGGAAGGGATTATGTAGCATATTGCTATTCAAGAATTTGGAAATTTGTTGATGGACGAGACGTTCAAGGACTTTGGAAAGAAATGGCAGAATGGAAATATGACGATATTCGGAGAATGTTTTAGGATTAGATTTTTTCGGAAGAGGAATAATTTGAGCCTCTTTCCAGAGGGAGGGGAAAACACTGTGAGAGATGGAAAAATTCATAATGTGAAGGATCATAGGAAGAATTTCGTCAATAATGGGCATAAGCATGTTGCGACTGATGTTGTCACTGCCAACAGCCTTAGAGGTTATGTGTTTCATGCTCTGCTTAACACCACAAGCAGTGAATTGTTCAAAAGTGAAAGATGACAAGTCAGGAGTTGGAGTGGAAGAGAGACGCTGTAAAGTTTCAGCTTTCACAAAGCTGTCAAGACTTGCAGAGGAGGAAAAGTGTTGGTTAAGTTGATCTAAGTTTAAATCGGGTGGTGTGGATGGTTGAGTTTGTCTTCCAACCCCTAATGACTTCAGAAATTGCCATACTTTGGCTGGATCTCCAACTTCGATGGAGCTATGAATATGCCGGCGTTGTGCATCTCTACACATTCTATTGCAGCGATTTCGACATTCAATGAACTTTTCCCTATTTGCATCAGTTGGACTGTGGCGAAGTCTACTTTTAGCTGCAGTTTTCTTATGTATAAGTGACTTTAAGTCGTCATTCAGCCAGGGTACAGGATGATATTTCAGCTTGACAGCCTTTAAAGGAGCGTGTTTATCGTAAAGTTTGGTTATAATGTTGTTAAACTGAAAAACTTTCTCATCAATAGAGCCGCAGTCAAAAACCCTCCCCCAATCGACATCTTGCGCATCATTGCGGAGGTTCTCTAGACTTATACCACCAAAGTTGCGCTGAAAAATATATTTTGGTTTAGCTTTAGGCGGACGAACCTTGTACGAAAGGTAAATGAGGTCATGGCAGGAGAAGCCGTCCGCCGAAAGTTGACCGTGCTTTGCAGAATGAAAAGAAGAAGAGACAAGAATAAGATCTAACAGAGAAGGAGCACAATTAGGAAAATGATGGGTGGCATTAAGCGGAAGTATGGTGAGGTTGTAGGCCGCCGTCACGGACCTAAGCTTGCGTGCCCTATGAAGGTATTGAGGATCTTGCTTTTGGAGGCATGTGTTGAAATCGCCCATTATAATGGTGTGGTTGTATTGTGGTAAGAATTCATCTAGCAAGCTCTCAAATGCAGAAAAGTAATTAATATGACAATCTGGGTTGTAGAAGGCGCCTAAAAGAAGTTTACTCTTGTTCATAAGCACTTCTATGAACAAGTGTTGGCCAGCGTTTGACGGGCAAGGTTGTGGGGACATACTGACCACTTTATAGGGAATGTGGGCTCGCAAGTAAATAGCGACACCTCCACCAACAGCTTCGACGCGATCGTTACGTATCAAGTTGAAACCTGGCAAAGAATAGGATTTCGATGGAAAACATGGTCGTAGCCAGGTTTCGGAGACTACTATTGCGTGAAGGTGCTTATCGCTAAAAGATGCCAACATCTCTGGATAATGCTTCGGAATGCTCTGAGCATTGATATGTACAATGTTGAAATTTTTAGGAACATCAGAAAATTGATCCACAATGCTATCAGAAAGACTGGGAAGACTACGGTAACTGTCATTCTCACCACTATCACTGCCCGATGAACAGGACAGGAAAGGAGCAACGAATTCATCATCGCTACCAATCGACATTATAAAATATATACCTAATAATATGATATAACCTGTATTATAGATAACTAAATAAATATTAATAATATATAATATAATATAATATCAATAATATAAATAAATTTAATAACTTTATTTCTTCAATTAGATGGTCAGTTCCGATCCACCCACCAGCTGTGTAGAAATCACTGCACAAAAAAGAATATTTGAGCGACAGAATTAATACATAAAAATAAAAACTCAAGAGTAGGTAAGTAGGCAGAATTTGGAAGAACAAAGCATAGGGCCTACAATATTATGAGTATGTACATAAATAAAGAAAAAATAAAATATTAAAAATTAAAACATATGGCTGTATGGACTGACATCCCTTTGCCTATAAACAGAAGTATATTTTTGTCAATGTCACTCTAGTGACAGTTGACAATAACAGAAAAGTAAAAAATATTTGACGTACACAACTGACGCAGTTTGACATGATCTAAAGAAATTACAGAAAATAATTTGCCGCATACCCTATGTTATTAACCTATGTTTACCTACGATATTATAACCCACAAGCATCATCACCAAAACAACTACTTCCTGGCAGCCGAAGACGTTGATGCCGCCGCTGCCAAAGCTCGCCGTGTTTTTACCGCCGCCGCCGCCGGGTTTATGATGGCAGCTGAGACCTTTGGTGGTTTTGGCTTGGGATTACCAACGTCCTCCATAGCGGGGCACGGAACAGTTGTCAAGTCTTCAGGGCGTCGAATGCAATGCCGTGTGCCCTCCGCATCAAGGACATAGACGGAGCCCCGATGCGTCCAAGAATTGGAAACTCCGAACATCTGCCTAGCCTTCATGAAGAGCTGGTGTCTGGTTCTCGTTAGGAATTCGGATAACGTGTAGCTCGAGCCCTTCAACTTGGTTTTTGCCTTCCAGACACCATCTCGATCAATCTCACTATGAAATTTAATCAAGATGGGCCGTGGCTTACTTGTATTGGCGCGACCCATCCTTTGACAACGACGTATACTGCTCTCCGCAAAGGTAGTCTGCTGGAGCTGCTCCCTCATTACCCTAACGATGACCGAGGGCAGCGTCTCCTCCCCGACCTCGCTGACACCATGAAGTAGCAGGATGTCCCTCCTGCTGTGCTGCTCCAACTGGTCAATTGTGTGCGACATGACCCCGATCTGCTGCTGTAGTGCCTTCAGCGCTTTTGTGACAAAGGCCTTGTAGGAGGCAAATTCCGCTGCAATACTTGCGACACTGGGCGATGCAATAATGTTCTTCTGCAGCTCCCCCTCGAAGGCCGTCATACGCTTATTGAAGTCAGCCTCCAGTTGCAAAAGTGATGATAGTTGATCCATAGTTATTAGTGATTTTGTAGTTCTATTTAGTGCTCACAGAAACTTTTGAAAACACAAACTGGTAGGTGGATTTCACTTATTTATTACAGTTTTGCATTAAATATAATGATTTGTTTATTTTTATTATTTTAAATTTCAAATTAAATTCAGAGGTGATACCACTTGTTTTCAAACCTACCCGCGAAAAAAAAAGAGCTGCATGTAAAAGAAAATCTGTTTGGGAAAATACTTATCATTCAAAAAATATATAAGAACTATTTAACTTGGCCCCGGACTAGTGGAATTGTCAGTTTTAAGTTTTACTTGGGTGTTTAAATAAAATAAAAAATAAAAAAATAAAAAATAAATAAATATTTCAGGACATATTACACATCGCCATCCAGCCCCAAGCTAAGCAACTTAATGCTTATGTTATGGGTGCCAGATAACGGATAAACTACTTATATACTTTTTTTTTTGTAAATATATACATATATTATACATATAGGAAACACCCAGAACCAGAAACAAGAATTTATGGTCAGCATAAATACTTGTTCCCGGCGGGAATCGAACCCGCAACCTTCTGCGTCGCAGTCGGGTGTTCGCCCGACGCGCCACAGAGGTCGTCATAAGGTGTTTGATTTTTACTCAATTAATTGACATAAAAAAATCAGCAAAGAAAATTCCGCCTTTTCGTACTGAACGCTTCCAGCCTTTCCACCATACTTCCTGTGTTTAATTTATTGTATTATTTGAATTTTATGTACTTATTGTATTTTTTATATTGTGGTATGTTAATAAAGGAATAAAATAAAACAATTAAATAATAAAAAATGGTTGTCTGGAAAGTCGGTTTACGGACGATCATTTTACGTGATAACGGTTTAAAAAATCTTTTGTATCGTTGACATTATTGACTTAAATACGTTGCTATGGTTACTTGTCAATAACGTTTCTATGGTTACTTGTCAATAACGCACGACGTCACTCTTTTTTGAGAGTGCAGGTGTTTACTAATTTATAAGACGTTAAATTGCAATATTTATTTATATATAGGTAAAAAACGAACAAACAGCAAACCAAAATAATCCCTCAAAAAGAAACATAAATTTAAAAATATCAAAGAATTTCCAAATCTAAAACTTATTTACAAAGAATTTGACCAAAGAAAACCAAATATTTCAATTCACAAATAATACTAATTAATTGGAATCCACTGATTCTGGATACATTTCTAAAGTAAAAACAATCCTATGTCGATCCAATAAGACTCATAACGAGTAATTGATTCGTTTACTTCCTGATTTTTTAAGGAAAATATTTTATTAAAGTTGTAAGAATAGTGAAGGGAATGGACAAGGAATTCGGGTTCACGAGACCGAATTTCGGCTTAAAAATAACAAAATAAACGAAGCCTTTGAGCTCCATAAATTACAAATAAGAAAGAAAGAAAACATTAATTTGGACAAGCACACGACATAAGACAATCAGAAAAGTAGTAACAAACATAAAAGCACAAAAACAAAAGTTAAAAAAAAATGAAACATAAATAACATCGCTTTGCGGTTTCACCCGCATAACTCCCGATCCCGTGGGAATATCAGGATAAAAATTAGCCTATATTATTCCCAATGAATCAATGTAACCTCATACCAAGTTTCATCAAAATCGGTTTAGTATTTTCGGAGCCTATTCGCTACAAATAAAAAACAAAAAAAATCTTTAAAATATTAGTATAGATTAAACTGAGGTATTTTCCAATTTCTTTTATTAATTTTTTTAAAAACAGTTTTTACAGGTGGCACTGTGTGAGCCGGCCAAAATTTCCTGCCATCAAAAATATTTTTTTATACGTATAAAATAAAGGATATTTTGCTATATTTAGTCCGTTTGGGAGCTTAAAAATACTTTGACCGGTCTCACTCTTACATTTAAGGCGCTCTCTAACGAAACTGTTTTTTTTAGAAAAAAAAAAACTAAAGTTAAGTACTCGCCCTATTTTTTTTTTAATACCAGAAAATAATCATGATTGTTTCAAATTTAAAATGTCTAATTTACTTCTTCATTTTCAAATGAAAATATTATCAAGTTCATAATTTTTTTCATTTTCGAAAGGATTTTTATTTAAACCTTTTAGTGAAGGAAACTTATCCGAAATTCGGTTTCGCGATACCGAATTTCGGCATACATTATTCAAGGTAACGTGAAGTTAATTTTACACGTGGATGAAGTGTAGGTATGGCAGAAAATTGCTCCCTGTATACGTATATTTTATTGGGAGATAATTTGATATGTTTGATAACAAATTATCTTCTTTCATAATACTTATAGTAACTGGCAACGTCTTCGGTTTCACCCGCGTATGTCTCGATCCCGTGGGAATATCAGCATAAATTTGTACTCTTCAGATTTTAATGTATCCATTACACGTGTAATGTATTTAATGTAAGTCCGTAAAATATCTTATCTTACGTCAAATCTATACATTTTTTAGATTAATTTCTATCCAAGATCCAAGATCTCTTCTAACAACAAAACTATTAGATTAGCTCAATTCTGTTTCATTACATTCGCTAAGTTTCGATACAATTTATTACGTGTTTTTGGCGTTACATTCGATTTTCGCCAGTGACTTTTCTAATCGATTTTTAAAACGTTTTCACGTAAAAAATATAGTTTTGACTAGCTGCGCCCAGAGGTTTCATCTGCAGAAAATATTCTGCGCAATTTCCTAAACTTTTTCGTACAAAAGAACCTTTTCCTGGCAATAACAAACACAATAAAAAAAGAATTAGCGAAATTGGTCCAGCCGTTTACGCGTGATGCTGTGACCAAGGAAAAAAGGGATTCAATTTTTATATATTACTCAAAATTTAATGTAATTTTGTTGATTTTCTAAAAATACCTTAATGTTTAAACCGAATATTTTTCTTCCTCAATTTTGTCCCAACCCTAAATGATTGCACAAATGAACAAGCTGAAGATTTGTTTGTCGAACGGAATTTAGAAACGTGATTTGAATATAAAAACCACGATATTTTTACACTGAAGCGGAACGGAATTGGTTTTCCTAATAATATTTTACCTCTATACTACTGCGCCTCGTGACTTCTCTTTACCTGAAACATTAAAAACATCCCGTCAAATTATGTAAAAAAAAACATTGAAAACAAAAAAATTACTTGAGAGGTGTCAAGGGACACCCGGATGAAACGAAGTTCCTTTCGATTAATAAGTGAAAGAATTGTAATAATTTTTTTTTGTAAATAATCGTCGCGACACCACACTGTTCAATGCGAAATAGAAAGACGAAACGAAAATAACTGGCTTGCTTTCTATGCAAAAAGTGTCGTTACAACTTTTGGTCTTAATTTTTTCCGTCTAGCCCCCTTTCGCAACGCGCGATAAGGAACTTTCGTTCCAATATAGTAGGTAAGTATATTATACGCTAAAAATTGAGAACTTTTAATGTTAGTAAAAACGCATAATCTTTAAACTTATCGAGGAATTTTGTGATGAGAAGGTGGTTCCAAATGCTGCAAGCAGAACTTATTAGTTTAAGGAGCAATTCTACTGGCAGATCTTGAAAATGACCAATTTGCTGCACGCCTTAGGTGCAATTCTGTTCATCACTCGGAAAATTCTCATCACATCCTCACCTAAATATAGAAGCCAGAAATGAATATAGAATATAGAAGCCCTGTTGTAAAGGGATCCTTTACAACAGAAAAATAATAATTTGAGAGATAAATACATTGGAGATTCTTAATTTAATCGCTTAAATATTTCACAGATTATTCGAAGATGGTTTCAAAAATACTAAAACATATCATGTTTTTGGCGCCAAGAGATATCTTAATATATATAAATCTCGTGTCACAATGTTTGTCCTCAATGGACTCCTAAACCACTTAACCGATTATAATAAAATTCGCACACCATGTGCAGTTCGATCCAACTTGAGAGATAGGATAGCTTACATCCCGATATTCCCACGGGATCGGGAGTAACGCGGGTGAAACCGCGGAGCGCAGCTAGTATTATATAGATATGTTTTAATTTAAGTCAATTAACCTTATCAGAACATAACGTTAATAATAAACAGAGTTAGTATTTATGCTTAGATATTTGTCTGTGGTCTGGTTGGTTTATAAGAAGTATATATTTACAAAAGAAAAGTATATAAGTAGTATATCCGTTGTCTAGCACCAATAACACAAGATAGATAGATATAACTTTATTTATACAACACAGGAAGAAACAAAACACAACATACACAAAGTAAAGTAATCGGTATAAAGTATGAGTTGCACAAATGGGCGGCCTTATCGCTGAAAGCGATTTCTTCCAGGCAACCTTTCACAACACAAGCACAAGTCTAGTTACTTAGCTTTGGGGCTATGGCGATGCGTGGAATGTCCTGCAATATTTATTTATTTAGTTCAATCCTTCTTTATTCATGTTAACTCCCGACGTCTCCCCTGGGGGATCATAGGGGATCCGCAAGACCCTCCGATCTATTTTTAAATTAGCGCCTATCGTCCCCCCTGGACTAAGTGGGTGGGATGGCTTGAATAGTTCTCGACAGTAGGTCCGTTGGGAGTAGGGGATCCGTTAGGGGAAACGTCGGGCGTCAACCATATTAATAAGTAGTATATCAAAAGTAGAAAGAACAAATGTCATAAATTCAAAGAAACGTGTACGCAATAAATCCGTTGAAACGTGAACTCATAAAAAATTTACACTCGTGTTCTATACGTTCTGAATGGGGGCTTGGATAGCGAAGTGAGTTCGGGTAGAGCGATGGCAAGTCATGTATTCATTGAGAAACATATTTCAGATACAAAGTTTCTGAAACAACACGTAGATAACTGACATGTTCACTTAGTGACATAGTTCAAAATATTTAAATCCTACTAATATTATAAATCTGAAAGTTTGTGAGTGTGTATGTGTGTATGTATGTTTGTTACTCCTTCACGCAAAAACTACTAGACCGATTGTGATGAAACTCGGTACCTAGATAGCTGAAGACCTGGATTAACATATAGGCTTCTTTTTATCTCGCTATTCCCACGAGATCGTGACTACCGCGGGGCGCAGCTAGTAGATAATAAAAAAAATGGGTGCGTGTA
The DNA here is from genome assembly GCA_907269075.1 of Idaea aversata. Lineage (NCBI taxonomy): Eukaryota > Metazoa > Arthropoda > Insecta > Lepidoptera > Geometridae > Idaea > Idaea aversata. The sequence goes on from OU026109.1 coordinate 3,529,448, forward strand.
CTTATGTACGCGCGTGAGAAGTTATACTTCTTTGGCATTATTAAAAAAAAAAAATAAAAAAAAATAAAAAAAAAAATAAAAAAAAAAACTCGTCCGACAAAAAACTCGTCCGGCAAAAAACTCGTCCGACAAAAAACTCGTCCGGCAAAAAACTCGTCCGACAATAAACTCGTCCGACAAAAGACTCGTCCGACAAAAGACTCGTCCGACAAAAAACTCGTCCGACAAAAAACTCGTCCGACAAAAAACTCGTCCGGCAAAAAACTCGTCCGACAAAAAACTCGTCCGACAAAAAACTCGTCCGACAAAAAACTCGTCCGGCAAAAAACTCGTCCGACAATAAACTCGTCCGACAAAAAACTCGTCCGACAAAAGACTCGTCCGACAAAAAACTCGTCCGACAAAAAACTCGTCCGACAAAAAACTCGTCCGACAAAAAACTCGTCCGACGAAAAACTCGTCCGACAAAAAACTCGTCCGACAAAATACTCGTCCGACAATCAATAAAGTTCAATTTAGATTTAAACAACTTCTCCCGTGAGAATTTTGTGTGACGTGAGAATTTTGTGTGACGCTTTTGTAAAATTTCACTCTCATCATTTTTTCATAACGCGCCTAAAGAAGTATAACTTCAAAAACACGTAGATGTTTACAGAAATAATGTTTCAGAGACTTGGCCGTCAACATTTGAGTTGAGTGCCATAAAATTGGCTTCGTTTTGAAAAATAAAATGATTAAAATAAAACCGTCCTCCACATGTTACAAACTAGCTGTTGCCCGCGACTTCGTACGCGTGGTAGTTTTGTTTTATATACTTAAACCTTTGTCTTGAATCAGTCTATCTATTATTAAAAAACTCATCAAAATCCGTTGCGTACTATTAAAGATCTGAATATACATAGGGACAGACAGCAGGAAGCAAATTTGTTTTATACTATACTAGCTGCGCCCCGCGGTTTCACCCGCGCAAGTCCGAGTCTCGTAGGAATATCGGAATAAGAAGTAGCTTATTTGTTAGGGTCTCTAGCTACCTGCTACCGACTTTCATCACAATTCGTATAGTAGTTTTTGTGTTTAGCAATGCCAGTATTAAGGAAAGCGGTGTTATAGGAAAGCGAGACGTTAAGGGTGACGTAAAGTGGGAGAGCGAAGTCTTGGGAAAGCGAAGACGTGGAAAACGGTTATATTTTTAGGAGTCCAGACAGACCCAGAATGCTTTTCTGACACGGAACCGTCGCAGATGGAGTAGCAAACACGTGCGAGTGAAGCGAGCGGTTGTATTTTTAGGATTCCAGACAGACCCAGAATGCTTTTCTGACACGGAACCGTCGCGGATGGAGTTGGTAACGTTAGTTATTGTGACCAAACACGTGCAAGCGAAGCGAGCGGTTATATTTTTAGGAGTCCAGACAGACCCAGAATGCTTTTCTGACACGAAACCGTCGCGGATGGAGTAGCAAACACGTGCGACCGAAGTGAGCGGTTATATTTTAAGGAGTCCAGACAGACCCAGAATGCTTTTCTGACACAGAACCGTCGCGGAATGAGTAGCAAACACGTGCGAGCGAAGCGAGCGGTTATATTTTAAGGAGTCCAGACAGACCCAGAATGCTTTTCTGACACAGAACCGTCGCGGAATGAGTAGCAAACACGTGCGAGCGAAGCGAGCGCTTTTATTTCTAGGAGTCCAGATAGGCCCGGAATGTTTTTTTGACAAATTACCGTCACGGACAAACTTAACTAAGAACGCGATAGCGTACCTGAAAACTGTAAAGCTTTGAAGTAGAGCAACATAATTAGCCATACGATAAATAATAATAACCGTCACGGATGGAGAAGGTTAGGTTAGGTCCCCTCCCCTTTTCCTCCTCTTCTTCTTTCCTCTCCTCCCCAGTCCTCACCTCCCCCTTTCCTCTCCTCCCCCTTTCCTCTCCTCCTCCTTTCCTCTTCTCCCCATTTCATCCCCTCCCTCTTTCATACCCTTTCTCTTTCATACCCTTTCCTCTCCTCCCCCTTTCCTCTCCTCCTCCTTTCCTCTTCTTTCCATTTCATCATCTCCCTCTTTCATACCCTTTCTCTTTCCTGTCCTCCCCTTTCCTCTCGTCCCCCTTTCCTCTCCTCCTCGTTTCCTGTCCTCCCCTTTCCTCTTCTCCCCATTTCATCCACTCCCTTTTTAATACCCTTTCTCTTTCCTGTCCTCCCCTTTCCTCTCCTCCCCCATTCATCTTCTCCCCATTTCGTCTCTTCCCTCTTACATCCCCTTCCTCTTTCCTATCCTCCCCTTTCCTGTCCTCCCCCTTTCGCGTGCTCCCCCTTTTTATTTTTCTTACCCTTCTCCCCTTCATCACTCTCTCCGCCTCCGCCCAACTACAACCTTTTAAAATATATTTTGAGTCCTGATCCCGTAAGTCCAGATCCCGTGGGAATATCGGGAAAAAAAGTAGCCTTTGTGTTAATTCAGGTCCCCAGCTATCTACTTACTGATTTTCACCGCAATCTGTTCAGTAGTTTTTGCGTAAAGGAGTAATCCCGTAAATCCCGATCCCGTAGGAATATCGGGATTAAAAGTAGCCTATGTGATAATCCAGGTCTCTGGCTATCTACATACCGAGTTTCAACGCAATCGGTCCAGAAGTTTTTTGTGTGAAGGAGTAATCCCGTAAGTCCCGATCCCGTGGGAATATCGGGATAAAAAGTAGCCTATGTGTTAATCCAGGTACTCAGCTATCTAAATACCCAGTTTCTACGCAATCGGTCCAGTAGTTTTTGCGTGAAGGAGTAACAAACATACACACACACACACACACACATACACACACACACATACACACACACAAACTTTCACATTTATAATATTAGTAGGATAGTGATGAAACATACTACCACCACGTCCACACTCGTGAATAAAAATAAAAACTTCCTATTACAATTATAAGTCACTCCAATTTATTAACCGCGCTATTTTTTTTCGCATCTTTGACGCAATTTTGAGAGCATCCATTTTAATTTAAACCAAGTTACCGTCTCTTTCAATTATTTTCGCTATGGAAGCACCAAAACTTGGCAAGCTCAGTCTGTAATCCGCCACGTTCGGTTCTCTTAAACATTGCCGAAACGAGTGTTTCAATTTGCACAAATATAACCTAATGGTTTCGTTAAGAATATCGATATTTCTAAGGAATTCTAGACGCTGATTAAACTAACAAATCTTATAGTGATTGTGGTGTTTCGAATGTTTTTTTAAGTATATTAGTTTAAATATACAATAAAAAAATTGCTTGACTACCTTTTTTTTTTACCCCAAAAACTCCATGACTCTGTTCAAGTAATGTAATCATTCCACAATTATCTAGACCCTGCGACGTAGAAAACGCGTGCGTCTCATTTTATAAAAATATAGGATGATTATTTTTATGCAAAATTTACAGGTTAGATTTCTGGCTAGGATAATGACTTTTTCAAAAATCGAATGATGCACTTTTAGTTTTTGAAAAAAAAATAATTTTATTTTTCCTATTTTTGGCGCGTCCGGTATCACCTTAAAATAGAGACCTAAAATGGTATCTCAAGTTATTTCACACTGCGTCAAAATGGAAGTAGGTAGTTCTGAATTCTACGTAATATTTAAACACGGTACGAATTTTAAGCGAGAAATGTTATGAAGGATGAACTAGCAATGTCGGCCATGTCTGAAAGTTCGCGAGCGAACTGAGCAAAGTGAGCATTTCAAGTTAGATATTGTTTGTGAAGGATTTAAACGTCTGCATTTTAAATGTTGCTTCTTCACTGCTTCTATTTAAAAAGATGTCGGAGTAATGGCCCACAAAATCTTCTAATATATATAAATTACGTGTCACGTTGTTTGTGCGCGATGGACTACTAAACTACTTAACCGATTTTAATCAAATTTGCACACCGTGTACAGTTTGATCTAACTTGAAAGATAGGATAGCTTACATCTTATTTTATCCCTATAATCCTACGGGCCGATCCCGTGGGAATATAAAATGTAGCCTATGTTACTGTCAATGAATCAATGTATCTTTTAAAACTTTAAACTAAACTTCCCGAAACTTAAACTTAGGGACTAAATTAGATCGAAGACTAGTGCTAATTAAAGCATTTTGATTTTAGGTCCATTTTGGAATTGTAGGAGAGATCTTTACCAATATTTTGGGGTACCTAATTTGAGACGAAAATTCCTTGTCATTTCAAAGTTATACTAGTCTTAATTCTTAATTTTAGGATAGCTTTAAAACTATAGGGAATTTTTGGCTCAAAGTCACACCAAAATGTTGGTAAAGACATATAATTCCATCTGAGTACTTTTGAGAAAAACAAAACACATTTGTAACAATCAACAATTTTCAGCAACGAACTAGGTACTTAGTAGTAACTATTTAGTAATAGCAAGGTCGTTAGCGAAGAGAATCGTGAGCTCTCGATACGCGGCGCGAGTAGGTATTTTCAAAAATGATATCTATTTCATGCAACTCACGGACGGAAATGCCTAAATTTTGTATATCAAATAATGTTGCGGGCCGTAACGTTTTTACTCCCTTTATCCTACACAAAATGAAATAAATTTGGTCTCATTAATTTCACTGCATCTTATTCTAGGTTTATACGTTTTTCTTTTTTAAGAAAGAAAACATTTATTTGGACAAGCACACGACATAAGACAATCAGAAAAGTAGTAACAAACATAAAAGCACTAAAACAAAAGTTTAAAATAAAATATTAAAATAATAATAATAAAAACAAAATATTTATAGGAAAAAAATACAAAGTTTTTAGTAATTCAGTTTAAACTATTAAAAAACAATTGAAACGCTCGATGAAGTTTTTAAGTCAAAAATATAGATATTCAGATGCTAATAACTTTTATCTTAGGCAATATTTCTTTAAAATAAAAACGGTTAAACCTAGTTTTCCATTAGATCTAGAACATTTTCAAAAATTATCAAAATTGGACTTCGTTTATGGGGGGAAAACGTTACCGCTTTTTGTATGGAAATTCACAGCTTCACAGTGGTCTTAAGTACAAAAACAGAGGTTAAACTCATAATCTCATTTTTCCAATGTCGGATAGAGAAACCACTCTACTCCCTAACAAGATGATGGGAACGTGATCCAGCATCAACATCAAGTTTATTCACTGAAAGTAACTGATGTTGCCATTTATCAGCGGATAAGCTGCGAGAAAAAAAAAGAAATATGGCCGCGATAAAAAATTGCAACACTACGTTTAAGGGAAACTTGCGTCTTTCCAGCGAGTTAATCTAGGTTTTTTTAACGAGTTAATAAAGCTGAGAATAATCTATAAGAAGAAAGATTTTTTTGTTAATACGAATAGTCTCCGAAACTACTGGATTGATTTTGATGAAACTTACTATGAGGATAACATTGATTCATTGGGAATAAAATAGGCTACTTTTCATCCCGATATTACCACGGGATCGGGAGTTACACGGGTTAAACCGCGGATATGTAATAAAAGTGATTAAATTAAAATCCTAAATCGTTTGGCCCATTTGTGTTATGCATTTAGTAGGTTAAGTACCGATCGCAAAACAATTCGCTTCCGATTTCATTACAAAAACCACGCAACCATATATTAAATTACATGTTTGTTTGTGACAATACGATTTTCGATAGGTACAGTTGACAAAAACAGTTAATTAATTTTAATACATTTACTGTATTGTTGCAAACATTTCATAGCTGTCAGCAAATAAAATGTAGTAAAAAATGTAATAATTAAATACATGTAGAAATATCCAAACATCATTGTTCGTTCAAAAGTATCCGAATAAGTTGAACGAGTAAGTTCAACCAATAGGAGAGTAGAGAGTAGGGAGTGACAAGTGTTGAGGAACTAAAATTAATTAGAGATTACAGAGAAAATGGCGAACGATGTGCCGGTCTAGTTTTTGTAAAATAAAATTACGAAGTGTTTCCAATAAACTTAAATGAATATAATTTTTACTGGGTCCCCTACATACATAGGTAGGTAGGTAACCTAAATTCATCAGCTACAGGACGTTCACAGCTGAACATAGGCCTTCCCCAATGCGCGGGACGGTCTCAGACCAGATGGACAGACGATTCTTTTTCTTCACATCGATAGCAAAAATCAAAGGAGAATTGTTTAGGTAGGATCAGATCAGCGCGCGGTCGGCGAGGTCGGCGCGCGGTCACGGAAAGCCGTTGAACTCAGAGGGCATGCTGTAGAAGCCTTTGGGGGAGACCTATATGTTGATTTTATTTTATTTTTTTATTTTATTTTTATTGATTAATTTTTATTTTATTTGTTAACATCATCGTGTATTAGTTTTATTTTATTTGCTACACCAAACCACCGGGAACGCTGGGGAGGGGTTTGTTTGATAAGGTTAAGTTTTAATTTTTTGATTTGGTTATTATTTTATGTACTTACCTATTTTGTGATTGTTTTAATGTGAATAAGTTTTGATTTGCTACAGCTATCGAATAAAACAATTCGATTTTCGACATTCGATGATGCTTGCATAGTTCGATTTCCGCCTCAGACAAGTATTTATGCTTAGATATTTGTCTGGTCTGGTTGTGTCTATGTATTATAAGTATATGTATATTTACAAAAGAAAAAAGTATATAAGTAATATATCCTTTGTCTAGCGCCCATAAAACAAGTATAGTTACTTAGCTTGGGACATAATGGCGATGTGTGGAATGTCCTGGAATATTTTTTATATAGTTTTTGTTTTTTCTTCTGTTGACGCTACCTGCCTACAATACGTATCTTCCATAAGAACGTATCAATATATAGATCGATCCTTTGTCAAATATTACAATGGATAATCGGCACTCGATGTAGCTACATGTCGAAAAGGGTTCGCCTTTGTGAATTCCACCATTCATAGGTGACGGGGATTCGCTTCGATTTCACAATGATATCACTTGCACTGTTTAATTTGAAATTTAAGGTCGCTGCATACGTAAAGGGATAAAAACTCGGACGGGACGGGGACGAGACGTTCGTGGACTTTAAGAGTATCATGAGTTTTTGATACGCGGCGCGAGTAGGTATTTTCAAAAATGACCCGTATCGTGCGATAGAGAGAGTTTAAGTTCGGACGTAATTGCCTTCCTTTTGCTTTCAAATAATGTTTCGGGCCGTAACGTTTTTACCCCCTTTATCCTTCACAAAATGAAATAAATTTGGTCTCATTAAATTCACTGCATCTTATTCTAGGTTTATACGTTTTTCTTTTTTCGTAATTCAGTTTAGTCTATTAAAAACAATTGAAACACTCGATGAAGTTTTTAAGTCAAAAATATAGATATTCAGATACTAATAACTTTTATCTTAGGCAATATTTCTTTAAAATAAAAACGGTTAAACCTAGTTTTCCATTAGAACTAGAATATTTTCAAAAATTATCAAAATGGACTTCGGAAACGTTACCGCTTTTGTATGGAAATTTACAGCCTCACACTGGTCTTAAACATACGTAACGTGATCTTTCACGTGACGGACGGAACGTGACAATTTCTTAATCACGTTCCGTCCGGCACGGGGAAAATCCCGTCACGTATGCAGCGACCTTTAATTCGATTCTTAAGGTGATTGGATGTTGCAATATTTTTAGGGATCCGTACACGAAGGTTAAAAACGAGACCTATTTACTAAGACTTCACTGTTCGTCCGTCTGTCTGTTACTTGGCTGTATCTCATAAACCGTGATAGCTAGACAGTTGAAATTTTCATAGATTATGTATTTCTGTGGCCGCTATAACAACAAATACTAAAAAACTAAAGAAAAAAATTAAGTGGTGGGACCCTACTTAATTTTTTTTCTTTAAAACATGGTACGGACGGAACCCTTCGTGCACGAATTCGACTCGCACTTAGCCGGTTTTTTTTAAAGACCAACCTACTTTTCTGCCGACTGTACAATGTAATATGTATGGAAACGTCACAGAATAAACGACAAAAGATGATTGACAAAGCCGTTTTGATTAGTGACACCTGTCTGGCCCGTTGTTTAGCTTCACTATCTTTCTATTAAGACAGTTTTCTTAGGGTACCTTCGGTTTTGACGAAGATGTATCGCACACCACACATCGGTTTATTCCACAAATCCCCATAGATGAACCCCTGCATTTTTGGACTAAAGTCTACAAATACCCTTAACCATTTTTTGATGTGATAACTAAAGTCTATAAATCGATGAACACCGGCACTCACAAAAAAGATGACGTCATCGCTCACGTTATTAAATAAAATAAAATATCTCTATATTCAGGCAAAGTACACCCATTTACATATAATTAATTAGACAAGGTAATTTACAGTCAATCATTTGTCCAGTCTCAAGTATCGAATCTGAAGTGAGAAAAAATATGATTTTTTTGCCAAATACGTATAAACAAACAGCTTGTTGGAAAAGGATTTGTATCCACGGATATCGTGATCAGTTTCCAACAACCCCTACGCGGATGAATTAAATAAATAAATAAATAAATATTGCAGGACATTCCACACATCGCCATCTAGCCCCAACTTAAGTAACTAGACTTGTGTTATGGGTGCTAGACAACGGATATATACTTTTCATTTGTAAACATATTATACTTTAGAAACAACCCAGACCACTGATAAATATCTAAGCATAAATACATGTCTGAGGCGGGTATGGAACCCGCAACCCTGTGTTTGGCAGTCCGGCATGGTGACCATTGTGCCAACTGGGTCGTCAAGTCGCGGGTTATGACTAGTTTGATATAACAGAGTATTAAATAAACATATCAATGACAGCTCAATAAATATAACTACCAACTACAAAAAAAAACAATTCAATTCAAACAAAAAATAGCTAAACCGTTCCGTTACACGCAGATTTCCATAATTCAACCACAATTCAATCCCCCATCATTAATTAAAAATTAGCGTAAAAATGAAAGTCAAATAGGCCATTAACTTTCGCTTTAGCCACAAAAAGGCTATTGGAATAACATTTCTATTGAAATATGTATTTTCGTTTTAGGTCAACCCTTTCATGATGTTTGGCAAATAGAGTGAAACGGAACGGCGCGGCGGCGGCGCGGGCGGAGCGATTATTAAGACTGAACAAAATGGTGTTTTGGAATTAACGTTCCATTATGTTAAATGGTTTTTTAATAAAAAATGGCTGAAAGAGTCTGAGAGGTTTTGTTTCCGTGGAAACGACTACCTTTTGTAAAAATAGGCAGGATTTAATATTTTTGTTTCAATCAGTCAAATTGTTATTTAAGAGGAAAGGGTACCGGCTCTCTCTCCATACAAACGTAGTCGACAGATTCCTCCCTCGATAATGACACTATGGCAAATATTTTTGTTGCATAAAACTTATAACTCCCATGACTATGCCCATATGTCTTATTTTTTATATATATTTTGTTTTTTTAACTCTTACCTTCTATGATATTAGAATATGAAAAAACTAAGACATAGGGGCGTAGTCATGGTAGTTATAGGTTTTATGCAACAAAAATATTTGTGCTAGTGTCATCATTCAGGGAGGAAACAGTCGACTACGTTTGTATGGAGAGAGCGTCGGGTACTTTTCCTCTTAAGCTTGTTTTTTAAACAAATACTTACGTCATATAGCTACGAGTATCTGTGTACCAAATAGCTCGATCTGTCGATTGATTCACGCCTAATATACTTAGTGAAATTCCAGTAAATGGCGAATTTTCTTTTTTTATGGTAGGGATAATGCTTTGCAGCATCTCCGCTATCCCGGAGCAGCGGAGTATAAGGAATATATATCACTAAAAACCCCATCAAGTTTTTTGTCTCCACGCATCGTTGGGGTGCAGGGATGCGTCAGCATTTCCTAAGAAGTTCAAAAACAGCGACAAATGGCAAGCAACTGTCAAAATGACAGCTAACTTAATCGCTGAAAACTTAACAGAATCGCTTGGCCCCTACTATTTTTTTTGGATTCAATTGTACGGTCGGCTGCAAAATTGCAGACCCACTATAGAGCTCCAAACCGGCTGTTATAAGAATGTTTTCAACACAAGCAAGATTCTAGGCACCTGCTTTAAATAAAGTTTAAAGTCTTCTAACTCATCAATTTATTAAACAAAAGTTATTAGAATGAAAACATTCCAATAATAGTAATTTTCGAACTCTACCGGGGGCTGCAATTATGCAGCCGACTGTACCATAGTCGGCATCGTGCTGACTTAGTCCCATCGGCCCCGCTGGCTCTGCCCCGCCAGCGGGGCAGATGGGAAAAAGTGTTGCATCGGCCCCGCTGAACGCAGACGCGGACGCTAGCGGGGCCGATGAAACAAATTAAGTTTCATTTGCCCCGCTATAGGACTTACTTCCGTCGGGCCCGCTAGCAGATGGGAAAAAGAGATTGATTCATCGGCCCCGCTAGGGTCGGCGTCGGCGTTTTGCGGGGACGATGGGTAGGTACAGATCAAGTTACAAATAGAGGCAATCAATACTTAGGTTGCCGAAAAAGTAATGTCTGTAATTAAAATGGTTTGTATGTTAATCAGTTTTTATTGAGGGCTCAAAATACATAATATTTTAATAATAAAAAAATACACACAACAAGAACATCACATAATTTTTTTTTAATTTTCATAATCATAGATGATAGTCACACAAATTACATTAATCAGTCTTCATTAGTGAACATTAATGCCTAAACTGCTGACAGTTTTGTAAGATGAATATAATATTTTAGGTAAACAACATAACATAAAAAATACAGTATTTGACAAAAAATCAACGAGAGAAAACATTAACATTACAAACTATGTCAGTGTTTCGAGAAAATGTCTACTGGTTATTGGTCCATTTACAAATTTCAAGATCAAGTTATACTATTTAAATAATCAACAAAACAAAAATAACACAAAACAAGGACATTACTTAATAACTAGTTTCTTAATTTTTAATAGAGCCAGCCGGGCCGATGGGAGTAAGTCTAAGAAAGTACCAAAAAGTTAAATGCAAACTCAATATTTTCTTTAATATTCTTATAGAAAGTCATACACTGCTTAATGGGACACATCACTCTTGATACATTTGCACACTCAAACTTCTAACTTTTAATAGTTTTTTCATAAATGGTCTAACTTTTACAAGAATTAGAGCAGGAATATAAACAATAATTCAGTGCTTTTATTTATGTAATTGTTATCTTGAACAAAATATGTTTATATTACGTAAAAAACAAAAGTCAATTTATGGGACACATCAAAATCAGAATTCAGTTTTTTTTTGAGAATTGCACAATATGTAACAGCTAAAGAGTGCGTCTACGGAAAATTCGTCTAAAACAATTCGTCTAAAAAACAATTCGACTAATAACAATTCGACTAATAACAATTCGTCTAAAACAATTCGTCTAAAACAATTCATCTAAAACAATTCGACTAATAACAATTCGTCTAAAACAATTCGTCTAAAACAATTCGACTAATAACAATTCGTCTAAAAACATTACCATTCCCGATTACCGGCGATGCCGGCGAGTGCTAGAAACGAATTCTACCCATTTTACTTGAATATTAACTCCACTGCAGCTGCGTCGTACATACCCACGTTTTATTTTGCCTCCATCATCGAATCTTAACTCCATTGCAGCTGCGTCCTACATATACGCTACTCAGCATAACTCCATTACCGAATCTTAACTCACTTCGATCTTAAGAAACTTAAAAAACTTTTTGGTCCAACGCCAAACCTCAACTCAACTCAAGTCAAAACGCGTCTATAGACAGCGCGAAGTCAAATCCATGACAACCGTGTAAACGTGAAATTACTAATTATTGTGTCGCAGTAAAGTAAAGCGAAGTTCGGAGATAGTCACTCTTTAGCTGTTACATATTGTGCAATTCTCAAAAAAAAAACTGAATTCTGATTTTGATGTGTCCCATAAATTGACTTTTGTTTTTTACGTAATATAAACATATTTTGTTCAAGATAACAATTACATAAATAAAAGCACTGAATTATTGTTTATATTCCTGCTCTAATTCTTGTAAAAGTTAGACCATTTATGAAAAAACTATTAAAAGTTAGAAGTTTCAGTGTGCAAATGTATCAAGAGTGATGTGTCCCATTAAGCAGTGTATGACTTTCTATAAGAATATTAAAGAAAATATTGAGTTTGCATTTAACTTTTTGGTACTTTCTTAGACTTACTCCCATCGGCCCGGCTGGCTCTATTAAAAATTAAGAAACTAGTTATTAAGTAATGTCCTTGTTTTGTGTTATTTATGTTTTGTTGATTATTTAAATAGTATAACTTGATCTTGAAATTTGTAAATGGACCAATAACCAGTAGACATTTTCTCGAAACACTGACATAGTTTGTAATGTTAATGTTTTCTCTCGTTGATTTTTTGTCAAATACTGTATTTTTTATGTTATGTTGTTTACCTAAAATATTATATTCATCTTACAAAACTGTCAGCAGTTTAGGCATTAATGTTCATTAATGAAGACTGATTAATGTAATTTGTGTGACTATCATCTATGATTATGAAAATTAAAAAATGTTTATGTGATGTTCTTGTTGTGTGTATTTTTTTATTATTAAAATATTATGTATTTTGAGCCCTCAATAAAAACTGATTAATATACAAACCATTTTAATTACAGACATTCCTTTTTCGGCAACCTAAGTATTGATTGCCTCTATTTGTAACTTGATCTGTACCTACCCATCGTCCCCGCAAAACGCCGACGCCGACCCTAGCGGGGCCGATGAATCAATCTCTTTTTCCCATGTGCTAGCGGGCCCGACGGAAGTAAGTCCTATAGCGGGGCAAATGAAACTTAATTTGTTTCATCGGCCCCGCTAGCGTCCGCGTCTGCGTTCAGCGGGGCCGATGCAACACTTTTTCCCATCTGCCCCGCTGGCGGGGCAGAGCCAGCGGGGCCGATGGGACTAAGTCATCGTGCTTTCAGAAGTAACAAAGTTTATGATAGTAGGCATTATTATGTGTGTGTTATGATATACATATATGTTTAAGTATTTCATTTATAATATCTATTATAAGTAGGTATTTATTGATATAATGTTTCTTGCAAAATTTATAAAAAGTCGTCGATAAGCAATTCATTGCATAGAAATTTCGTAGAGTCGGCACTGCGCTATTATTACCTGTAGTGTATTTAAAAGCAATCAATTGCATAGAAATTTCGTAGAGTCGGCACTGCGCTATTATTACCTGTAGTGTATTTAAAAGCAATCAATTGCATAGAAATTTCGTAGAGTCGGCACTGCGCTATTATTACCTGTAGTGTATTTAAAAGCAATCAATTGCATAGAAATTTCGTAGAGTCGGCACTGCGCTATTATTACCTGTAGTGTATTTAAAAGCAATCAATTGCATAGAAATTTCGTAGAGTCAGCACTGCGCTATTATTACCTGTAGTGTATTTAAAAGCAATCAATTGCATAGAATTTTCCTAAAGTCGGCACTGCGTTATTACCTGTACTTATTTAATTTAGCAAAAGTCGGCAAAGTGGTAGAGTCGGGGCTCTGCTCCTATTTCTTCTGAAATACACCCCAAAGACGTCGGCTTATGGAATACCCTGAGACAATTAAACGGTCTAAGAAACTCGAATATTTATTACACTAGCTGCACCCCCCAGTTTCACCCGCATTAGTCCCGATCCCGTGGGAATATCAAAATAAAAAGTATCTTATAGCCTTCTACGACAAATAAACTATCCAACACAAAAATATTTTTTTAATTCGAACCAGAAGTTCCTGAGATTCGCGCGTTCAAACAAACAAATCAAACAAATAAACAATAATATAATAAAGTATATAGATAGTACTAGCGACCCACCCCGGATTCGCACGGATATATTTTACATGTATTATAAACCTTCGTCTTGAAACACTCTATCTATTTAAAAAAACCGCATCAAAATCCATTGCGTAATTTTAAAGATTTAAGCATACATAGGGACAGACAGCGGAAAGTGACTTTGTTTTATAGGTACTATGTAATGAAGATACAAAAAGTAAGTAAGTACCTACCAAAACAAATCATTCTCCACAGATAGAGGAAGGTATACTAGAAATGCCCCCTACAGAGATAACTGTCCTAGATTCTTTTTCCCTTCATACGTCATTATTGATGACGTCATTTGTCAGATTGACCCTTGGCACGCGAGTTGAATGCAACTCTCGTTTTTTAGGTTGTGTAAGTTGTAAGCGGAAGGAGGTTTTAATGATTTGAAATAGTTGATTTATTTATTTAAATCACTTAGAATATATTACAATAAATAATACTTACTTCATTAATTTAATATATGTATATATCAATAAAACTTCTAAAACAGTTTTATTTTTTACGCAATATTACATACATAATATACATATTGCAGGACATTCCACACATCGCCATCTAGCCCCAAGCTAAGTAATTAGACTTGGTCTTCCGGCCGCACCCTGTGTGTGACTTTTCCCCTCACAGGAAAATCTACCTAAATGCTAACATAAATGCTTAGGAAGAAGATTTCAAAACTTAATACTTACCTATATTTTTAACAATGGCGATTTAGTTCCGAAAAGTAACGCACAACTCAATCTACAGAAGCACCAATTAAATGGTACCCCATAACTTACAAATACCTAAAGTACTAAAACACCGTCCGTTAAACTTTAAAACTTTGAATACCTAACTTTATTGAAAGTCGATAAGTTATTTTCTTTAGAATCTTAGGGACAGAACTCATCATGGCGCAAGTTATTTCGAAGGCATAATGCGCTTAAATAAGACTTTTTAGGGTTAAACCTCCAAAGTTACAAAAAAAATAAATTAAGAATTTAAATAACCCCCACCTTAAACCATCTGAAACCAACCAACCTCAGCCATCTGAAAGTTATGGGGCATACCCCATAACTTTCAGATGGCTGAACCAATTTCGATCAAACACACCCTTATAAGATCACTCTCTTGTCCGTCTAACTGTCCGTGTGTCACTAATGATTTTCTCAGAAACGGGTGGATCTAGCAAGTTGAAATTTATACCAGATACTGAGGTCTACAGTACCTATTAAGTGTATAAAAATCAAGGTCCTGAGTCAACACGATAAAAAAGATATGGGCAAATTTAGATTTTACCAAAACTTGTAACCAAAAGTTACCGTAATTTTTAACTTTTTTCCAAAAATTTATCTTTACATGCTTTAAACCAAATTTGACAATTCTAGATCAACCGGAAGTACCCTTTTGGTTTTTTAGAACTATGCCTAATTTAACTCATTCTAAAATTAAATTTAATCTTCAAAAACCCCCAACTTGTATCCCCCATAACTTTCAGACGGCTGAAACGATTTCGATCAACTATAGATAAGAACACTCTTGACCTTTCAAACAAAAGAAACAAAATCAAAATCGGTTCATCCGTTCGGGACCTACGATGCCACAGACAGACAGACACACACACAGACACGTCAAACTTATAACGCCCCGTCGTCGAATTAAAAATCACAATTTAATAGAAGTGACGCATTGAGTGTTAACATTAAAGTTATTAAATATTTAAGTATTTTAACACAGTTGAACTGCTGATATCTTATTCACAGAAATTTCCATTTGAAAATACGTCACTATTTTATTTTGATTCATTAAAATCGGCCCATATTTTGATTTAAAATATAACTTGATACTGGCTATATGCACAAGCAGTGCGAAGCCATAGTAGGTAGGTAAATCTGCGGGAAATTCCACACATCGCCATCTAGCCCCAAGCTAAGTAACTAGACCTGTGTTATGGGTGCTAGACAACGGATATACTACTTATATACTTTTCTTTTTGTAAATACATACTTTTAATACATAAAAACAACTAGACCACAGACAAATATCTAAGCATAAATACTTGTCTAAGGCGGGAATCAAACCCGCAACCCTGTGTTTGGCAGTTCTGCATGGTGACCATTGTACCAACTGGGTCGTCAATATAGCTTGATACTGGCTATACACGCCGTGCGAAGCCATAGCACATGCCATCGTAAATAAATAAAAACATCCTTACGTCATCTCCCGTTTCCCGCCTTCAGTTCACTCCATAGCACCAACAGACAGAATCGGTCACGAACAGTTTATTTATCATAGATATGGACACATAAAAAACTTGAGTATCACTTTACAATTTTATCGTTAGAGGGCGCTAGTGTAGAGAAAATGTTTGTCTTCTTCTTTTTTGATTTGGCAATTCCTTGACTGCCACTTCAGAATACAGCTGTATTCTGAGATGTTATTTACAACAGAATACAGCTGTATTCTGAGACTGCCACTGACATAAGAAAAAAATCAAATGATTTTGTTGCAATTTGAGAGCATAGTGTTTTCATCTCTCAAAGATGAAAACACTTATGCCGCTGAAAGAAAATTCCATCAAACTTGTCATTGGGATGTGATTTTCTTATCATCATCATCTTCCTGCCCTTATCTCAATTTATTTAAGGTCGTTATGTTTTCCATTCACTTCTATCGTCATTTCATCGTTCACATTCATCTCTCTCATGTCTTGTCTCACGCGGTCCATCCATCTTAGGTCGTCCTCTTCCTCTCCATCCTTCTACATTCATACTCATCACTCTTCTAGTCACATGCGTCTCTTCTCTTCTCATCACATGTCCATACCATCTCAAACGTTTCCCTTTTACTTTTTCAGTAACCGGTGCTACTTTCAGGCTTCTTCTAATATACTCATTACTTATTTTATCCATCCTCGTTACTCCACACTTCCATCTCAAAATTCTCATCTCCATTATATTGTTTCATTATGTGATTTTCTTCACGCACAATGGCCCAAATAATGAGGCTAAGTGCGGAAACAGCCCCGTAAAACTAAAACTAAAACTAATGTGATTTTCTTATATTTTTACTTTTTTGTAAAGTATTTAACTGTACAAAAAAATAAATTAAAATTTTAAATTCCTGTTAAATAAAGCACCGCTGGCCATCCCCGGTGCAAAACATATAATACTACATTTCCATGGCAATTGTTTTCTCAAACAAAAATAGAATTGCGTACTTATCATATGCAATTTCGTATTTGAAAGAAGGGAATAGGAAAGAAAACTGTGTGCGCTAGAGTGCTAGTTTAAATTGTTGGGTTCCGTAGATTATTAAGAAAAGCAGTTTTGTACAATCACTTAGTACGCGGTAAAAAAGGGTTCTATAGGTATAGCCTTTTTTTCCGCGTACGAGCGTTCGTGAAGAATTAAAAAGTTATTTAATTTATTTAGGGCTTCACAATACAAATATCTCTGTATATTATTGCATTTTGAATAACTAATAGTAGATAAATGTCATAATATAAAAATTGAGAAAATTAAGCTCTTAAACCATTTTTGAATCGAAAGCTCTAAAAAAAGAAGCACTTAAAAATTAGCTTAAAATTAAAACCAATCAATCATTTTATTTGCGAATAAAGGTATACAATGGATGTCAAGTAATAATATAAATAGGTTGAGGTTGCGGGTTCGATTCCCGCCGGAAACAAGTATTTATGCTGACCATAAATTCTTGTTTCTGGTTCTGGGTGTTTCCTATATGTTTCCTATTTACAAAAAAAAAAAGTATATAAGTAGTTTATCCGTTATCTGGCACCCATAACACAAGCATTAAGTTGCTTAGCTTGGGGCTGGATGGCGATGTGTAATATGTCCTGAAATAATTATTTATTATTTATTTATTTAAATAATAATGTCCTCTCTATTCTACCCATAAGGTGTGCAAATATTACATCAACTTATTTTGAACCACTTATTTTGAAGTGTTTTTCTAAATCGTAAGTAGTGTCAGGGGAAGTAGAACGGGATCAATTTCAGAAATCAAATAAAACGAATGTAACGTCATTAAGGTGAAAGGGTACCTGCGCGCTCTCCATACAAACGTAGTCGACTGTTTCCTCCCTGAATAATGACACTAGCACAAATATTTTTGTCCCATAATTCCTATAACTGCTATGACTATGCCCCTATGTTTTGGTTTTTATCATTTTCTAATTATAAAGGAAATTAAAATTAAAAAAATTAAAAAAAAACAAAAAATAGGGGCATGGTCATGGATGTTATAAGTTTTATGCACCAAAAATATTTGCTCTAGTGTCATTATCCAGGGAGAAAACAGTCGACTAATAGTTTGTATGGAGAAAGCCCCCGGTACCCTTTCCTCTTAACGTGTAACGCAAGTAAGGAAATAAGATGTATCATGTAGCAAATCAAACCCCTTTGTTAGATGGTTCTTCTAACCACGAACTTGACTGCGACTACCTAATACAGCCTATCCAATTTTGTATTTACCATACGGACCCCTAAAATTTCTTAAAGTGCAAACTATAATATTCAGAGCACTCAAATCCTAGTCGTTCATATTAGTTTTTGAATGTCACAAAAGTTATAAAGCGTATAAACAACTGTTTAAAATGCACAAAGGAGAAGCAAGGGAAGCCGTGCGTCTCCTCGACTTATGAAAGCGGGGCATCAAAATCTCATTATACAATATCTAGATATTTTATAGTCCAAGAGCTGAAAGAAAGAAGTACATTTTCATTTCTGGCCTTTATATAGTACCACATTAAGAGAAATCTGACTACCTATACAGGGTTATTGGTAATTATACTAGCAAGCCGTTGAGAGCTACTTCTGTGCACCTTAACAAACAATTTTTGTTTTACGACTTTTGGAAATTCGAAAAAAAAATATGATGAGGTCATGTAAATTAGAAAAACAGCTGATTTTTTAAAACAAAGTCATTCAGACTGAGAACAGTACATAAAACTTAAAAGATAAGTAAAATTTTAAGGTTAATGACCTTTCCGTGTATGGAACAGCTGATTTTCAGGTACTTACCTAAACCTAACCTCAAAATTATTAAAAAAAAACATCGACTTTTCAAAAGTCGTAGAACAAAAGTTGTTTGTTTAGGTGCACAGAAGCCCTCAACGGCTTGCGGCTGCCAATAATCCACATTAAGATAAATCTGACTACCTATATGACGACCCAATTGGCACAATGGTCACCATGTCCATGCCAAACACAAGGATGCGGGTTTTTTTTCCCGCCTCAGACAAGTATTGTATATGCTTAGATAATTGTCTGTGGTCCGGTTGTTTCTATGTATTATAAGTATATATTTACAAAAGAAAAGTATATAAGTAGTATATCCGTTGTCTAGCACCCATAACACAAGTCTAGTTACTTAGCTTGGGGCTAGATGGCGATGTGTAGAATATCTTGCAATATTTATTTACTAGCTGTCCCGGCAAACGTTGTTTTGCCATTTACAAAAAAAAAATAAAAAAACCGGTCACACTTTTTACGTCTTTGGAAATGTCTCTCGCGTAAACTATTCAGTTTAGAAAAAAATGACATTAAAAACCTCAATATTATTTTTGAAGACCTATCCATAGATATCCCACACGTATGGGTTTTATGAAAAAAAAACATTTTTGGTAACTAACACCGCGACACGCGAATTTTATTTAAATAGGGATAGCAATATACCTATATGAAAACTTGGAATTTGTGTTTTGGCACTAGGCTCAGAACTAAAAACTAAATATTAATACTTCCATTATACGTTTATTGCTTAATCAAGCAAAACCTACTAAATCGATTACATTACCAGGTATGAAGGATTTACACGGTCGAAACAATGGGCCAACAAATATTTATCTTAAACTTAGGTAGTGGAAACTTTTCGTTGACTCTTTGACTACAATAATCCTTTACAGTTGACCCAGAAGCTGAAGTTAAACAAAACTACAATATTGGACTTTACAACACAAATGTTAAAGTTTAGTTTTGCATAACTATTAACTTGTGTTTTGTTATGAGATGGAAATGAAGGATGTAATAAAAATCTATGTTGACTGTACTAAAGTTGTTTAAAATGGTATTAATGTTTTTGTTTCGTGGAGCTCGATATTCTGATGATGTAACAAGCATCATTTTCACGTGACTGGAATTATTGCGGGTTGTATATGGGCTGTTTTCCGTAACTAGACCTCTGGATCCTTTTTGCGTGAGGTTGGAGTGGACTTGCCCAGTACCTATCCTCTCTCAGCTTAGTTGACCGTCTCCAGAGGAAAGAACTTGCCATCATCTGGAGCTACTTAGTCGCGGGTTTAATCGCGATATTTTTCTTTACTGTAAAAAACAGCCAAGTGCGAGTCGGACCATTATATTCTATTTTTAGTATTTTCCGATACAGCGGTAATAAAAAAAGTGGCTGTGACATACGGCAGACAGACAGACGTGACGAATCTATAAGAGTTCCGTTTTTTGCCATTTGGCTACGGAACCCTACATACTGTGTGAGAATACGGAACTACGGAACCCATACATACTGTGTGAAAATTTCAACTGTCTAACTATCACAGTTCATAAGATACAGCCTGGTGACAGACAGACAGTGGAGTCTTAGTAATAGGGTCCTGTTTTTACCTTTTTGGTACGGAACCCTAAAAACTTACCAGAAGGCCAATTCTCGTAAAAATCATTGTTGAAATCACATTTCAATATCATTTCGATTACATTTCGATCACAAATAATACCCTCAAAATAGCTCAAAAGAACCTTAAAGTCACCTTTTTGCAAAAAAAAAACTGACTCTGAGGGTATTTTTTGCAATGGAAATGATATTGAAATGTAATTTGAACAATATTATTTACGAGAATTGGCCTTCTGATCATTTTGTAAAATAAAACAATCGGTATGGTCAACTCCGCTCTCAATTCAATTACTTTAAAATATTTTCTATCAGGTCATGTTAACAATGGCAATCTGAGCACTTTATGCAAAAGCCGTATTTCGCACAAAACGGCATCCTGTTCATTGTGACCAAACAATGATCATGATTTCATGATCAATGATGGAATGACCTTTGCTTTATCAACAGACCTGATTTCTCTCAATAGGCCAGCACAATGATAGGTATAATAAGCAGTAATTGATGAGCGAAATGCGTCCAATGAGGAGACTGTATTATTCACTACGCTTAGTGCTCTCAGAATCTCTATTAACTCGTTTTATTCTGCCTTTTGTTCCACAAGACATGGTAAAAGTTCAAATTTAGGGAACAAAGCGTCAGGAAAACTTTCTCTAAGTAGGTAGTCTTTACTTTGGTGTTCGGTAAGTGCTCTCAAAAACTCCATGAACTCTTTTGAGTCTTTTGAGTTTGAACTCTTTTGAGTTCATGGAGTTCTTGAGAGCACTTACCGAACACCAAAGTAAAGACTACCTACTTAGAGAAAGTTTTCCTGACGCTTTGTTCCCTAAATTAAAGGGCAGAATGAAAACATTCTGCCCTTTCTTCCACAAGACATGGTAAAAGTTCAAATTTCGGGTACAAAGCGTCACGCAACCTTTCTCTGAGACTGTCGTATTCACTTTGGTGATCGGTAAGTGCTCTCAAGAACTCCATGAACTCTTTTCATTCTGCCCTTTCTTCCACAAGACATGGTAAAAGTTCAAATTTCGGGTACAAAGCGTCACGCAACCTTTCTCTGAGACTGTTGTATTCACTTTGGTGATCGGTAAGTGCTCCCAAGAACTCCATGAACTCTTTTCATTCTGCCCTTTCTTCCACAGGACATGGTAAAAGTTCCAATTTCTGGTACAAAACGTCACGCAACCTTTCTCTGAGATTGTTGTATTCACTTTGGTGATCGGTGAGTGCTCTCAGGAACTCCATGAACTCATTCCATTCTGGCATTTCTTCCACAAGACATGGTAAAAGTTCAAATTTCGGGAACAAAGCGTCAGGAAAAAATTTTCTAAGACGGTCGTATTCACTTTGGTGTTTGGTGAGTGCTTCGGGAACTCCATGAACTCGTTTGATCCTGCTCTTTCTTTCACAGGACATGGTAAACGTTCCAATTTGGCATACAAAGCGTCACAGAACCTTTCTCGTACGCACTGCTAAGAAGTGGAACTCTGTACCCGCGTCGCTGTTCCCACAAACCACAACCTTGGAGTCTTCAAGTCTAGAGTCGAAATTCAGTAGCAGAGTCAGTGAATAGGTACCTTCTAGTCGAGCATACTACATCTTCGACCTTATCTTCGCTTAGATTCTGAGGTTAATAAAAACTGTTTTGTGGACTGAATTTTTTTTTAAATACTTCTGTTTAGAGCCAGAATGGACCAGTCTTTCGTGTATGAGTCGAACTCGTCCCTCCCATTGCGACTCGGTCTGCCTCAAGGCCGTTTTCTGCCATTTTGTAACGGCTTTAGCCCAATTCAGCCCGGCAGCTCCAAATAAGGTTGTCAAAATTCTTTGACCTTTGTAATTTTGAAGTGACCTTTAACATTACGCATTTGTTCAAGCCTCAAATGTAATATTTAGGTCCCCAAATAAAAAAGAAAGCGATTGTTTTAACATATGAGGTTGTCAATTGTCAACATTAGTTGACCTTTATAATTTTGATGTGACCCATAACATTCCGCATTTGTTCAAACCTCAAACGTAATATTTCGTACCCTAAATAAATAAGAGAGCAAACAAACCTAGAGAGAGTTACGCAACAATAAATCCAATCGCGTGGTTTCCCCCAATGTTCGGGGTCATAACAAATAATTGTCACTATAATCTGTGGTCTGGATTTAGTATATTGCTTCCTCAATATCAATATACAGGGTGAATTTATTATACTACAAATTGTACATGATGCCTATTTCTTACAGTTTAGGACTCGCAAGTGAATTTATTATGCTACAAAATATGATTATATTCCTCATAGTTAAGTTTAGCTACGCTTTGCAGATTTACGCAGGAATATCGTTTAGATTGTGGTATTCTAGGACTCTAGCTTTTTACATTCTAAGTTTCTTTACTATCGATGGTCTACTCCACTTTAAGGCACCCAGGTGACACTTCAGTGTCTTTTGATGACCTGAGAATATGAGTAATTAGTTCCCCAAATTTAATAAATTCCGCGTAGCAAAATTTCTATTCGCATTTTTCCCCACCCGGAACATGTACAGTATGTGTCATAAGTAAATGATCAGTTTGCTACAATATTACTATCAACAAATATTGGACTTAAGACCTTCTTTTAATAGACGCCTTCTTTGAATAGACCTACTTGAATTAAAAGTCCTCAGTGTGATTATTATTATCGACATGTTAGCTATGTGTTTAGTTGTGTGAGTGGTATAAGCCGCCACCCGCTACACCAACCGACGACGTAGGTTCGATCCACAGGTTACGTTGTTATAATGTTCAAATAGTGCTGCACGGGATTGTAAACGTTTCGGTGGGCAGAGGCTTTTGACCGTTGATTGTGCAGTCGGAATACCAATTAGCTGAACCCCACGTGACCCAAAACTCACTCGCACATCTGTGAAAATGTAGTATTTACCCATGTCGTTAAGGTATCAGGTAACATTAATTTGCAACCTTACATATGTGCGAGTGACCTCTAGGTCACGTGGGGTTCAGCTAATTGGTATTCCGACTGTACTATAGTAGTGGACTTGCCCAACGTCTGTACCAACCTTAACTTAGTCGGTTGTGTCTTGAGCCAACTTGAGGTTTCTCACGATTTTAACCAGTTAATTTAGCAGTTTTTGTGTAAACAGGTAATAAACTCACACACAAACTTCCACATTTATAATATTAGGGTGGCCAGGGTTATGGATTCACTATGTAAAGGATGTTGCTAAAGGTCAAAGGTCACTTAAAGCGAACATAGTTTAACTTAATTTTAGAGATACCTACGCAGTTCAGAACTGAAACTAAACATGGACGAAGTTAATATTAATAAATGTGTTAACATTAGCTAGTATCCTAATTTAATTAGTACATTTTACCTTCTTCTTCTACTTAAGGTAGCTAAGGTTGGCAGTTTTTTAGTATTCTTCTCTATTTTTGGCGACACGAAATAGTCCGGTTGCACTAGCTATATTTTAGCTATGAAAAAGTTTTAAAATGATTATTCACCAACAGATTTAATTAAGGAATGTTTGATCTTTGTACAATCAACAGGGGTCAAACCGGATTAATTATTTATTTATTTAGAAAATGATATATTGATATGTATGGGTAAGTGCAGTAGATCTTAAAATTAGAAATTTCACATTCTTCTTTGCTAGCATTGCGACCTCTGTGGCGCGTCGGGCGAACACCCGACTGCGACGCAGAAGGTTGCGGGTTCGATTCCCGCCGGGAACAAGTATTTATGCTGACCATAAATTCTTGTTTCTGGTTCTGCGTGTTTCCTATATGTATAATATGTATATATTTACAAAAAAAAAAGTATATAAGTAGTTTATCCGTTATCTGGCACCCATAACACAAGCATTAAGTTGCTTAGCTTGGGGCTATGTCCTGAAATATTATTATATTATTATTATTATTGGCAACCGCGGAAGTCCCGATCCATCAATTTCAGGATTAAAGTATCACATATTCTTTTCCATTCCTTTAACTCACACTATGCAAATTTTTATCTAATTCGGTCCAGTCGTGTAACCTTGAAGAGGGAACTAATAAACAAATATACAAACAAATAAATGAACAATTTTTCGGATTTATTATAATGGGATAAGGGCATTTTTTTTTTTTTTTTTTTTTTTTTTATTTAATGTAACTTAAAATTACCGCTACTGTCGCTGATGTAGCGCTTAAGCCTACTATAAAATAACATTATAACTATATAAACTAACTAAAATCTAAATACGGAATAAAAAAAAATGTCATAGGTACATACACACACACATAAACAAACAACAACACAAAGAAATTGTTTTAATTTTTTTTTTTTTTATATATAAATTTTTTTTTTTTTTTTTTTTTAGTTTATTATTATTATTACTATATTTATCTTACTATATTTTTTTTTTCCCTTAATTTTCATACTGTATTATTTACATTCTATACTTTTTTACACACTTATTTAGATAGACAACAAAAACAATATACACAAAAACACTAAAGCTATTACATCCACAAAAGACAAAACAATAACACCACAACATGAACTTAATATTTATCTATTATTTACAAAACTAAACATTACTTTAAAGCACTACATCAGCGAACAGTAGATCCATTTGCCCTAGCGGCTCTCCTTAGCGCATACTCGGCAAAGGCAAGAAAAACGGATAAGGGCAGGTAGATGATGATTACTTTGTGTTTCTTTTTAAATGTACGCGTGTGTTTTACTAATCTAAACTTCTAGTTTACCTACCTATTCATTTAACTGGCTTCAAAAGAGAAGAAGGTTCTCAATTCGATACGTTATTAATTTCGACTGAGAGTTTCACATAAAGTTTCAAGGTCAAAGGTCAACGATACCAAACACTGGTTTTAGCTTAAATAAACACCCTGTACACACAAATATAATAAACCGAAATAGTTAATACATCTGTCAGCAGTAAAGAGCGGGCTATGAGCACACGCGAAACTGGTTCAACGAATAAGTTATGTTAGTCAAGTTAAATTGACTAAGTTGTGACTGAGTCGGTAGTTGTGGGGTATTTGGGACCCGGAACCGGATGAGGTCCTCGTTAAGAGGAAAGGTCCCTGGCGCTCTCTTCATACAACCGTAGTCGTCTGTGTCCTCCCTGGATAATGAGTTATTGACACTAGAGAAAATATTTTTGCAGCATAAAACTTAGAACTGCCATGACTATGCCCCTATGTTTTGATTTTATTCGTTTTCTAATTAACATAGAAAGTAAGAGTTAAAAGAAAAAAAAACAAAATATAAAAAATAAGACCTGACAGTTATAAGTTTTATGCTGCAAAAATATTTTCTCTAGTGTCCTATCCAGGGAGGAAACAGCCGACTATGTTTGTATGGAGAGAGCGCCGGTACCCTTTTCTCTTAAATTTTGGGGATTAGGGATTTGATATAAGTTAATCTTACTAAATGCTAAATCGACAAACATAGTCAGTCAGTGGGTTTTCTATCTTTACGTCCTAACTAAGTTTTTAAGACGTTTCAATGTGGTTTCATGTAAGTAATGAATAAATAACTTTGACTTTACATATTAACCGACTTAAAAAAGGAGGTTCTGAATTTATCGCGTTTACAGGTTGAGTTTTTTATATGGGCCTTCAGGGCTAAATACCTAACTATAAGCGAAGCGAAGGAGTCGTGTGACCGACTTTGACAAAAAATGAAAAGTATTATTATTAGATTTTTGAAAAAGTAATTTTTCTAGTAATTATTTTCCAGGGTCTTAATCGCGTATTTTTTGTTTTTTACATCTCTAATAAATAAAAAACAAAAAATACGCGATTAAGACCCTGGAAAATAATACTATGAATACAAAACGTGTGAGTTTAAAAAGTAATTTTTTATCACAGTTGCTCATAAAGTGGATCTTATTAAACCGCTTTTAGGCTCATAATGCAACGTAATACACGCGTGCGATAAAAAAAAATCCAACTAGTGTTGGAAAATAATACGTCATCCCGATATGTCAAATACGTATCTTACTGCTAATGACATATAGTAGATGAAACATTCTTAAGGACATCGTTCAAATCGTACCCAAAAATTAACGTGCCGGCCACAAAAAAAAATTTTTCTATCTTGTAGAGAATAACATTTTAAATAATGTTTAATAAGGCAACAAAGAGCTACGATGAACCATCGTTGAGTTATTTTACATTGAAAACCCAAAAAAATGCATTTTGTAGAGATCTGTTTGACCACTTCTAAGATATTACTACAGAAAAAATATAAAAATAAGTAGTAAATGGATATGTTTTGTCTGTTTTTATTATATTTATATACATAGGTATATCAAATAACCCTTTCAGAAGTTATAGTGGGATCTTAAAAGTGGTCAAACGGATCCCTATAAAATGCATTTTTTGGGTTTTCAATGTAAAATAACTCAACGATTTTTGATCGTAGCTCTTTGTTGCCTTAGTAAACATTGTTTAAAATGTTATTCTCTACAAGATACAAATAATTTTTATTACTGGCCGGCATTTTTTTTTGTGGGTATTTTTTGTTAGAAACATGAATGATCTCATTTATCTGGGTTATACTGTTTTGAT
The DNA here is from genome assembly GCA_907269075.1 of Idaea aversata. Taxonomy (NCBI): domain Eukaryota; kingdom Metazoa; phylum Arthropoda; class Insecta; order Lepidoptera; family Geometridae; genus Idaea; species Idaea aversata. The sequence goes on from OU026109.1 coordinate 3,556,500, forward strand.
GTATAGAAAAAGGTACCATCCAAAGAGTTTTTAAGCCTTGCTGGCTTAAAACTCTTTGTTGGTACCTTTTTTCTTCTTTTCAAAAGGTTGTCTCCAAAGTCTGCGAACGATAATATTACGTGATGACGTCTTTGAAAATAATTAAAAATTGAGTTTAGTTTTTATTTTGTGTTTTATTTAGGTACATAAATATATTTTTTTTATATATTCTGTTTTTAATGAAACCCGGAACTAATATATTCTGTTTTTAACCGCCGACGCAAAAACAAATGAAAAAAACCCTAAAAAAATATTGTATGTCAGACGCTGTATAGGTTAAAAGTCTTTTGCCTAGCCTTTCGGGAGTGTAATTAACAAAAAATAGTAAACATAACCTAAAATTCTTAAAAACTTTTTATTATTAAAATTTTAACAAGTCTTTTTTTTTATTCGCAACTGTGATAAAAAACGTCGTACGATACACGTGTGAATTGATCATTCCATCTCGGCTTTTGCCACGCTCGCGTTCCGCTCGCGCGTCATAAACCGCCTCTATGGAATGATCAACTTTCCACACTTGTATCGCAATGTACTATTTCTAGCCCGGAAATGAAACTGTTTATTTTCAAAAAAATACATTAAATTAGATTATTAACATTACTTTATTTCTTTCTTTTTAATTAATGTTCCAAATAAAAATCAATATTTTCATTTATGAAACATTGAAACAGTTTTCACTTTGAGTTAACTCTTGTTAGTTTGGTAAATGGAATATATATGAAAAGCGGTTTATCTAGTTGTAATTTTGGTAAAATTTCAGTTCAAAATTCAGTTTCTATTTGGATTGTATGTCTTTCTTCAAAGCTCTTCTTGACATTACATAAATAATATATTAGAAAAACAGGTTTATTTAATAAAAATACAAGAATTCAAAATGTCAAAATATCAACGAAATGTACGAAAATAAGTTAGAATAAGGTGGAAATAACAATAATATTACAATTTAATAAAATAATTACAAAAATACATTCAATCATTTTTTTTTTTTTTTTTTCTTTTTTTTTTTTTTTTTTGTAATAGTGATCAATTCCTGGTCACAATCATAGTATGGCAAATCAAAACCTCGAATATTAAGTATTTCTTCGAGTAAAGCGCACTTTTGGACGCTGACCAGACGCTGTGGGGTTTCGTGTGAAGGCATTATTTGTTACTCTTAATGCTCTTCATCGATAGGTATATGGGTCTCAAAGTGCCCCATGGTATTTTATGTTACAATATCAGTTTAAAGTTAAACCAAACGCCATTTAATTTTACAAGGATTCAGCTACTTATCCTACTAATATTATAAACTAGCGACCCGCCCCGGCTTCGCACGGCTATATTATGCATGTATTATACATATAAACCTTCCTCTTGAATCACTCTATCTATTGAAAAAAACCGCATCAAAATCCGTTGCGTAGTTTTAAAGATTTAAGCATACAAAGGGAAATAGGGAGAGAAAAACCAACTTTGCTTTATACTATGTAGTGATGTAGTGATAGTGAAGTGATAGTGATAGTGATGTGAAAGATGGTGTGTTAGTGAGTATGGTTGTTACTCCTTCACACAAAAAGTACTGGACTGATTGCGATGAAACTCGGTATGTAAATAGCTGGAGACCTGAATTAACACATGAGCTACCTTTTATCTCGATATTTTTAGGATATCGGGACTTACGCGGGTGAAATCACCCGTATATTCAAACCTCAGTCAACTAAAAGGTACTCAGTAAGGTCAAAGCTACTCAGCAACAAAAAAGGCGAAAAAAATCTCGATATAAACCAAGAGACCTGCAAATATTCAATAATAGGAAAGGTAACAAGGCTATGGTGTGTCGTTAACACGTTTTTTTCTGCTTAGATTCCTCCGGTGTCACGTACCAAGGTCTGCGTATCGGGAGGTAATAGGTAGGGGAAGGATGTAGTGAGAAACAAAGCGAATAAAGCTTTAATGAAACGAATATGTTAAGCGTTGAAGAAACAGATTGATTTTTTTACTATCTTTAGTGTAAGAGTGTAAGTGTTAAATTGTTATATTCTATTACTAGCAACCCGCTCCGGCTTCGCACGGGTATATTATGCATGTATTATACATATAAACCTTCCTCTTGAATCACTATATCTATTAAAAAAAAAACATCAAAATCCGTTGCGTAGTTTTAAACATCTAAGCATACAAAGGGAAATGGGGACATAGTGACGGCGAAAAGTGACTTTATTTTATACTATGTACCTAGTGATAAGTATAGATTAATTTGCTTCTAAGCACAGACTTTTTCTAGGTACTATAGAATACAAAATTTCAATTCTGAATTAATGACTGACTTTTAGCTCTATCCCTCCAACCAAAATGGAGGGATCGAGCAAAAAAGCAATACAGAATATGACGTAGGCATCCGCTAATTAAGAATTTAGGAAAATTTAGCCCCTACTACCACTAAAAGTTGAAAATCTATGAATTGTTTTATACCTTAAAACAAGACCGGGGAAGGTTGTATCAGGAACGCAGCCGCAGTGGAGGCGGGAAAACATTATCATTTTAATGCAATAAACTTAATATTGTAACACAAAGAGGTTGGATTAACAACATGCATTATGACGTATGTATACGTCACTTGGTTTTTGCAAGCGATCCTCTCTTTTTACCGATTTTAAATACACATAAAAAAATTAAACCTAACTTAACCTTAAATGTGGGTTAAATTAAACTCAAACAAAGTTACAGGAAACCGCGAACACATTAAAAACCTTTATCAGACCACAAATCACAATTCGTTCTTTCCATTTCCCTTCTATCGCTAAAACAATCGTAATTAAAAACCAAATCGCTGTTAAAAGCTCTACTTCGTAAGATTGTAATCGCTATCGCTGTCGCTCATACGGACAGACAACCTTATCTAACTTTACCTGACAACATTCGTGATTGGGCGCCCTCGCAGACTACTCACTTTTTATTTCTTCTTCAAGTTTTGGCTTTGCACGATTTTTGTATATAGCCAATGTTAAGTAAATCCTTTTGGTTCGCGAGCAGCTTTTTTAAATACACAAATAAGAAAAGCCTTATGTCAGTAAAAAGGGGATCAGAAGGCCAATTCTCGTAAATAATATTGTTTAAATTACATTTGCATTTCGATTGCAAAAGATACCTTCAAAGTCAGTTTTTTTACAAAAAGCTAACTTCAAGGGTATTTTGAGCTATTTTGAGGGTGTTATTTGTGATCGAAATGCAATCGAAATGATATTGAAATGTAATTTGAACAATGTTATTTACGAGAATTATTGGCCTTCTGATTTTGATCACTATGGCTGTCTATGTGTGCCGTAGCAACGAAATTAATAAACCGATTTTTATGCAATTTTATTTGAAAGGTGCTGTAGTTTAAAACTATGTTTCATTAAAATCAGATGACCCGTAAAAAAATAATTTCTTTGTTATTCGGAGCGTTTTAACCTAAGTACTTGTGTGCTACTACAGTTGCCAAACTATTATTGCGCAACCGGTTTTTTTGAAAAGCACACCAGGTGCAAGTGGTGTACAGTCACATTACCAATTAGCTGAACGCCACGTGATCTAGAGCTCATTCGCAAATCTGTAAGGTTGTAAGGTACCTACCTAATGTTACCTGATTCTGTTTTTTTTACAATATACTATTATCATCACTACATAGTATAAAACAAAGTCGCTTTCTCTGTCCCTATTCCCTTTGTATGCTTAAATCTTTAAAACTACGCAACGGATGTTGATTTTTTTTAATAGATAGAGTGATTCAAGAGGAAGGTTTATATGTATTCATCATCATCCGAGCGATGTTCCCGGTTGCATCCCTCTCGGGAGCCCGGGGTCCGCTTTCCTACTTTTACGCCTCCACTTCGCACGATCTTCGGCATCCTGGTTAGTAAGGCCATTTGCACGCATATCACCCTTTACGACGTCAAGCCAGCACTTCTTGGGTCTACCCAGTCTGCCACGGCCCGGCGGAGGCGCCATGGCAAGACATTTGTTCCCCACGTAACTAGCCGGTTTTCGCAAGACGTGACCGTACCAGCGTAGGCGACATTCTTGCAATTTATCTGCAATGTCTCGGACATGAAGGCTGCCCCGGATGCGGGAGTTCCTGACGCGATCCTTTCGCGTCACTCCACACATCCAGCGCAACATCTTCATCTCCGTGACACGCAGCTCCTGCTTATATGGCTCAAGTACCGGCCACGCCTCACTACCATACAAAAGGACAGGTCTAATGATGGTTTTATAGACCTGTCCCTTTAGTTTAACCGGCATTTTGGGGTCGCAAATGACACCAGTCACCTCACGCCACTTGGCCCAAGCCGCTGAAATGCGTGACTTGACGTCGCAATCGATGTCGCCGGACGCGTGAAGCACAGATCCCAAGTACTTAAACTGGTCTGTCCGCTCGACCATATAACCGTCTACGCAGACAGGTGTGGGATCTGTGGTATTGCAAGCCAAGTACTCTGCATATAGCCGTGCGAAGCTGGGGCGGGTCGCTAGTATACTATACAATATAAATAAAAAAAACTAAATAGGTAAATACCTACTATATTTTTTACAGAAATACGAATGAGCTCTGGGTCACGTGGGGTTCAGCTAATTGGTAATGTGACTGTACATAACATCAATAGATAGTGGTTCACAAACTATCTATTACTACCTGCGTTTAGCGGTTTCACCAGCGTTTGTGCCGATCCCGTGGGAATATCAAAATGAAAAGTAGCCTATATATAAGTGTGCCATATTGTTTAGTTTTTTAAAATTATATTTTTTTATACTTACTTATATGTTAAAATAAATTTATATTATGGTACAATAATGAAGTGGAGGGCGAGGAATGTGACTCGTAGAACTGATGGCCGTTGGGGCCGAAAAGTCCTATAGACTGCAGACCACGTACAGTCACATTACCAATTAGCTGAACCCTACGTGACCTAGAGCTCACTCGCAAATCTGTAAGGTTGTAAAGTAATGTTACCTGATTCTATTTTTTTTTAAACAATATACTATACAATTCAATATACAATATAAAAAAATAACAATATATGTACATATTATATTTTTTACAGATATGCGAATGAGTTTTGGGTCACGTGGGGTTCAGCTAATTGGTAATGTGACTGTACCAGAGAGCGCAGCGCAGGACGACCTCCGACTAAATAAACGGGCGACTTCATTAAGGTCGCGGGAAGTCGTTGGGACGCAGAGAGCATACGACCGATCGCTCTGGAAGTTGTAGCCGATATGATGACGATGATGGTACTTACTATCAAGAATTTATCTATCTATCTATTTAGTCGAACTAAAAATCGTCTGACACAAAATCTGCGCGCTACTAGACCCTCTAACTAAAACGTTTTTCACGGTTCCACGTAATGTTTGGCTTTCTGTATTTGTTCGTATATATTTCTAACGTTGTCGTAATAAAATATAATAGGGTTAACAAAGAAGCGGGATAAATCATTTCCTTAAGAGGACAGGGTACCGACGCTCTCTCCATACAAAAGTAGTCAACTGTTACCTCCCTGGATAATGACACTAGCACAAATATTTTTGTGCCATAAAAGCATAGGGGCATATTCATGGCAGTTATAGAACTGCCATGAATATGCCCCTATGCTTTGGTTTTTTTCATTTTCTAATTATCATAGATATTAAAATTAAAAAAATAAAATAATAAAAAAAAACAAAAAATAGAAGTTATAAGTTTTATGCACCAAAAATATTTGCTCTAGTGTCATTATCCTGGGAGAAAACAGTCGACTACGTTTGTAATAGTTTGTATGGAAAAAGCCCCTGGTACCCTTTCCTCTTAACAATGAAGCGGGATAAATCAATTCCTTAAGAGAAAAAGATACCGACGCTCTCTCCATACAAACGTAGTCGACTATTTCCTTCCTGGATAATAAGACAATCATTATTTCATAGTATAAAACAAAGTCACTTTCCGCTGTCTGTACCTATGTATGCAGATCTTTAAAACTACGCAACGGATTTTGATGCGGTTTTTTTTAATAGATAGAGTGCTTAAAGAGAAAGTTTTATGTGTATTAAACATGCATAATATATTACCCGTGCGAAGCCGAAACAGGTCGCAAGTAGCAAATATTTTTGTTGCATAAAACTTATAACTGCCATGACCATGCCCCTTTGATTTTCATATCTTAAAAGAAATGATAATTAAAAAATGAAAAAAATTAAGACATAGTCATGGCAGTCATAGGTTATATGCAACAAAAATATTTGCTCTAGTGTCATTATCCAGGGAGGAAACAGTCGACTACGTTTGTATGAAGAGAGCGCCGGTACCCTTTCCTCTTAACAAATACCAATCTCGGAAATTGTATTAGGTTTGCCGTTTCTTTAATATTTAATGTAAATATTTAATATAGCAGCGCTTTGTGGTTTCACCTGCGTAACTATCGATCCCGTGGGAATATCGGGATAAAAAGAAGTTAATATCACTACCAATGAATCAATGTATCCTCATACCAATTTTCATCAAAATCGGTCCAGTCGTTTCGGAGCCTATTCGTTACAAACAAAAATCAAAAAATCTTTCCTCTTTATAATTTTAAGATTGATTAGATGAAACAGTTTATTTATGTTGGTACTAGCTTTTGCCCGCGACCTTGTCTGCGTATAGTTAGAATTTTCCAAAAACCTTTTTTTTTAAGCCAAATAGGCTTGCCTTTGACGTCATCGTCGATGAGGTCGAGGTCGAGACTCCAGTGATGGAATGTTTCATTCTAATAATTTTTTGTTCATTAATTCATGAGTGACTTTAATATTGATTGTGTTTAAATAGTACATTGCGATACAAGTGTGGTAAATTGATCATTGCATAGAGGCGGTTTACGATGCGCAAGTGGAACGCGAGCGCGTTTATAAAGCTGAGATACAATAATCAATTCACACGTGTGTCGTACGACGTTTTTTTATCACAGTTGCGAATAAAAGAAAAGACTTAGACTGAGAAGAAAGAAAACAAAGAAACAAATAAAACAAAACTCAATTTTTTTTTCGTTTTCTAAGACGTTATCATTATCACGTAAAATTATCGTTCGTAAATCGACTTTTCAGACAACCATTTTTGCTGGCTTAAAATCTCTTTGTCGGTACCTTTTTTATACATCAAAACAGTATAACCCAGTTAAATTAAGAATGTTTCATTTACATAACGTGTAATTAGCAGTAAGATACGAATTTAAATTAACAGGATAACTTATTACACCACTAGTGTATCATGGTCATGTAAAATGCACGCGTGCATAATACGTTGGATTATGAGCCTAAAAGCCGTTTAATAAGATCCACTTTATGAGCAACTGTGATAAAAACATTCTTATAAAAGCTGCTTTGGAGCTCTACGGTAGGTCTGCAATTCTAACTTCAACCGTACATCCATTATTCAAAGACAACTCAACCGATTGAGATGATTCTTTTAAAATCAAAATACTATAGCTTTTCTCCCAAAACGCTCGCGATCTACAAAACACACTTAATTCGAGCGCCATCTATTATTAAAATTACGAACTGGGCTAACAAACGCAATCTCAAACCAATGTCACTTTACGTTAATTAATCAATTAACATTGTTTGAACGAACCTACGACTGAAAACGAATAGTCTGAGATCCCTTGAAATCGAAAGTATGAAGCTTATAGAATATAAGCTGTTGCCCGCGACTTCGTAAGCGTGGTAGTTCTGTTTATGTACCTTCCACTTGAATCACTCTATCTATTAAAAAACCGCATCAAAATCCGTTGCGTAATTTTCAAGATCCTAAGCATGCATAGGGACATACAGCTGGAAGCGACTTTGTTTTATACTATGTAGTGATAGTGGTGCAAACATTAGGTTGACTATTATTCTTGGGTATTATATAACAATTTGTACTGGTCTGGTTAGTGAATTAAAGTTAAGTTAAAATAAATATTATAAATGTATTTCACTGATATGGTATTTGTCTATTAACCAAACCAGTGAAAAGTCTAAATAAAATAAAAATAATGATTCTAGACTGTTTTAAGGCAACCCATTTTCAATATATTTATTGACCTATATATAAAATGCTTTGTCCTGATTGACTGACTGACTGACGGATCAACGCACAACCTAAACCGCTGAACGTAGAGACCTGAAACTTGGAGGGTGTGTTCTTTGTATGACGTAGGCATTTGATAAGAAAAAAAGGGGGGGAAAGTTTGTATAGGACCACATGATTCCTTGGTCCAATTTACTTCAAATTTTCGACATCTACGCGGACGAAGTCGCGGGCAAAAGAAAGTTTGATATAAAATACTTTTCATGAATCAGCTCAGTGATGGTCGTTCTCATAGGGATCCTGTACTAGAAGTAGGTATAGGTACCTAAACCCTTAATTTGAACGACAATACAATTGGAAACCACACAAACATTGGCAAGCTTAATTAATTTACTAATTTATTTACGTTGTAATAGCTATGCCACACGGTTTAAAGGGTTTTGGACCCATTTGCCCGCCAAATTCGATTAAAAAAATGTAGTTCTTTGTGAAAATCAGTTAAATAGAGGTAGATACGTCTTTGAAAAATATGCTTGACCACACGAAAGTAAGGCAATTGACTCATAATCCGTCGGGATGTTATCGCATATTGCATGAAGACACGTCAAATTATGGTGTCACATTAAGGGAAATCGAAATTCGGAGATAACCATCTCACTGGTAAAAATAGCCTATTAGAACAAGAAACTAATATGTATTACAAATTCGAGTTTATTTCTTTGTTGTTAAGTCAAGATAAAAGTATCATTTATGTTATTTCTATTCCAATTCGGTTTCAAATTTTATCGAAATCAGGTCATTAAAGAGGAAAAGTACCCGGTTGCTTTTCCATACAAACGTAGTCGACTGTTTCCTCCCTGGATAATGACACTAGCACAAATATTTTTGTTGCATAACTGTCATTATCCAGGGAGGAAACGTTTGTATGGAGAAGCGACCAGGTACCTTTTCTCTTAAGCTTCAAAAATACGTAGATAAGCTCACTATTTAATAAGATTTTGTTCTACTCATTATACGTTTTTTATAAAAAAAAACATCATTTTTTATAAAAAAACTAGCGACCCGCTCCGGCTTCGCACGGCTATATTATGCATGTATTATACATATAAACCTTCCTCTTGAATCACTCTATCTATTAAAAAAAACCGCATCAAAATTTTGTTGCGTAGTTTTGAAGATCTAAGCATACAAAGGGAAATAGGGACATAGGGGCATAGGGACGGCGAAAAGTGACTTTATTTTATACTATGTAGTGATATTTTAAAATGTAAATTAGGACTTTCAGGAAATTGTAGCAGAAACCTCGGACAAAAACACATAAATTATTAAATACAAACGCAATTTATTTATGAAATGGGACTTTAAATCCATGTTTTGATAAAGGCTTTACAGATAAGAAGGGTCAAACAGAAAGCTACGGAGAAATATTTCATTCTACATTTGTAATAAAATATGCGACGCTTTTCGACTCTTCGTGACTGGAATACACCTAAAACTTTCAAAGGCTTTATAGGGGTGTTTTAATAGTTGGGAAATTATTTTATACAGTTGCAGCTTACGAAATTTAAATGAGTAATAATTTTTTGAAAAACTTTACCTTTAGTGGCAGACAGGACATACACAGATAAAAAAATGGTTGTCTGTAAAGTCCGTCCGATAATTTTACGTGATAAGGTCATAAGAAAACATTAATGGTAACCATAGCAACGATAAAACGTTGCTATGATTACCTTGTCAATAACTCACGTTCCCCCGTAACATGACAACGTTGGCGATGTGTAGAATGTCCTGCAATATTCATTTATTTCTTGTTTTGATGACGTTACTACTTGCGTCAGATTCATTCTTCGCTACATCACTACATAGTATAAAACAAAGTCGGTTTTTCGGTCCCTATTTCCCTTTGTATGCTTAAATCTTTAAAACTACGCAACGGATTTTGATGCGGTTTTTTTAATAGATAGAGTGAGTCAAGAGGAAGGTTTATATGTATAATACATGCATAATATAGCCATGCGAAGCCGGAGTGGGTCGCTAGTTCAAAATCGAGCAATCTAATCAATTCAAGCAGTACTAATCTTTGAATACAATTTTTCAATAGCTTAAAGGAAAGGGAAAACGGGCGTACGAAACGTAACATAATACGTTTACTTATCCTTCGTTGTAACCTTTCGCGTAACTATGTTAGTAAACGTTTGCGTAAGACACCGCGAGTTCATAACTATTAGACCTACGTGTTCTTGAGAACCTACAATAGGTAGTCTTTTGTTACCGTTTTGACCGTCTTTTGTTTTCGATTCGATCGTCTTTTTAACCGACTTCAAAAAAAGGAGGATGTTCTCAATTCGGTTGTATGTATGTTTTTGAAGTGAAAACTTCTTATGGCGCGTTGGGCACTTTTGTGGGTGAGCATTTTCAGCCGTTCTCGCGACAGATTTTGACGCGACAGATTTTGACGCGACAGATGAGATTTGACGCGACAGATGAGATTTTATTTGTGTTAGTCTTTTTGTTTAACTTATACTGCCATCTATTACACAAATTGAGAAACTTAGTTTCTAGAAAGACCGCTATTCGAATGTAGATGGCGCTGATTTAAATTATTTACTGCCATCTAGCGAATAAAAAATAAACTATATTTGTTTAAGTGAGTGCTAATATATGGCAGTAGCAGATCGTTTCAAGAAATATTCTATGAGAAATAACAAGTTTATTGTTTTCACTTCTGCCTGTTTTTTTTTATGGATGTTCGCGCATATCTTCTTTGTTTATCAACCGATTTAGATAAATCTTTTTTTGTTGGAAAGGGTTTACTTCATGTTATTTCCGTTTCGATCGTCTTTTGTTTCTATTTCGACCGTCTTTTGTTTTAGTTTCGGTAGTCATTCGTTTCCGCTTCGATCGAATTCAATTCGAGGACAGTTAGAAAATTTTTTTTACTAGTTAGCGGTCTGTGTTTTACCACTGTCGTACTTGATCGTCAGTAATTTCTAAGATGTCTCACGAGCGTCTAAAAGAAACTTGTTTATTCGTGTCGTCTTCCGCTAACATGTAGAAGATATCAGTTCACTCTTGGCTTCAAGACTTCTACATTGTACATGTCAGTTAAGACAGACGCAGGTAACTCATTACATTTCCTTGCTGCAGTTTAAATACGTAATGACAAAAAGCTCAGTTCATTTTTTTTTAATAAAAACATCTAGGCACGCGGGTATTTATTTTCTAATTGTGTGGTTAAACGAGATGATTTACATTGTTTATTGCTATTAAACGATAAAAGACATATATTTTTATTAGTTTTGTAAAACATTTTTGTGCCCTCCAGTACAATTTATTTAAAAATGCTTTAATTAAATCAAATAAAACTGACCGTGGGCGTAGGCGACCCGATTTTATTCCCAATATCGTAATAATAACTAGAAACTGTAAAGGCAAAGTTGTGTATATACCTATTATTTGTAAACACACTTATTTCAGGAATTTTCTTTATTCTTAGTGTTAGTGTGTGTTACTGTTGGTGTACTTACCTAAGAAGTAAATATATATCGGTACAGGACAATTTTAACGTAAGTTTTAAAGTGATGGGCTCTCCGACGAACGTAAAAAGCTTTATTTGGAAATCGGTGGAGTTTAATGGGTCGTTTACGGTGATTTCGCGTGGAATTGTTCGGCAGCAGATTTCTGTGGAACTCTGTAAAGTAAAGTAGTCCATATGCTTCTACCATTTCATTTCATTTATTTGCATTCATATGGCAGATACAATTAGATGTTGGCACTAGACAGGGAACAGTGGAACGAGGGGAGGGAGGCCTTTGCTCAGTGGGACGGAATAGGTTAAAAATTAAAATTTTGGACTCGATTTTGCCCTACCTTGAACGATCAGATTTAATTCAAACTTTTTCCTTTATATAAGTCTTCTATTCGTCACCATAACACAAGCCCAGATGAGCGATATTATTATTACACAAACTTAAGACGCGTGACGTTTACCATGACGCCGTCATGGTACCGGAACATGACGGTGCGGAACATGACACAATTCCGTTAATGCCAGGTGGTCCATAAACTTATTAGACAATAAAAAATAACTAGGCATAGAGGTTTACATAATATGAGCCCTGCTGGGCATTGCAATTGTGTGCGGTGACAGACCGGGGCTTTTCTTACTATACGTAGGTACTAAGTATACCTACAAATAAACTTGTCCGGTTAGTTACCGTACAGTTCTAGTAATAGGAATTAACTGAGAAAGATATTCATTTAGTTCTACTACTTGCACTTTGAATTTCGAATAGACTAAATGTCTTTGGTTACTGTTTCGATCGTCTTTTGTTTAAGATCAGATCGTCTTTTGATTTAGTTCAGATCATCATTTGTTTCTGTATCGATCGTCTTTTGTTACAGTTTCCATCGTCTTTTGTTTTAGTTCAGATCGTCTTTTGTTTTAGTTCAGATCATCTTTTGTTTTAGTTCAGATCGTCTTTTGTTTCTGATTTGACCGTCTTTTGTTTCAGTTCAGATCGTCTTATGTTTAAGTTCAGATCGTCTTTGGTTTAAGTTCAGATCGTCTTATGTTTAAGTTCAGATCGTCTTGGTTTAAGTTCAGATCGTCTTATGTTTAAGTTCAGATCGTCTTTGGTTTAAGTTCAGATCGTCTTTTGTTTAAGTTCAGATCGTCTCATGTTTAAATTCAGATCGTCTCTTGTTTAAGTTCAGATCGTCTTTTGTTTTAGTTCAGGTCTTCTTATGTTTAAGTTCAGATCGTCTTTTGTTTAAGTTCAGATCGTCTTTTCTGTTTAAATTTTTCTATTAAATTTTATTCATATAGCTAGAAGGCTGCTCTTTGTTCCTATTTGTGCCCAATTGGTTTTTTCTAAAAGGACCAATTTTATTTTTTGCAAACCATTTGTTTTTCGCAAATTATTCGAGCAAAAAAATCGTAATTACACATACGAAGTTTTCTCGAATTGGTTTTTACACCAAAAGGCTTTCCAGGAAAATTGGGAGAAAATGGCAGATTAAGGGCAAACTTAAACTATGGATTTAAAATCGGCTGATAGTTTAATAAGTAGATTATTTTGGACTTTTACAAAAAATAGGTAGATGTTTTTGTTATTCAGAACACTGTAGCGCCTGGATGGAGTGGGCTCGCCCAATTTTAATATAAAGTTAGATATATTTATAGAAAAATATATTTTTCTGGCGAGAATCGAATCTGTCACCTTCTGCCACACGATTTTTTCTTTTATTTTTGTTAGGCTATTAAATGGCGACCAATCATCGGCCGACAATTGTTTTTTTATCTGCCTTACTAATTCTAATTTTCACGGTCGATTGAATTTGGGACGCTTTGTTGAGGTCCAATTTTTGATCTTTTCCTTTTAAAAATACCTAGTTATTTTACAGTGTGGTTTTATTATAGGTACAATCAGGGAATAAAAGTGCAGACTCACCGTAGTTACTATTATTGGAATGTATTCGAAATTCGTGCGAAGGTGTGTCTCCCAACGTGCCACAGAGATTTTCAGATATAGGTATTCTAATACGTAGGTATTTACAGTATGCGTCATAAGTCCACTATCAGTTTGCTACCATAATACTATAAGTATTATACTTACGACCTGCTTCTAATAAACATTACACACAAACGAAATACTTGAATTAAAAGTACTCAGTGTGATTATTATTTTCCCTTTATTCGCTTCAGGATAGATTCGCTTTACGGCAGACATTGTACAGTTAAGTACACTAAAATAGTGCCTAAGTAAAAAAAGGTATAATATAGGTAGGTTCAAACACGAGAGGTATTAGCCATGTGTTTAGTCGTGTGAGTGGTATAAGCCGCCACCCGCTACACCAACCGACGTGGGTTCGATCCACAGGTTACGTTGTTATAATGTTCCAATAGTACTGCATAGGATTGTAAACGTTACGGTGCCGGTGGAGTTTTGAACGTAGATTGTACCTACAATGTGGACAAGAGGAATGCTTCTAGGATTAAGGAACAAAACACTAAGATTTGTTGCTTGCGATAGCTTTGTATTTTGTATGCAAGTGCACCTGCTTTTGTGCAATTCCGAGCAATGAAATCGTGCTACGAGGGTCTGTGGGCGTGATTAAAGAGGAAAGGGTACCGGGGGCTTTCTCCATACAAACTATTACAAATGTAGTCGACTGTTTTCTCCCTGGATAATGACACTAGAGCAAATATTTTTGGTTCATAAAACTTACAACTGCCATGACCATATTGACCGTGCCCCTACTTTTTTTTTTTTTTTTTTTTTTTTTTTAATCTTAATTTTTATGATAATTATAAAATGAAAAAACCAAAACATAGGGGCATAGTCATGGCAGTTATAGGTTTTATGGCACAAAAATATTTGAGCTAGTGTCATTATCCAGGGAGGAAACAGTCGACTACGTGTGTATGGAGAGAGCACAGGTACCCTTTCACCTTAAAGGTCTACGAAAGCCTAATTAATGTTCCATTAGTGTCTATTTAAGTGCTACGAAGCAGACGGGTGTGCTACGAAAGTAAATAAAAATTAAAGAAAATTATTTGATGAAATATGAGAAGGTGCCAAAAAATAAAATTAATTTACATAGTATTCAAAATAACATAGTTAACATAATTAATCTATACGATTGAAATAAAATAAAATTGTGTTTATTTATTTATTTACTATAATTAATAATAATTATATTTTTTTACAAAATAATTTACAACAATTAAATAACTAATTTAAGAAACGCTCAGTCACACAGATCTCTTACAGAATCTTAAACACATTTATAAAATAATATGTAGATTAAAAAAAATTATATTAATTTTTGTTTATAATAATATGTATAGACGTGCTACAAGGTTCTACGAAAGTGCTACGAGCATCTTTACACGTAGAGCATTTTAGTGTGAGGCATTTCTAAACTTGGCACAATGGTCACCATGCCAGAATGCCAAACACAGGATTGCGGGTTCGATTCCCGTCTCAGACATGTTATACTTAGATATTTGTCTGTGGTCTGGTTGTTTCTATGTATTATAAGTACCGATGGACTTTTCTTAGGAATTTTTGACGACCCAGTTGGCACAATGGTCACCATACCGGACTGCCAAACACAGGGTTGCGGGTTCGATTCCCGTCACAGATAAGTATTTATGCTTAGATATTTGTCTGTGGTCTGAAGGCCAATTCTCGTAAATAACATTGTTCAAATTACATTTCAATATCATTTCGATCTCAAATAATACCCTCAAAGTAGCTCAAAACACCCTCAAAGTTAGCTTTTTGTACAAAAAAAACTGACTTTGAAGGTATCTTTTGCAATCGAAATGCAATCGGGATGATATTGAAATGTAATTTAAACAATATTTAATAAAATTTACGGGAATTGGCCTTCTGATTGTCTTCATGTATTATAATCGTATTCATTTCGTAACACACCTGCCTAATAGTTGTCACGGACAGAGAAGTTATGTGATAAAATAATTAAGTTGCCTCTATACTTAATTAAGTTTTAAAAATATAGTATATTTACAAATGAAAAGTATATCCGTTGTCTAGCACCCATAACACAAGTCTAGTTACTAAACTTGAGCTAGATGGCGATGTGTGGAATATCGTGCAATATTTATTATTTATCATTATATTAATTAATTTGCGCATATTAACGTTATCTGGCACCCATAACACAAGCATTAAGTTGCTTAGCTTGGGGCTGGATGGCGATGTGTAATATGTCCTGAAATATTTATTTTTTTTATTTATTGCTCTTACGGTGAAGGAAAACATCGTGATGAAACCCGCGGCTTAGTTGGCTCCAGAAGTATTGACAAGTTCTCTCCTCTGGACATGGTTGACTAAGCTGAAAGGGTAGTAAAGGTCCTACTTACTCTATCCAATACATAAAAGTTGTCTAGTTGCGAAAGAAAGGCTGTATACAAGTAAAAGTATTTGCCCGTATCGACTTTAACCTCGAAACTTGAAGGTACTCCGAAAAATTATCCCGATGACGCGGTCGAGAAGTTTCTCGAGAAAAATATGACGTAATTTTTTTAATAAAACTCAAAAAGTTTCGTACAAAACTTTTTTATTGGAGTTTTCGACTTTTTGACAAAATGCCGGTGGTGCGACATGAATTATTGTTATGGTGTCATTTTTTGTTTTTTTTCTTGATGGTAACTTTGATTGTCGACATGGGGCCCATTTTGGTACCGTCCTGCCGATCAAACTTTCTGGTCAAACTAGTTTGTCCTCGAAGTCAAACTACTCAACAATATGGCTAACAAAAGGTGATCGGAACAGAACAAAAGACTATCTGAATGGAAACAAAAGACGATCGAAAAAAAGGTTGTCTGTAAAGTCAGTTTGTGGACGATCATTTTACGTGATAACGTCAAAAAAAAAACGATAAAAATTTAGTTTTTTTTTTGTATATTCTTTATACTTATTATTATATTTTTTTCCTAATATAAGTCTTCTATTCGTCAATCGTCACAATAACAAAAGTCCAGATGAGCGATATTATTATTAACAAACACGAGATACGTGCGTGACGTTTACCATGACGCCGTCATGGTACCGGAACATGAAGGCGTTATGGTACCGGAACATGAAGGCGTTATGGTACCGGAACATGACACTTTTTTATGAATGCAGGTGTTCCATCATTTTAATAGACGTGATCACGTCAAAAAAATATAAAACGATCGATGGGTTCCGTATCATTTTATCCCGTTTTTAGTATTTATTGTTACAGCGGCAACAGAAATACATCATCTGTGAAATTTTCAACTGTAGCTATCACGGTTCATCAGCTTGCTGGTGACAGACAGACAGACGGACAATGGAGTCTTAGTAAAAGGGTCCCTTTCGTAACCTTTAGAACGGTCGCCGACCAGTCGGCCGATCGTAGTCTCCCCTCCAAGTCCGCTCAAATGGCCTCACATCCGCGTATTATTTTCACATCAAATACCTCTTAGATCTACTTTAGAAACGAAATTACCTACTCCCCCTAAATACCTATTGTACAATTCTTTTGAAAGTTACTTTCCGTTGGTTTTTCCTTCCTGTTACGGATGACTTTCGAAGGCACAAAAACGAAGCAAAATGATTTGAACGCGTGAGCCTGCTCTGGGCTATCCGGATCTTTTGACGAGATGTCGTCTAATAAATTGATGGAACACCAGCATTCACAAAAAAGTGTCATGGTAATATTGTGTGACGTCACGCGTCCCGTTTCCGTCGTTATGGTAACATGACCATGACGCGTCCGTTCCCATTAGGAAACAGAATATTTAATAATAATATTACTTATCTGGGCTTGTGTTATGGTGACGAGTGACGAATAGAAGACATAAATACAGGGGGAAAAAATGGAATAACAAAAAAAAATCCAATTTTTCATCGTTTTCTTATGACGTTATCACGTAAAATTATCATCCGTAAACCGACTTTACGGACAACCAATTGTTTTTTAAGGAAAAATGTGTTTTAGAAAATTGTACTGTGATGAGACTTGAACTCGCTACCCCCTTTACGAGCGATTTAAGTTTCATTAGCGACAAATAATTGAAAATTCCTTTTCGTTTCTAAGTACCTACCTACCTAATTTATATACAAAAAAACGAGGAGATTATAGTTGTTTTAAATATATGCACCCGCGGTTTCCCCTCCCACAAAGAAATTGACAGAAATCAATTTCCGATTGTATTTTATTTCCATTTCAATCGTTTCTTTTTTTTTTCCATGGTCTTTTGTTTTTTTCGACCGTATTTTGTTTCCGTTTTAATCGTCTTTTTTCCGTTTTGATCGCTTTTTGTTAACCATAGTTTTACTACGAGGTTTTTGAAGTGAAAACTTCTTTTTTTTGATCCGATCCGACAGATTTTGACGCGACAGATGAGATTTGACGCGACAGATGAGATTTGACGCGACAGATGAGATTTTATTTGTGTTAGTCTTTTTGTTTAACTTATACTGCCATCTATTACACAAATTGAGAAACTTAGTTTCTAGAAAGACCGCTATTCGAATGTAGATGGCGCTGATTTAATTTTTTTACTGCCATCTAGCGAATAAAAAATAAACTATATTATTTGTTTAAGTGAGTGCTAATAGATGGCAGTAGCAGATCGTTTCAAGAAATATTCTATGAGAAATAACAAGTTTATTGTTTTCACTTCTGCCTGCACTCCCGGAGTGCGCTGTTTTTTTTTTTTACTTTTGGACAAACTAAGTTTGACCAGAAAGTTTGATTAGCAGGAAGGTACCAAAACTTCCATTTGATATCTCTGGTTTGATTACACTATGGTTTGTTTGTTTGTTTGCATTGAATAGGCTCCGAAACTACTGAACCGATATTGATGAAACTTGGTATGAGGATACACTGATTCATTGACAGTAACATAGGCTACTTTTTATCCAGATATTTCTACGGGATCGGGAGTTACACGGGTGAAACCGCGAGGCGATGCTTGTCTTCTACACAATTATTATAGAAAGGAAATATTTTTTTGTTTGTTTGTAACGAATAGGTTCCGAAACTACTGAACCGATATTGATGAATCTTGGTATGAGAATACACTGATTCATTGACAGTAACATAGGCTACTTTTTATCCAGATATTTCTACGGGATCGGGAGTTACACGGGTAAAACCGCGATGCGATGCTTGTCTTCTACACTATTATTATAAAGATTAAATATTTTTTTGTAACGAATAGGCTCCGAAACTACTGAACCGATAGTGATGAAACTTGGTATGAGGATACACTGATTCAATGGTAGTGACATATGCTACTTTTTATCACGATATTCCTACGGGATCGGGAGTTACGCGGGTGAAACCGCGAGGCGATGCTAGTCACTACATAGTATTAAAATAAAGTCACTTTTCGCCGTCCCTATGTCCCTATTTCCCTTTGTATGCTTAGATCTTTAAAACTACGCAACGGATTTTGATGCGGTTTTTTTTAATAGATAGAGTGATTCAAGAGGAAGGTTTATATGTATAATACATGCATAATATAGCCGTGCGAAGCCGGGGCGGGTCGCTAGTTTTGTATAAAATAACGATTGGCAAAGCTATCTTAATTAAAAAAATAATAAATACAGTTTCCAAATACTTGAGAGTTTTTATTTTAAGAAACTTCGGCTTAATTGGTTTTATGAAGTTGTTATAATTTTCTTCGGTAAGTAATTATTTTTTTATGAAACTTCCACGTTTATTTGATTAAAAGAAACTTGTGAAACACTTCGCTTCTTTCAAACTATTTCATAATAAAGAAATGGTATCCTTTAAGGTGCTAATAGGAGCCAAAAGCAAAATTACGTTATTAATTTTAATTATTGGTGTCGCTTTTTTAACTTTATTAGAGCAAAAAGCAAAAACAAAAAAAGCAAAAAAGATATAACATAATTTATTAATTTTTTATGGTTTTCTTACGTTATAAAGTCTAATAAATTATTAGAACACCTGTATTCACAAAAAAGTGTTATGGTAATATTGTGTGACGTCATGTGTTCCGTTCCCGTCATTCATCATAGTAACATAAGGAAACAGAGTATCTCGTAATAATATCGGTCATCTGGGCTTGTGTTATGGTGACGGGATAAATAGAACACTTATTTAGAGGAAAAAAATAAGAAAAATAAGAATAAAAAGGAAATATAAATATACAGGGTGAATTTTTTATGTGGGCCTTCAGGGCTATATCCTTAACCATAAGAGATAGTGAAAAATGCTAAAAGGAGTTGCGTGCCCGATTTTGACAAAAACTAAAACTGCATCATTCGATTTTAGAAAAAGTCATTTCCCTAGCCAGGAATCGAACCTGTTGATTTTGAAAAATAATAATCATCCTATATTTTTGTACCAATCGATAGTGTTGCTAATAGAGATCAATTCCTGGAAACAAATATAGTCTGGCAAAACAAAGGGAATGGCTGAATTTTGTAGTTTTCTACCTTGAAGCCTTGCCGTGCCTTGAAGATCCACATAAAAAAATTAACCCTGTATATAAAGGAATAACGATCTCAATTTTTCATCGTTTTTTTATGACGTTATCACGTAAAATTATCGTCTGTAAAATAATTATAAATTAAAAAACAAAGGATTGTCTGTACAGACAATTATTTGTTTATTTTTTCCTTGCTATTTAGGCTCTACATGCCTTTATGCCTTTACCACGCGCGCGCCGCTTTATGATTCTATCACTTCGAAAGTGATAGAAACTGTTTCTAAGACACCTCTATCGCGATTCTGGTCTTACCAATAGCAAATCAAATCAAATCAAATATCTTTATTTTCTTTGGATACTTAATACTTAAAAGTATACAGGACCACATAAAAACGTCTTAAAAAACTAAGTTAGGATGTGTGCCTTCGGAACGCGCCCACCAATGAGAAGAAGGCACAAGAAACTCATGGGGTTTTTTTTTTCATGTGGTCACGCTCACAATGGTCAATATTACAGTATTTGAAAGTATTATTTGAAATGGAGCAACTAAAGTCATGTCCATGGGTTCTTATCATTAAGATGAGACGAAGTATCATAGTATGCCTTACTGCACAATCTATGCTTTATAAAAGTTTTGAACCTGTTAATGGACATGTCATATACATCTTTAGGTAATTTATTATAATAGAGCACACATGTACTATTAAACGACCTGTTTATTTTCCGGAGCCTGCTACCGGGCACGGTAAGTTCACCCTTATTTCTTAAATTGAAATTATGAATATCGCTGTTTTTACGGAAAATATCAGGATTTTTGTGAACGTAGAGCAAGTTTTCGTAGATATATTGTGAATAGAGCGTTAATATATTTATCTCTTTAAATTTTTCTCTAAGTGATTCCCTGGGGCCCATTTTGTAGATAGCTCGGACAGCTCTCTTTTGCAATATGAAAATAGCATCAATATCTGCAGCACACCCCCACAGTAGGATGCCGTACGACATGACACTGTGGAAGTAGCCGAAATAGACTAGGCGAGCAGTCTCAATGTCCGTGTATTCGCGAATTTTCTTAACGGCGTAAGCGGCAGAACTAAGTCTATTGGACAATGCTTCCACACATGGGCCCCACAGCAAGCATTAAAATTGCTGTAGCCATATAAATCTTAAAGATTAGATATATAATAGTACATTGTTATCCTAGGTGTGAAAGGCACTCATTATAAGCCCCAAGACGGAGTTTGGCGCCCGAGCGTAGCGAGGGCGCTAATAGTTCGAGGGACTTAATGAGTCTTTCACCCGAGGTAAACACTGTGCTTTTCATTACGAATAATACATAAAATTCTTCCTAACAACGAGATTGGATGAGAGACTCCATACTACCTGATCCTCTTACAAGGTTGGGACCAAAGAGGTTATATACATGTAGTGTTAATTTGGTGCTACCTAAAGCAAGGAGGTTAGGTTTTGAAGTTCCTAATGTATAATGATACTGATACTGGCTATATGCACATTGCACAAGTCGTGCGAAGCCATAATTTGACATGACAGCTGTCAGTGAAAGTGAAAAGCCCTAGGTCTGGAAGTTTTATTTTCTGCACGCTCTTCAGGCATATTTAGACCTACTTTCGGAGTATGAGTAATGAAAACCAATATTAAACAATAGACGCAGACATTTACAGAAATTATTTTATTTGACAAAGCTCTTGAAAATAAGGGCTTTAACTAAATTAATAATTCCGTTCGAAACCCCATTTCGCAACGGACCAAGTAAACAAATTAATTTGAAATTACAAACTTATAAAAGCTATTACGTTTAAAATATCTTCCTACAAATTTTACTGCAATCGTCTTAAAAATTACTAGCAGCGCTCCGCGATATTTTTTATATTTAAGAAAAAAGTTAATTAATTCATACAAAAGATAGGACGTGTACAAAATAAAATTCACGATGTCACAAAAAATGGCTGTTTTGAAACACTATCGATTCCCCATAATTTGGCAATATATTACTTGATAGTGTCTATAGGTATGCCAAACCGTGCGAAGCCATAATTAATAGAGAAAAATCGTTGGTGGCACACAGACAGACGGAGAAGATAGTGATCTTATAACGGTTCTTTTTTTACATTTTTAAGTACGGAACCTTAAAAAGAAGATGTCGTCAAACTGTCGCCAGTAGGCTAGTCAAGCTTTAAATTGGTGGTAAAAATCACAGAAATATTTTATATTAGATTCCAAAACCTTTCAAAGTATATTTTCTTAGAATTCATTTCATTTCACACAAGGTACTTACAACTCACACACTCACATACCTACACTTATTCATATATTAGGAGTAAAGGGTATCGGGGGCTCTCTCCATACAAACTATTACAAACGTAGTCGACTGTTTTCTCCCTGGATAATGACACTAGAGCAAATATTTTTGGTGCATAAAACTTATACATAACTGCTATGAATGGTCATAGCAGTTATGTATATGTGTGTTATGTTAAATAGGGGCATGGGCCCCTATTTTTTTTATTTTTTTTTATTTTATTAATCTTAATTTCTATGATAATTAGAAAATGAAAAAACCAAAACATAGGGGCATATTCATGGCAGTTATAGGTTTTATGGCACAAAAATATTTGTGCTAGTGTCATTATCCAGGAAGGAAACAGTCGACTACGTTTGTATGGAGAGAGCGCAGGTACCCTTTCACCTTAAATGTCTCAAAAAGTTTTTCCAGTGAAAATATCAAATAGTTTATCCAGAAAGTATTTTCAACGAGGTCTTAAATTTTTAATGAAATAAAGTTACTCACATACGCTGCACAAGTTTTTCATGAAAAATGTTACCTGTAAAAATGTAGATAAGTTAAGTTAATACATATAAAAGAGGAAACAAAGAGTTTTTATTAAGTTAATAGGAAGTAATTTATTCCTGGCCTGGTTTAACAGACTAGTTGGAGCTCCTACATATGGCAGACAGACTAATACAAAAATATAGATATATTTATTCAAAAGATAGTTAAAAAAAGGGAAAATAAGGATTTCAATGTCTTTTATTATTTATAGTGATGACCTGCACTGGGCTATCTAAAAATATTTTTAAAGGAAAAACGCGTTTTCAAAAAACTCTCGAAACTTAATTCGAAGAAGCTAATGCGATTCTTAAATTCAACTATGACGGTACTTGACTGAGCGTAATTGGTAAAGCGCATGGACGGATTCAGGGGGTGCGCGTACGAGTCTCGTCTCAGTTGCAATTTTGGAAGACGCAGTTTTTCTTTAAAAATATTTTCAAATAAGGATTTTTTGGGAAAATTACCCTATTATACTTAGAATTTGGGGAAGGCCTATATTCAGTAGTGGACGTCCTATATGATGATGACAAGCAACAATAACGTTTTTGACGTAATAACGTCTTATAAATTGATGGAACACCTGCATTCACACAAGAGTGTCATGTTCCGGTAACATGACGCGTCCGTTCCTGTTAGGAAACAAGAATATCACTATCACTACATACATAGTATAAAATAAAGTCACTTTTCGCCGTCCTTATGTCCCTATGTCTCTTTGTATGCTTAGATCTTTAAAACTACGCAACGGATTTTGATGCGGTTTTTTTTAATAGATAGAGTGATTCAAGAGGAAGGTTTATATGTATAATACATGCATAATATAGCCGTGCGAAGCCGGAGCGGGTCGCTTGTTTAATAATAATATCGCTCATCTGGGCTTGTGTTATGGTGATGAGTTACGAATAGAAGACTTATATAAAGGAAAAAAAAACAAGGTATAAAAAAAATAAAATTAAAATTATAATAAAATTTAAAGGAATAACTAAATAAAATCTCAATTTTTCATCGTTTTCTTATGACGTTATCACGTAAAATTATCGTCCGTAAACCGACTTTACAGACAACCATTTTTTTTTACACTTTTTTATGTGCAGTACCGCCATCTTTATATGGTCTTTGTAAGTGATTATATACGACGCATTGCGTCACAATATTATTTTTTCGCACACAAAATAACTACAATTTTAACTGTTCCGAACGAAAACTAAATTTACTTGGAGAAAATTTACTGAGAGATTAAAATATACCCAACTCCCTATAGGGAATTAGAGGAAATGTGCCTTGGCAAGGAACTTACTATGGATTGAAAATACGGATGTCAAAGATTTTAGTAGTACTTTAATATGTTGTGCGGAAATAGATTTTAATTTTTAAGCAGTACGGTATCTCAAAAAGACTGGTATTGGTCTCAAAGGTATTTTTTAAGGCAAACGTAGGATCAAACCATTTCATCGGCTGATATTAGCGGCCTGTTTGAAAAGTATTTTTCATTACTCATACTCCGAAAGAAGGTCTAAAGGTGCCTGAAGAGCGTGTAGAAAGAAAAACTTCCAGCCCCAGGGAAAATCGCTTTCACTGACAGCTTTCATGTCAAATTAAGGCTCCGTACGGCTTGTGCAATGTGCATGTAGCCAGTATCAGTATCATTCCGCATTAGGAACTTCAAAAACCTAACCTCCTTGCTTTAAGTAACACCAAAGACCACCAAAGCCATACTCCGTCTCGGGACTTAATGAGTGACTTTCACACCTACGGTAACAATGTACTATAGTCTACCTTCGTCTCAAAAATACTGAGAACATTAAAAATGGCACTTCATAACTATAAAAAACATACTAAAAAACGTTTAGATAGAAAAGGCATCTGTGTATCTTAAAAATCTATTATTATTCAACGACTTATGGGTATTCGAACATTTCTTCAAGTTATTTGAAGAGAATCGTACTTCTTTACTTACCAAAGACATTTTTTGTAAACGCTTTATGTTACTAATTACTTAATTTTTGAAGTGAAAACTTCTTATGGCGCATTGGGCACTTTTGTGGGTGAGCATTTTCAGCCGTTCTCGCGACAGATTTTGACGCGACAGATTTTGACGCGACAGATGAGATTTGACGCGACAGATGAGATTTTATTTGTGTTAGTCTTTTTGTTTAACTTATACTGCCATCTATTACACAAATTGAGAAACTTAGTTTCTAGAAAGACCGCTATTCGAATGTAGATGGCGCTGATTTAAATTTTTTACTGCCATCTAGCGAATAAAAAATAAACTATATTTGTTTAAGTGAGTGCTAATAGATGGCAGTAGCAGATCGTTTCAAGAAATATTCTATGAGAAATAACAAGTTTATTGTTTTCACTTCTGCCTGCACTCCCGGAGTGCGCTGTTTTTTTAATATACGGTCAGCTGCATAATTGCAGACCCACCGTAGAGCTCCAAAACGGCAGTTATAAGAATGTTTTCAACACAAGCAAGAAGTTTAAAGTCTTCTAAACTCATGAATTTATCAAACAAAACTATTAGAATGAAAACATGCCAGTAATAGTAATTTTTGAACTCTACCGGGGGCTGCAATTATGCAGCCGACTGTACATATTTATTTGCAAGTTAAAAACATACAAAGTTACAACATAATTCAATAGAAAAACTATCAAAAATCTAAGCGCTTTAATGTCATCATCATCATCATATCAGCCACATGACGTCCACTGCTGAACATAGGCCTCCCCCACGGACTTCCAGAGCGATCGGTCGCATGCTCTCTGCATCCAACGACTTCCCGCGACCTTAATTAAGTCGTCCGTCCATCTAGTCGGAGGCCGCTTTAATGTACTCGAACCAAATAAGAAATTACAATTAGATTTCAAAACACGGATAAGACCCATTTTTATCCCAAAAGAAAAGAACTTTAAGCTCTATTTTACCTAAATCGGTTTTGCAAAAGTTAAACAAACCCATTCAAGTTAAGTTTTAACAAAACAAATGTAAACTCACAATATAAAAGAGTTCATTAATATAAAACTGTTCTAGAATCTACGGCCGTAGTTATAGTTGATTTTAAAATACTTTAGAAAATCAATAATTCAAGTTAATTTTTTGCTGTATTATAATATTTTGCACTCTTTATGATTTATATTGTCACCAGCAACTTTACGGTGAAAGGGTACCTGCGCTCTCTCCATACAAACGTAGTCGACTGTTTCCTCCCTGGATAATGACACTTCATGTTCTTATTATCATAGAAATTAAGATTAAAAAAATTAAATAAACAAATAAATAGGGGGCATGGTCATGGCAGTTATAAGTTTTATGCACCAAAAATATTTGCTGTAGTGTCATCATTATCCAGGGAGAAAACAATCGACTACGTTTGTAATAGTTTGTATAGAGAGAGCCCCCGGTACCCTTTCCTCTTAATCATTCAGGGTGCTTTAGTGCTGCTTTGCCTTGGACATGACTATTTTGAGCAAGCAAAAATACAAATGTTTTTACCTGCTCGCTTGCTTATATTCTACTTTGCACTCACGAAAACCTATTATTGGCTTTATGTTTCTTATTAGTAAAGCTGTTGAGTGTTAAAATAAAATAAATCAAATAACTTCACTGATTTCTCTAGAAATTGAAAAAGCTCTCGAACATTTTTCCTGGTGGGATTTGAAAGCCTGAAGCCTGGGCCGTGGATTCAAATCCCTTAAGGAAGAAAGATTTTGGTAAGTTTTTCAATTTCAAATTCCCGGAAGTACACGCCATACAGAGATAGGCCGGTGTGGCATAGACATTAATTCAGAATGTTTTAAATAAAATAGAATAGACCATTATAAGTTAAATTTATATATAGGTTAAGGTTAAAATTGTGGAGAAAGCAAATAAAAAAATAAAAAATATATATATATATATATATATATTTATTTTACTTTTGTAACCAGTTTAGTCCAATTTATAAAAAGGAAGTCCGCAACTTTCAGCGTCACAAAGGTGGTCTTTAATCTATTTGAGATCCCTCTATAGCTAAGGCGTCCTACCCTGTAGTTTACGACCTAAGTAAGAGTGGTGAACTGTGCACTCCGGATATTGCAAGAGCTGTTAGTGGTCATATTATATCGACTAGGATTTTTCACTTGCATCTCTATGTAAGTAATCGATTTGAACATAAAACTGTGAACATGTCGCACCTCCGCTCAAATAGTGTCATAACTAAAAAAAACGGTTTTGAGATTAGATTCTCAATCCTTCAAAGTCTTATCTCAAAAAGCGTCACGTCTATAGCTCAATTATTTGATCGTTTAAGGCCCTAGTGTCATTATAATGTTAACCGAAAGCAATGACATGCCAAACACATAAAGTGTCACCTAAATGACTTGGGCATGGTAGTCGACTATCTAAATCTCATATAAAGTGTTTTTTATCGATTTATGACGTTTATTAATCGTATACTTAATTTAATCGTTTTTTTTAACAATATAGTGTCACAATTAAAAAATCAGTAAACCTAATACACCATTTTATAAAGCTTAAAAAATCATTTAAACCTACTGGAAATTTCATATCGCTAATTCTATTAGTTTTCAAATGAAGACTAGAAAACCGAAAAAAAATTAAGACTATTACTTTAGACACATTTTTCTCGACATTTTCATTTTTTGACTTATGACACTATTTGAGCGGAGATGCGATGTATTAAATAGCTACCCTATTTAATACGGTGTTGCCTTAGTGGTAGATACATCTACTTTCATTCCGATGGTTGTGGGTTCAAATCCTGCCCGTGCACCAATGAATTTTTCTTAAGAAAAAAATATGTGCGCTAATTGACATTGCTTTTACGGTGAAAGAAAACATCGTGATGAAACCCGCGCCTTAGTTGACTCCAGAAGTATTGACAAGTTCTCTCCTCTGGAAATTCTCGACTAAGCTAGGATAGTAGGTGCTAGGCAAGTCTACTCCATCCTCACGCAAAAAGGACCCAATTAAAAAGGGTCTAATTGCTGAAAACAGCCCGTATACAAGTACAAGTAGCAGGGTAGGCTATGAAATAAAACAAGACAATATTTACTCAGTCAAGATAGCTACACAATTCTTATTAACTAAAGACCATTACTCAACATTACATCGGTCCCATAGGGGCGTATAAAAGAAGTGTTATCACCCGTTGAGCCTGCTATCTATAGTAAAGGATCCCTTTAAAAACAACCTTCATCGAGTTGTTTAATGATTGAAAACTTTTGTCAAATTAAATAGGTCAATACATACATTACAAATGGGTTGCCTGAATAAATTTGATTCAGAACGATTAACTATTTTTTTGTTTTTAAACTTTAAACTGTTTTGGTTAATAGACAAATTCCATACCAATTAAATACATAGTCTTTATTTTAACTTAACTTTAATTCATTAACCAGACCAGTGCAGTGCAGATGACTAGTATCGATTTATTTGCCTACCCAAGATTTGTGACGGGAAAAAATTGAGAACCTAACGTTTGCATATTCTATAGGCTTCATACTTTCTATTAGTATGGCATTTGTCTCTTAAACAAACCAGTGAAAAGTTTAAAAAACAAAATAAATTAATCATATTCTGGACTGAAGTTTTTTAGACAACCCATATTTATTGACCTACTAGCTGTGCCTCGCGGTTTCACCCGCGTAAGTTCCCGTGGGCATATCGTGATAAAAAGTAGCCTATGTGTAAATCCAGGTCTCTAACTATCTACATACCGAGTTTCATCGCAAACGATCTAGTAGTTTTTGCGTAAAGGAGTAACAAACGTACATACACAAACTATCACATTTATAATAAAAACTAGCGACCCGCCCCGGCTTCGCACGGGTATATTATGCATGAATTATACATATAAACCTTCCTCTTGAATCACTCTATCTATTAAAAAAAAACCACATCAAAATCCGTTGCGTAGTTTTAAAGATTTAAGCCTATATCCCTATCATATATCCCTATGTACAGGGATATAGGGACAGAGAAAGCGACTTTGTTTTAAACTATGTAGTGATAAATATTTCAGGACATTCCACACATCGCCATATAGCCCCAAGCTAAGTAACTAGACTTGTGTTATGGTGCTAGACAATGTATATACTACTTTTATACTTTTCTTTTGTAAATATCTACTTATAATACATAGAAACAACCAGACCACAAACAAATATCTAAGCATAAATACTTGTCTGATTCGGGAAACGAACCCGCAACTCTGAGTTTGGCAGTCCAGCATGGTGACCATTGTGCCAACTATTCGTAATATTTATAATATTAGTAGGATTAAATTTGATATAAAATACTTTTTATCCATATAAACAGCTCGATGAAGGTTGTTGATTAAGGGATCTTAGACTACTATACCTAAAGACGATCAATAAAAGTACCTAATCTCCGAAGAAAGGTCGCCTCACAAAAACCAGGCCAGTAAGAAACGCAACCAACTATGCTTGGGTGTGATTACTATTGTTAGAACAGTTTTTACGAGTCTACGCATATCTTAGGCCTTTACATTCTATTATGATGTCAATTTATCGCCTTTAAAATAGGTCAGAAGTGTTGGCTTAGCGGTAGTGGTTCATTTCAAAGGTCGTGTTAATGTGGTAGGCTCATAGCTAAGCGACGCTCGCTGATCGTTTACGGTCGTGCGGGTTAAGCGACGCCTGGCGCGGTCATTACTTCGATGGGCGACTAATTAGAAGTGTGGCAAAAATGTTGGTGTTTGTTCCGTGCTTCGGAAGGCACGTTAAGAGAATCATGAGTTTTCGATACGCGGCGCAAGTAGGTATTTTAAAAAATGAACCGTATCGTGCGATAGAGAGAGTTTAAGTTCGGACGTAATTGTCTTCATTTTGTTTTCAAATAATGTTGCGGGCCGTAACGTTTTTATTTTACCCCCCCCCCCTTATCCTTCACAAAATGAAATATATTTGATTCACTGCATCTTACTCTAAGTTTATACGTTTTTCTTTTTTAGTAATTCAGTTTAGTCTATTAAAAACAATTGAAACGCTCGAAGAAGTTTTTAAGTCAAAAATATAGATATTTAGATACTAATAACTTTTATCTTAGGCAATATTTCTTTAAAATAAAAACGGTTAAACCTAGTTTTCCATTAGATCTAGAACATTTTCAAAAATTATCAAAATCGGATCGTTGGTCCCGGTTGCTACATCTAGTAGGTAGCAGTCGTTAAGTCAAGTTAGAGGCCTTAAGGGGGGTCCATACGCCAACGACCTTGGTACACAGCCTACTAAATAGTTACTACTGGCACCAGTCGCCTTCGTTGGTGAAAATTGTTGATTGTTACGAATGTGTTTTGTTTTTCTCAAAAGTGCTGAGATGGAATTGTAGGTGAGATTTTAACCGACATTTTGGTGTGATTTTGAGCAA
Organism: Idaea aversata; assembly: GCA_907269075.1. NCBI lineage: Eukaryota > Metazoa > Arthropoda > Insecta > Lepidoptera > Geometridae > Idaea > Idaea aversata. The sequence continues at coordinate 3,586,783 of OU026109.1, forward strand.
AAAATTTCCTATAGTTTTGAAGCTATCCTAAAATTAAGAATTAAAACTAGTCTAGCTTTGAAATGACCAGGAATTTTCGCCTCAAAATTACCCCAAAATATCGGTAAAAATTTCACCTACAATTCCATCTCAGCACTTTTGTGAAAAACAAAACACATTCGTTACAATCAACAATGTTAGTTGTATTTCTGGCGCGTTGCGTTCGGCAGCATAAGCAGCCTTAAGGGGATCTGAAAACTCTAACAAAGGTGAGCCACATCACTATACGAGAAGAAGAAGATTTATAGAACCTAACCCTCATTGCAAACAAGTGATTTTTGTTCGAAGTTTTGTCATTATTCTAAATACCTGTTATCACATAGGACGCATAAGAAAGGATGTTTGAAAATTTTAACTGTACGAGGACGAAGTTGCGGGGAAAAGCTAGTCTACACTGATAAGAAAAAAAATTTTAGTTTGCTTTTTTTTGTAACGAACAGCCGCCCAATCGCCGTAACTTATGACGCATTAGAAAAGTGCACGTCCAGGGGCCTAACTCGGCTAATACAATCGTGTTTCAATAGTGTGTCGATATAATCGTAATAGAAATATAATGTCAAAAATATGACATTACATGTCAAATTGGTATTCTGCTAACGTTGACTATTCTATCGAGACACCACTGACACACCACTGACTCACTTTTTTATTCTGCTCCACAATCGTGGTTTAATGGAATCTCGATAGTTGTCAACGGTATATTGCTTAGCAACATATACCATGTTGCTAGGCAACACCTGCAAGGTAAATATTACCATACCATTGAGACTCCATAGTGATTATATTGCGATGTTATTAAAACTTTAGCAGAATACCAAATAAAGTCACAATCTCGATATAATATCAATAGAGTTTCGATATAATGACAATGGTTGGTCAAATAGCAGAATAAGGCCCCGCATACGTTACGTTGACGCAAACAATAATCTGTATTCCTGTAAAATAAAACTACGCGTAATCGTCACTTTAACTGCACGTATGCTGCACGTCTACGTCGCCTCCGCGATATGAACAAGTCATAAACACTGCAAGGTGACAATTAATTTGATATTTATCTATCGTCAAAATTTAGGGCTAAATGTTTTTGTGCGATACAAATGACGCGAAGCTCATTAGGGCAATACGGCGAGCGCTCGAAGTTTAGGTTTGCGTAACGTGTGCGTGACGTGTGCGTCTTAAGAAATTAGGGGAATACGAGGTCTATAGTTATGACGCAAACGCAGTCAAGACGCGCTGCATAAGAATACGGCAATTGGGCGTGGCTCTGAAACTACAAAACCGATTTCGATTAAACATTGCATGAGGATACATTGATTCATTGTGAATAATATAGGCTTCTTTTTACCCCGATATTCCCACGGGATCAAGAGTTACGCGAGTAATTTTTTTTTTTTTTTTTATTATTATAGTTATATTATACGAACGCATTTTGCCTTCGTAACTTAAAATACCTTACTGATACAGACAAACGATGTGTCGTTCTGTACGTTGCGGGTTTCAGTTTTAAATTAACTTTTGATATGTAGTCATTTGTATCGCTCAGTCTGAGTTAAAGGGATTTTAGGGGAAAAAATACTGTTTAGTCTCCTAAACAGTATTTTTTCTCGATAGAAAAAAACAATCACAACATATTCTCATATGTTGTGATTGTTTTTTTCTATTATACTATGTAAACTTAGATAAATTATATAAAGAATAAGTAATAATAAGAAAGTAATTAAGTAATTATATATATATATATACCTACCTACTTATTTTTGTAGTGTCAAGAGCGGAGGGGGCGCTATTTTAATCTAGCTGGCTAGCTAGATGGCTAGCTCTAGCTGGATGGGTTTGGCCGGAAGACCAGCGCTGCAGCTAAGCATGCTTGGCTGCAGTTTTTAGCTGAGGTCGACCCATTTGGGTCAGCACACGACTCCTCATATATTTTGTTTGTTTTTTTTTTTTCTTTACCACTTTTTTTTGTTTTGTAATTAATTTTCATTGTCATGTTCATTTCTTCATTCTTGTGTTTGTCGTGTGTTTGTACTCAATAAATGCTTTCTTTCTTTCTTTCTTTCTTTAAAGAAAAGTAGGAAAGCGGACCCCGGGCTCCCGAGAGGGATGCAACCGGGAACATCGCTCGGATGATGATGAGCAGTCCCGGCAAACGTTGTTTTGTCATACTTATACAAAACTAAAAAATAGATGTTGGTCGATTCTCAGACCTAACAAATATAGGTACAATTCACGGTCAAAAGTCTCTGCCTACCGTAACGTTTACAATCCTGTGCAGCACTATTTGAACATTAAACCTAACAACGTAACTAACCTGTGGATCGAACCCACGTCGGTTGGTGTAGCGGGTGGCGGTAGTTTTGTTTTATACACTATAACCTTCCTCTTGAAACACTCTATCTACTAAAGAAAACCACATAAAAGTCCGTTGCGTAGTTTTAAAGATCTAAGCATACAAAAGGACAGACAGCGGGAAGCGACTTTGTTTTATACTACGGAGTGATTGTTCAAAAAAATCACTCAGCAACAAATCCTTTCAAGCCCTGCCTAAACATTTTATCACGCACAAAATCACAAATATGTAGGCACACAACTTCACCTCACCCTAAGAATTTACCCTAAGTTTATGGCAAATACAAGATTTATCCTGGAAGAAAAATTATAGTAAACTAAGCTTTTCTTTTCGACAAATATACTAACATCTTACGTATATTCAAAGTGTACCAACACTCAATAGATATAAGAGATTTCAGAGATTCAGTCTGCGTAAGGGCTCTAGTAGGCTACCAACTATTAATCGGTCAATAGTACCTAGGGGCTGTCCATTCCATCCATCACCATCACGTGAGGCTCGAAAGGGGGGGGAGGGGTTAATGAAAAATCACAAGGGGTAACACGAAGTATGGGGGACGGGAGTGTAGTAATATATCACGTGTATTTTTTTTTTCGACAAACGCGCGATACTCAATCGAAAAGCGTCGAAAAATTTTCTTTAATAAAATTAGATGATACTTATACTGGTATTTTATAAATATTCAAAAAAAAATAAGATTCGTTGTGGGTAGGTACTAAAATATACTAGACGCTAGAGAATATTTTTTTTAGTGTTCTTTAATAAATTCTACCCCGTCCTTTTAACCCGCGTACTTTTTAATGTATCTGTCTCTTCGTGATTGCTGAGACGCGTTCGCGTCGTCACGGGCGGGGTTTTCTCGAGCGGATGCAGTTTTTCGTTGATTACTCAGATTCTACTTATTGGATTTCGATGTAAAATATACTATGACCTACCTCGAAAATCAGACCAACCATATTCCAGAAACTAGATTTCGAAAATAGAGCTATCTAATAGTGAAAACCAAATTTCAATTGGTTTAGCCGTTTTTAATTGTACAACTAACAAACAGAGAGACAGACACGTTTAAAAACTATAGACTTTTGTTCTACTATTAGGTAGGTACCTTTTCTAAAATAGAGATAGAAGAAGCAGATATAGATAGATTTAAAAATATTTATTTAAAATCTAAGAATACAGCTTATCATTTTAAGATTTTTACTAAAATCAAGAAATTATTCTCTAGCATCCATAGGGAGATGATTAATGTTTTACTTCAAAAAACCTTTTTTCTCTGTGGTTATATCCAAAAATCCTGCGAAGCCGAAAGTTAAAAAGAATAAAGTCTGTGGACTGCGTTCCCAAAACGATTTGAAGACGGCGACAAATGTAAATCGTGAACTTCCGAGATTCGTTTCTGGGTTAGCGAAGTGTGTTGAATATGCTTGATATATTGCAATTTCTTATTGACTATAACCTACTTCGAAAATATAGCCGGATTATTATTTCTAGCTCGTTTATAAATTGTTGAATTTGCGGAGATGTTATTGGCAAAGACATGTCATATTTTATTTTGTAGTTCAATCATGCCTCGAGCATGTTTGAGGATCAATTGATAATTTTAAAAAAACGTGTGGCACTCAGAGACTGCCGCGGTAAACTATTGCATCGTGCGAGCTTCGTACAGTCGTACCATATACGTTAAGCGAACGCTCGGCCGAGCTACATGGTAGGAAGGACTACGGAACCCTAAAAAAATGGCGTTGCTATGGTTACCTTGTTAATAGCGCTCATTACGGGAACGTACGTTGCTATGGCTACCTTGTCTATAACATGACGTTGCTATGGAACAGTTCTTGTCAATAACATGACGTTGCTATGGAACGGTCCTTGTCAATAACATGTCGTTGCTATGGAACGGTCTTTGTCAATAACATGGAGTTGCTATGGAACGCTCCTTGTCAATAACATAACGTTGCTATGGAACGGTCCTTGTCAATAACATGACGTTGCTATGGAACGGTCCTTGTCAATAACATGAGGTTCCTATGGAACGGTCCTTGTCAATAACATTACGTTGCTATGGAACGTTCCTTGTCAATAACATGACGTTGCTATGGAACGGTCCTTGTCAATAACGCGATGACGTCACATTTTTTTGTGAATGCCGGTGTTCATTGATTTATAAGACGTTATCACGTTAAAAGACGGTAATTATCTGACCATAGTACTTCAAAAACTAATATAGTGAAAGTTTTAACCTAAGCCAACCCAATTATTCAAACTTCCCTCTAATACATGTTTCCAAACCACAAACTCTAATAAAAAGGTACAAAATTGAAAACTTTCCTTTCATAATGGTTTAAATGAGCTAAATAATTGCCTCCGTGCAGGGTAGAATACAAATAAGTCAGTAAAGTGGAACGGATAGAACCATAGATAAAATTAGAAGTAGAGCGGTTAAGTTGGATTGTTTGTTGAATCTGTCTCTAAGCTTAAGTTTAGCGTAGATATGACATTTAATTCTTATACCAATTATTTTATTTGGGATAAGAACAGCTTATAAAACACAAATGATCCTAAGGCTATTTTACATAACCATAAGCCAATAACAGCTATCTACAAATTGACATATTTTTTTAGTAATAACTAGTGACCCGCCTCGGCTTCGCACGGCTGTATTATGCATGTATTATATATAAAAACCTTCCTCTTTAATCACTCTATCTATTAAAAAAACCCGCATCAAAATCTGTTGCGTAGTTTTAAAAAAGGGACATAGGGACGGCGAAAAGTGACTTTATTTTATTCTAGCGACCCGCTGCGGCTTCGCACGCCTATATTATGTATGTATTATACATATAAACCTTCCTCTTGAATCACTCTATCTATTAAAAAAAACCGCATGAAAATCCGTTGCGTAGTTTTAAAGATTTAAGCATACAAAGGGATATAGGGACATAGGGACAGAGAAAGCGACTTTGTTTTATACTATGTAGAGATATGGCAGCTAATTAAGCTATCTGACTGGTTCCCTGAAAAAAAGTTAAATGTGACTCTGTAGGAATTTGCGGCATAGTTTAAGGCCCGTATTAATAAATCGCTCTCAATATCGATCTTGAGTGCGTATCAATTGAGTGAGTCTTGAGATGCGGTCACTATCTTAAGTTAGGCGTTAATTAATAGATAAAACTCAAGTTCTAACCAGGCTGATATCGCTCTTGAGATTTGAAACTGATCTTGAGAGCGACATTGAATGACAGTAACGCTTTGTTCTTACCTTGAATGGTATGTTTTTACCCTATGGTAGGTAGTGTCGTCATATTTTGCTGTCAACTTGTTTTTAATGTGATTTTTTTTACAAAATGTAAGATTTTACTACTAAATAATTATTTAAATGCGAATGATTTGTTCAAAAAGTCATTAGCATAAAATATCATCATAATAATTGATTTCTGACAAAATTTGTTCTAGCTCCATGTTCCTGAACTACAAAACTAACGAAACAGCTAACTTATGTCATGTATGACCCGCAATCAGACTTGAGTTCACGAAACTACATCTTGAGACATATCTTGAGAGCTGAGTTTGATTTATTAATACGGTATTACTCAAGTGATACGTCGCTCTTTAATCGCGTCTTAAGATAGGTTTATTAATCAGCGCAACAACTCAAGAGCAAACTCAAGATTGAAATCGATATTGAGTTCGGTTTATTAATACGGACCTAAAACACTCACAATATGAGTAGGATAACAGAGCAGGGTCGGGCAAGGCATCGGATTGCCCTCTCTATTATATTCTATACTCTGTATAAAACAGATATTAAACTTGGCCCTACACGATGTCACAATGTCTGATATTACATTTTATTTGAATTGTAATCGGATTTAATAAAAGGTTTACATTTTGTGTGATTTCCATTGATTGATCCTTGTTTAAAATGTAGTCCCTACCGCAATATGGTAAGTACTTTTGTGTAGGAAATAAACTATTTATTTATTTAATAAAGTTTTAAGAATTAAGTACACATACTGATTTTAATGGCCGCAAAAAAATCTCTTTATGATTATTACGTATCTGTCAAAAAGTGTAAAGAAATTTAAAAAAATAATCTCTCCATTCATTTGAATTATTGTTGCACGAAAACTGACGATGACGTCATCGTTCTTGTTTATGTGGTGATGTCACTTTTTTTTGTAATCAACAGACAATGCAAAAAACAAATATTCAAATAAGAAGTAATTAAGTCACAGAAGATTGCTGAAGTGGCCATGGGCGAGGCATGTGGCTCGTAGAACTGATAGCCGTTGGGGCCGAAATGTCTTAGATTGGAGACCATGTACCGGAAAGCGCAGCGCAGGACGACCTCCGACTAGATATGGAATGTCTTGCAATATTTATTTATTTATTTAGATAGACGGGCGACTTCATTAAGGTGGCGGGAAGTCGTTGAACGTAGAGAGCATGCGACCGATCGCTCTGGAAGTTTTTAGGGGAGGCCTATGTTCAGCAGTGGACACCCTGCGGCTGATATGATGATCATGATGAAATCACAGAGACATAATATGTATAAATGTATTCAGGAAGTAGAAGAAAGACATATATGGAAAACTACTAAGATACAGTCATTAAGTATTCTTTTACAAAATTTCGTATTAATCGATTTCTTTTTTTATAAAAAACTAGCAGAGCTTCACGATTTTATCCGCGTAAGTCCGGATCCCGTGGGAACATCAAAATGAAAAGTATCCTTAAGCCTTCCTCGATAAATGGACTATCTAATACAAAAAGAATTTTCCAATTCGAACCAGTAGTTCCTGAGATTAGCGTGTTCAAACAAACAAACTCTTCAGCTTTATAATATTATAGTATAGATTCTTTTATTTTCTCCCATGCGTGCATCCACATTCTATTGTAACAAATTTACAACGTAACATAATTACATACAAACAGAAAAACAAAAACCTTATTTTCTACATAATATTGTTATAGTTTTGGAAAGAATGTACAGAAATATCTCGCATATTAAGTAATAAAGTTGATATTAGTGATACCGGTGAAGTAATGTGCTATACACAATACAATAAGCTTTGTTCAGACTTCGTCTAATATGTAGAAAGTTGATGACACACTGGGGATTATAAATACAAGTTCTTGCAATTCACGAGTGCGCTCGGCCTTTGTTTGTGTGAGTGACCAATCAGCGGGCCGATCGCCGTATTCTTATGCAGCGCGTCTTGATTGCGTCATAACTATAGATTTTGTATTGCCCTAATTTCTTAAGACGCACATGTCACGCAAACCTAAACGTCACGCGCTCGCCGTATCCCGCTAAATTTTGACGTGACATAAATGTCAAATTTATTGGCACTTAGGAAGATTACAGCTTGTTTCACGCGTAGGATGCGCGTAGACGTGCACTCGACTAAGGCGTCATAAGTTACGGCGATCGGGGTGTTCCCGCTCTGTCGGGTACACACACTAACGAACATGTGTATTTACGATTACAACTACAAACAAAGGCCGAGCGCACTCGTGAATTATTGCAAGAACTGTAACTAGCTAACACCCACTCTAGCTAAGACCCGCTCCTACGGGAATTATTTAGGCGGTAGATGTTAGAAGCCGTGGGAATATCGGGATTCATACCAAGTTTTATCAAAACCGGTCCAGTAGTTTCGGAGCCCATTCAAGTCAAACAAAACAAAGAATTAAATATATCGTCTTTATAATATTAGTATACAAAGATAATATATTTACAAAAAAAGTATATAAATATTATATCCGCTTTCTGGCCACTATATTGCTAATTGCTTCATTTGGGGCTAAATAGCGCACGCTGTGTAAAGTATTCTAAAATATAATTAGATATTTAAATAACTTTAAAGATGGACGCACATTGATACGCACCGAACTCTATTATTATAAGGTACCTTTTTCCGTGGACGGCAAAATTTCGATTCGTTCGGCGCGTATCAATCTGCGTCCACTTTAAGGTCCACCGGAAACCCTTGGATTTTTTTTAAACACGAACGATTAAAAGTCTAGCAATCTTAAATATTCAAATGCATGATATCCTTTTCGATCTCTGTGTACCACAATCCTAATCAGAATACTGACTTACGGACAACTACGAGTAAGTCAGGATTAAATCTGACCCGAGCTTGGATTACGTATGAGATTAGACAACAGACAAACCAAATTGATTCTCCTATGTCAAGCCAGTGTCAGGACCTCTTTGACCAGTGATCTGACTGTGAAAGTAGATAATTTTGATAAAATAACCTTTTCTATTAATTACTAGATGTCCCGGCGAACGTTGTTTTGTCATATCACTACATAGTATAAAATAAAGTCACTTTTCGCCGTCCCTATGTCCCTATTTACCTTTGTATGCTTAGATCTTTAAAACTACGCAACGGATTTTGATGCGGTTTTTTTTAAATAAATAGAGTGATTCAAGAGGAAGGTTTATATGTATAATACATGCATAATATAGCCGTGCGAAGCCGGGGCGGGTCGCTAGTTTTATATAAAACAGAAAGAGACTCAATACGATATCTCTAAAACTACTAAATCTAGGAGAGTCTGAAACCTCGCATGTCTCTAAGAAAGGAAATAAAATCCGAAACAAAATACTCGTAATAAAATTGGTAATAAGTATCTAAGATTAGCAAATGCTTAACAAAATACAATAGTCTGAGATCCCTTTAAAAATGACCTTCATCGAGTTGCTTAATGGATGAAAAGTATTTTACATAAAATAAAATAGGTCAATAGATTTTTTGCAAATGTGTTGACAAAAACAATAGTCAAGAATATGATTCAATAACAATTTAACTTTTACTTTTAAACACTTCACTGGTAAAGTTAATAGACAAATTCGATTCGATTAATCGTAATTTTGTAGAATTATACAGGTAACGTATGTATGTCTATTCTATTTTTTTTTCCGGCAGGGAAATCGACAAGTTAAAATAAAGATTATGTATTTCATTGATACGGAATTTGTCTATTAACAAAACCAGTAAAATGTAAATAAATATATTCTGGGCTGAAAAATTTTAATCAATCAATTTGCAAAATATTTTTTGACCAGTTTAATTTGATATAAAACACGTTTTATCCATTAAGGTGAAAGGGTACGCTCTCTCCATACAAACGTAGGAAATAATTTTGTTGCATAAAACCTATAACTGCCATGCCTATAACTCTATGTCTTGATTTTTTTTATTTTCTAAATATCATAGAAATTAGGATTTAAAATAGAAAAAAACAAAACATAGGGGCATGGTCATGGCAGTTATAAGTTTTATGCAAAAATATTTGCCCTAGTATCATTGTCCAATTTTGTTGGGCCCTCTCACAGAACTATTTAACCTGATACTAGAAACTGAGACTGTGCCAATGCAATGGTGTACATCGGATATAATATTGCTACATAAAAAAGGAAGTCTACTCGATATCAACAACTATAGACCAATTAGCTTGCTAGCAAATATATATAAACTTTATTCATCAACACTTTTAAAACGTATAACACAAGATATTGATAACGCCCAACCCATAGAACAGGCAGGTTTTCGCTCCAGCTTTAGTACACTAGACCATATACACGCACTAGACCAGGTTATCGAAAAGTACGAAGAATTTAACAAGCCACTATATCTAGGCTTTATAGATTACAGCAAAGCGTTCGACAGCATTAGCCATAACTCAATATGGGAATCACTAAGCAATCTTAACATCAACACAAAGTATATAAACATCATAAAATATATATATAATAACAGTACAAGTAAAGTCAGACTAGAATCAAGAGGAGAAGTAATAAAAATTGAAAGAGGAGTCAGACAGGGAGACCCCCTGTCACCTAAAATATTTATTACCGTGCTAGAAAACATTTTCAAAAAAATAGACTGGAAATCAAAAGGAATAAAAATAAATAACAGCTATTTAAATCATCTAAGATTCGCTGATGACATAGTCATACTATCAGAAACAGCAAAAGATCTACAAGAAATGCTATGCTCACTAGACCAAGCTAGCTCGAAAGTAGGACTAGAAATGAATGCTACTAAAACCAAAATAATGACAAACAGCAATAGGAAACCCATTAAAGTAAGAGAAAGCTCAATTGAATATGTCGACAGTTATATCTACCTTGGAAAACAAGTTTCATTCAAAAAAACAAACAACGAAGAAGAAGTAGAAAGAAGAGTAAACATAACTTGGAAGAAATTCTGGTCACTTAAAGAAATCCTAAAAGGAGACTACTCAATAAACATGAAAAAAATAATAATAGATACCTGCATAATGCCCTGCCTGCTGTATGGTTGCCAATCTTGGGTATTCACAACAAAAACAAAACATAAAATCGAAACAACACAAAGAGCCATGGAGAGAAGTATACTCAATATAAAGAAAATACATAAAATCAGAAGTGAAGCAATTAGACACAGAACCAAGGTAACCGATGCCCTCAAACAAGCCCTAAAACTGAAATGGCAGTGGGCCGGCCACATATCAAGATATAAAGATGGAAGGTGGACAGCCAAAACTACGGAGTGGAAAGGGCCAGAAGGAAAAAGAAAAGTGGGTAGACCGAAAAGAAGATGGGCTGACGACATAACAGATTTAGCAGGAAACGATTGGCAGAATATTGCAAAAGACAGGGACAAATGGAAGGAACTGGAGGAGGCCTTCACCCGTGGAGGGGCTCACACCCTAAACAAGGTTATATTAAACTAGATTATAAGAAAAAGAAAAAATACATATAACTAACAAATAAACAATAAATATAAAATATATATACTTAACTACATAATTACTAACAAAAATACTTAACCACATTTAAAAGATGTTATTTAAGGGTATGAGAAATAAAGGCTTTTTATTTTTATTTATTTTATTTATATTTATTTTATTTATCATTGTCCAGGGAGAACGGTTCTTCCTCTTAAGCAGCTCGGTGAAGGTCGTTGTTTAAGGGCTCCTGTACTACAAGTTACTTACGTAATGCGGCACGCGAGCCAGCCAGTATTCGGAACGACGCCAACTTCCGTAACTAACATATATAAATTGCTAAGCAATTCTTGATGAAAACGTACGATAAATAACTGAAGGATAGAAATAAATTAAGTGGTTTCTTGGTACAATATTACGTTATTGATTGGTATAAAATATTTCATAAACGAAAAGCACTTTGTGTTTTTGAGTGAAATAGTAGATTATGTCACAAGGGATTAAAACATTACATTTATTTTACACAATACTCATCATCATATCAGCCCATTTTTCAATTACATTAATACAAACAAGCAAACTCTTCAGCTTTATAATAATAGTGTAGTTTACCGGCATTATTTTGGTAAAATTGATTGTGTATCAAATTTTTGTTTTGATTGTGTAACACTTTTTATACATTTATATGAACACATTTTTTTAAATTGATTATCATTCCATGAACAAAATACATGATGGTACGGTCTTACCTGCCAGTAAGTCCAGTAACTTTATTCATTCATTTATACTCTTTGATCGCCTCGCGAGCGATACCTACTAGAAAATTCATGTTTCAAATTAAAAGCAACTTTGCAGCGTACTTATTGAGCGGGCCTGAATAAGTGCGCCGTACAAAGTAGCCATGCCCGCTCAATAATTACGTCGGAAGGTACCACTTTGTCCGCACTTATTCGAATATTGGATGGGATGGAAAATATATGCTTTCCCGCCTTGGTTTATAATGTACGCTCTGAAGCACATATTTGTTTTCTCCCTCTTCACGCAATGTACTATTTCCACCCTTGTTTTAAGACAATGTAAGTACTATTACATCGTTATTTATTACCGATTCAGTAAGGAAAAAGCCCACGTAGGCGTCGTTTCATATTAAATTAAAGTCAAAGCTTATCTTTTCAACGATATTGTTCAGAGGCGTTCGAGGCTTGTTCCCGTTTCGTCCCAATTTGGACCGATTCGAGGTAGGCGGGTAATCCCGAACTAGGGGGTGGGACAAGTCACGAACTTATCACTAAACAAGCTGCTCCCCGCGGTTTCACCCGCGTGCTAAATTTCTACAGAACTTTCTTTATTTTTTCTTTCATAAAAAGCTCCTCCTGACAATTCAAACAAAACAAAAAAAGGATTATCGAAATCGGTTCCGCTGTTCTCGAGATTTGATCTTAGCAAAACATTCGGCGATACATTTTTATTTATTAGATGCCGCTTGTACCGCTTGCTTGGCTGGGCTACAGATGTGTTTGTGTCGGCTGTTCGGTTGGTGGTCCAACTTTTCGGTCCAACTAATTGGGCCAACTATTTAAAAATTTGGATCACGACCTACCTAGAGGCCCGAATTCAGGCGGTTCAATCAGACACGAGTTAATCAAGCCACTATTTATTTAACTACAAACTTAAAGTTATTGAATAAACTGTAGCGATTAATCGCGCCTTCAATGCAGTAACGTCACCTGTGACACGATTGGGGTTCGCACGATTTGCACGTTTAGCCAGTGTCAACGTCAAGATACAATTATTTGCATCAAATTTTGTTACAATATTAACTTATTATTATTATTTTATTATTATGAGCCTGTAGTGTCCCACTGCAGGGCAAAGGCCTCTGTACTCCCCTTCCACTGATCGCGATCTTGTGCGACGGATTGGATTGAATATTAACTTATATTATTATAATTTCGCTCATTAAACTAAACCTAGCGTGGAGTTAAAGCGCAAAAATGGCATTATTTTACAATTTATTTTTTCTTAATTCCGAAATTCGTTAATTTGTTATTTGACACTTTAACTGACCATTAACTTTCTAACAACATACTAGTCAAAAGTTCGTTTTTACTTAATACTTACGTGAAATGTCAGATATTACGCTTGCGCCTATGTCCTCAGGCTTAAAAGGACTGTGCGTCGTCGCTCATGCGCAACAAAAACACGTCATTCTCTCCCAACTTACACCACACCCCAATCCCCAACACGTAGCTTCATAAATCCGCGAATTCTCAACAACGTGCCTCGAATAATTTATATTAAAGAGTTAAGGAAGTGTTTTAAGTACGCCTACTGAGGTGCCAACTTTAATGCAACAAGATATATCGCTAATCGCTTGACGCTTACAACTTAAACAAACTTCAGTGAACAAATATCACAGACAAATGCGTGGCAATACATAGCTTTGGCGTACTTATTCGTTTTTCATTTCATATATTCCAAAACTGACACCTTGTTCCTACATAAAAGCTACCATTTAGTAATAAATATTAAATACCTGCAGATACCTAGATTAAAATTAAATATTTCGAGAACACTACTTAAGAGAATCATGAGTTTTCGATACGCGGCGCGAGTAGGTATTTTCAAAAATGACCCGTATCGTGCGATAGAGAGAGTTTAAGTTCGGATGTAATTGCCTTCAAATAATGTAGGTATGTAAATTCTAGGTTTATACGTTTTTCTTTTTTGGTAATTCAGTTTAGTCTATTAAAAAACAACTGAAACACTCGATGAAGTTTTTAAGTCAAAAATATAGATATTCAGATACTAATAACTTTTATCTTAGGCAATATTTCTTTATAATAAAAACGGTTAAACCTAGTTTTCCATTAGATCTAGAACATTTTTAAAAATTATGGGGGGGGGGGGAAACGTTACCGCTTTTTGTATGGAAATTTACTGCCTCACACTGGTCTTAAAAACAGGTCTATAAATATTTGCTTTTACAAAAACATATGAATTGTCATTTTTTGTTGAACATTTTTTATGTCGATTTTAGTTTTGGCATCGTACTATTTTTTCATATAGCCAGTGTCCATGTTTACTACATTTTATTTTTGTATTAAATAGATAGATAACTTTTGTTGTTCAACACAGGAAGAAATATAACACGATATACACCAAGTAAATAGCGAAAAAGCTTCTAGACAAACTTTGGATGGAAAAGAACTGATTTAGGTATCTTTAACTTTAAAAAAAGGCTATATAAAGATATCTTTATAGCTTTTTTTTAATTATTGGAAGTAGCATGGGTTTAATATCAATATTCACGGGATCGGAACTTACGCGGGCAAAACCGCACGGCACAGCTAGTATATTTTTTTTCAGTCAGTTAAACACTTCATTCAAAATTAAAACCCATTATGTCAACAGTATCATACTATGTTCACTCGTTCATTTCGTTCACTCATTCATTCGTGAATGATTGATGTCGATCCATTTGTTCACGATTACTGCACAGTTTATATAAATATACTTAATTTTTGGAAAATACGTTTTTTACTATATTGTTAGTAGGGAGAAGGCTCACAGCTAAGCGACGTTCGCTTATCGTTTACGGTCGTGCGGGTTAAGCGACGCCTGGCGCGTTCATTACTTCGATGGGTGGCAATTAGTAGTGTGGCAAAAATGTGTTTTCGTGAACCCTTCCGTGTTTCGGAAGGCACGTTAAGCCGTTGGTCCCGGTTGCTACCTCTAGTAGCAGTCGTTAGGTCAAGTTAGAGGCCCTAAGGCGATCTGAAAACTTAAACAATAGGTGAGCCACACCACTAGGTAGGTATACGAGAAGAAGAAGAGTATATGGTTTTTGTATACGGGCTGATTTCTGCAAATAGCTGATCTCTTTTATTGGGTCCTTTTTCTTGTAGAATACTACAAAAAGCAGCTTTTTCCTTTGACTTGCCATCCTATGTTTGTTTCCAGGAATTAATCTCTATCAGCAACACTATTGATTGGTATAAAAATATAGGATTTTTTTTTGCTATATCAACAAGTTCGATTCCTGGCTAGGGTAAAAACTTTTTCAAAAATCTAATTTATTAAATCTAGTTTTAGTTTTTGTCAAAATCGCAGCTCCTTTCAGCATTTGTCGCTATCTCTTATAGTTTAGGATATAGTCCTGATAGTAAAAAATTGATCCTGTATACTACCCTCTCAGCTTAGCCGTGTTC
The DNA here is from genome assembly GCA_907269075.1 of Idaea aversata. Lineage (NCBI taxonomy): Eukaryota > Metazoa > Arthropoda > Insecta > Lepidoptera > Geometridae > Idaea > Idaea aversata. The sequence continues at coordinate 3,602,110 of OU026109.1, forward strand.
AGAGAAAAGAACTTGTCAATACTTTTGGAGACAACTAAGCCGCAGGTTTCATTACGATGTTTTCCTTCACCGTAAGAACAATGTCAATTAGCGCACATAATTTTTTCCTAAGAAAAATCGATTGGTGTTCAAAGATTCGAAACAACTACCTTAGGAATGAAATTCAATGTATCTACCGCTAGGCCAACACCGCTCTACGTACTACAGTTAGTACTTTCAAAGAAATAGTGAGTAAATCAATTCATTTAATAAGAAATTAAATGTTTAAGGGGACCCAGAAAACCCATAAAAATAATTCTTAATAAAAACTCCTACAGAATTTCCGCCTTTGTCCTTTGTCCGACCTTCCTTTGTCGTGAAATAAGATCGACAAGGGCAAATTGTAATCATTTTGACCCAGCCACATTTTTTTTGTTTGTAACGAATAGGCTCTGGACTACTGGACCGATTTAGATAAAACTTCGCATAAAGATACATAGAATCCTTGGGATTAACGTAGGCTACTTTTTATCCCCATATTCCATGAAAACGTGACTTACGCAGGTAAAACCGTGGACCACTGCTAGTAAAATGTAAGCAGATTCTCAATATATTCAACTAAATTATTCACTACTAATAAACCCAATGGTCCGGACAACATTTCCACACAATGAAGAAACTTTTAATATCTCAATAACTTGCTTCTCGGCTGCTCTTACCCGCCATTATGGAACTAAAAGCTGCCCAATAGCGTCCCAACAGCACCCTAATAGGGCCCTATAGCACCCTAAAAGGTTATAAAGCATAACCCAAACTTCTGACCAAGAGGGAATGACAAAGGGGGCCGTATTCTCTAACTACTAAAGGAAAACATTTCACGATTTTGGTAAGACGATCGTTTCACGGGAAAATCACGATAGAAAAATCTATAGATCTATTTGTTTTTTGTAAGCTATTGCATAGCTTTTATCGCGGGCTTTGAGCGCGGCGACCGAATCAAGAAATTCCGTAACGGAAATAAAACCTTACACCCCCCCCAATTCCGCCTACCATGTAGCTCGGCCGAGCGTTCGCTTAACGTGTTTACAATTGCATAGGTTGATCAAAAATGCTATGCAATAGCTTTAGCGCGGCAGTCCGCGAGTGCCACACTTTTTTTTTATAGGGAATTATTTTAAAATGCATCAATGAAGTGCCTGTTCTTTAACTGTTTAATCATTTTATTTTAAGTTTTTAAGGTTCAATGTATGTTGTAGGTATATATATTTCGATTTGTATAAATATTTGTTACTTTTATAATACCTTATTTAACCTAATTACTTAAAGAAAAACATATTTAGAAAAGTACAAGAGATGTTTTGTTATAATCAGATATTGATGAAAGCGATGGGAATACATTGAAATTGAATCTTTGAAAGTACTTTTTACGAGGGCTACTTTTTACAAAAGACAAGTATAATCCGTTCTCAGGCTATAAGACAAGCTTTGTCGATTAGTTTGGTGATAGATGGCGTGGTACAAAGTATTCTATAATATTTATTTATCTCACTTACTGACAGCCATTGTATTTTATTTCTTACTTACGATATTTGCAAGCAATCAGTAGATACTTCATTTGTAACACAGAATAAGGGTCTAGAAAAAATATTACGCCTCCGGCAAATAACTTTGCGGAGGCTCGATTTGTCGAAGCTTTTGACTTTTTGTCGGAAACTACAGTAAAGTAGAAACGCCTGCGGGGGAAAGATATTCAATATTATAAAAGTAGAAATAGAAATTACATCTAAATTTTTTCAAAGATAGTCAATAAGAGAGAATGTATCTATACTTATATCTATCTAAGATTTGCTTTTTTGTTCTAAAAATAGTATGATTCCCTCGATAACTCGTTTTTGTATGTCTATACATATTTATATCTCTTTTGTGGGGTTTAAATTTTTTTTTTTTTGCAAATGATAGGTCAGCGTTTAACCACTATCACACCTGCCTGATGTTAAGTGACGATGCGGCCTATAAGATGTAGCACGCTTTCCTAGAAGATACCTATACACTCGCGACTTGAAGTCCCCCAAATTGTACAAGTCAGGAAAGACAGACGCAAGCAACTTCTTCCATTCACTTGCTAATTAGGAATGATGAAGCAAAACGCTTAGTGCGGGACTGCGGGGAATTCTACCATGAATCGGTGTCTGCCAAGATTGCCACTTTTCGACGATGTTTAATGCACAATTTACTTAGCTCTGAAGCCTTTTGCTGGCAAACCCATCGTCGCAGATGAGTCTCCTGGCTCTCCTCCTGGACTCCAAACGCTTCCAGCTGGTCTTTCGACCATCCCAGAGGTGAGAACAGTACTGCACACAAGCTGCTGTGATGTGCTGTATTTTCTTAAATAAATGCAATTTCCTTCGCAACCAATCAAAATTTGCTGCGTAACTTTTCCATCAATCAGAGATCGAAGTTCAATTTTAATATCGATAGGGTAACAACTTCGATGTCCTTACCCGATAGGGTAAAAACTTTTTAAATATTTTGCTGCGTGAAAATAGCTCCTTCGCGTATTTTGCGCTCAAATAATCATACGAAACACTACCACTGAGGCGCTAATGATTTTTCAATTATTAAAGTCCTTAATAATTAATATAGAACACGTCTTACACAAAGGAGAGAGAAATATTATCTTTTATCAACATATTAAATAGATGTAATTATACACTTGAGTGCAATTAATTCGGTACCGCACATAAATTACACGCACACAAAGTTTACCGGTCTATATTAAATATTAGCTGTAGATACGACTCGGAAGTTCACTCACTGTGACCCTGATTCTGTAGGAGTTTAGGAAAATTAATTTTAAAAGTTAAAGCTCGTAATACAGTTTTGGCCAAGGACTGCGTGCCTGGGTAGAAAGAGTGAAAATAGGTACTACAGTTTATATGAAAACTAGCGACCCGCCCCGGCTTCGCACGGTTGTATTATGCATGTGTTATATCTTAAAACCTTCCTCTTTAATCACTCTATCTATTAAAAAAATTGCATCAAAATCCGTTGCGTAGTTTTAAAGATCTAAGCATACAAAGGGACGTCAAAAAGTGACTTTATTTTATACTATGTATTGTGAGTGATATCACAATTTTGACAATGAAAATACCTAACAACTTTGTGGATATGAAATAGATGTATGACGTCTTGACGTCTAACTAACGTTTATTTAGACGTCTTGTATTTTCTTTATAGATCTCGTGAAGGAATACTCAATGAGCAAGTTTTCGAGTGAGTTTTTTAAAGTAGTTTTTACTTTTATATTTCTTACAAAATTGTATTATTATTTATTTTTCGACAAACAAACAATCTTGATAAAAATTGCTCAAAGCATCTTATTCACTATCCATCTCTGCTGCAATGAAATAATAATTTAATAAAATATATCATTTTGAATACCTGTAAAATTGTGATGGATATATTTTCTATTCAGTTTGTTTTAAAAAAAAGCTACGTCTAAGTGAAATAAATGTATGAGAAAATAATACTAGTACATCACACTGTGACGGAAACCTTGAACGGACGTAAAGCCTGGATGGATGGCGAATCGCATAATTCATCCTTTCAAGACGTCAGAACCTTACGACCCTAAATCACTGCACGCGAGTGTATAAAAGACTATCCAATTAATATCAAGTTTATGACTGTCATTATTTGCAGAAACCAAGGAAAATGACGGAGGCGTCTCTATTGAGGGAGCCTACTGTGTAATTTATTAGAGATACCACAATTTACTTAGCAATTATTCTGAATGATTGACTTCAGTGTGGTGTAAACTAAATTAGAAATCGATGACTATGTAACAAAAGTTAGGTTTGATTAGGTTAGAAACATAGCTTTATTTGCTTACTAGCGATTCGTAGTGATTCACCCGCAATTTTGCCGCCGTAGGGTTGAATTTTCCAAAATCATTAGCCAATCTTTATCTTTCTATCAATAGATATCGGCTGGGTAATTTACAAACCATCGGATGGGTAGTGAAAGGAATAAAATTGAAAACACAAGGATGGCAACATGTCAGAAGTCGCGGGAGTGAAAGAGCAGCAATTTTTTTTTCGTTTCGGTTGATTTTCGACGGTTTGTGAATTAGACTACTTATGTCAAAAAATAATGACGCGCATCACTGTTACATTAAAGTAACAGGTTGAAGCTCCCCACAAAATAAATATCAGACAGACGGACAGACAGACGGACGTATAACTTCTAGAAGTATAACTTTTCACGCGCGTTTATTAATTATTCTTTGCTTATTTATTTGTTTTTTAAAAAATTGATCTAGTTTAGTAATGACAAACTTGCTTATAGGATTAATTTATAATTGAAATATATTTTAATGTAATTTAATCTGAAATAAATGAATTATTATTATTTTCTCTATGATTTTTTCCATCTCGGGTTTGATACTTGTGTAATTAATCTAGCCACGGGCCTAAGCCAAGTGGTTTCGACTATTTGATGCTGATATTGTATTATTATTATTCTTGACGACCCAGTTGACTGCCAAACACAGGGTTGCGGGTTCGATTCCTGCCACAGACAAGTATTTATGCTTAGATATTTTTCTGTGGTCTGGTTGTTTCTATATATTTACAAAACAAAAGTTTATAAGTAGTATATCCGTTGTGTAGCACCCATAACACAAGTCTAGTTACTTAGCTTGGGGCTAGATTGGGATGTGTGGAGTGTCCTGCCATATATTTATTTATTTATTTAGTGTATGTCTAAGGTTCACTCACCCATTTTTTTGGTTAACCGACCTTCTTGCAGCTAAGAAATCGTACGACCATAGAGATCACTAAAAGTGTTAGCAGAAAAGGATCTAAGCCCTTTTATCCAGGCCTACCCTTCCTTGATACCAAAGGGTCCGATTTGCTTTTCAAATCACACCTCACTTTGATTTAGGAATTTAGGGAAATGCTCAGTGACGGTGGATCTTGAAGGACAAAGGGTTCAAATGTTAAAAATGTTGAGAACCTTAGTTGAATTAATTATAGATTTATTATTTTAATTAAATACTAGCGACCCGCTACGGCTTGCAACAGTAACTACGCAACGGATTTTGATGCGGTTTTTTTTAATAGATAGAGTGATTCAAGAGGAAGGTTTATAATATGTATAATACATGCATAATATAGCCGTGCGAAGCCGGGGCGGGTCGCTAGTTTTATAATATTAGTACAGACTATGGCTTGCGGTGTTAACTGCTAGTTTTACTTAGTTTGATCTAGTGGTAAAAATCAGGTTAAATAATAGCCGAAGAGTGCATTTTTATAAGGCAGGCGCAGTTTTTCGTTGATTATTCTTTTTCTATTTGATAGATTTTTATCCTGACTGACTGACTGACGGATTGATATACTTACAAACCAAAAGATGGGTCAGGCTAAAATTTAGCATACAGCCTGATAGCTGTTATAACCCTTACATATATTATATCGGAACGACCTAAAGCAAAATGCCCTACATCTCAAAACGACACAAGTTAAAAATAACCTAGTAGCAAAACGCGTAAGCATCCTCCAAAAAAAGGTTTTTTTTAAAACTATAGTATTTCAAACTCTACGCGAACGATGTCGCGAGCAAACTCTAGTGAAAGTTATTACAATTTCCACATACTGTCAAACTTTTCTCATTTCAAAATCACATAAGTGTAAATGTTAACACAAATGAAATCTTCATACGAGTGAAGAAATTGGAACCGTATCTCAAAGTTTGTACCCCATAATATTAAACATTACGTTTATTATAATTGTTCTCAAATGTTACTGAAAACGATTCCGGTTTATTTCAGTACATTTAAATACGTAAGGGTATGTGTAGGGTGGAAGCGATTGTCTTCTTATCAGTTTTGCAATGAGTATTTTAAAATTAAAAGTTAATAACTTAATAAAAAAATATTTATTCACATTCAAACAATCACAAAATAGATAAGTACGAGTACATAAAACAATAGCAAAATAAAAAAATAAACAAAAAACTAAACCTAATCAAACAAATCCCTCCCTAACGTTACCGGTGCAAAGCTGGAAAATATGCAAGCAGCGTTACCCCGCTGAACCGCTATCGACAGCCTTTGCAACCAGGAATGCCCCGGAACGCGAATCAAACCCCCTGCCCCCCTGGATAACTTAAATAATATATTTCAAACCATTCAATTTGTTCATCATACAACAGGCAGTCTGATTTGCCACACCGATACAAGGTGGAAATACCTGACGTCCGCACTGAACGTTTTGCTTTGTCATTCCTTATTCGTACCGCAAGGAAATGGAATAAGTAGCCTGCGTCTGACTGTCCCTGACGCGATGATGTGTGCAATTTTGGAGTCTTCAAGTCGCAAATCACTAAATATCTTCTAGAAAACCGTGCTACATCTTAGGCCGCATCGTCACCTACCATCAGACAGGAATTGTAATGGTCAAACGCTGACCCATTAAAAAAAAAACAAAAAAAATTGAGAAATACAAATTGTCGCACAAAAATAGTTGACGATGATTTTTAATTTATGACTTTAAGTCCTATAGTGGGCTATTCTGGCACACATATTGATTTTGGAAGGTTATGCTTTAGGTCAAAAACATAAACCTCCCTTATAGATTCGCCGGAGTCAGGTAAAAATGACGACATCTTTTTCCAATATTATGATGTTAACAGTGGGCGGAGACTTTTAACTACCCATTACTGAAAACTACGAAAATTATTAATTAAATTAGATCGGTTTATCCAACCGTATCATACGTTAAAGACGAGTAAATATTAATAAACGTAGAGTTAAATTGTGATGTAAACTGATACGATTTACAGCGAACATTTATTGATTTTAGGGTTTAATTGGGGACTAAAGTTTAGAAACGCTTGCTTTGTAGCTTTGATACCGCTGACATTTGAACCCGTATACCGATTCCTTAGAAATTTTAGGATCAAATGTAGTCTGTCTGTTATTGTAGGGATCCGGCTAGAGGAGGTTTTAGAAGGCTTTTTCATCTTTAAAATCGGTCAGAAGGTTCACTTGCTAAAAACAAAGGCGAGTAACGTCATCTTTATAAATAAAAAATCAATAATTGCTGTTCGTTAGTCTCGCTAAAACACGAGAATGGCTGAACCATTTTTGAAAATGTTCTAGATCTTATGGAAAACTTGGTTTAACAGTTTTTATTTTAAATAAATATTGCCTAAGATAAAAGTTATTAGTATCTGAATATCTATAATTTTGACTTAAAAACCTCATCGAGCGTTTCAATTGTTTTTTATTAGACTAAACTGAATTACCAAAAAAGAAAAACGTCCTTATAAACCTAGAATAAGATGCATTGAATTAAATGAGACCAAATTTATTTCATTTTGTGAAGGATAAAGGGGGTAAAAACGTTACGGCCCGCAACATTATTTGAAAGCAAAATGAAGGCAATTACGTTCGAACTTAAACTCTCTCTATCGCACGATACGGGTCATTTTTGAAAATACCTACTCGCGCCGCGTATCGTAAACTCATGATCTTCTTAATGCGTAGGGGACGTCCTAAAAGGAACCCCCATGCAAAGTTTCAGACTCATAGGTCTTTTAGTTTCAGAGCTTTCGTCTTTTTCTGTTTTATAAGTCACGCTATTTTGTTTTAGTTTCGCTAAACGCTACCTCTATAACCATACCCTAAAATTTAAGACAAGTTTTCAAAGACAAATAACGACGTAATTTAAGTCCTATGGTACCTTATAATAATTATAATGAAGAGTACAGTCAACCTCGAAACACATATACAGTAGTACGATGTTGAGAATGTATCTCGGGCATTTTCGTGGTTCCGAATTAAATAATAATAATAAATATAGCAGGACCTTCCACACATCGCCATCTAGCCCCAAGCTAAGTAAGTACACTTGTATTATGGGTGCTAGACAACGGATATACTACTTATTATACTTTTCTTTTGTAAATATATACTTATAATACATAGACAACCAGACCACAGACAAATATCTAAGCATAAATACTTGTCTAAGGCGGGAATCGAACCTGCGACCCTGTGTTTAGCAGTCCGGCATGGTGACCATTATGCCAACTGGGTCGTCAAATTGGGTCGAATTGAAATAATGTAGAGCAGATGGGAGGATTAATTTAGGAAGATAGATATATAAACATTTTTTTATACAAAACATATTGAAAAGAAAAACAAAAAGCTAATTAATTAAAAAAAATACAAATAGGTGCCCTATAACAGGGGAGTAATGAAGGAAAGGGAAGTAAACACGTATTTATCAGTAGAAAAAAAGGAATGGAGAATGATGATATTATTTTGCTGTGCGAATATACATAGTGTACTGTAGAAGGTTATCAAAGAGAAATACAGTCGAGTTTAGAAGCTCCTCCTTTGAAAACCAATGGTCTTTTTGTGGTTTCTTCTCAGTGAAAGGCGCGTTCCAAAACCACACTTCCTAACTTAGTTTAAAGATGCATTGAAAGTTACACGTAAAAATATTACTACTCATTAGGTTAAAATAGTTTGATTCTTGATTCAGCCTTAGCGCGGCTCGTCTGTTACAATTTTTAGTCATAAGCCACGTCAAAAGCAGCAGTAGAATATTGTACATTCAGTGTTAAAGCTCTAAATTGAATATTAACCTATCATGGCATTGTAAATATTTTCACGGGTCACGTTATTTTTATTGTTTTCTAACCTTGACATTTTGTATGAATACAAATCGTGTGTGTTCAAAAAGTTTATTATGTGGCGAGGCGCTCGTATTTCTGACGACGAAACCTCCCGAAATGCATTCTCAACATCGTACCCATTACAGAACAAAATGACAACGCCTGAAGACATTACTTATTGTCGCATGGATACCATATCATTAACGTTTCGTTGCTTTGCCTATATTAATAAGAAAATTACTTAGCACTTTTGGTAGTAGGTAACTGGTTATGAAAGAAAGGGGTTATGTGTTTTTACAGACAGATTAACATTAATTACGTGTCATACCACAAAAGGAGATCGAGTTGGAAAAGTTTTTTTAATCACGGTTGCTCATAAAGTGGATCTTATTAAACCGCTTTTAGGCTCATAATGCAACGTATTATACACGCGTGCGATATAAAAATATCCAACTAGTGCTAAAATAATATGTTATCCCGATAAGTTAAATACGTATCCTACTGCTAATGACATATTAGGTAGATGAAACATTTTTAATTTATCTGGGTTATACTGTTTTGATGTATAGAAAAAAGGTACCATCAAAGAGTTTTTAAGCCTTGCTGGCTTAAAAAACTCTTTGTTAGTACCTTTTTTCTTCTTTTCAAAAGGTTGTCTCTAAAGTCTGTTAACGAACGATAATTTTACGTGATAACGTAACAATTAAAAATTGAGTTTTGTTTTTATTTTGTTTTTTCTTTACATAAATATATTTTTTCCTTACCATTATATTCTGTTTTTAACCCCCGACGCAAAAACCCAATGGAAAAACCCTAAAAAAATATTGTATGTCAGACGAGGCTGTATAGGTTAAAAGTCTTTTACCTAGCCTTTCGGGAGTGTATTAACAAAAAATAGTAAGTAAACATAGGTAGGTAACCTAAAATTCTTAAAAACTTTTTATTATTTTAACAAGTCTTTTTTTTATTCGCAACTGTGATAAAAAACGTCGTACGATACACGTGTGGATTGATCATTCCATCTCGGCTTTTGCCACGTGCTACATCTTACACCGCATCGACACTTACCATTTAATAAGATAGTTGTCAAACGCTGATCTATTTATAATTTATTTAAAAAAAAAACTAAAGATACTTACCGTTTACAATATTTCATCAAAATCGGCTCAGTCGTTTACCCGTAAAAGCTTTTGAAAGAAATTGAGAACCTCTTATTTTAAGTGGGGTTTTAAGTTACTTTCGTATTTTTTCGTATCTCGTATTTCGTTTCGCATTAGGTACTAGGTATTCGTAGCAATTCTGGAATCGTCAAAGGAGAATGAACAATTATGCCTCAATCTGGGGCACCGCAACTCATCGATCTGAATGTGCCTGCCTTCACACAAAACCACTATTGTCCATCTATAAAGCCTTAGTCCGGGTCCTTAGCTTTAAATACAATCCCATGTGGCGGAAAGCATGAAAGTTGGCACGCAGATAATTTTTTTGTGTACCTATAATGTATGTATGTATATATACTAGCGGCACCCCTTGGTTTTAACCGCGTTAATGTATCTTAAGAAGTTTGTAATATTTTCCTAAAACACGGAATACATAATAGTTACTACGAATAACAAAATTTAACACCCCTTTTTACACCTATACAGATCGAATTTTCAAAAATCCATATCTTCATCATCCTAACCTAAAATGAACTTACATGAGAAGTTTCATTCGATCCTCTAGTCCAGTATATTCAGAGGTTTGTTAATGAGTCTTAATCTGTTAGTTAAGATATATAAGTATTTTCCTTCATCCCTTCTTTTGTGTCACAAATTACAGTTTTCATGGGGAGATAAGGGAAACAATCCTCGTGTCGCGATGTTTGTTGCCAAACACCACGGCTGAACCGATTTGTATGATTTTTTTTTTTTTTTTTTTTTTTTTTTTTTTTTTTAATATATTCAGTACACAAGAAACAATCAAAAAAAGAAATACATTATAAAGTTATGACTAAGGTGAGTCTAACCCTGTTAAGAGTTTTCTGCCGACAGACCTCTAGGGAAAGGAAATAATATAGCGGATGGTAATTAAAAGGTGTACAAATAGTTTCAAAGAGAAAAGTAGTCATTGAATTATAAATATATAATATATAGAAGAAATAACGCAACTTATTTAAACAAATAGGTAAGTACATAATATATACACACATACAATTATATACTATAAAACATATATAAATATATACTCATACTTATACATACTTATATAATATACCTACACTACACACAGGACAGATAATGCTCTTTTAGTTTATTTTTAAATGTGCTGAGAGATTCACTCGCCCGAATATGGTAAGGAAGGTCGTTCCAGAGCCTTACTGCATGGACTGTAAAAGAGCCACCGTATTTGGAAGAGGTGTTAGGAGGATGGTTCAGAATGAGTTGCTGAGCTGTTCTATTAGACGCACCTCGAGCACAAAAACTGAAGCGCTCATGGAGGTAAGAAGGATAGGAGGGATTGAAAAGAACAGAGTAAAGAAATGAGAGAACATGCAGATCATGACGACGGCGAATCGGGAGCCACTTCAGCTTAGCACGAAACTCGGAGACATGGTCGAACTTACGCAGGCCGAATATAAATCGGATGCAAACGTTCTGCAGTCTCTCGAGTTTGTTCAGGAGGACTTCCGTGGCATCCAGAAAACACACGTCGCCATAGTCTAAGAGAGGAAGAAGGAGGGATTGAGCTAAAGTGATCCTGGTGTCCAGGGGCAGGATATTCTGGAGATGTCTGAGGGAGTGAAAGGTGGCAAAGACTCTCCGGCTTATCAGATTGACGTGTTTTTCCCACGAAAGCCGATTATCAAAAATAACGCCCAAATTTTTAGCACAATCGGTGTACGGAATTTCTACATCATCATACACAACAGCAGGTATTGGACCCCTGTCGATGGTGTTGTGATGATAAGTGTTACCTACTATTAGAGCTTGTGATTTGGAGGGGTTGACAAGGAGGCCAAAAGATTTAGCCCATTCGGAGATGGATACAAGCTCTCGGTTTATTAACCTAATTTGCTCGATGATGTCATCAGCTGGAAAATGGCTGTAAATTTGCAAGTCATCAGCATACAGGTGAAAGTTAGATGATATTACATTAGTGATAGTGTTGATAAAAACACAGAATAGAAGAGGAGACAGAACTCCACCCTGGGGCACACCAGCACCAAGATCACACCAGTCGGAGAAGGAGTCATCGTGGCGGACACACTGCGAGCGGCCCCGAAGGTAAGAGTCAAACCAAGAGATCGCTGCCGGTGACGCATTAAGAGAAAGAAGGATGCCTAAAAGAATATCGAAGTCCACAGAGTTGAAAGCGCTACTAAAGTCCAGCAACACCAAGACAGTCACAAACTTCCTCTCCATAGCCAGACGAATGTCATCCGATACCTTTACTAAGGCAGAAACAGTGCTATGACCCCGTCGAAAGCCAGACTGAAATGGAGTAAGCAGCCTGTGACAGTCAAGAAAGTCACTGAGTTGCTTATGGACTACGTTCTCCAAGACTTTAGACAGGACTGGAAGGATAGAGATAGGTCGAAATTGAGATAAAGTGGCTGGATTAGAGGATTTAGGAAGTGGGATAACGTGGGCCTTTTTCCACGGGGAAGGAAATTTATTAGAGGAGAGAGAGAAGTTAACTAGGTGTGTAACAATAGGGGCGAGGTCACTCAGAATCAAACGGATCATTTTAATACAAATACCGTCTGAACCAATGGCATTTGTGGAAATCGAAAGGAGAATTTTCATTACGTCACCAACAGCAACCTCCAGGAAAGAGAACGGAGAACAAGAAGGTTTAGGTACAGAGGAAAGAAAATCAAGAGTAGAGCATTTGACCTGATTGCTAAGGACATAAGGAGGACGAGAAAAATGGGAGTTTAGAGAGTTGAGATCGAAGTTAAATTGAGAATCTGCTGATGACTTACCAATGCCGAGCGATTTTAAGAACTTCCACGTTTGGGAAGGGTTGGCTTTGTCAAGAGACTCGTGGATATGTCGCCGCTTGGCATCTCTGCACATTTTCGAGCATCGATTACGTAACGCTTTATAGGCAACATGGTTGTTTTCCGTAGAATGTCGCTTATACCGCCTTTTAGCCTTATCACGTTTCGACATAGCGTCCTTAATATCCCGAGTAAGCCACGGAGCCGGTGGATGTTTGACCTTCACGCGTTTCAGTGGAGCATGCCGATCATACACAGTGAGTAAAATTTTGTTGAAAGCCTCAATCTTGTCGTCTATATCGCTAGCAGTGAACACCGTAGACCAATCAGTGTTGGACACCTCCAACTTCAAGGCTTCGATTTCAATGTTTTTGAAACTTCGCATCAATTGATATTGTGGTTTACGCCTTGGACACCGGATCTTGTACGAGAGAAAGATAAGGTCGTGGTATGAAAACGGAGCATTGACCTGACCATGGGTGGCAACACGTTCCAACTGAGAAGTAATGATAAGGTCGAGAAGGGAAGGAGTACAGTGGGGCTGGTTATGAGTGGCTGAAAGAGGGAGGGCATGCATGTTTACCGATGACAAGACCGACAGCAACCTGCGGGCACGATGATCATCTTTGATGAGACATGTGTTAAAATCACCAAGAATCAGAATATGTTCATAGAGAGAAGAGAAATTAGTTAATGCTGATTTTTAGTATATTACCTAGGTCTGATAGTCGAACAACATATTATCTATATTTTTGAAAGTGAAAACTTCTTATGGCGCGTTGGGCACTTTTGTGGGTGAGCATTTTCAGCCGTTCTCGCGACAGATGAGATTTTGACAGATGAGATTTTAACAGTTATTGTGCTTCTACTACTATGCAATATTGAAAACAGCGCCATCTCTGTGCAAACGGCCGAACTACGATACTCACTTCTGTACAACAGTGTTAACAGCGACATCTCTCGGTGGATGGTGCAGGTTCGCAGCGAGCTGCCGTACGCAGTTCGCATCGCACGCTAGCGCCATCATTGATACACGAGTGAGCATTTTCAGCCGTTCTCGCGACAGATGAGATTTCGACAGATGAGATTTTACACAGATATACAGTTTTCACTTCTGCCTGCACTCCCGGAGTGCGCTGTTTTTTCTTTTCTTTTTTTATATGGCAAAACAGCGTTTTCCGGAGCAGCTAGTCTTCATCACTATCACTACATAGTATAAAATAAAGTCTCTTTTCGCCGTCCCTATGTCCCTGTCTCTGTGTCCCTTTGTATGCTTAGATCTTTAAAACTACGCAACGGATTTTGATGCGGTTTTTTTTTAATATATAGAGTGATTAAATAGGAAGGTTTTTAGATATAATACATACATAATACAGCCGTGCGAAGCCGGGGCGGGTCGCGAGTTTATATAAATGTAAAAGCTACCTGCGTGCAAAGTTTCATACTTTCCGTCAGACAAAATGTCATGTTTTTTTCAGTTAAAGACCCGTACTACATCCTTAATTTAGTTGCTACTGCCTTAAAATAGGTGTAGGCTGTAATCGAGTACGTACCCACCTACCTCCTTTGACAATTTCATTAAAATTGTAACCTGTCTGACATCAATGTAATTTCCCTCTTCGTAATTAATGGATCAATTAACAAAATTGATAGGTATTTCGTCAAGGACGAATTACCAATTACCTTTCTTTATAAATGAAAGCTACGAATGACGTCTCTACTCCTTTGAGATAAGGGCCATTGAAATATAATTAAGGAACAAATCTTATATTGAAATTAGAATTACGATTCTTGAGAATACTTGAAAAGGTTGATGATTAAAAATTATAGTATGACAGTGTAAAGATCACGCGAGAGAATTTTTTTCCTTAAAAAAAGTTCGTACAAATTAACGTAGACATACTATACTAATACTGTCTTGACTTAGAATAAAAATCATATTTCCCTTCTATTTCTCATAACTAGTATTTATTTAAAAGCAATATTATGATAAAAATAAAACAAAATGTATTTCTGTTTGTTTCTTTTAATGTACAGTCGGCTGCATAATTGCAGCCCCCGGTAGAGTTAAAAATTACTATTATTGGCATGCTTTCATTCTAATATTGTTGTTTGAAGAATTCATGAGTTAGAAGACTTTAAACTTCAACTAAAGCAGGTGCTTAGAATCTAGCTTGTGTTGAAAACATTCTTATAACAGCAGTTTTGGAGCTCTATGGTGGGTCTGCAATTTTGCAGCCGACCGTATACCTTCATCACAAAATGGTTACGGACACATAGGTTTTATAGTACTTTTTCCTCATATTTTTATTGCAAAAAATCAAAGAATGATAAAAAAAAACAGCGCACTCCGGGAGTGCAGGCAGAAGTGAAAACAATAAACTTGTTATTTCTCATAGAATATTTCTTGAAACGATCTGTTACTGCCATCTATTAGCACTCACTTAAACAAATATAGTTTATTTTTTATTCGCTAGATGGCAGTAAAAAATTTAAATCAGCGCCATCTACATTCGAATAGCGGTCTTTCTAGAAACTAAGTTTCTCAATTTGTGTAATAGATGGCAGTATAAGTTAAACAAAAAGACTAACACAAATAAAATCTCATCTGTCGCGTCAAAATCTGTCGCGTCAAAATCTGTCGCGAGACCGGTTGAAAATGCTCACCCACAAAAGTGCCCAACGCGCCATAAGAAGTTTTCACTTCAAAAAAAATTTAGATACTTTAATTAAAACCATTTCATTAAACACAGTTCGAAAATAAATCTATATCATTTTGATTCCAAACGAAAACACAAAAAAGAATTTATATTGGCCAAACAACTAGTTAGCCATCGATTTAAGCTTCACCCACGTGACATTTGGACAGCATAATTTTACGTACGGTTGAAAAAAAAGGAACATACGGTTGGGAAAAAAGGATTTGATCGTGAGATAAAATTAAATGAATGGGTACCTACAGTGTGCAGTGTTCTTTTTATTTTTAGATTTAATTAAGCATAATTCGAAATGCTACAATCGTAATAATCAATTTTTATAACCCATACACCGAATCTTACCATTATTTAGTTTTTACCGAAATAAAGAAGATAAATCATTATTTTATTCTAGACATAGGCCCAAAATGGTCACTTACTCTTTTTAGTCATATTCAATAGCAAAAAAATGAGTAGTATAAAGATTTTTTTAACTTTTGAAGTTAATGTCCTGTTGCTTACTTTCCAAAGAACATACTTTAAAAATTATGGGTTGATCTCATGCTTCTAAAATTGATCATATTTTTATCATACATGTTCTTAGCCCATGCCTCCAAACGTTATTTAAAAAAAATTAAGTTCTCATGCCCTTTAACTTTTAAAGACTGGTTAGTTGAGCAAAAATTTATATTTATAAAATTTTCGTGTCGCGGTGTTAGTTTCCAAACTCCTCCGAAACGGCTTGACCGATTCTTATAATTTTTTTGTGTGTCTGAGAATCGAACAACTTAAGTTTTTTTATAGCAAAAAAACGTTTGCCGTGATAGCTAGTATCTATACACATAAAATGCTTTGTCTTGAATGACTGACTGACTGACGGATCAACGCACAGCCTAAACCGCTGATCGTAGAGACCTGAAACTTGGAGGGTGTGTTTTTTGTATGATGTAGGCATCCGATAAGAAAGGATTTTCCGAAATTTAACCCCTAAGGGGGTGAAAAGGGGGGGGGGCAAAGTTTGTATGGGAGAACGCGATTCCATGGTCCATTTTCGACTTCTACGCGGACGGATTCGCGAGCAAAAGCAATCTACTATATAAAAATAAGTCGGGTTTTCCTTCCTGACGCTATAACTCCAGAACGCAAGAACCGATTTAGATGATTTCGGTTTTGAAATGTTTGTCGTAGTCCAGGGAAGGTTTAAACGGTGAGAAAGATCGGACTTACGCGAGTGAAACCGCGGGGCGCAGCTAGTATGGTATAAAAAGTCGGGTTAAAAAAAGGACATACTCTGTCCTTATTAAAAGACACAGTCTTGTTTGTTTGATCACTGTTATTAGCGTCCAAGTCAGGTTTGCCTTGCAGCCAGTTCCGACACGTAGCTGTTAAGAGAATCAACGGCATTATTAGTTTTTTTGTTTTATCGCGCTTCGTCTTGATATAGAGGTATTTAATTTTGGGTTACGGAAATATCTACACCACTAAGCAAGATTTGTTGCACGATTCGAAGAACCTCAATTAGTATTCTGTTGATACTCAATACTCATTTATTGATAAAAAAACTTGTTATTTCTCATAGAATATTTCTTGAAACGATCTGCTACTGCCATCTATTAGCACTCACTTAAACAAATATAGTTTATTTTTTATTCGCTAGATGGCAGTAAAAAATTTAAATCAGCGCCATCTACATTCGAATAGCGGTCTTTCTAGAAACTAAGTTTCATAAGGCAGTATAAGTTAAACAAAAAGACTAACACAAATAAAATCTCATCTGTCGCGTCAAAATTTGTCGCGAGAACGGCTGAAAATGCTCACCCACAAAAGTGCCCAACGCGCCATAAGAAGTTTTCACTTCAATAATCATTACATGTCAAGGATAATAAATTAAATAAAAAGTAAACGCAATTACTTACAGCATTAAAATAACTAAAATGCAATGTCAAAACAATATTTGAATCTACGCTTTGTAATTTAAAAATTCATCAAAGTCATATAAAACGACAGTTCAATTTGATTTTAAAACTTGGGGCCTAAGTCTGCTAATACAATCGTCTTTCAATAGTGTGTCGATATAATCGTAATAGAAATTTAATGTCAAAAATATGACATTACATGTCAAATTGGTATTCTGCTAACGTTGACTATTCTATCGAGACACCACTGATACACCACTGACTCACTTTTTTATTCTGCTCTACAATCGTGGCTTAATGGAATCTCGATAGTTGTCAAAACGGTATATTGCTTAGCAACATATACCATGTTGTTAGGCAACACCTGCAAGGTAAATATTACCATACCATTGAGACTCCATAGTGATTATATTGCGATGTTATTAAAACTTTAGCAGAATACCAAATAAAGTCACAATCTCGATATAATATCAATAGAGTCTCGATATAATGACAATGGTTGGTCAAATAGCAGAATAAGGCCCCTGGAAGGCTGACCGTCTATCCAAACCATGTCTATCACTATCACTATTATCACTACATAGTATAAAACAAAGTCGTTTTCTCTGTCCCTATGTCCCTAAATCCCTATGTATGCTTAAATCTTTAAAACTACGCAACGGATTTTGATGCGGTTTTTTTTAATAGATAGAGTGATTCAAGTAGAAGGTTTATATGTATAATATATGCATAATATAGCCGTGCAAAGCCGGGACGGGTCGTTATTAAATAAAGGAGTTTATTATACACCGTTGGACCAATCACATGCCAGACTAGTCAGACGTCTAGGAATACTACACTTCGCGTTACATTATTGTGTCCGAAAGCACCCAAGGGATAAAGAGTCAATTGCCTTTAGTTCGTGTAGTCAAGTTTATTTGCAAATACGTATCAAAAGACATGTCACTGGTTGTTGTCATCACTTTTTACCTTATTCAATGCTGGGCTTCACTGAAACACTAAGGCTGAAGCAACGTTTCATTTCCCCATGACTCCGTCCGCGTAAGGGTTGATTTTTCCTAATTCTTTTCTTAGTAATGTCTACATTATAACAGCCAAATTCTAGCCTGATCCGGCTGTGCGTTGATCAATTAGTCAGTCTGGACTTTGAGTTTTATATTTATAGATTTAAACTTTAATAACTCCTTCCTACACAAGCATTACAGAACCGATTGCGATGAAACTTAGCATGTAGATAGAACCCTGGAAGGCTTTTTATACTCGATATTACTATGAGATAGCCATGTCAAAGTGACAGATGTCAATGCGACAGATGTCAATGCGACAGATGTCAATGCGACAGATGTCAAAGTGACAGATGTCAAAGTGACAGATGTCAAATTGACAGATGTCAAATTGACGTCCAAGTGACAGATGTCAAATTGACGTCCAAGTGACAGATGTCAAATTGACGTCCAAGTGACAGATGTCAAATTGACGTCCAAGTGACATTTGACAGATGTCCAAGTGTCAATTTTTCGACACTTTTCGTTATATTTTGGACAATTCACACAATATATTTATAAATTATAGCCTATGTTCTACGGCTGCAGTTCTTTCTTTACTGTCAATTTAAAATATGTTACATGTCAAAGTCTCAAAAAAGTTCACTGCAATTCATTATTTTTTGTGTTCGTAAAAAATTAATCAAATTCTTTTACTAAGAAACATCCTCCAGATTTACAGTGTTTTAGAGATTTCCCTTGAAACCTGAGAGTTGAAGTTTTCTAGTCAAAGATATTTTCAGTTTGTTTTTCATCAACCTTATACACAGCACCATCTATCTGATATAATGGAATTAGTTATTCAGAACATACATACGCACAGATGAAGTTTGAGAGTTTATTTTTATATTAGCGTTTGACCACTAACAGATCCGATCGATGGTAGTAAAAAAAAACTAGCTACATGGTAGCCGGAGTGGGGGGTGTTAGGTTTTATTTTCGTTACGGAATTTTTTGTTTCGGTCAAAAAGCTATATAATAGCTTAGCTTGGAAGCAGTTGGAAGCATTCGCATGAGATGACATTGAATCATCATAAAACTAAGAGACAATACGGTTTTATGTAGGATAGGTATTTTCTAGGATTCGAATTATTTTATCCATAAAAAAAAATTAATAGGGAAATTTATTGGTAGGTACCTAAGGTTGTTTGTAAGTCCGTCCCTAATTATTTTTACTGCACTAATTTTAGTTTTATTAATTTTATTTTATACTTATCATTTTTATTTTATGTATGGGTTGTGATTTGAGTTGTTTAGATTTTAATTTTAATTCACAATATGGATCTTGGTTATCTGAAATAAATGCATTTTATTTATTTATTAATTAAAAATAAAACATTAAGTTCATTCTTATATAATACTAGCGAGCCGCCCCGGCTTCGCACGGCTAATATAAGGCATGTATTATACATATAAACCTTCCTCTTGAATCACTCTATCTATTAAAAAAAACCACATCAAAATCCGTTGCCTAGTTT
This sequence comes from Idaea aversata, assembly GCA_907269075.1. Classification (NCBI taxonomy): domain Eukaryota; kingdom Metazoa; phylum Arthropoda; class Insecta; order Lepidoptera; family Geometridae; genus Idaea; species Idaea aversata. The sequence goes on from OU026109.1 coordinate 3,621,892, forward strand.
TAAAGATTTGAGCATACATAGGGATATAGGGACATAGGGACAGAGAAGGCGACTTTGTTTTATACTATGTAGTGATGAATTACCGAGGAAAATGTCATATTTTTAGGACAAACAATTTAACCCTCTACCTATCATAATACAAACAAAACAGACTATTACCAAGAAAACGTCATTAACATTCAATGTACGAACAAAACTGTAAACACTTCAGTACAAATCTCAGACTGTCCTATAAAAGGGACAAATAAAATTAATCGCAGTGTTAAAGCAGTGCACAATGATGCATGCGACAAATGTTAAGGATACACGACGACACTGACACTCGACACTAGTGTCGATAGCGCACACACACACACACTAGACACTCGATGTATACATCAAGTGTCTAGTGTCAAGTGTCGTCGTGTATTCTTAGCTTTAGAGATGCATAATTGTACTCCCTTCCTTCCTTACTTATAATAAAGAAAGAGAGATCTAAAATCTTATTCTTCTCTTCTAATGTTAGTTTTATCTTAGAAGATGCCTATATACGTTATAACAGCTATTTATATGCCAAATTTTAGCCCGATCCGTTCATTGGTTTAAGTTGTGCGTTGATCAGTGAGTCAGTCAGGACTTTGAAATTTAAATGTAGATAAACCTTTTGAACCCGATTTATATAACCGATTTCGAATACTTGTACTTGTATACGGGCTGTTTTCCGCGATAAGACCCTTTTTAATTGTGTCCTTTTTGCGTGAAGATGGAGTAGTACTAGTACTACCCCTCTCAGCTTAGTCGACCATGTCCAGAGGAGAGAACTTGTCAATACTTCTGGAGCCAACTAAGCCGCGGGTTTCATCACGATGTTTTCCTTCACCGTAAGAGCAATGTCAATTAGCGCACATAAATTTTTCTTAAGAATAATACACAAAAGACACTCAGGTGAAAGAAATCGTCTCTAATCTAGTCCTCACCAATATTATGAATCGGGAATTTTGTTTATTTATTTGTTTGTTTGTTCCATCTTAACGCTCAAACGACTGTACCAATTTGGATGAAAATTTGCATAATGGCAGTTTAGTGGATGGATAAGGACATATTATACATGATACTCTTGATCCCGAAATGATGCAAATAATATAAAGTAAGAAACAAAGACAGAAAGAAATGAAATTTTATTTTCTGGGCTGTATTTGGAATGTTTTGTCGCTGTCGACGTTTTGGATGTCATTGTGTCCTATCAGTGTCTGTTCATTGCGCACGAGTAAATAATTAAAGACAATATTAGAGCTCTATTATCATGGCCTCGTGGGATGTTTCCGTAAACACAGAATTATATAATTTGTTTGTATAGAATAAAGTATATTTAAAGAAAGGAAGAATACTTATGTTCGCTCGAGAGCGTGCGAACTCGGACTTTATTGCGTATATAATTTTACTGGAATGTTTTTATTCTAATAATATTTATCCAATACATTAATAACCGAAGATACTTTGATAAGAAACGAGTGCGAGTCGAACTCACGCACAAAGGGTTCCGTAGATACCATTTACGATCAATAAATTAAATAAAAAAAACAACAATAGGAGTTATGCAGTGCATTACATTACTTTGAAGCGTTTTAAAAATTAAGTTAGGATGTGTGCCTTCGGAACGTGCCCACCAATGAGAAGAAGGCACAAGAAACTCATGGGGGCTTTTTCTTTTTTGTGATCATGCTCACAAAAGTCAAGATAACAAAATATTTTTGAATTGGAACAATTAAAGTTATGTCCATGGGTCCTTATCGAGCAATGAACCCTTAAAAAATATTGTATGTCAGACAAGGCTGTATAGGTTAAAGTCTTTTGCCTGCCCTTTTAGGAGTACAATTAACACAAAAATATTGCCTAAAAAATAGTAAACATTAAACTAACCCAAAAATTCTTAAAAACATACTCAATAAATATTTACTTACTTGGTTTTGTTTTTGGTATTTGTTGGTATAGCAGCAGACAGACAGACGGATAGCGGGTCCCGTTTTCTACCCTTAGGGTACGCAACCCTAAAAATCAACTCGAGCAAGAACTTAAAATATTGCTTGAGTTGAAAACATTCTAAAAAAATAGAAGTTTTGGAGCTCTACGGTGGGTCTGCAGTTCTTACTCCGACAGTACGGTCGGCTGCATAATTGCAGACCCACCGTAGAGCTCCAAAACGGCTGTTATAAGAATGTTTTTATCACAGTTGCTCATAAAGTGGATCTTATTAAACCGCTTTTAGGCTCATAATGCAACGTATTATACACGCGTGCGATAAAAAAAATCCAACTAGTGCTAAAATAATACGCTATCCCGATAAGTCAAATACGTATCTTACTGCTAATGACATATTAGGTAGATGAAACATTCTTAATTTATCAGGTTATACTGTTTTGATGTATAGAAAAAAGGTACCATCAAAGAGTTTTTAAGCCTTGCTGGCTTAAAACTCTTTGTTGGTACCTACCTTTTTTCTTCTTTTCAAAAGGGTTTCTCTAAAGTCTGATAACGAACGATAATTTTACGTGATAACGCCGTTGAAAATAATTAAAAATTGAGTTTTGTTTTTATTTAGTTTTTTATTTAGATGCCTACATAAATATATTTTTTCCTTACCATTATATTCTGTTTTTAACCGCCGACGCAAAAACAAATGAAAAAAACCCTACAAAAATATTGTATGTCAGACGAGGTTGTATAGGTTAAAAGTCTTTTGCCTAGCCTTTCGGGAGTGTATATAACAAAAAATAGTAAACATAACCTAAAATTCTTAAAAACTTTTTATTATTATAACAAGTCTTTTTTTATTCGCAATTGTGATAAAAAACGTCGTACGATACACGTGTGGATTGATCATTCCATCTCGGCTTTTGCCACGCTCGCGTTCCGCTCGCGCGTCATAAACCGCCTCTATGGATTGATCAACTTTCCACACTTGTATCGCAATGTACTATTTCAACACAAGCAAGATTCTAGACACCTGCTTTAGGTGAAGTTTAAGGTCTTCTAACCAGTGTTGCCAACTCTACGTCTTTTTACGTAGATCTACGTACTTTAGGCCTCTCCTGCAAACCTACGACTTCAGTCCTAGAATCTACGTATTTTCTATCAATTTGTAAAATAACGAAACTCTTAGCTGAATGTGCATAATTTCCTTTTCATTTCACTCAGAAAAAAGTACGTAGATCTAAGAACTTTTATAATGGGGTCTACGCATTTTTCAAAATCCGAGTTGGCAACACTGCTTCTAACAATTATTAGAATACAAACATTCCAATAATAGTCCCTAATTTTGTAACTCTACTGAAGGCCGCAATTATGCAGCGTTAATTAATTGGCATTTTTATTACTTACTAGACTTGGAATCCAGGAACGAGTTGCTAATATCTCGTTTGATCCAACACCCTTTCATTAGTTTAACGTACCTGGAATCAGAAAATTGTGTTCTTAGAAAACGGAGCTGCTTTTTAAATAACAAGCCTAGGGCTATATTTTCAACCGGAGTTTTTTAGATTACAGAGGTAGGTAAATTATTATTTACTAGAATCGCGCTGTGGTTTTAGTTGCGTAAATCCAGATGAGAAATATAGGGCTAAAAATTATCTTAAGTTATTACCAAATTTCAATGTATCCTCATACCAAGTTTTATCAAAATCAGTCCTGTAGTTTCGGAACCTTTTTTTCTTCTATTATAATATTTTATTTATTTATTTTATTTATTTATCAGAAAAACTTCATCTATCATTACAGGATTCCCCAATGCAATAGCGTAGTTAGAATAAATTTAAATTAATTATAACAAATAATCCATAAAGCGAATATATAGATAATATATGTAGATAAATCTTTACTAATATTATAAAGCTAGAGAGTTTGTTTGTTTGTTTGAACGCGCTATCTCAGGAACTACTGTTTCGAATTGAAAAATTATTTTGTGTTGGATAGTCCATTTATCGAGGAAGGCTAGGTATAGGCTACTTTTTATTTTGATATTCCAATGGGATCGGGACTTACGCGGGTGAAACCGCGGGGCGCAGCTAGTGTACCATAAGTAGTAAAAAAATGTTTCTAACAAAATTACTCTTAACTGGAATCAAACGTGCTACCAAGCCTCTTAGCACAATATTATTTTAAACACAAAACCGCCATATTTTATATAATAATAGACCAAGATCCCTCCTACCGCCAGACCTTCATGGTTTTATAAAGCTGAGAATTACTCAGTGCATGCCTCTAACACAGTTTTGAACGATGTGCAATTATGAAGTTCAGACCATAGTGGCCTGGAGAATTATCAGGTGGCAAAGCCAAGAATCGAACTTGTTAATTTTGCAAAAAATAAAATCGCCTATGTTTTTGTACCAATCGATAATGTTGCCAATAGCGATTAATTCCTGGAAACAAACATAGTATGGGAAATGAAAGAAAATACCTCATAAGTATTAATTACTAATTAAAAATAAGCATCATACAAATTAATATGACTTTTGAATAAAACATCAAAATATTTACAAACAAAATTATGTGTTTCTTTCTATCTTAAAGTAGGTTAATTGACGTTAATTATCTATTTTATTTATTTATCCGGTGTCCCATTAAAATACCAGTAGCTTTTTCTAGTTCATAAATCATATTTTAAAACGTATGTAATTTTTACCTATGCCTACAGCGCACAATGGTGGGAGCATCTTGCGACAAAATGTCTATTTCAAAGTTAGTGAGAAGCATGTTTTTTTGTAATTATTATGTAGATACAAAGAAATTATTAGGTGTTACTGATTCTTACTAGGTTTAGGGTCGTAGGAAACCGTTGGACGCAGAGGCCACGCGATTTATTGATCTGGAAGTTTTTGGGAGGCCTATGTTTAGCAGTGGATTATTGTAGCTGATATGGTGATGGTGATGATTATCAAAGATTACATCGAGTAGGCACGAACGAATCTTATCTTTACAAATTTTATTTTTATTTTTTTTGTTTAAGAGGAAAGGGTACCGGGGGCTCTTTCCATACAAACTATTACAAACGTAGTCGACTGTTTTCTCTCTGTGGATAATGACAATAGAGCAAATATTTTTGGTGCAAAACTTATAACTGCCATGACCATGCCCCTTTTTTTCTTTATTTTTTCTTTTTTTAATCTTAATTTCTATGACAATTAGACAACTATCTTATTTTTTTTTACAATTTGACAAATATCTTTTTTTCACTTTATAAAGCCCAGATGATTCGATATCAAACCCCTGCCCCGGGCTTCTCCGACATATTCGGAGTCGAGGCCGTGGGCAGTGCTGCGGGTCTAGGCTGGGGCACGCAGAAGAGTTGGCGGCGGAGGAACCCCTAGTGGGTCAACGGCGGCGCTCGCACCTCGAGGATAGGTGACAGTCTTGGCGTCAGGTGGCAACCGGCCGTAAAATTTAAGTCAAATCATTTCTCCTTACTCATGAATACAAACACAAAAGATAAGGGCCATAATACTAGGGCGTCCTCCTTCGACATGGTGGACCAGTATGACAAAACTCCTTGAGAAGGAGCAATTACCCGGCCCGACACTGATCACTGCTTAAATCTTTAAAACTACGCAACGGATTTCGATGGGGTTTTTTAATAGATAGAGTGATTCAAGAGGAAGGTTTATATGTATAATACATGCATAATATAGCCGTGCGAAGCCTGGGCGGGCGCTAGTTATTATTAAACAAACACGAGACGCATGATGTTTGGAATGACGCCGTCATGTTCCTGAACCAGGACCCGTCATGGTACCGGAACATGGCATTTTATGTGAATGCAGGTGTTCCATTAATTTATTAGACGTTTGCACGTCAAAAATGGTCGCGCCACCATTGTGTGCTGTACATTACTAACAGCGTGCTTCAATAAAAACTAACTACTCGTAATAAAACTTCAATTCATGCAATCGTTACCCGGTCACTAACAAGATGAAATATTATTTTAATAACCAATAACCGTGACCTTTTTTTTAAATAAAACAGCTTACTGTTTATTTTATTGAGTACTTTATAAAGGACATAAGATATCAAGTTGGGTTTAAATAACCACTATGATTTTAATTTTTTTTAAACCTAAAATTTTAAACCCTTAAATAAGCTTTTAAGGTGAAGTAGGACCTGAAAACCCTTAGACCTATCCCTTTCCCACGCGCGCGCCGCGCGATGATTCTATCCCTTTCCCCCGCGCGCCGCGAAATGGCCGTTTTAACTGTTTTATGTAATTAAAAGACTTACATCTATTTTAGTGAAAAACCATCTGTACTACCTTATGGAATTTCATGATAAGTTTATGAAAATATAAACTTTGTACTTGTTTTTTCTTTACGATCGCCGTAAAATTGAAAAAGATCAAAAAAATGACCAATTTTTTAGGATTTTCACAATTCTTTTTATCGAGGCAAATCACTCTAATCGTGTTTCGAAGTGTATGACAATACAAAGCATATCTTCACCTTTACGACAGTACACAGAAAGAAAAAAGTTCTCCAGTCAAATAAATTTACTTCAGTCAAGATATTTCCTGTTTCCTATATAAGGAAAATAGAAAATACTCGGAGTAAGATATAAAATGTTTCAAAGTATATTGTTTAAATGAACCAATATAGTATTTGAGACAAAAGCGTGTTAACTCTCTTTTTAAAAAAATAATTATTGAATTCAAGAGCGCAACAGTTTTGGTTTAAAAATAATAATATTTGCATTTAATTTGTACCGTTTTCAAGATAAAATTTATTGACTCTTGATCTTACTTATTTTCATTCTTAGCTTGAAAAACTTTAGATAGAGAGAGGTCACATTCTTGCAACAAAACTTCTTATTTCTTGATTAGGAAATGATCTTTCTTGATTTAATGTTTAAGTGTTTATTCTAAGATCTCGATGATTTTGCGACCAAATATACAGTACTTGACAGCATTAATGTCATTTCTTGACTTAAATATGTGGCTAATTCATTCTAACATTTAGATATTACTTTTTTGGAATTTTTTATTATTTAAGCCAAGCTCTTTAAATTATTTGTAATAAGAGTAATAGTTACTTGATATAAAAGATTCTGTTATTTCAATTGAAAATTACAATGCTTTGATTGAAATATTTTTTTAATTTAGGGTTAAACGTCACCAGCAGTGGCGCCACTTAAATAAATAAATTCGATAGCAAACATAAATTCTTTCATAAATATTCCATAACCACGTCAAAAATGAAACAAACCATTATTTTAGTACCAACAAGGTACTTATATCATTATTATGTATTGTTTCATATTGCCGTGGTTTAGGAAATATTCATAAAATGATTTATATTTGCATGAATTTATTTCTGAAAATGACACCAACGCTGCTGAAATTTAACCATAAATAAAAAGATATCAAAGATACTATTGGTCTATCTGAAAATAGCAACACTTTTCTTAACTAGCATTTGATTCACACAGTACAGTAACCTATAACAATATTATATTACAAAAAGTACATAGAATAAATAAGCAAACGCAGAATCTTTCACTTATCAAGTAACAAATGATTAAAGGTTAATTTCATATTTCTTAGTAAAAAGTCAAAAAGTAGATTCAATTAGTTCTTTATTTTAAATATGCTCACGTTAGATGTTTGACACCATTTTTTTCTTAGCCTAAAGACGAAAAAATTACACCATAAATACTATGAGTTACTACTGACAGTTACTTACATAACAAAGAGACACAAAAATAAACATTACAAAGAAAATGAAATTTTGAAAACAAACATTTTCAGTTAAGTACTTATCTACTATAGCAATGAAAATGACAACATAAAAACAAATTTATCAGTCATTACTGACAGTTGCCTTAATAATAATACAGTTTTTACTGACAGTAACTTTTAACAAAGTAAATGGCACCATAAAAAAGCTTTTGCTGCGCTTTGAAATTCGTACTTTACGTCATCTATAACATTATATACAAGGTTATTTGAAAAATGCGCACGCTGTCCTGCAGGGTGGTTCATATCATTGAGACAAGCAACTTTTGTTCTACGACTTTTGGAAATCCGAAAAAAATAATCGAAAATTTTGAGGTTATGTTTATTCGAAAATCAGCTGTTACTGACACGGTGAGGTCATTAACCTTATGATTTTACGTATTTTTTTACTTTAATTGATATTTCCAAGTGGTAATGTCATTTATTTAAAAAAAACAGCTGATTTTGTTTCTGGATTACATTGTCAATATCTCCTGCATCCTGAAAAAAAAATCTATGATTAATTGCAAAAAAATACAACTTACTAAAAATATGAAATTGTTTTTTAAAGAAATAACTTAAATATAATGATTGTATCCACTTTCGAAAAAACAGCTAATTCTACAGGATGTACTGCAAATCAACAACATATGGAAAGGTGCAATGGAAACAGAATCCCTTCCACGGGTATTTTACTAGAAAGCTATTAATTTCAGAACAGCTGGTTGTTTTTTAAAAATAGTTAAAAACATAGTTAAGAAAACTTGGTTGCTCGTGTCACAAGTGCCTTTGGAGCTACAATAAATAAATAAATATTGCGGGTCAATTTACACATCGCCATCTGGCCCCAAGGTAAGCTACTAGGCTTGTGTGATGGTAGCCCGACAACGGATGTAATACTTTTATACCTTTTTTTTGTAAATAAATATTATACATAGACAAACCACCCAGACCATCACAAACATTTGTTGACGGCGGGAATCGAACCCGCAACCTTTTGTGTCGCAGCCAGGTGTTCGCCGGACGCGCGCCACAGAGGTCGTCTAACAACACTACAATTTTATAGATCGTCTATTTTATAGAATATATATTATCATCTATACAATAGTAGTTTTGTTTACTAAATTGGCAAAAGTATTACTTACATGTGTTTGAACAATTAATCCTTGAATAGCCTCCGAAGATGAAAATTTTATTTTTTTTGATAATCTTTTTTTGGGTGGGGCCAAATATCCGAACAGGGTCATTTGAAGTGGTATTTTTTTGTCTGAAAAATATAAAAGTATAGCATAACTGCTAGTCTTAAAACACAAACAAAGTCAAATTACACCAGCAGGTGTTCATCCACTGTTTAAATATTATTATCTTACCATTGTCTGTGACAGCATTTAATATTTGTAGTGCATTTTCATTTGATATTTCGGGTTCCTTTAGTTTTAACAGCTTCCCAAAAAAGCGTTGCCGATTTTTGTAAAAGTTTAATGACTGTTGTGTAGGTATATAATTTTTCGAAATCCAAATTAATCTGAAAGAACAAAGTTAATATTATACTTTTGTCAAAATTCAAATTAGTTTACATCGTAGGCCACAGATTTATCGAAATAAACTAACGCATCAGCATGAACCTTATAACAATGGCAAAAGACAGCGTCGGCTTGGCTTGATCCCATAATCCATACAGAAGTAAGCACTTACAGAAGGTCACATCTAAGTTGGGGAATGCATATTATGACGGCTGCGGTTGGGGTGCACTCCAACCGGCAACGTAGGTACCTGTTTACCTACAACGTACCTTTTTTGGAAAGATCTCTCCAACCTTATTTGGTATATACAAAAAATTTACTGGGTTTAACAAATATCTAGATAAAATAAGCAAATATACATGTCGTTTAGTGGACTTACCGCGAAATTTTTCAATAACTTCTCTGGGAACACACCAAGACTCGAGTAATGTCCACTTGTCCATTGGATTGGAGTTCTTATCCACTCAAGTAACAATGAGAATAATATAGTCCTTAGATCAAGGACGTAACATTAAAGAAAATAGGAAAGCCACTTGTATAAAACCTTAAAACGCGTGTGCATAGATAAACCATTTATCGCGTGCGCCACATTACACAAATCAAGCGGTGGTGATCAGTGTTGCCGCCTTGTGAATATTTTTTTCCCTAAGAAAAATATTAAAATCCCACTCAACCAAAAGATCTTAGAAAGAATTTTACGCAAAGTTTGGCGGTCAGCTTCAGCAGCGAGCGCACCACCCACCGTACTAGTTTATTTATATGATTCAATGATATTACATTATATAAAAATTGAAATGATCAAAGATATGCTTATTCGATATATTTTATGCAATGAACTTAACAATTTTTTGGTCTAGTACCTCTCTTTTTTCAATTTCAATAAGAAAAGGACGGGAACAATCATTTTAGTACCGTTTTAGTTTGACATATCAACCGACTTTGTAAAAAAATACTCCAGGAACGCAAACAAACCTGCGACCCGTGTATTCTTAATTTAGTAGGGTAATGTCGTTTAATCTTCTTAAAAAGGCAGAATCTGGCAGAATAGACATAATAGGTACACTCATCGCACGTTTGGCTGCGTTCCTCGCATGATTTTTTATTTATTCGGTAAATACGTCTAACTAAAACGGTGTTAAAAGGATTATACCCGTCCTTTTATTTCTTTTCTTATTTTCAAAAATATATTTAGAACTGTTTATGCGACATATTTATTACAAATGTCACTTAGAAGTTTGTTAAGGCTGGGCGTCACGCGGCTTTAGCAACACTGGACGGCGTTTCTAGCGTCAAAATTGTTAATAATTACGACAAAAAAAAATGTTATAAATTGTTAATACGGTAATATTACTATTAATTATTAAATTTACCATAAGTTCAGGGGGAGCTATTATACTGGTAACACTGAAATATTTCAAGATTTATTTTATAAACTTAAAATTTCTATTCAAGAGTCATTGAATCTTGATACAAAATATATTTCAGGGTCATATTTAATTGAAAATATAATCACAAAATCAGTTTTAGAACAAGAATGAACAATTCTTGACGCAAAAGACAAGGTTGCATTTAGATTCTAGAATCAAAAAATTTGAATGAAGACTCAAGAATTTTAAATTAAAAATAATGTTTTGGTCAGAGAAACTCAACGTTCTTTATCAAAGACGACAGGTATTTATTAAATTAAATATGCGGTAATGTTTCGTTCAAAATTAAAATTATTTGATTGAAATACGTATTGTTAAGAATGTTCACTTTAATGTTAAGAATTATAGGCAGTAGATTAAAGAAAGTCATTTTCAGTTTAAAACTGTATTTTTTGTACTAATTGTTTTTGAAATTCCTAAAAAGAAATTAAAATTTTTTAAACAATGCGGATTTGTAATTAGAACCAAGTAAAGTATTTTTGGATAAGATATATAATAATTGCTTTAAAAAATATGCTTCAAGATATATTTACGTTTTAAATAAAGATATAATTTCTATCTGTGTAGGAATATCATTCTATGGATTTTAGTGGTTGATACCCAAAATCTGTTTCTAAGACACCTCTATCGCGCTTCTGGTCATACCACTTCGGCTTAACTCAGTAAAGTGTGTGTATATAAAACTACTGTTTTTTTATTATATACTTTCTAAAGGACTTACTCCATTGATCAATTAATCACTAAATAGTATAAAACAAAGTCGCTTTTTCTGTCCCTATTTCCCTTTGTACGCTTAGATCTTTAAAACTACGCAACGGATTTTGATGCGGTTTTTTTTTCATAGATAGAGTGATTCAAGAGGAAGGTTTATATGTATAATACATGCATAATATAGCCGTGCGAAGCCGGAGCGGGTCGCTAGTTGGTAATAATCGTCTTGTTTATTTTAACTGTGAAGTTATACGTCCGTTTGTCTGTCTGTCCGTTCATCCGTCTGATATTAATTTTGCGGGCAGCTTCAACCTGTTACTTTAGTGCTACAGTGATGCGCGCGCATATTAAAATTTCACTCTCGCAGCTTCAACTTGTTTTACTTTTGGGTTACGCAGCTGCAACATGTGACTACTGTGTTACAGATGCGCGCGCATCTTAAACCTTCACTTCACTCACTCCCATCACTCTCTCCCCCCTTCACTCCCACCTTCACTCTTATCAACTCTCATCATTTTTTTATAACGCGTCTAAAGGCGTATCTATAGTAACTTTAAAAATTAAGTAACGTAAGAAACATCTCATGCAGTTTTGGTTGTCAAGTGTCAAGTATCGCTAAAATTGTGTAGGTATGCAATGTGTACGTACAGTCCTATTACCAATTAGCTAAACCCCAAGTAACCCAGAGCTCATTCGCATAATTATCTGTAAAAAATATAGTATTCACCTATTTTGTTTTTTTTTTATATTGTATTGATATAATTGACTAGCGACCCGCCCCGGCTTCGCACGGCTATATTATGCATGTATTATACATATAAAACTTCCTCTTGAATCACTCTGTCTATTAAAAAAACCGCATCAAAATCCGTTGCGTGGTTTTAAAGATCTTAGCATACATAGGGAAATAAGGACAGAAAAAGCGACTTTATTTTATACTATGTAGTGATATATGCAGTGATTAAAAAAAAAACAGAATCAGGTAACATTACTTTACAACCTTACAGATTTGCGAGTGAGCTCTGGGACACGTGGGGTTCAGCTTATTGGTGTGATTGTACCAAATAGATAAAAGCTAAATGTACCCCAAAAGGTACGAAAGCAAAAACTTTTCTCCGTAATCTGACGTCACAGAAACGTCATCCATTCAAAAGCCTACAAGTTGGACATGAAACAAAACAAAACAAAGATCCTAAATCAATATTTATTTATGTTAATAGACGGCCTTTACCACTTGCCCCATTGTTTTACTTCGGTAGAAAATGTACCATAGATAAATAAATGTATTTTATAAAGGACGAAAAGTTGATTTTTTTTAAGACCAACTGTAAAATATTGTCGTATTTTATTTTAAGAACGTTTTATTAATTTTATATTTCCTATTTAAAAAGGGAAGTTAGCTTTAATAACGAATTCTCCGAAATATTCTCTTGTACAGTATGCGTCATAAGTCTACTATCAGTTTGTTACAATAATACTATTTTAAACTAGCTGCGCTCCGCGGTTTCACCCGCGTAACTCCCGATCCCGTGGGAATATCGGGATAAGAAGTAGCCTATAACCTTCCTCGATAAATGGACTATCCAACACAAAAATTCGATTTTCGATTCAATTCGAACCAGCAGTTCCTGAGATTAGCGCGTTCAAACAAACAAACAAACTCTTCAGCTTTATAATATTAGTATAGACAAGTATTGGACTTACGACCTTCTTCTAATAGACGTTACACACAAACATAAATACTTGAATAAAAAGTACTCAATGTGGTTATTATTTTCAACATGTTAGCTATGTGTTTAGTTGTGTTTGTGGTCGGCACCCGCTACACCAACCGACGTGGGTTCGATCCACAGGTTACGTTGTTATAATGTTCAAATAGTGCTGCACAGGATTGTAAACGTTACGATGGGCAGAGACTTTTGACCGTTGATTGTACATTTCAAACGTTAAAAGCGTCGGTATTAAAAAAGAACTAATCTTCCTTTTTAAATATCAATTAATTAGAAACGTTATACGCTAAAAACGTCGCAATCTTTCTGTTTTTAATTCCAATTAATTAAAATGTGTCCCTTTAAGCCCAGCGTTTCCCAAAGTGGGCGATAACGCCCCCTTTTGTGGGCACTGCAGACCTAAAGGGGGGCGGTAAGACCCAAAAAATAGGTGCGTTGTGTACTACCTATTGCGCTCAGGTTTCAAGTTAACTCTTGCGGGTTATATAGTAAAAGTCTCATTTTAGAATTAACTAGCGACCCGCCCCGGCTTCGCACGGTTATATTATGCATGTATTATACATATAAACCTTCCTCTTGAATCACACTATCTATTAAAAAAAACGCATCAAAATCCGTTGCGTAGTTTTAAAGATTTAAGCATACATAGGGAAATAGGGACAGAGAAAACGATTTTGTTTTATTAACCGACTTCAAAAAAGGAGGAGGTTCTCAATTCGGTTGTATGTAGTTTACTATGTATATTTAATGTTCTCTAATATAGCTCACAATTATTAATTAAATTTTAAGTTATAGTGGTTTATCGTCTTTTTACCGTTTCGCCTTTTGTTAACCACTTAGTTGAGTAGTTTGACTACGAGGAAATTTATTCCTTTTGGACAAAATAGTTCGAAAAGAAAGTTTGATCAGCAGGAACGTACCGTTTTCAAGTAGGTGAAAAAATGGGGGCGCTCAAAAAAAAATTAAGTCTCAAAGTGGACAGTAGATAAAATAAGTTTGGGAACCCCTGCTTTAAAGTCACATTAATTAACACATGTACTTCAAAAGTCACATCAGTCAGACATTCTGAAAATCCATAGACTAAATAATTAAAACTTGGCTTGAGGATAAATTGAAAAAGTTTTATCAATGGCATGTTATGTGTTGAGAGGAAAAAGTTTGAGAATTTCTTCATATTTTAGTTCAAGATGTGGCTATTGTGGAAAGTTTGAGAAGTTTGAAGTTCAGACACGAGGCTCACAGAGGGAAGGTTTTTTATTTGTTTTTATTAAACAAGCTAAACATAAACTTTGCTATCTTGCTCTGATAGTTTTATGTGTCAAATAGCGTGAAAAATACAAAAAATAATGTTTAACATTTTATAAACTGCTCCGCGGTTTCGTCCCGCCCGCGTAAGTCCCGATTCCGTGGGAATATAAAAATGAAAAGTAGCCTTTAGCCTTCCTCGATAAAACAAAAATGCGTTTTATATATTACTAGCTGTGCTCCGCGGTTTCACTCGCGTAAGTCCCGATTCCGTGGGAATATAAAAATGAAAAGTAGCCTTTAGCCTTCCTCAATAAAACAAAAATGCGTTTTATATATTACTAGCTGTGCTCCGCGGTTTCACCCGCGTAAGTCCCGATTCCGTGGGAATATCAAAATAAAAAGTAGCCTTTAGCCTTCCTCGATAAATGGACTATCCCACACAAAAATAACTTTTCGATTCGTACCAGTAGTTCCTGAGATTAGCGCGTTCAAACAAACAAACAAACATACTCTTCAGCTTTATGATATTAGTAATAGATGATTTATTGATTGTTGCTTTTTCAAAGACTCCTAAACTCGATTTTTGTTTATTTAATGTTCAATGTTTTTGTAATTTCATCCTGTATTGTTTTTAAATAACATTAAAAGTTTTAAAAACTAAGTTAGGATGTGTGCCTTCTGAACGCGCCCACCCGAAGAAGGCACAAGACATTTTATGCCTTTAGGCGTGTTTGGTCCACTACCTACATAGGTAGCGATTAGTCCGATTCGGGGTTTATCCAATTCGCAGTTCTTCCAATTTGCGGTTTGTGACCTCCGTGGTCTAGCAGTGGGAAAAAAATTAGCTATTTCCTTTGATTTGCCAAAATATGTTTGTTTCCAAGAATTGATCTCTATCATCAAGACTATCCATTGGTATAAAAATATATATATTTATATTTATATAATTTTTGCAAAATCAACAGTTTCTATTCCTGGCTAGGGTAATGACCTTTTTAAAAATCTCGTACAAAACAAACTCGGGCACGCAACTCCTTTCAACATTTTTCGCTATTTCTTATAGTTTAGGATATAGCCCTGAAGGCACACGTAAAAAAATCACCATGTATATTTAAAAAAAACTTGAGGGGTGTCAAGGGACACCCAGATAGAACGAAGTTCCTTTCGATTAATTAGTGAAGGAACTATTTTTTTTTGTAAATAATCGTCGCGACACCACACTGCTCAATACATAGAAAGACGAAACGAAAATAACTGGCTTGCTTTCTATGCAAAAAGTATCGTTACAACTTTTGGTCTTAATTTTTTCTAATTTTAAATAAGGAACTTTCGTTCCAAAAAATGTATTTTATCCGTTATCTAACACCCATAACACAAGCCTAATTGCTTAGATTGGGGCTAGATGGCGCTGTGTTAAATGTTCACTTATCACAGTTAAGATATATCGTTTCACAGTATGGGATCCTTAAAGCAGAACTTTATAGGCCATTACAGGCATAGATAAGTACGTGAGCTTGCTAAACTATAGACAAGCAAGACATACATCACAATGGTACCTACTGTATACCTAAACACGCCCTTGTCAACAATGGAAGTGTTTATTATACAGGGTGGCACCGAACTCGATATCGATGGTTTCAGTCAGTTACCCATCTCTATTCAAAAGTTAGACATAGGTGCGCAATTTTAATACCTATCGTAAGCGCAACAAAACAGGTGCGCAATGTGGAATAGTTTAGGTGCGCAAAATTAGGTGCGCTTCAAAATGGGTGCGCAATAAGGAATACCTCGAGATAAATATTTCGTTTAATCCGTCCGTCCGTTACAATAATCAGTAATAATCAACAATAATCAGTCCGTTGTCTAGCACCTATAACACAAGTCTAATTACTTAGCGTGGGGCTAGGTGGCGATGTGTGGAATGTCCTGCAATATTTATTTTTATTTATTTATAGCTTTAAGCGAACGACCTATGTTTAAAATAGTGTTAACCAAAGAAAAATAATAATTAGCAAAAATTTTATTCAGAATTTTTGTCGCAACTGATCGTTTAGTTTTATAAACTAAAAAATATTTAGTAAGTAAATAAAATAAAATATTTTTTTAACTAAGTATTCTTTATTTATCTTTATACTAGCTGTTGCCCGCGACTTCGTTCGCGTTGTGGTTTCCTTTATTTAGAATACCTAGCATTTTCCCGCATAAATACTATTTATTTTTCAGTGTAAGTTATAGTACCAAAATAGCTACCTACATTGTTTTGAAACTATATTTCTTTATTTTATTTTTATAAATCGAACGCGCAATTAAACGAACATCCTTTGTCCCTCGATTTATATTTTTGTACTTAATCATAATAAAAGCAAATTATTTATTTATTTTTCAAATACCTATTTGCTTTATTAATTATGAAAGGAATTTCGACAGAACTGATACTTACACTTAAAATGACGGTAGAGGTCATACGATGACGGTAGAGGCCTTACCAATCGATAGAGGGCATACGATAAACAAAAAATGCCTTCACACCAAACATTTAGAGCGTTTCGGGAACATGAAATCCTATGATTTTACAAAAGTACACGGTACACTTTGAGACCCATACCTATCGATAGAGGGCATCAATAAGAGCAAATAATGCCTTCACTTAAAACCTCTAAAGCGTCTCGGAAACGGAATATTTAAAGGAACGCCATATACTATGATATTCGAAAGTTCACAGTGCAGTTTGATATCCATACCTATTGATAAAGGGCATCAAAGAGAACGAATAATGCCTTCACACTAAACTTCCAAAGCGTCTCGGATATAGGATTTTTGATGGGACGTTATGTCCTATGATTTTCCAAAAGTACCCAGAGCACATTGATACTCATCTATCAAAAGAGAGCAAAACGAAGAACAAATAATTTAAATTTCATAAGGCATCAAAACTACATTAAACATAACTATTTTTGACATAATCTACTTCGGTATAATAACGAATGGCATAAAATAAAAAAGCATAAACAACAAACTTTTGGTTAAAAAAAACACAAATTAGGAGCGCGATTAAACGCTATTTTTAACAGTGTGAATCTAAATGCTCGCTTTCCTCGCCCGTACTTTGCCACAATATCTGACCTCACTCCTAACATTCTGGCACCCAATTACTTTTTATTACTATTTATAATAAAATATACCAATTTCACTTAATTATTCTACTAAATTTGGCATAAAACACAAATAAGAGCGCTCATTTAATCACTTTTTAAAAGTCTGAACTTAAACAATTGCTTACTTTGTTACAATATCTAACCATTTTTTATATAAGTAAATAAATTATGCTAAAAATCTATCTATTAGACTAAAAAAATATGATAAAACATTGACTGTACACCGTGTATTTTCCACCCTGTATAAAGCTCTTATACAGGGAGTATCAAAAAGCAATCAAGAGTATTATTTATGGGCATTATATTACAAGACACATGTGACTTATGTTAGGTTAACGTTACTAATGGTTGTTTTGCTAACTGAAGATTTCTCATGGCCATGTGAGGGATAAATACCTAGGTATAATAAATTATGTAGAAAATTACACAGCGTCATCTAGTCATATGCTAAGCAACTAAACTCTATTTGTAAAACTTCGATCAAAAATGTAAACAAAGAATTATGTCAAATATTGACAGAAACGCCATTTCGTAAAGGTTGAAAGCCGCTGTAATTGCAGTTGCCAGTGTGTAAAAAAAACTACCATTCAAATTTGAAAATTGTAATAACTTTGTTAAAAAAATATATTTTATGTAAAATAAACAATCATATTTCATATTGATTTTATTTGCAATCATATTTTTTAGAAATTGAGGTTATAGTTGTTTTTTTACCTAATTTCCACTTCCCTAAAAAAACTACCAAGGCTTGATGTATTTTTTACTCTGATAACACCATTGTTTACATTTTTGATCTAAGATTTACAAATAGAGGATAGGCTTGTGTTATGGGTGCCATAAAAGATAGAATACTTTTCAACTTTTGTACACACCCGGACCAGAAACAAAAATACATATTATGCTGAGCAATGCAATGCTGAGCTGATTTTTAGGGTTCCATACCAAAAGGGTAAAACGGGACCCTATTAATAAGACTTCACTGTCTGTCTATCCGTACCGTATACCGTGATAGCTAGACAGTTGAAATTTTCACAGAATCTATTAATATTATAAAGCTGAAGAGTTTATTTGTTTGAACGCGCTAATCTCAGGAACTACTGGTTCGAATTGAAAAAATATTTTTGTGTTGGTTAGTCTATTTATATACAGGGTGTCCGGTAATGAATGGATAAGCGGGCACCTACGGATAGAGAACACTGTGCCGGTTCAGAAAAATGGAAGTTTAGTTCTATGAAAGTCTCTCGGTTTCCAAGATATCCGCCAATTTAAGAAAATTAAAAATTTCAGTCCTTTCTCTATGTTTTTTGATGTCAAAACTGCAAATGAATGAAAGTTTGAGTTAGATCTTAGTTTAAAAAAAAACTTTCAATGTGTCATAAAAAATATTGTTTGCATACGATAGCACATTTATTCTGGTCCAAAACAGATTGGAATAATTCCTTCATTTGCAGTTTTGGCATCAAAAAAACATTGAGAAAGTAGAGAAATTTTTAAATTTAAAAAAATAGCGGATATCTCGGAAACCGAGAGACTTTCATAGAACACAATTTTCATTTTTCTGAACTGGCACAGCGTCCTCTATCCCTAGATGCCCGCTTATCCATTCATTATCGGACATCCTGTATATACTTAATATTATTATCTAGTATACAATATAATATTAATTCGATATCTATATTCTTTAATCTTTGTATACAAAAGTACCCCCTATTCAAATGGCTCTAAGAATCCTCCCCTTAATGCCCTATTGTGGGAGTAGATTTATTAAAACAGTTTCAATAAAGACTCTATAAAAAGGAAATGGTGCTCGGAACTACGGGATTAATACTAGGTTTTTGTGTACATTCGAGAGATTAAAAAACTTATCGGTTTCGGCCGATTTCGGTTCAAGTTTCGGCCAGAAATAAGACTAAGCTAACGTGTGAGAAATGAATAATAAATAAATAAATAAATATTGCAGGACACTCCACACATCGCCATCTAGCCCCAAGTTAAGTAACTAGACTTGTGTTATGGCTGCTAGACAACGGATATACCACTTATATTACTTTTCTTTTGTAAATATATACTTATAATACATAGAAGGTAGCAAATACTATTTTGGCTTTAAAGTAAGACTAGATTGGAAAATTATGTACCTAATAACTATTGGTTTCGGTCCAAGTTTTAGGCCTGAAATCAGTCTAAGCTAACGTGTGTGAAATGAAGAAGGTAGCAAATATTTTGGCTTTTAAAGTTAGGTTAGAATTGGAGATTACGTTAAAAATGTATCGAATTCGGCCGATTTCGGTCCTATTTTCAGCCAGAAATCTACGTAAGCGGACGTTTTGTAAGAAAATGTAATTGCAATGAAGTGGCAAATATTTTAAAGAAACGTTAATATTAATGAATTAATTGAAATAATTAATCTAATAATAATGTTCGGGGCCGGTGGAGAGAATACTCGCCGGTGGTTGTGGGTTCGATTCCCGCTGTTTGTTTTATTCTCTACAGGTTCATACTTATATCTACACTAATAAAGAAGAGGAAAGATTTTTAGTTTTTTTGTTTGTAACGAATAGGCTCCGAATCTACTGGAACGATTTAGATAAATTTTTGTATGAGTATACATTGATTAATTGGAAGTAACATAGGCTATTTTGTTATCCCGATATTCCCACGGGATCAGGATTATGTATTCACAGATTATGTATTTCTATTGTCGCTATTACAACAAATACTAAAAACAGAAAAAAAATGAGTCTCCCATACATGGTACGGAACCCTTCGTGGGCGAGTCCGACTGTCACTTGGCCGTTTTTTTGATATATTTATTCCTTGTTTTTTACAATTTTTTTTGCTACTTCAAAATCTAATATATATAAATTACGTGTCACGTTGTTTGTGCGCGATGGACTCCTATACTACTTAACCGATTTTAATCAAATTTGCACACCGTATGCAGTTTGATCCAACTTGAAAGAGAGGATAGCTTACATCTTAATTTATCCCGATATTCCCACGGGATCGGGAGTTACGCGGGTGAAAACGCGGATTGCAGCTAGTCACTATCACTACATAGTATAAAATAAAGTCACTTTTCGCGGTCCCTATGTCCCTATGTATGCTTAGATCTTTAAAACTACGCAACGGATTTTGATGCGGTTTTTTTTAATAGATAGAGTGATTCAAGAGGAAGGTTTATATGTATAATACATGCATAATATAGCCGTGCGAAGCCGGGGCGGGTCGCTAGTATATTATAAAATCAAACTACCTAGCTATACCAAAATATTTGCCATGTCTATTGATTATCGATTTCCCCGAAAGCCGAATATAATTTCGGTTGAAAATCTAGTTTCATTCGATCTCTAGTTTATTGGGTCGGAATCGGCAGTTGGAATTTAAACAGGGATTAACTTTAATCAATGGGCTATTTACTAATCTAGCTTCTAAAGGAGGTTATTTTTAAAAAGATTTTGTTGGAGAATTTAATAGCAACTGCTTTTAAGGATTATAGGGTACTAGCGACCGGTCCCGGCTTCGCACGGCTATATTAGCATGTATTATACATATAAACCTTTCTCTTGAATCACTCTATCTATTAAAAAAACCGCATCAAAATCCGTTGCGTAGTTTTAAAGAATTAAGCATACATAGGGATATAGGGACAGAGAAAGCGACTTTATTTTATACTATGTAGTGACTAGCGACCCGCTACGGCTTCGCACGGCTATATTATGCATGTATTATACATATAAACCTTCCTCTTGAATCACTCTATCTATTTTAAAAAAACCGCATCAAAATCCGTTACGTAGTTAAAGATTTAAGCATACATGGGGATATATAGGGGCAGAGAAAGCGACTTTGTTTTATACTATGTAGTGATAGTGATAGTGACGATGTAATTTAAAAATAGTGTTTGCAATAAAGAATTTATCTATCTATCTATGTTTGTAGTTTCACGTATGTAATTTTGAACAATTATTTTGGATAGTATTTTCTAAGGTTTTCGCGACTTGTACTCATAATTATAAATATCATATCTATCATTTCACATAATATTTTTGTAAGACGAATGTCATCTCAGTCTGCCTGTGACCATGGGAACTGCAAAGTTCCCGAAACGTCAGGTTTAAAATTAAAATAAAAAACGCGAATATTCGTTTTAATATATTTATAAATATGAATTATTTTGGAAATTAATAGGTAGTTTACCTAAGTAGGAAATGAAAGTCATTCTGAAAACGAAGTCAACAAATGCCACTACACCATAACCCTTTGAGAAACAAGTTATAATTTACCCAGCTGTTTGTAATTCACGTCGTTTCAAACTAAAGATAATGTATTCATTGAAGTTCCGTAGAGGTTTCCTCTATTTCGCTAAGGAACCCTATTTAGGACTATCATTTTGTATACGTATTTGTGGCTCAATCAGAATTACCTATTCTAGAAGCGAAAGGATGATATCGTAATATTTTGATTACAGAGTCACTAATAGTATAAAATGAAGTCACTTTTCGCCGTCCCTTTTCCCTTTGTATGCTTAGATCTTTAAAACTACGTAACGGATTTTGATGCGGTTTTTTTAATAGATAGTGTGATTCAAGGGGAAGGTTTATATGTATAATACATGCATAATATAGCCGTGCGAAGCCGGAGCGGGTTGCTAGTTTAGTATAATTCTCTATTGCACTTTTGTGGCGCGATGGGCTAATACCCGTCTGCAACGCAGGTGTTTGCGGGTTCGATTTCCGCCACCCACACTAGAAACAATCTCTAAATAAATATTTGAGGCGGGAATCGAATTCGCAACTAAAAATGGCGAGTACAAGACGCCATATAGTCTAAATTAAAAAAAAAAGTTGACAAACTATATCAAGTGGGGTATCGTTAAATAGGTATTTCAAAATCATTCCCTTTTTTTTGAAGTCGGTTTGTAAATTTTTTAATTTAGGCAGGCAGCCTCGCACTGTGCCACCCCTATTAGCTGAGATTACAAACTACTACCAAACCATCATTAGACCTGTCCTTTTGTATGGCAGTGAGGCGTGGCCGGTACTTGAGCGACATAAGCAGGAGCTGCGTGTCACGGAGATGAAGATGTTGCGCTGGATGTGTGGAGTGACGCGAGAGGATCGCGTCAGGAACTCCCGCATCCGGGGCAGCCTTCATGTCCGAGACATTGCAGATAAATTGCAAGAATGTCGCCTACGCTGGTACGGCCACGTCTTGCGAAAACCGGCTAGTTACGTGGGGAACAAATGTCTTGCCATGGCGCCTCCGCTAGGTCGTGGCAGACTGGGTAGACCCAAGAAGTGCTGGCTTGACGTCGTAAAGGGTGATATGCGTGCAAATGGCCTTACTAACCAGGATGCCGAAGATCGTGCGAAGTGGAGGCGTAAAAGTAGGAAAGCGGACCCCGGGCTCCCGAGAGGGATGCAACCGGGAACATCGCTCGGATGATGATGATGATGACAAACTACTATATTTTCTATTAAAATACTATTTTAGTAGTCGTGCTGAGCCATTACTAGAAAAAAAAACACGTCTTACACATAGCAGTTACTTAAAAAGTTGTACTTATTCCTCAAAGTTAGGTAAAATGTTTTAGAGGTTTTCCCTTCGTCAATTCGTAGCAATGAATACTTTATTACGTACCTACTTTGACCTTTTTCTTTGTAATACCTTTGTAAGTTAACGATTTGTAGCTGAGCAAGGATTTGATAAATTGCCTGATGAATGGGTGAGCTTTAAGCTTATATTCATCTTAAGTAAATATATCAAGGGATTAGCTGCCAACTGCGATTTTAACCTAGTTAGTTTTTTTGACGTGAAAACGTCTAATAAATTGATGGAACGTGACACTTATGCATGCATCATGCATCATGGTAACATGAGAGAGTTTAATAATAATATCGCTCAGCCCGCAGGGCACCTTGAGGCGAGGTATCGGGGAGTAGCGTCCCCGCGGTCCAGAGTGCTCCAGGGGGAAGCCACCGTTCCTCATCTCCGGCTGGCCTTAGTTGGCTGGTCGGAGTGGGCACCTTGAGGCGAGGTGTCGGGGAGCAGCGACCCCGCGGTCCAGAGTGCTCCAGGGGGAAGCAACCGTTCCTCATCTCCGGCTGGTATTAGTTGGCTGTAATATAATGCCTGTGTAGAAATGTCATACGATTAAATAAATTAGTTGGCTGATCGGAGTGAACAATGACGAGGAAGCGGTCCCCCGCCTCTCGCTTGCCTTCACCGGCCGTCCAGAGTGGAGTCGCAAGAGTATATTCGAAGGATATATGCCACACGTAAGTGGTGAGTGGGCCAGGTAGGCTGGACCCTCAGGGAGCCCGTGACCTGAGTTTAAAACCCAGTGCGGGCGTCACTATTTAAGCCACTCTCGTCCCTGCAGTTGCCCTCTTGCTGTAATTTACTCAGCGGATTAGGGTGGCCCAGTTTGAGAATTGGCGTGATATTGATCTATTTATTTTGATATAAAATACTTTTCATCCATTAAACAGCTCGATAAAGGTCGTCCTTGAAGGGATCTCCGACTATATAAACTACAGGTAAAATCTCAAACAATGTAACATCAAAGCAACTCAGTTTCTAACATACAATGTCTGCAATTCATCGATCGGGTGTGGTGAAACCTTTTGTTAAGGTCGCCGTCGACTATGCCGGAATGTACTGAGAATGTACCGCTATTTTTCGCAGTACTTTTTTGGGTAATAACCGCTAAAATCCATAGAATGATATTCCAACAGTCGTAGTCGTAAAGGTGAAGATATGCTTTGTATTGTTATACACTTCGAAACACGATTAGAGTGATTGGCCTCGATAGAAAAAAAATCGTGAAAACGGCAAAAAAATCGTCAATTTTTTGTAACTTTTCAACTTTACGGCGATTGTAAAAAAAAAAAGTACAAAATGTATACTTTCATAAACATTACATCGAATCCCTTATGGTAGTACAGATGGTTTTTCACTAAAATAGATGTTAGTTGTTTTAATTACATAAAGCATAGCAAAAACGGCCATTTCGCGGCGCGCGGGGGAAAGGGATAGAGTCATCGCGCGGCGCGCGCGTGGGAAAGGGATATAGGGGTTTTCAGGTCATACTTCGCCTTAATTTTCATACTAAGTAGTTTTCATCTTTAAATCCTAATTCGAAAGTTTGTTTGTTCCCTCTTCAGGGTCAAACAACTCGACGGATTTGGATTAAAATCGGCATAGTGGTAGTTAGGGCATGGTGTTGGAAAAAGGATTACTCTTGATCCTGAAATACCCCCGGGATCTTTATTTATTCTAGGCTTATCTTTTACTAGCTGCGCCCCGCGGTTACACCCGCGTTAAGTCCCGATTTTGTGGGAATATCAAAATAAAAAGTTACGGTATAGTCTTCCTATATAAATGGACCAACACAAGAAGAATTGTTCAATTAGAAACAGTAGTTCAAACAAAAAAACTCTTCAGCTTTATAATATTACTAGCGACCCGCCCCGGCTTCGCACGGCTATATTATGAATGTATTATACATATAAACCTTCCTCTTGAATCACTCTATCTATTAAAAAAACCCCATCAAAATCCGTTGCGTAGTTTTAAAGATTTAAGCAGTCAAAGGGAAATAGGGACAGAAAAAGCGACTTTGTTTTATACTATGTAGTGACTAGCGACCCGCCCCGGCTTCGCACGGCTGTATTATGCATGTATTTATATCTAAAAACCTTCCTCTTTAATCACTCTATCTATTTAAAAAAACCACATCAAAATCCGTTGCGTAGTTTTAAAGATACCTACATAGGGACATAGGAACGGCGAAAAGTGACTATATTTTATGCTATGTAGTGATTAGTATAGATTATCTCGAAAAAATTATAACTTTTAACAGAATAAAAATGGCAATATTAAAACTAAGATCATTTATTTTTTTCTCATTCTCTTAAATTCGGTGGCATCCATTTTGAACCCCCAATTTCAACCCGCAAATATTTTTTCCATGTTCTACCTAAAATGTGTTCCATTTTCTACCCCCAATTAATTTAATTGATAATTTTTTCCAATTTCTACCTAAAATGTATTCAATTTTCAACCCAAGTGATTATAAAACTTAATATGATGTTTTTTTGTACAGACAAAAAATTATATAATATTTTAAAATGGTATTTTAACTACTATTATAATTAACACTTTTACCAAAACTATGAATCTATTTTTTCTGTTGACGTTACTTGAGTAAACATTAGGTAGGTAGTTAGGTACGCACTGCGTATTTGGGTAGAAAATGGACTATTGATTTGCAGGGGGTTGAATATGGAGGTATTTTAATTAAAATTATGCCGTGGGTTGAAATTGGGGGTTGAAAATGGATGCCACCTTAAATTCTCCTAAGGAGTTTATTCTAATCATATGGGCGGGGAGCTTTAGCTCTAATGTAAGTGAAGCTTTATGTTAAAGTTGAAAGTTTTATCACGCTTAATGACTTTAATTTCCTCTGAACCTTATCATGTATTAATTAATTTACTACGATAAATAAATGTCATTTAAAGGGGTAGTAACATATATGTATGAAGAGTGGAAAATGGCCAAGTAAATAAATAAATAAATAATAAATAAATAAATAAATATTTCAGGACATATTACACATCGCCATCCAGCCCCAAGCTAAGCAACTTAATGCTTGTGTTATGGGTGCCAGATAACGGATAAACTACTTATATACTTTTTTTTTTGTAAATATATACATATTATACATATAGGAAACACCCAGAACCAGAAACAAGAATTTATGGTCAGCATAAATACTTGTTCCCGGCGGGAATCGAACCCGCAACCTTCTGCGTCGCAGTCGGGTGTTCGCCCGACGCGCCACAGAGGTCGTCAAAAGTAGTCGCCTTAATCTTTTGTTGTTAGGGTTCCGTACCTCAAAAGGCAAAAGGAAACCCTTATAAGATCACTTTCTTGACTGTTTGTCTGTCAAATAAATGACATTCATTCATTCTGTCACCACCGATTTTCTCAGGAACGGGTGGACCTAGCAAGTTGAAAATACCAAATACTGAGGTATATAGTCCCCATTAGGTGTAATAATAATCAATAAGTACAAGAAATTCCGTGTAACAAAATCTAGTAGTGTTAGGTTTTCCTATTATCCTTCTAATCCTACTAATATTATAAATGTGAAAGTTTGTGTGTGTATGTGTATGTTTGTTACTCCTAAAACTACTGAACCGATTGCAATGAAATTCGGTATGTAAATAGCAGGAGGCCTGGATTAACATATAGGTTACTTTTTATCCCGATATTCCCACGGGATCGGCACTTACGCGGGTGAAACCGCGGGGCGCAGGTGATAATGTTAATATCTATCAATTAGTCCTAAATTACTGATATTTTACCGACGTACAGTTAAAGGACGGATCAGTTTAAAAGAATGATGGCATGGCAACACTTGAGCATATTTAGAAATAGAAAAAATATGATAGAAGTCTCCATTATCCTAAATCACAAACAAATTCAAAAAATAAATATTGCAGGACATTCCACACATCGCCATCTAGCCCCAAGCTAAGTAACTAGACTTGTGTTATGGGTACTAGACAACGGATATACTATTGATAGTATTTAGTTACTAGTATTTAGTGTCCTAGATGTGGAAAAAAGATATAAGTATTTAAAGTCACGAGTTTTTCATTATCTTCATCAGCATCTGACGCCATTTCACATATAGGAACTTCAATAATCTAACCTCCTAATAACAGGCAACCCTGATTCCTTGTTGTTTATAATTGCTATAGGTTTCAAACGTGGCCGCGGAACTTTTAAAATGGCTGCCGGTTTACAATGCCAAAATATAACAACCCCTTTATTAAAAAGGCGCCGTACAATTAATCGTTAGTAAATTCACTATATTTTCACCTGCGGATGAATTAGGAACTACAAATTTATTAAGCAATTGCAAAGAAACTAGCGCCAAAGTAGATGTTTCAGTATGTTTGTGTGAAGTTTCAGCCATTGAATGTTGGATTCGCGTGAGTTCTCGCCATTTCAACGTAGATTATGTAGTAAAAGGACACAGAATAGGAAATAGTTCGACGGCTAAAGATTCCACAGGGTGTCATAGGAAATTACATTCTGAATTCGTTTTTTAGAGAATTTAATGGTTGAAAAACTATGTTCTAGATGCCTGGATTTTAATAAAATATTCACAATAGTTAATAGTTCACAAACCTACCTACTCCACAGTACAAAATACTTTTCTATTACAAAACTTGAAGAAAACCACCCAAATACCAACTAACTTTTTTCTAACATGATTTTACATTTCATTTATTCACCATAATCACAATTTTAAAATTACACATAATAAAAAACTCTTCTTCTTTGTCCATCCCTTATCCCTTTATATGGGGTCGGGTCTCCTCACTTTGTTGCGCCAGGACACTCTGTCCTGGCTTGTCTGCTCTGGCAATTGGGCTCTCTTAAGGTCTCTCTTTATGTTTGACTTAGGTCTTAAAGGCCGAATCTCGGGACATACGTTGGTTACTTGCGCTGGGCTCTTTCACCAACGTACTCACTTAGGTCCCTACATATTTATTTTGTCCTCTTGCTTATGCAACTCTACCCGAATGGGGCTATAAACATCACGTGAACGGCTTGCGCGTCAGCTCGTCTTCACGATCTCTCGGTACTATCTAGCTAGCCAAGGCTGAGCTCCATTGCGCGTCGTTTCTTGTGCCACTCGTGGGCGAATTTTCGAAGCAGTTCGAAGTTCGCCCTCGAGCACACAAGCTCCCGGTAGTATACCGGCCCCTGCGTCGGTCCGTCCGTCTGTGGTCCCCTGGGTGCCCACCAGGTCAGTGGCGGGCGGCCTCTTCCTCTCTTTTTCTCAGGCAGGTTTAAGGCGATGTTCACGACATGATTGTCTCCGCGTCTCTTTTTGTGGCCATACCACCTGGAGCGATTTTCGGTGAGTTTCTCAGTGATTGGCGCAACCTTGAAGCTGCCACGGATGTACTCATTGCGGATTTTATCGATCCTAGTTACTCCTCCCGCCCACCTCACATAATAAAAAACTAAAAATAATAATACAACTACATAATTTATTAAAAGTCCTAATGGAGTTCTTAGGAACTAAAAATAATAATACAACTACATAATTTATTAAAAGTCCTAATGGAGTTCTTAGGAACTAAAAATAATAATACAACTACATAATTTATTAAAAGTCCTAATGGAGTTCTTAGGAACTAAAAATAATAATACAACTACATAATTTATTAAAAGTCCAAATGGAGTTCTTAGGAAGTGTGGCCAAACGGTTGGATTACAATTTGGATTTTAAAATTGGTCATTTTTACGAAAAAATGGTTGTCTGTAAAGTCGGTTTCTTAGGAAGTGTGGCCAAACGGTTGGATTACAATTTGGATTTATAAATTGGTCATTTTTACGAAAAAATGGTTGTCTGTAAAGTCGGTTTACGGTTGATAATTTTACGTGATAACGTCATAAGAACTCTTTTGTATTGTCGACATCACCATTTTGCATACTTCAGTACGTTGTGCTATAGTTACCTTGTCAATAACGTAACGTAACACATGACGTCACACTTTTTTGTGAATGCCGATGTTCATCGATTTATAAGACTTTAGCACGTCAAAAATTAATACTTACTTCGTCATCATCTTAAGATCCTTATTCTGAGTCTAACCTGGAATTATGTGCTCATTTATCTTGAACATAATCTCGGATTTACGAGGGTGAAACCGCGGAGCGCAGCTAGTAAAAACACAAAAGAGTTAGACAGCCGGGTTAAGGTGAAAGGCTACCCATGCTCTCTCCATACAAACAAAACATAGGGGCATGGTCATGGCAGTTATAAGTTTTATGCAACAAAAATATTTGTGCTAGTGTCATTATCCATGGAGAAAACAGTCGACTACGTTTGTATGGAGAGAGCCCCCGGTACCCTTTCCTCTTAACCGTTCCAACTCTTTTATAAAAACTTGAATTTAATCTGCAGTGACAGATATTTAGACCAGAAATCCCGAATTTCTCCGAACTATTCGTACAGTGTGGCAAATCGTAACTAAACGCCCTCTCTGTGGAAGTCAAATCTAAATGGATGAACATTTATGGGACACCCTATAATCTGTGGTGTTAAAGTCTAGGCTTTGAAGCGTGGTATATTTGACGCAATGGAATATATAAATGCAGGTTTCAATTACTGTGGCTTTACTTCGTGATGTTATGTTTGGATTCAATAAATAAAAAAATATTGCAGGACATTCCACACATCGCCATCTAGGCCCAAGCTAAGAAACTAGACTTGTGTTATGCGTGTTAGACTACGGATATACTACTTTTCTTTTGTAAATATCACTACATAGTATAAAATAAAGTCATTTTTCGCCGTCCCTATGTCCCTATTCCCTATGTCCCTTTGTATGTTTAGATCTTTAAAACTACGCAACGGATTTTGATGCGTTTTAATTCAAAACAACCAGTCCACAGAAAAATATCTAAACATAAATACATAAAATGTTCAAATAATGCTGCACATGATTGTAAACTTTACGGTGCCAGTGTACTTTTGAGCGTTGATTGTACTTACTTAGTCCTTTTAATTTTGTTAATATTTGATTTAACGAATATTATAAATCCGCAACTTTGTTTCTTTCCCTCATTACGATTAAAAGGCTGAACCGATTTGTATGAAAATAGGCAAAGTTTAGAGGATGGAAAAGGACATAGGATACTTTTGATCCCGAAATTCCCGCGGGATCAGGACTTACGCGGGTGAAAAAGCGCAGCTAGTTTTACGTAAATTAATTTACAGAAAATATAAGGGTGGGGTATTTATTGGCCACACAAACAAACGTCGAATCGGACACCAAGATATCGTATCGGGACAAGAATTCCAAGTTATCTAATAAGAAATGTGTGGGCACTTCCTGTCTGTTCGGGGGAGATAAAATGAAAAATGATTTCTGTGATATTGTTTGTTGTGACAGGTGCTTCTTATAACAGAGGTTACTTACAATACAAACTAAACACGGTTCGGGTTTTTTTTTAGTATTTTGTGGTGATAAGGATTTGGTGTTGGTACCTATAATTTATAGCAGCGCTCCGCGGTTTCACCCACATAACTTCCGATCCCGCGGGAATATCGAAATATAAAATAGCCTATAACCTAGGGAAAAACAAAAAAAATACAATTTTTCATCATTTCTTAAGACGTTATCACGTAGTGATCGTCCGTAAACCTACTTTACAGACAAGCATTTTTTCTAAACAAATTCTAAACCTACTTTCTATTTACTTAGTAGGTAACGAGAAAAATGCAATTTTCTACTCAAGAATCTACTTCCCATTCTATTTCCAACGTTCGGAAACAATCTTAGGAAAATGTCACTTACGCAAATCTTCCTTACAAGCTTAGTCAAAGACGCGTGAAAAATGCAACTACGCAGTTATACCTACATACATACACTAGCTTTCACCCGTGACTTCGTCCACACAGGGATTGAATTTTTAACCTAAGTACTTCAAAAAGGAGGAGGTTCTCAATTCGTCGCGTATAATAATAGATCCTCTCAGCCGGCAGAACTGACTGACAGATATATATTTTATTTTATGTATGTTCGCCGATTACTCGAAAACACCTGGACCGATTTGGAAAATCCTTTTATTGTTTGAAAGGGAATACTTCACAGGTGGTCCCATAAAAATTGAATGAAGATCTGATGAGGATCTTCGGAGTGATGAACAGAATGGCACCTCGAGAGTGCATAAAATTTCTCAGTTTTCGATTTCCACCAGTAGAATTGGCCCATACACTATAATATAATAGTTAGTTAGGTACCTACCCATAAATGGAATGGAATTTTTTTTCACTATCATCACTACATAGTATAAAACAAAGTCGCTTCCTGCTGTCTGTCCCTATGTATCTCTGAAACAACGCAACGGATATTGATGCGGTTTTTTTAATAGATAGAGTGATTCAAGAGGAAGGTTTATATGTATAATACATGCATAATATAGCCGTGCGAAGCCGGAGCGGGTC
This sequence comes from Idaea aversata, assembly GCA_907269075.1. NCBI lineage: Eukaryota > Metazoa > Arthropoda > Insecta > Lepidoptera > Geometridae > Idaea > Idaea aversata. Next base: position 3,653,465 of record OU026109.1, read on the forward strand.
GCTAATAATAATTATGGAGTAAAAATTGGTATAAGAAGTAAAGTAGGTAAGTACATAATTAATATTAATATGTACAATTAACGGTCAAAAGTCTCTGCCCACCGTAACGTTTACAATCCTGTGCAGCACTATTTGAACATTATAACAACGTAACCTGTGGATCGAACTCACGTCGGTTGGTGTAGCGGGTGGCGGCTTATACCACTCACACAACTAAAGACATAGCTAACATTTTGAAAATAATAATGACACACTGAGTACTTTTAATTCAAGTATTTATGTTTGTGTGTAACGTCTATTAGAAAAAGGTCGTTAGTCCAATACTTGTGTACTAGCTCTAGCCCGTAACTTCGTCTACGTAAGATAGTTAGATTGGACCAAGGAATCACGTTGTCCCATACAAACTTTGCCCCCCTTTTTAACCCTCTTAGGGGTAGAATTTCGGAAAATCCTTTCTTATCGGATACCTTCGTCATACAAAGAACACGCCCTCCAAGTTTCAGGTCTCTACGATCAGCGGTTTAGGCTGTGCGTTGTTCCGTCAGGCAGTCATTCAGGACAAAGCATTTTATATGTATAGATTGTAGCAAACTGATAGTGGACTTATGACGCATACTGTTCAGCATAGCAGTCTTCAGTTTAGAGTCTGTAAAAGCAAAAGTCACTTCCAAACATAGATGATAAATCACCCAAAAAACCAGACTCAATTAGGTAATATTCTTCTTAAAAGAAACAGTAACTCAACTTCTAAACATTGAGGCCCTTCAGATAAAAAGTTTCCGCTAATCTGTGCAAAAACTTCGGGATGGCAACACTTTTGTATTAGGGCGTGTTCAGATGACACGAGTTGACCACGCGCCCGCCACGCTCATCACACGCGTTGAACACGCTCTGAAATTTGTTCTATACATAATTTGAGTCTTATGACACATCAGTAGATCTCAAATTGCATTTCTGCAAGCAGGCGCGGGGCGGGCGCGGGGCGGTCGCGGGGCGGGCGCGAGGCTTGCGCGGGGCGGGCGCGTGGCGGGCGCGGGGCGGGCGCGTGGCGTGAACGGGTGAACTTGATAAATGCAATTTGAGATCTATAGATGTGTCATAAGACTCAAATTACATATATAAACAAATTTCAACGCGTGTTCAACGCGTGGGTAACGCGTGTGATGAGCGTGGAACGAACGAACGCGTGCGTGTCGTCTGAACGCGCCCTTAGGGTTTCCGGGTTTTAGGGGTATTTGCGAGGTATTCGGGGGTAACCCCGTGGGGATACTTTGCTCTAACCTATGTGAGGGTCTATAAAACATTCAAAGAGATTTTTCTAAGCATGTTTTTTCTTGAGATTTATTTTAAGCAAGATTCCTTAGGAATTTCGGTAAAAATCCTTGTTAGGGTCGACGCCCACGGTCTTACCCGGCTCTCTATTAAGTCTTCTTTTTTACATAGTTTGGTTTTTCTTCGAAATATGTTATTTATTTAATTATTCGGATATTCAATAGCTATTTTTAACCGACTTCAAAAAAAGGAGGAGGTTCTCAATTTCGATGTATGTATGTTTTTTTTTATGGATCTTTGTTTATTAACCGGTTTTGATGAATCTTTTTTATACAAGACTTGCAAAACATAGTGTGACAACAGAAAGCAAATTACAGGATCTCAGAGGTAGAAAATGATGTAAATTACACATTAAACATGTTTTAGGGTTCCGTAATACAAAAAGAAAAACAACTTTTCAGGATTCCGTTCTCAATTGATTTTTCTCGTTTATCACTTGATTTTCCGTCTGTCTGTCTGGCAAGCAAGGCCCTTTTGCTCAATAACGGATAAATATTATTTTAGTTAAAATGTATATCTAACTAGCTTTTAGCCACGGTTTTGTCCGTCTAAGGAGTTGAATTTAAAAAAAACCTTTCTTAGCGGATGCCTACGTCATAATAGCTTTTGTTTTTTTAATAGTTTTTTTTATGTCAAAAATAGTTAATTAACGGTTTTTTTTCAGTATCCACGCGACCATGACTATTGCAACATAGTCGATACACAGGAGAAATAAGTAGGTAATAAAAAAAATACTTGAGTTTTTTACATCCATACAATAATTTACATAAAATAATTTTAAATTTTAAATGGAAATAAAACATTTGCTTTTACAACAAATTGTCTCTTACACATCAATCTAAAAAAATAAGACATTTTTCGTCTTTAGGTAGAAATAAAAGATAAAAATACTTCTTGTTTTCAGTAATTAAGGGCAGCTTTTCAGTTAATCTTCCATCGGATAAGCCTTTGAGATACAGAACGGAGTGAAGTTTGTATTAATATTATACAAAACAACCCTTTAAATAAATGAACCGGCCAAGTGCGAGTCGGACAAAGTGTTCCGTACAAAAACAGATGCAAAAAATCCTAAAAAATATTGTAAGTCAGATGAGGCTGTATTGGTAAAAAGTCTTTTGCCTGTCCTTTGGGAGTATAATTAACAAAAAATAAATTTTCTTTTTTTCTGTTCTTAGTATTTATTTGTTGTTATAACGACACCAGAAATATTATCATCTGTGAAAATTTCAACTGTCTAGCTATCACGGCTCATGAGATACAGTCTGGTAACGGACAAACGGACAGTGAAGTCTTAGTAATAGGGTTCCGTTTTTACCCTTTGGGTACGGAACCCTAAAAATGAATAATAATAAATTCGGGTTAGTGGCGGATCTCCGTGAGACCCGTTCCTGAGGTTCATACTTTTAAATTTTCGATAAATGACAACTAAAAATAAATTTTGAATAAAAATACCACCCCTTAGGCACTTTATTGCTGACATAAAAATGTCAGCAATAAAGTGCCTAACCAAATTTTCAAGACATAACTTTCAGACGGCTAAACCGATTTCGATCAAACATAGCTAAGAACACTCCCGACTAATTCACCTTTTAAACAAAAAAAACTTAATCAAAATCGGTTCATCCGTTAGGGAGCTACGATGCCACAGACAGACACACACACACACAGACACGTCAAACTTATAACACCCCGTCGTCGTTTTTGCGTCGGGGGTTAAAAAATAAACCAAAATAGATGATAAATTTAAAAAAAACGACGCGATTCCGTGGGAATATCGAGATAAAAAGTAACTGTTTATAGGTTAAAATGTGCGATAATTATCATTTCCCTTATGGTGAAGGAAAACATCATGGTGAAAACTTTGGCGTACTTTTCTCCAGACGTTATTTCCTCTGGATATGGTCGACTAAGCTGAGATGGTGGAATAAGTGCTGTATAAGGAGTTAAGGCTGCTTATGCTGCCAAACGCAACGCGTTAGAAATGCCTGTCGCTTACAAAATATTGTTGATTGTAACGAATGTGTTTTGTTTTTCTCAAAAGTGCTGAAATGGAATTGTAGGTGAAATTTTTACCGATATTTTGAGGTAGTTTCGAGGCGAAAATTATTTTTCATTTCAAAGCTAGACTAGTTTTAATTCTTAATTTTAGGATAGCTTCAAAACTATAGGAAATGTTTGGTTCAAAATCACACCAAAATGTCGGTAAAAATTTCACCTACAATTCCATCTCAGCACTTTTGAGAAAAACAAAACAAACTCTTAACAATCAACAATTTTCACCAACGAATGCAACCGGTGCTAGTAGTAACTGTTTAGTAGGCTGTGTACCAAGGTCGTTGGCGTATGGAGCTAGGATTCTAGGTAATTCCAAAATAATCTACCTAAGTAATTTAAATAAGCCTAACCGCGGCACTGCTAGTTTTCACAGGCTAAATAAATATTTCAAGAAAATGAAGGTTCCATTTTTCGTCTACGTTAAGCCAAAAAGTTCCAACCTTTGGATTCTAGGTAATCCTAAAATAATGTATTAGGTGAACCAAATTTTAATGGACTTATGTCACGCAAAATTGGTATACTCGTATCATCACTACATAGTATAAAATAAAGTCGCTTTCTCTGTCCCTATGTCTCTTTGTATGCTTAAATCTTTAAAACTACGCAACGGATTTTGATGCGGTTTTTTTTAATAGATAGAGTGATTCAAGAGGAAGGAGGTTTATATGTATAATACATGCATAATATAGGAGTGCGAAGGCGGGGCGGGTCGCTAGTTATTTATTAAATTTGAAATCACTTATAAATTATAAAATCATACTTTTTTTTTAAATAATAAAACTCGTAAGTCCATAAACTATTCGGCCAATTTGTGAGCCTAGAGGAGGTGGTATAGGTGGTCACCTTGTAGCTAATCCAACCAGGTTAGATTTGCTGTAAATTCTAAGAATGAATATATAGAAAAGTAGGAAATATTAGGTACCTATTAAGAGTATTACTATAATACAAGAGTTAATAATACAAGGGGATTGGATTAGCAACATGTTAATCATACGTCAAATCGATACAATTCTGACCGATGTAGCTAATCCAACCTCTTTTTAGATACCGTATCTTTAAACAAAGTGGTTGGATTTGCTGTAAATTCTAAGAATGAATTCGTAGAATTTACAGAAAACTAGGTATGAAGTTAATACCACAAAGACATTGGATTAGCAACGTGTTAATCTTACGTCAAATCGATACAATTCTGACAGATGTAGCTAATCCAACCTCTTTTTAGATACCGTATCTTTAAACAAAGTGGTTGGATTTGCTGTAAATTCTAAGAATGAATTCGTAGAATTTACAGAAAACTAGGTATGAAGTTAATACCACAAAGACATTGGATTAGCAACGTGTTAATCTTACGTCAAATCGATACAATTCTGACAGATGTAGCTAATCCAACCTCTTTTTAGATACCGTATCTTTAAACAAAGTGGTTGGATTTGCTGTAAATTCTAAGAATGAATTCGTAGAATTTACAGAAAACTAGGTATGAAGTTAATACCACAAAGACTGATTAGCAACGTGTTAATCTTACGTCAAATCGATACAATTCTGACAGATGTAGCTAATCCAACCTCTTTTTAGATACCGTATCTTTAAACAAAGTGGTTGGATTTGCTGTAAATTCTAAGAATGAATTCGTAGAATTTACAGAAAACTAGGTATGAAGTTAATACCACAAAGACTGATTAGCAACGTGTTAATCTTACGTCAAATCGATACAATTCTGACAGATGTAGCTAATCCAACCTCTTTTTAGATACCGTATCTTTAAACAAAGTGGTTGGATTTGCTGTAAATTCTAAGAATGAATTCGTAGAATTTACAGAAAACTAGGTATGAAGTTAATACCACAAAGACATTGGATTAGCAACGTGTTAATCTTACGTCAAATCGATACAATTCTAACAGATGTAGCTAATTCAACCTCTTTTTAGGCACAGTAACTTTAAACAAAGTGATTAGATTAACTGTAAATTCTAAGAATGAATACGTAAAATTTAAGTTAAAATACCACAAAGACATTGGATTAGCAACATACGGTAATCTTACGTCAAATCGATACAATTCTGACCGATGTAGCTAATTCAAGTTCTTTTTTAGGCACCGTATCTTTTAACAAAGTGGTTAAATTAACTGTGTTTTCTAAGAATGGATTCGTAGAATTTACAGAAAACTATTACTGCAAAATTACATTGTTCACGTTTCTTGTACCTAAATCATAAGTTTAGTTAGACCTAACTCATGATTTTGACACTGAGAGGACTGAAAGGAGAAATATTTGATAAAAATCTTTGACTCGATGTTATATTATAGTTATTTTTTAAGGAAGGTCTGCAAAAAAATTCAGTCATTGAAACTGTTGCTGACTGACTTACGCACAGCCTAAACCACCGGATCTAATAATTTGTACAACTGTTTAGGAAAAACATAGCTGCACTTAGAAAATAAAATAAATATTTTATTTTTATTTTTTTTTAGCTTTGTATGAGATGAAATTTTACCTTTTACCAATAAAGATTTTGATTGATTGATTGTCTATTAGCGCGTAATGAGTCTACAAATTAAAAGATCTCGGAAGATTCAAGCTCACTGTTTTTCAAAAATTACACATGGTCACATGTGTAATTTTTTTATTACTATTTTATACTATGAAACTTAGCAAATACTCTTTTTTGAAGATGGTCGTCAAAACACGATTAGAATTCGCTCGATAGAATAAAAAATAATTTATAAATTCTTACGTATTAATTTAATTTATCCTTTCTTACTTAGTATAAAATAGTAATAAAAAAATTACACATGTGACCATGTGTAATTTTTTTATTACTATTTTATACTATGAAACTTAGCAAATACTCTTTTTTGAAGATGGTCGTCAAAACACGATTAGAATTCGCTCGATAGAATAAAAAATAATTTATAAATTCCCGAAAAATTCACAAAAATTTTTCGTACAAATTAAATTACCTAATTAGAAATCGAAAAGTAAAATTATTTTGAATGTCCAACAACAATGCCCTCCTAATAAATATCTAGACAAACCTTTATTCATAATTGGGACTGAAATTTCAGACTAACAAACTAATAATGGCTCATAAAAATGGAGGTAAAATTAGCAACATTATTTAGTGATTTGCCAGTCTACAACATAATAATTTCTAACCTATTAAAACCTTTATTAGGTATTGAAACGTCGTAAATTCTAATGAGAATTTCATTAGCAATAATTGACGCTTAACATCGTTCATTAACGAGAACTACAATCAAATTTGGGATAGTTTCAAAGCCTAATAAAGGTATTAGGCTTAAGTAATTAAAAATTGAGTTGGCTATACTAAGGACGCAGCCGCAATAGAGACCCTAAACAAACTGAAACAAACTGATCTCATTTAAATGCAATAAACTCAATAACCCTAGAAAGTTGGATTAGCAACATATCGTTTAAATTATGAGTATATTTATCAATAACCCACCCATCCCCTTTTTAAATTCTAGTCCATCCAAAGGTTGCCTGGAATAGATAGCTTTTAGCGATAAGGCCGCCCATTGTCCCATAATACAATATTTATAAAAAAATTGCAGATAGGTACAATAGTTTATCTATCTATCGATTTACATGTCAAAAATTATGTTTTAAAATAATTTGACAATTCGATTTAGGTACTTTTTTACCCGACTTTCAATTAAAGGGTTATTTTTATGTATATATATGTTTTTTGCGACTATCTTGTATGTATATTTTTAATATTCTTTTTAATAACATACAACGTCAAAGCTTGGTTCCCAACGACCTAACCTACCTTCTTAAAAAAATACTATATTTACCTACTTTTTTGTCAACTGTACCAAAAAAATTAAATTTTCAAGGGCGAAAAATTTCCTTCCTTTCTAAGGAAACACGAAGCTTAGTTTTAAGTCTGCGGATTCATTTCTCTTGAAATATGACATCAATTTATTGATACAATGATTTTGAATCAATACAATTTTTAAGAAAAAGAATCTTAGTTTTTTTGGCAGGATTCTTTTTGTCGGGCGACTTTTTAAGCTGTCCCATACTGCTATGTATTGTAGCATAGTAACGATTAGCAGGGCGCCCCGCGGTTTCCCGACCCATGGGAATATCGAGATAAAAAGTAGCCTATGTTACTCTCAATGAATCAATGTATCCTCATACCAAGTTTCATCAAAATCGGTCCGTTAGTTTCGGAGTTAATTCGTTGCAAACAAAAAAAAAAAACACCTTATAATGTTGCATATACGGCAGCTCCAAAGAAAATGCATATGACTGTACTTACATAAAACTTATTTTAACCGACTTCAAAAAAAGGAGATGTTGTCAATTCATCGCTTTTAATTAGGCATATTTTTAGTTTACAGATTACTTAAAGATGGCTCAACAGAGTGAGTTAATTTATTTTAAGTACTGTCAGCAAACAAACTTTATCTTTATTCTTTTTTTCATATCACTTTTCTGTTTTTTATGTAATTTTTCTTTGTCATGTTCATTTCTTCCCTTCTGTAGGTACCCTAAAAATGCTTTTCTTTTCTTTCTTTCTTTCAAACTGTTTTTTTCTCACCAAAAGGAGATTTCTAGTGACAGTACGCTGGGCGAAGAACTTAGTCTAAATAAACTCATAAAACACATTAATTTAAATACTTCCTTGTTAAAGTGCTTTAAGATGTCCCCTAATGGAAATAGCCCCTTCCCTTTAACTTGAATATCTCATAAAAGTGTCATTAAAATAGAATATTTTCCCCTTAAGAGGTGTTAAACAATATCATTATTATGAGTTAAGAGGAAACGGAACTTTGTTAAAGGTGAAAATTAACTTTTTATTTCGTGTCAAGCTGACATGACGCGCGACCACAAAAAATAATAACAAAATATTTGTCTGTAATCTGTAATTTAAAAACGTATGGAAACGAAGTTGAACTTAGGACGTGTGTGAAAACTAAATAGGACGTGGGGGAAAATGGAGTTAGCAACTTTTCCCTACGGAGAAATGAAGCACCCCAAGGAAATGAAGTAGGACGTGAGAGGAAAGCAGCTTGGGGGAAACAAATAGGACGTGGGGAGGAAAGAATTAAAACCTTGGGGAAGAAACAGAGCGTAATAGAAAAGTAAGACGTGGGGAGAAAGTTGGACGTAAAGGTAAAGAAGTATGACGTGGGGGGAAGAAGTGAAACGTTGGGGGAAAGGACGCGAAAGAATAGTAAGACGTGGAGGAAAAAGGAGTAGGACGCAGGGGGGGAAAGAAATAGAACGTGGAGTGAAAAGAAAAACGTGAGAGAAAAGACGTAGGGGGAAAGAAGTAGGCCGTGGAGGAAAAAGTAGTAGGACGTGGGATATAAAGAAGATAGTGGGAGGAAAGACGTGGGGGAAAGAAGTACGCCGTGGGGGAAAAAGTAGTAGGACGTGGGGGAAAAAGTAGTAGGACGTGGGATATAAAGAAGATAGTGGGAGGAAAGACGTGGGGGAAAGAAGTACGCCGTGGGGGAAAAAGTAGTAGGACGTGGGATATAAAGAAGATAGTGGGAGGAAAGACGTGGGGGAAAGAAGTAGGCCGTGGGGGAAAAATTAGTAGGACGTGGGATATAAAGAAGATAGTGGGAGGAAAGACGTGGGGGAAAGAAGTAGGCCGTGGGGGAAAAAGTAGTAGGACGTGGGATATAAAGAAGATAGTGGGAGGAAAGACGTGGGGGAAAGAAGTAGGCCGTGGGGGAAAAGTAGTAGGACGTGGGATATAAAGAAGATAGTGGGAGGAAAGACGTGGGGGAAAGAAGTAGGCCGTGGGGGGAAAAGTAGTAGGACGTGGGGTAAAAAGAAGCAAGCAGTTGATAGATATAGAAATAATATTGACTTTAGTCAAGGTGATTTGTTTACTCTTAACCAAAAAAGGGTAATATTTTATTTAACTCTTCAGCATTACAATACAAAAGAAAAACTACCCTCAATCTGAAATCCATCGCGTTTTAATATACCGAGCCTTATTTATTCGTACCTATACCCTTACCTTTGATTTGTGTTTGGAGGGTAGTTTGAAAGGAGAGGCAATTTCATAATGTTCTGTTACTGAATTATTCATATTTCGGTTCGATTATGTGTTACGGTAGGTTTCTGTAGCGATTACACACTTTTCTTTTTTATGGAAAACATTTTTTTTTTCAGTTTATGGCTCCGGATGACTTGTTCTTAGAGCCAATGTCAAGTAATTTTTTACCTACTTTTAATTATTAATTAGAGTTTCAAATCGAACGATTTTGGAAGATTCGACTTTGAGCTTTATTAGAAAACTAGCAGAGCACCGCGGTTTCACCCGGGATCGGGATAAAAAATAGTCTATGTGTTAATCTAGGTCTCCAGCTATCCAAGTTTCATCTAAATCAGTCCAGTAGTTTCTGCATGAAGGAGTAATGAACAAACATACACAACACACACAAACTTTCACATCACTTCATCATCATCACTACATAGTATAAAAAAGTCACTTTTCGCCGTCCCTATGTCCCTATATCCCTATGTATGCTTAGATCTTTAAAACTACGCAACGGATTTTGATGCGGTTTTTGAAGTTATACTTCTTTAGGCGCGTTATGAAAAAATGATGAGAGTGAAATTTTACAAAAGCGAGACACAAAATTCTCACGTCACACAAAATTCTCACGGGAGAAGTTGTTTAAATCTAAATTGAACTTTATTGATTGTGTTGACAATCCTTTTCCAGTCCAGAGTTTTTTGTCGGACGAGTATTTTGCCCGACGAGTTTTTTGTCGGACGAGTTTTTTGTCGGACGAGTTTTTTGTCGGACGAGTTTTTTGTCGGACGAGTTTTTTGCCGGACGAGTTTTTTGTCGGACGAGTTTTTTTTTTTTTTTTTTGTCGGACGAATTTTTTGTCGGACGAGTTTTTTGTCGGACGAGTTTTTTGCCGGACGAGTTTTTTGTCGGACGAGTTTTTTTTTTTTTTTTTTTTTTTTTAAATGCCAAAGAAGTATAACTTCTCACGCGCGTACATAAGTACACGCACCCTTTTTTTTAATAGATAGAGTGATTAAAGAGGCTTGTTAGTTTATAATATTAGTAGGATAAGTTATATATATAGGATAAGTCCCCGTCATTCTCTCTTACGGTTTACGGTGTACGCGAATTCGTAACGCGTAACGCGTTAAAGTTTTTCTAGGCTAGGTTCTCTCGCCAACCCGCGTTCGTTCCAAAAATAAGTTGGTGTTCCCTGTGAAAACTAACCTGCGAACATCAAGTCAACAATAATTGGCAAGAACTAGCCCAAGAGTCTAAGCTGTGAACATAAAATATCAGAGAAGTCCAGAAAAGTATGATTGTCCTAGATATTGGGTACTTCTACCTACTAACTACTTATATATAAAACCATTCAATACCATCAAAATGTAGGTAGATATGTACCTAATAGCTATCCACCGGAAATTACTGCCCAAGAGGAAAAACGTTAAGGAAAAATAATATATTTGAAGTGAGCCCTTCGTAAAAGATAATTGAATTCCTTGACGTACCTAAGTTCCCTTTTTAAAAATAATTAAGTGTGCTGTTAATTTTGAGGTAGTGCAGTTTAAGGGTCTGAGTCCAAATAACTTATAATACTTAAATTGTGCGATAAGGCGTACTAGGATACTGGGTCGTACCTTAAGAGAATCATGAGTTTTCGATACGCGGCGCGAGAAGATATTTTCAAAAATGAAACGTATCGTGCGATAGAGAGAGTTTAAGTTCGGACGTAATTGCCTAAATTTTGCTTTCAAATAATGTTGCGGGCCGTAACGTTTTTACCCCCTTTATCCTTCAAAAAATGGAATAAATTTGGTCTCATTTAATCCACTGCATCTTATTCTAAGTTTAAACGTTTTTCTTTTTTGGTAATTCAGTTTAGTCTATTAAAAACAATTGAAACGCTCGATGAAGTTTTAAAAGTCAAAAATATAGATATTCAGATACTAATAACTTTTATCTTAAGCAATATTTCTTTTAAATAAAAACGGTTAAACCTAGTGTTCCATTAGATCTAGAACATTTTCAAAAATTATCAAAATCGGACTTCGTTTATGGGGGGGAAACGTTACCGCTTTTTGTATGGAAATTTACAGTCTCACACTGGCCTTAAGAGGAAAGGGTACCGCGCGCTCTCTAAATACAAACGTAATCGACTGTTTCCTATATAACTGCCATGACCATGCCCCTATGTTTTGTTTTTTAAATCTTAATTTAACCGCATCAAAATCCGTTGCGTAGTTTTAAAAATCTAAGCATACATAGGGACAGACAGCGGGAAGCGACTTTGTTTTATACTATATAGTGCTGGTGATAGTGATAAAATTGTGCGGTAAGGCGTACTATGATACTCGTACCTTAATTAAGAACTCACTGTAATTGCTCCATTTCAAATAATACCTTCAAATATTTGAAAGCGACCCGCCCCGGCTTCGCACGGCTATATTATGCATGTATTATACATATAAAATTATCTTAAATCAATCTATCTATTAAAAAAAATCATCGTCAAAGGTTGTCCGTCGTCGTTAAGGTGAAGTTCGATAAAAAAAAATTAAAAAAGCTAAAAAAGGTTATTAAAATTAAAGGGACTACCTACTAAACATATTCGAATTAACTAATTTAATTGTAAGTTTAGGATAGATGGAGTATTAAATTTTGTGCTTTTAGTGGCAACATTTTCTTATCAGCTTATCAGTTATTAAGTTAGCTTTAAGATAAGCAAAGGAAACGATGGCAGATGTATTGATAAGAGACCAGGAGCCCTATTTTTGAATCGTTCGCCCCGCGTCGAGCGCTCGATTTCTACTGATATTCGTTCGACATCGGAAATTCGCTATTTTTGAATCGCTCGATTGTAACGAGTGGTCTCCACCACTCGTCGCCGACAGGCGAGTGGTCGAATAAACGTCAAACAATCATAGTCAAACATTCGAAAACGATCTTTGAAAAATATTTATATCTTTTGGGATTATTTCGGATGTCCGCTGGTAATTACCGCTTTTCAAATAACTGCGTAAAACGAATAAAAATTGACATTTTAAATTTCGACGACGAACGATTCAAAAATACAGTAAATTTGTGTCATGCGACTTGGAAGTCGAGCGTGACTTGTAGGCGTATACGACGAAGCTTTGTCACACGAGCGATTCAAAAATAGAGCCCCTGTATGTAAATATATCGAGTTTAGAATGAATGTTCTTTTATTACGTAAAAACACCTGCAAGTTTTATTTGCAAATTGTAGGCACCACTGTTGTAAAGCCCGATTTACACTTCAATAAGTACAGTAGCGAGTTAACTTGCGTCATCGGCGAGTTAAGTTGTTAATGTTGTTTGAACGGCAAAAGCGAGTTAAGCAGTAAGTTGTTGATTAACTTGAGTTGAATAGATCGCGATCCTATTTTTTGGCGAGTCCAGTGCGAAGTAGCCTCTCTCGCGTCTCCCGCGCCCCGCCAACTTAACTGGCCGGCGTGTAGACGGGCGAGTTTAGTACAGTCCATAAATTTGTAAAGTGCGGCCGCGTTCGTTGTTTTTATAAAAATGAAGTAGTCTGATAATACTACCTTTGCGTTCCCATATGCATATGCATTCCACTTTCTTTCCCAATGCGTTTGGGTCTATTCATTTCTACAAGTATTGATACTATTTCTCTTATTATAGCACGTAAATTGGTGTTAAGTAATTCAACATGACGACCTCTGTGGCGCGTCGGGCGAACACCCGACTGCGACGCAGAAGGTTGCGGGTTCGATTCCCGCCGGGAACAAGTATTTATGCTGACCATAAATTCTTGTTTCTGGTTCTGGGTGTTTTCTATTTGTATAATATGTATATATTTACAAAAAAAAAAAAAAGTATATAAGTAGTTTATCCGTTATCTGGCACCCATAACACAAGCATTAAGTTGCTTAGCTTGGGGCTGGATGGCGATGTGTAATATGTCCTGAAATATTTATTATTATTTATTAATAACATCCATTTTCTGGATTTAAACAACGCGAAACGCGACTAGTCTTCTTCTCGGCAACTTATGACTACTCCGCCCGTTTGGACGCTACTTATAACTTACTACTTATTACTTAACTGTCTGAGTTCTATTTCGAGATTATGGCACCACAAGTAACTTAAGTATGCATGTTTTAGTGTAATTTGTAACATACCGTGATGGTTCATACCTTTGGATATGACACGAAAATTCTCAAACTCTCAACAAGGTGCCAACCCTGATGGGCAGAATCATATTAGTGGGGCAAACGACACTACAAAAATTTAACGATTCCACTTTGCCCCACTGTGGGGCAGCTTGGTGGGGCAAACAGGAAGCACTCGTTCTTAACTCGCTACTGTACTTATTGAAGTGTAAATCGGGCCTAAGATGCAAGCTGTTTGAATCAAGTTAGGAAAAAAACCCGGCCAAGTGCGAGTCGGACTAGCGCACGAAGGGTTCCGTACTATGTTGTAAAGGAGCCCCACCAATTTTTTAGCTAATACGGGTGTTAGTGTAAAACATAATGCCTAAGATTTAAAAGAAAAATACCACAATAAATAAGAAAAAGAATAATATGAGTTAAGGCTGCTTATGCTGCCAAACGCAACGCCCCAGAAATACCCGTCGCTTAAAACTAATATCGTTGATTGTTACGAATGTGTTTTGTTTTTCTCAAAAGTGCTGAGATGGAATTAAAGATGAAATTTTTACCGATATTTTGGGGTAATTTTGAGGCGAAAATTCTTTGTCATTTCAAAGCTATACTACTTTTAATTCTTAATTTGAGGATAGCTTCAAAACTATAGGAAATGTTTGGCTCAAAATCACACCAAAATGTCGGTAAAAATATTACCTACAATTCCATCTCAGCACTTTTGAGAAAAACAAAACACACACGTAACAATCAACAATTTTCACCAACGAAGGCAACCGGTCGGTGCCAGTAGTAACTATTTAGTAGGCTGTGTACCAAGGTCGTTGGCGTATGGCGTACCCCCCTTAAAAACGATTTTGGAATAACTTGTGATAACAAATAAAATAAAATGACATAAAAATGCTAACATTACAAAAAGAAATAGGTAAGGTGTTTTCTGATTTTAATCTTACCCGAGTTATGACTAGAAATGTCTTTTGAATACATTAGTTTGGAGTTATAGGACCGTCCTGAGACAAAATAATAAAAACTATGGCATAAACAGCGCTATGTAGCCTCAAACTAAGAAGAAAAAAAATAGATGGCGCTAGTGGTAAAAATACATGAATGAAGGGTAAATGGCGGTTTACGGTTTATGACGTCTTAAAAAAAACTACTTACCAGATCTCGTTCAAACCAATTTTAGGTGGAAGTTTGCATGGTAATGTATATCATATATTTTTTTTAGTTTCATCATTCTCTTATTTTAGGAAGCGACCCGCCCCGGCTTCGCACGGCTATATTATGCATGTATTATACATATAAACCTCCTCCTCTTGAATCAATATATTTATTAAAAAAACCGCATCAAAATCTGTTGTGTAGTTTTAAAAATCTAAGCATACAAAGGGAAATAGGGACATAGGGACGGCGAAAAGTGACTTTATTTTATACTATGTAGTGATAGTGATGATGGTTTTAGCCTAACGAATGACAAAAAGTCCTGTAATCTGTTTACAGCCAGAGAAAAACAAATGTGTTATGGCCCCATTATGCTTGGACAAAAACAAAATGCAAATTAGTTTGGAAAGTAACATTGCAGTCGGAAAACTCCGTAGACAGTAGACTATGTTTTAATCAAGAGTTAAGACAAGCCTTGGAAGGCCTAGACACAATGGAGCGTGCGAAGGCATAAAGCTGGCGGGGGGGGGCTTCTCTCCCTCCGCGTCTTTGAGTTTGCAAAACCACAGTTGGCCGAGGCGAAGGTGCGTCGTAACAATTCTAATGTAATTACCAATAAACATAAATATTTATTTTTTATCACCCGCGTAACTCCTGATCCCGTTGGAACATAAAAAGTTGTATGTTGCGCCCAATTAATAAATGTATCCTCATAACAAGTATCATCAAAATCGCTACAAAGCCTATTCGTTAAAAACATTTAAAAAATGCGTAAAAAAAAAAACTGAAACGAAAAAATAACAAAAAAGTGCGTAAAAATAAATTAAATAGCAAATGAAAAGGAAAAAGTGGCAATAATTTCGTGATCGATACACAAATAAAACAAATAATAAATTCCAAAGCATACAACATAGCGGCGTACTTTCTCCTCTCCTTTTCGCTGTGTATATAAATACGATATCTTCTAATCTTTCTTCCTCCTACCACCTGTATGCAGATGATTTGCAAATGTATACACAGGCGCCTGTAGCTCAACTTGATTCTGCCATCAACACACTCAATGCTGATCTTAGCAAAATCTGTGACTGGAGTAATTCTTATGGCCTCACAGTTAATCCTACAAAATCTCAAGCTATAATTATAGGTAGCTCGAGACTTACGTGCAAAATTAACCATGCCCAGCTGCCACCTTTAGTTTTTAATGGTACATTGGTACCTTTCAGCACCGAAGTCAAGAACCTTGGTGTCACTATGGATAGCAATCTAACCTGGGACTCGCAGCTCGCTGGGCTGAGGCAGAGGATATCTGCATCTAATGCTTCGCTCAGAAAGTTGCGGAATTTCCTTCCCACGGCTACCAAAATTATGTTAGCACAAACTCTCTTGCTCCCTATTCTTGACTACGCAGACGAATGCTTTCTTGACTTGACTGAGGCACAACTAAATAGGCTTGAGCGGCTGCAGAATCTTGCTATCCGGTTTATTTACGGTCTCCGTAAATACGACCATGTCTCGGAATATCGCAGTAAGCTCAAATGGCTGCCCATTCGTCTGCGTAGAGATTCTCATGTTCTTTCTCTTCTTTATAGAGTTCTGTTCTTACCAACTTCTCCTTCCTATCTAAAATCTCGCTTTCAATTTTGTCATTCTCCCTCTAAATCTGTCCGCTCCTCTAAAGTTCTTCTTCTAGCTGTTCCAGACCGCTCTTCTACTTTCTACCACAACTCCTTTACCGCTCGCGGTGTACAGTTGTGGAATGCTCTGCCTGCTTTTATCCGGCAATCCAAATCTTTGCCCGTTTTTAAGGCCAATGTGTACAAGCATTACCTTGCTCTCGCTGAAGCTCGTCAATCAAACATATAGATGTCCTTTGTTTCATTGTATACATATATTTTTGTGATTTGGTATGTATTTATTTTTATTGTAATTTATGTAATATATATTTTATTATTTATGTATTTAAATATTTATTATATTATATTTTATATAATTATTATTTTAATATTTATTATTCTCCTTCATATATTTCTATCACGTTACAAACAACCCACCCATCCCCTTCTTTAATTCTTGTCCATCCAAAGGTTGCCTGGAAGAGATCGCTTTTAGCGATAAGGCCGCCCATTGTGCCATAATGTAAGGTATTATTATATATTAATTTTCTTTTAGCAGATTTTCACTTAAGTTAGAATTTATTTTGTGTTATTTTTTTTTGTAATTATTTTTCGTGTTTGTCTTTATGGTGCAATAAAGTGTTTATCTATCTATCTATCTATCATAGCAACTTAAATAGTCGGGCGGGACCCATTATTGTGGCGATTTAAGTCGGCCATAGCGTTAGCGTCAGTGTGTGGCACGCTCGCTGATTATTTACGGTCGTGCGGGTTAAGCGACGCCTGGCGCGGTCATTACTTCGATGGGTGGCCAATTAGTAGTGTGGCAAAAATGTGTTTTCGTCCCCCTCCGTGCTTCGAAAGGCACATTAAGCTTTTGGTCCCGGTTGCTACCTCTAGTAGCAGTCGTTAGGTCAAGTTAGAGGCTTTAAGGCGATCTGAAAACTCTAACAATAGGTGAACCACACCACTATACGAGAAGAAGAAGAAGAAGTCGGCCATAATTTAATTATGAGTTTTGTCGCAGTCTGCAACTCCATTGTGTACAGGGTGTCCGTCCACTTGTCAACTCGTCTTAGGTTTTGTCTTCCTTTTACAGAAGTCTAGACAAGAAATAGTAGAAAACTAGAAAATATTTGTACAGAAAATCTAGATTATGATCTGTAGAGAATGTAATACGGTTTACCTACATTATTTATGTTTGCTCCATTAGATAAAGGGCTCTCGCAGACTTGAGGATTTCAATCGGACGATTGTCAAGAATAAAGAGGAATTATAGAACTTAAGGTGAAAGGGTACCTGCGCTCTCTCCATACAAACGTAGTCCACTGTTTCCTCCCTGGATAATGAGTAATGACACTAGCACAAATATTTTTGTGCCACATAAAACCTATAACTGCCATGACTATGCCCCTATGTTTTGGTTTTTTATTTTCTAATAATCATAGAGATTAAGATATAAAAAACAAAAAAAACAGGGGCATGGTCGGTCATGGCAGTTATAAGTTTTATGCAACAAAATTATTTGGTCTAGTGTCATTATCCAGGGAGTAAACAGTCGACTACGTGTGTATGGAGAGAGCCCCCGGTACCCTTTTCTCTTTATAAAATAAAAACTACAATTCTATATTCATTAATAGATAGCGCTGCGCTGATTGGAAGAGTAAGAAACTGGAGACTGGAAGAGTAACGAAAAAATTAACCGGCCAAGCGATTTAGGTAATAAACGTATTTATTTATTTTTTGTGCTCGCTTTAGTCTGTCTGTAGTCTAAGGAACTCTTGGAAAAATCGAGATATTTTCTTCCATTCACTAAGGGTTATTTATTTTCTTTTCAAAGGTAATTTGATATTTTCTGTTTCACAGTTTTTTTCTCTTTTAGGTAGATCAAATAAGACCTTAGCTTATAAAGCTCTACGCTCACTGAACACACAAGGAATTTCCAAGTATCTCTAACAGTAGAGATAGGAGGAAATTTCCATTCTTACCCACCATACGTTGGTAGGGACTAGTGCACTAGCCCAATTTCTTAAATTATGTTTTTTAGGTCAAAGGGCATATAAAATAATTGTATGGAAGTTGGTATAGTCCTCCGGCGCCATCTTGAAATTAATTTAGTCCCAGTTGGGACCATAATACATTTTTGTATTAGGACAAATACAAAAAGGACATTATGGGATGTTTTTTTTAATTATTTTTAGAGTTATTTTATTTTTGTTTTTATTGCTTTCACTATGGCAGTGGCAAAGCCAATCATGAAATATTTTTGGATTATTTTTATGTCTTCTTTCCAATACTGAATTTTTTTCATATCGGGTAGAGTTAATATTTTTGTTTTGTAATTTTAAATCAGGTAGAGATGGGATCGGGTATATTAGGGATGAAGCCAATTTTTTTGGGTCCTAACGTGCGACAAATTATCACTATCACTTCACTACATAGTGTAAAACAAAGTCCCTTCTTGCTGTCTGTCCCTTTGTATTCTTAGATCTTTAAAACTACGCAACGGATTTTGATGCGGTTTTAATAGATAGATTTAAGAGGAAAGTTTATGTAAATAATACATTCTCATTACAGCCGTTCGATATAGATGTTTAAAATACATGCATAACAGCCGTTCGAAGCCGGGGCGGGTCGCTAGTTAAAAAAAATACAGCAAGATGGTGGTACTACATTCTAAACTATAAGAGACTTGCTGGCCCCGCGGTTTCACCCGAGAAAGTCCCGATCCTTTGGAAATATCGGGATAAAAAGTAGCCTATATGTTAATCCAGCTATCTACTGTAAATTTATCGCAATCAGTCCAGTAGTTTTTGCGTGAAGGAGCAACAAATTACAAACAAACACACAAACTTTCAGTAAGTAGGATAGTGAAAATTGCTTATCGCAGATATTAAGAGGAAAGGGTATCGAGTATCGACGCTCTCTCCATACAAACGTAGTCGACTGTTTCCTCCCTGGACACTACAGAAAATATTTTTGTTGCATAAAACTTATAACTGCCATGACCATGCCCCTATGTATTGTATTTATTTTTATTTTTTAAATCTTAATTTTTATGATAATTTGAAAATGAAAAAACCAAAACAGGGAGGAAACACTCGACTACGTTTGTATGAAGAGAACGCCGGTACCCTTTCCTCTTAATCCCGCGTCGTTCTTGTTTACGTTTATTTACGCATCTGAAACCGCGGGGCACAGCATGTTTAAACTGTCCAAATAAGTGTTTTCATAAAAATCAGTTTTAAATTAAGACGAAACGCTTCAATTTGTAAAATAATAACTTAAAGACATCCTTTGGGAAATCTATCGAAGCAATTTACTATCTTAAAACAGTGCCTCTTAAATAAATAATAAAGTAGGCCCTATTAATATTTCGTCAGTTTTATAGATATATCTTATACTAGCTGCGCCCCGCGGTTTCACCCGCGTAAATCCCGATCCCGTGGGAATATCGGGATGAAAAGTAGCCTATGTGTTAATCTAGGTATCCAGCTATCTACATACCGAGTGTCATCGCAATCGGTCCAGTAGTTTTTGCGTGAAGGAGTAACAAACATACACACACGCAAAATGTGTTGGTAAGCGCATAACTCAACAACGCCTGGACCAATTTGGCCAATTCTTTTTTTGTTGTGTTTGTTATTGTCAGGAGAAGGTTCTTATGAAAGAAAAAAATAAGGAAATTTCGTAGAAAATTATTACGCGGGTGAAACCGCGGGGCTCAGCTAGTTACATATAAATATTGTATCTGTACTTATAAGTTACTAGCTGCTACGCGCAGTTTTGTCCACGTTTTTGTATCTTTAAAAGTGACTAGCTGTCCCAGCCTAGCTAGCATGACCAGCACGATATAGCGATTTATCGACAAAAACTGTCAAAATATGCTATATATAACGCCGCCATGTTGAATTTTTATCGAAACAGCGAGCATGGCCCGTGTGTGATGTCACGTGTTACGGTATGATAAGATAGACAAAAGAGCGAGCACGACAGTTTATCGAACACTCTTATTTATCGAAAGGTCGAGCATGACCGACTAATTGTCGATAAAAAACGTGAAAAGTATCGATTTTTGACATTAAGGCGCGTTATTTTATCGACAACGTTTGGAGGGTGTGATAAATTTATCAAGATTATTTAGCTTAACAAATATTAACTTAAATCCATTATTAGACTAGAATGTTAGAAATATTATAATGATTTTTGTGTAAATGTTCATAATAAATACAGAAAATGTACCTACCTACTTGTAGGTATAACTAAACTAAAAAGATTCTATTCCATTCGTTTTTTTTTATATTATAATTAATTAAAGCTTCGCAGTGTGCATTATATCCAGTGTCGAGTTACTATTTTCGCACTGTCACGAAATTAAATTAAATTTAAGTCGATTATTACAAAGTTTTGCTAAAATAAAAATCAGCGCGCCATGTTGCTCTCGCGTTCCAAAACGCGATTTACACGAAAACGCCAACACTCAAACACGATGATAGCACGATTTCAAAATATAAACATTGAAGAAAATCTTGTTTGATCGTTCTGTCAACAAAGATGTGTCAAATTCAGTCACAGATTGCGTTAAAAGTTGCAAAAAAAGAAGAAAAGAATGAATGGTTAACGTTATTAAATTGGCAGCATTGAAATTCATATCAAGTGGATGTGACGTATTTATCATCTCATATTGCGTGATATTATTTTAACATATCATATCGCTCCATTTGTCATACTCGCGAAATCGATAATTATTTAGGTGTGGATATAATACGTTATCTTTTATCATATCATATCACGAACAGCCATGCTAGTTAGGCAGTAATCGTTGTTATCACTATCACTACATAAGCCAGCCGTGCGAAGCCGGGGCGGGTCGCTAGTCTATACTAATATTATAAAGCTGAAGAGCTTGTTTGTTTGAACGCGCCAATCTCAGGAACTACTGTTTCGAATTGAAAAAATATTTTAGTGTTGGATAGTCCATTTATCGAGGAAGGCTATGGCATGCTAGGCTACTTTTCATTTTGACGACCCAGTTGGCACAATGATCACCACACCGGACTGCCAAACACAAGGTTGCGGGTTCGATTCCCGCCTCAGACAAGTATTTATGCTTAGATATTTGTCTGTGGTCTGGTTGTTTCTATGTATTATAAGTATATATTTACAAAAGAAAAGCATATAAGTAGTATATCCGTTGTCTAGCACCCATAACACAAGTTGAGTTACTTAGCTAGTGGTTAGATGGCGATGTGTGGAATGTCTTGCAATTTGTATTATTATGATATTACCACGGGATAGGGACTTACGCGGGTGAAACCGCGGAGCGGTGCTAGTTATAGTAGCAGTGCTGTGGGCGTAGACTTTACTGTTCCAAACCCACAAACAGCGGACACAGAATAAATTCCAAAGACATTTAGGTAGGTACCCAACACTATTTTACACCTACGAAAAAAAAGCCTATTTCACTTAGAAGTAAGGTCACGATTTTTTATCATTCAAACCCAGTAAGGGATGAAGGATGACCCTTAGGGTGTGTTTTCACAGGACAAAGGCCGTGTCGACACCTTTTGTTTTAGGGGTAAAAATGGGTAGAAGTTGATTTGTGGGTAGGGTAGCCTTATAAAGGGATAAATTAGGTAAGGGTGGGGTCTTTCGGTGGTTGTTTTAAAGAGGTATTTAAAAAGGTACAGGGTTTAGGTCCTTTCTTACTTGAATTTCGTTCAATGATTGTTGAAATACAATAAATCGTCAAATGTATTTGGGATTTTATAGCTGTGCTCCGCGGTTTCACCCGCATAAGTCCCGATCCCGTGGGAATATCAAAATAAGATCCTTTCTCGATAAATGGACTATCCAACACAAAAATAAATTTTTAAATTAGAACCATTGGTTCCTGAGCGCGTTCAAACAAATAAACAAACTCTTCAACTTTATAATATTAGTATAGATACAAAGTGCTAAAACCTTCCTCTTAAATTCCACATACCACTTCACTACATAGTATAAAACAAAGTCGCTTTCTCTGTCCCTATATCCCTTTGTATGCTTAAATCTTTAAAACCACGCAACGGATTTTGATGCGGTTTTTTTAATAGATAGAGTGATTCAAGAGGAAGGTTTATATAAATATGTATAATACATGCATAATATAGCCGTGCGAAGCCGGGGCGGGTCGCTAGTTATGTATAAAAAAATATCAAAATCCGTTGCATAGTTTTAAAGATCTAAGCATACAAAGAACAGAGAGCGGAAAGCGACTTTGTTTTAATGTAGTGAAATTTTGGCTTCGAACGAATGGTGCATGTAGCCAAGGACAAGATTGTTTTTGTTTGAAGTTGTAATGAATAGGGTCTGAAACTACTGGACCGATTTTGATGAAACTTAATCCGATATACCTACTTACTTATTGAAACCTGAGGACACTTTTTTTTTTACAATGTTTATTTGGACTATCACCTGCCTCTCAGTTTGTCTGTACCTAATCTTTTATTCTTAATTAAATCTTTTAAGTGATTTTACTTCAACATCCAAGAAAATTAGTATAATTCATGACTAATAGTAAAAAATCTGTATTTTTTTATAATCACTACATAGTATAAAACAAAGTCGCTTTCTCTGTCCCTATATCCCTTTGTATGCTAAAATCTTTAAAACTACGCAACGGATTTTGATGCGGTTTTTTTTTAATAGATAGAGTGATTCAAGAGGAAGGTTTATACATGCATAGTATAGCTGTGCGAAGCCGGGGCGGGTCGCTAGTCAGTTTTAATTAATTTGTATTAGCACCATGGTTTCAGAAATTGCTCTGCTATTTTTCTGTTAGAAAATTATATTTTGAAGCGAAAGTTTTAAACGGATGGGAAATTATGAACAAAAAGTTCACAAATGCCCATCGGTTTAAAAATATATTTTAAAATAGGGATGTGTGAACTAAAAATTTACAAATTATTACCCCACTAGCAGCGCTCCGCGGTTTCTCCCGATCCCGTAGGAATATCGGGATAAAAAGTAGACTAGCCTTCCTCGATAAATGGACTATCCAATACAAAAATATTTTTTCAAAAATATTTTTTATACTATGTAGTGACTAGCGACCCGCCCCGGCTTCGCACGGCTATATCATGCATATATTATACATATAAACCTTCCTCTTGAATCACTCTATCTCTTAAAAAAACCCCATCAAAATCCGTTGCGTAGTTTTAAAGATTTAAGCAGTCAATGGGAAATAGGGACAGAAAAAGCGACTTTGTTTTATACTATGTAGTGACTAGCGACCCGCCCCGGCTTCGCACGGCTATATCATGCATATATTATACATATAAACCTTCCTCTTGAATCACTCTATCTATTAAAAAAACCCCATCAAAATCCGTTGCGTAGTTTTAAAGATTTAAGCAGTCAAAGGGAAATAGGGACAGAAAAAGCGACTTTGTTTTATACTATGTAGTGATTAATATAGATTGGATAAATGTTATTAGAATAAAATCATTTCAATAATAGTATTAAAACGATTAAGTCATACCTACTATCTAGTCATATAGAGATGTAGTCGTAAAGCTCCTAACCCATTTTAGAATTCTACGGTGGGCCTGCAATTCTGACTCCGACTGTACCTATTTAACTAATATGAAGCATTCTTATCAATTCCCAGGAAAGTATAGGAATAGTTGCTTATATATTTGTTGAAATCAAGTCCTATACACACAAAGATTATCAGGCGTAGGTAGATAAAGTCTGGCACCGAGTTTAAAGCCTCTCTCAAACTGCGACGGTCTATGCCACTGTTAAAGCTCGCAGTATAGCCAGTGTGTGAAGATCGTACGGGTTAAGCAACGCCTGTGGTCAAAGTCAAACCCCTGAATACTGAAAAGCTACTTATTCTTAAGTAGCGTTTAAATTGACGTTAATTGTATGCTTTCTATTGAAGCCTACACTTAAATTTCAATTTAAACGCCACTTAAGATTAAGTCGCCTTTCAGTATTCGGGGGAAAGTCTGTCAAAGTCAAATTTCTTTATTAATTTCGTTGCTTATGTATATATACATTGATCACTTAGAATCGTCTTAAAAACTAAGTTAGGATGTGTGCCTTAGGAACGCGCCCACCAATGAGAAGAAGGCACAAGAAACTCATTTGGTTTTTTATGTGATCACGCTCACAAAGGTCAATATTACAAATATTTGAAGGTATTATTTGAAATGGAGCAATTAAAGTCACATCCATGGATTCTTATCATTAAGGTACGAAGAGGTATCATAGTAGTTATGCCTTACCGCACAATTTAGGTATGCTTTATAAAAGTTTGTCCTCGTTGACAGGGCAAAATTGCACCATTTCAAATAGGTTAGTAGGTACCTTTATCTTCAAAAATCTTTATTATCTTGTCCTCTGTGAGCATGATCACAAAAAGAAAAAACCTAACTTAACTTATAAGACGTTTCAATGTCCTGTAAATTAGATTCCAAAAGAATGAATAGAGCTTTTATTTTAATATCTACGATTTTTTGTTTCTTTTTTGGTATGTTTGTAACGTATAGGCTCCGAAACTAAGAACTGAACCAATTTTTATGAAACTTGGTAAGTATGCAAATTTACATTGAAAATAATGCCTGTAAATTAGAATATGTATAGAGATTAGAGATGCTATTAATTAAGACGTACGGTAGGCATTCACTAAGTAAGGATTTTGAAAAATTCAACTTTTATGCGAACGAAGTCTTAAAAAAGTAGTTTTTCAAAAAGGCATAATTTTCTAGTAGCGTCGAATTTTTAAACGAAGTCGTAAAAACTAGTTTTTCACCATTGATTTAGAATAAGTAAGTACTTCGTTTTTCACAAATGCATTATTTCACTAAGTATAGTCGAATGTTGATCGGAGCTTTTTACATAATTATTATCTACTTACTTCTACCAACATTAAAAAGAGGATTTTTTGTTTCTTTTTTGGTATCTTTTTCGAATTATAACAAATATACAGAATACGGATAGTTGTAAGCCTCACTTCATAGAATTAAATATACTACCCCTTACCTGCTTGTATATATATGAAATGTCTGTTTTTGTAAAAAATAATTCAACAATATTTACCCAATCAAAAGACCATTTCTCTGTCCCCCGTAACTTAAGACATAAAAATAGACTAGCCTTACCTAATTCAAATTTAGCCTTACACTCTTCGGGTCCTTATGTAATGTGTGTAAAAATATATAATAAAATTCCAGTAAACATTAAGAATGAAAATAGAATTCACATATTTAAAAAACTATTGCAGCGATATTTAGTAAATAAGTCTTACTACACAATACAAGAATTTATAGATGATAACTCTTATAGTAAGCATAAATAAATTAAATATGTTTTGTAATATAGTATGTAAGTAAACCTATATTGTAGTGCCCAACCGGGTTCATGTTGTGTCTAAATTGTATTTATGTAAACATCTATAAGTAGGTACCTACTTACACATGAAACAATAAATTATGATTATGTTTGTAACGTATATGTTCCGAAACTACTAGGATTTTGATGAATTTTGGTATGAAGATACATTGAACCCTCGGGTGTAACAGAGCTTACTTTTTATCCCGATATTCCCACGCGGGTTATTGTAAGTAATTCTAATTTCAAACCTACATAACAATCTACTCAATCTAACTTAATTTTCACGCATTTTTCCTAATTTCGTCTTTATTTTATGTGAATTCTTTTAAGAAAAGCCGTTTATTTCAAATCTCTACCAAAGCCTCTAAGTACCTTGTTTATGAAAATCAAACGAATCTTATCGTATGAAAATAAAGTGAGTTAGCATTTTCTGAACTAGATTTTGAATTGAACCTAAGCAGGTAAATCAAACTAAATAATAATTCCAAAAACCAACCTTTTTTTACTCCAAATTTTAAATCATTCCAGAATCCAATAACAGAAACACAGCACTAAAATCACAATCACTTGAATACAACAAACAATAATAATTAGGTTTTATTAACACACACAATCTATTGACGAAACACGATCGCGAAATTCACTGAACGGATTAACAGAAACACGTGCGCACACCACGAGCGCCGAGGGCCGACTGGCGAGTGGCGCGCCGCGCGCGGAAACGAACGATTCCTACGAAAGAGACGGGACGCGCACTCCCAAAAAATAGAGCAGTGCCATGCTATCATCGATAATCTTGAAATTCGATTTTTAGGGTTTCGTAGACGAATGGGAAATAAACCCTTTTTGAAAACTTGGTAAGTTATAACAAACCCTTTTATATAAAAATGTATGATAATAATACTTATTACATTTTGATAACTTTCCTTGAATATTTTTGTTTAATGTTAATAGGTAGGATTTATTTTATAATATAAAAACATTGATGTAAATACGTTGCTATGGTTACCTACCATGTGACGTGACACTTTTTTGTACTCACAAAAAAAATTCACTTATGCACTCGCATACGGTGTTCATCAATTTATAAGACGTTATCACGCCAATAAATAAATCAAATCAATCTTTATTGTACAATGTATTTTGATTTATATTAACTAAATTTTTGGTACTCAGTCCGAATAAAAATATATTTTATTTTATTACTTAACTAACTGCGCCCCGCGGTTTCACCCCCGTAAGTCCCGATCCTGTGAGAATATCAGGATATAAAGTAGCCTATGTATTAATCCAGGTCTCCAGCTATCTAGATACCGAGTTTCATCGCAATCGGTCCAGTAGTTTTTACGTAAAGGAGTAATAAACATACATACACACACAAACTTTCACACTTTATAATACTACTAGGAAGTAGGATTTAAGATTAAAATAATATTTTAGAAAGTTTATAGTTCTCTACATATTATCTATTAATTTGTGGTGGGTAAATAAAAAAATTCCACGGAACCTTTATCTGACCGTAGTCCGACTCGCCCTTGCCTATTTTGTTATTTATTAATCGAACCCGTTTTGATCCTACTGCATTATTAATTCTATATTAACACACTGACTGCTTGATTGTGCCCACTATTTAGAAAATGGGCGTTTAATTTCCGTGCAGTCAATTTAATGAACTGATTTGGAAATAATTTATGTTATTTTATTAAAATATTATTGAGCATTTTATTCTGACTATGTTCTTTTAAATGGCTTTAATGGCGGTAAGGTAAAAATTAAACTGGAAGCACTTATGGGTTGCTCCTCGAATTAATATAAGTATAAGTAATTAACCTTTACTTATACTTTGACGACCCAGTTAGCACAATGGTCACCATGCCGGACTGCCAAACACAGGGTTGCGGGTTCGATTCCCGCCTCAGACATGTATTTATGCTTAGTTATTTGTCTGTGGTCTGGTTGTTTCTATGTATTTTAAGTATATATTTACCAAAAGTATATTAAGTAGTACGAGTATATCCGTTGTCTACATCCATAACACATGTCTTAGTTACTTAGCTTGGGGCTAGATGGCGTATGGAATGTCCTGCAATATTTTTGACGTGATAACGTTTTATAAATTGGTGAACACCTGCCAGTTCAAAAAAGTGTGACGTCACACGTCGTTACTGGAACGCCTCATCGACCCCCGCCGCCCCCTCCACCGCCACCGCCGCCGCCCGCGCCTCCTTTCCCACCCCCCATGTATTCTGTCTCTGAGCCAACGATACTTTGATAGTTGACAAGGTAACGTTTTATCGTTGCCATGGTTACCATCAATGTTTTCTTATGACGTTATCACGTAAAATTATCGTCCGGAAACAGACTTTACAGACAACCATTTTTTTTTTATATATTGTCCCTTCCTTTTTGTAACACTAAAACCACGGGACCCAGCTTGGATCGAATTAGAAAAACTATAATTAAATCTAATTTCTTCGTATTCCCAGATCCAACGGCGCCATGTTAAACAGTAAAACAGTGCATCTGTTTTCTTTGAGAATTGCGTTTGGTTATTTTTATTGATTGTCAGTTACGGGGTGATTAAAGCTTAGATTTGTGTGTTCAGTCGATAAATGAAGTCAAAATAGTAGTGATAAATTCCAGGTGTTCTGTTTTGTTTTATTTTAAACGGATTTAAGAAAAAAACTAGATCAATGACATAAGGCAGGTTAAGGTGAAAGGGTACCTGCGCGCTCTCCATACAAACGTAGTCGACTATTTCCTCCCTGGATAATGACACTAGCACAAATATTTTTGTGCCATAAAACCTATAACTGCCATGACTATGCCCCTATGTTTTGTTTTTTAAAATTTTCTAATTATCATAGAAAATAAAATTACAAAAATTCAAAAATTAAAAAAAAACAAAAAATAGGGGCATGGTCATGGCAGTTATAAGTTTTATGAACCAAAAATATTTGCTCTAGTGTCATTATCCAGGGAGAAAACAGTCGACTACGTTTGTAATAGTTTGTATGGAAATAGTCCCCGGTACCCTTTCCTCTTAAGTAGTGAAGGTGGAATAACTAAGGGTGGCTAAGACATTGTCCTTCAACAAATTTAGCTAGATTCTAAGGTCATTACTTACTGACTCCGCTTACTTACCCAAAGTGGATCTTTGCCTCCAAAACGATAGTTCTCCATCGCTCCCTCTCCAGTGCTATTACTTGTCAATTTTGATTTAAAGTTCGCTCAGGTCAGCTTACATTGTGTCATACCTTAGCCCTATCTGGGTCGTCCCACCGGCCATCAACCAGTTGGGTACATATGTATGCTTTCTAAGCGCTTCGATCTTCCCCTATTCACTCAAGATGGCCAAATCAATGAAGATGCTATGGCTGAGACTTACGGCTGCACCACCTGTTCATCGCAGAATTTATGCTTTATTAAAAAAAAATACCTGTTAATGGACATAAGGGAAGTTATTAAAAGTCTTCTTCATTATTAATGATATATTAAATTCAAGAAGTCTCAAGTTGGAGTGACGTACACGTGCCCAAAGCTCTATGGGCACGTGGACGTCACTCCAATAGACTTGCGACCTTGAAACTTCGTTCACACGGCACTCAGATGTCAAATGTCACCCGAATCTTGACTATGACAAAGGAATTTACTCGGTTATGCACCATAAGTAGGGTTGCTATAACTGTTTGAAATCAATATGGGACATTTTTACATAACATGCCTAAAATATTTATACACATGCAATGGTGAAAATATCCGACCTCTGCACTAAGTGTTTTGCTTCATTATTCCTTAATCGTACTGCAAGAGAATGGAATCAGTTACCTGAGTCTGTCTTCTCTGATGTGTACAGTATGGGTCATTAGTAAATGATCAGTTTGCTACAATAATACTCTCAACAAGTGTTGGACTTACGACCTTCTCCTAATAGACGTTACACACGAACATAAATACTTGAATTAAAAGTACTCAGTGTGATTATTATTTTCAACATGTTAGCTATGTCTTTAGTTGGCCGAGAGGTATAAGCCGCCACCCGCTACACCAACCGACGTGGATTCGATCCACAGGTTACATTGTTATAATGTTCAAATAGTGCTGCACAGGATTGTTTTTGACTTTTGACCATAGATTGTACAATTTGGGGGCAATTTGGTTTGTTTTAATTTGATAATTCCGTATGACAACCCTAACTATAGCCAAGTAGAATAACATAGTAAAACCTAATCATTAATCTATATCTATTCTATACTAATATTATAAAGAAGTAAAGTTTGTTAAATTGTAAGGGGTAATCTCGGGATCTACTGAACCGATTTTAAAAATTCTTTCACCAATAGAAAGCCACATTATTGCTGAGTGTCATAGGTTATATAAAAAACCGAAATTAAAAAGGCTTTTACGTGGTAGTCCGTTTTGCAAAGTGAATCGGAGAAAAAACGGTCGAATGAAAGCGTTTCTTACGAACGCTGCCTTAACTATGAAAGATATATTTTTGAGTTCTAGAGAAAAGATGTGGAGCTTGAAAATGCCTACAAAAAAGTCAACGACACAGCATATGTCTAACTTTTATATTTAAGTTACAAAAAGTATTTTTTTTAATATTAGTTTAAATAATTTAATTTTTAATATTAATAAAATAAATGCCCTACGAAGTGGGCACGGGTCAGCTAGTTATTCATAAAATTATGAATACGAGCGAGCGATTAGTCTCAAATGTCAGTTAGTTACTTAAAACTTAACTTAGGCACAGTATTAAATTAGCCATGAAATTTATGATACGTACTCAGCGGGTATTTAACATTGTAATTAATTTCAACATATTTTACGATGTTATAAAATTAAGTCTTGTTTCAGCAAATGAACGTGTGTTTTACTCTTGTGAATCAGTGGGAATAAGTCACGCGTTATGGAAATTCGATGCTACTTGATGAGAATTTGAATTTTATAGTGCTGTCAATGTGTTAAATGCGTTTCTTTCATAGTGATGTGTTTATAAAAAATAATTTATTTAAAAGTCTCACGTTTATAAGAAAAACTAGAGATGGTACGAATATTTGCCAAATAATCACCATATAGTACATAACCTCATGGTATTGCTCTACATTTAATACAAAATTAATTCCTATTAAATTGAGCCAGAGCTGTCTTTGTTCCTTTTTTTCCATAGTGAATTCGGGGAGTTTCGGAACAATTTCTTAAATTATTTTAAGTAAGTACAATAAAGTAAATTTTGGTACTACTTTTACTTCACAAAAAGCATCCTCTGGCTCAATAAATTAGAAATTAATTTAGTATTAAATGCCGGCAATATTTTACCTTTTCAGAATCTCAATGAAATAGGCAATTTTTTTAAATTTGGCACCAGGGTGACCATACATTTTTTTTACACCGGGAAAGGTTAAAAATCAGGTAAAAAAAATTAAAAATCATTAAGTTTGAGTTAAATCTTAGTTTAAAAAAAAACTTTCAATGTGTCATAAAAATTATTGTTTGTATTCGATAGCACATTTATTCTGGTATACTATCCAAAAAACAGATTGGAATAACTCCTTCATTTGCAGTTTTGGCAAAAAAAACATAAACATACAGAAAGGAGTTAAATTTAAAAAAAAAAAACACACAAAAATAATATACTTTTTTACCCTTGTTCCCTAGACTTTGTTGATGTGTGTACATTGTGTCATCGAATATTCGGCGCTTCGGCCCAAAAGCGAACCAATTATTCGGTTTTCGGCAAAATCATTTTATCACAACTATTCGTGACATTTCTAATAAAAACTATGGTCAAAATGTTTTATTTAATTGAAAGATTACTCCCGCTGTGAAAACACGTTTAGTTAATCGGATTTACTAAAAAATCACATTATTTTTAAAGCAGATGAACTTACCCGTTCGTGTCCATATTTTGATAGGTAATATTAATTTAACACAGCCATAAAATTAAGCTTTCATAAACGTTATTTTGTATAAGGTATTTGTGCCTAATAATAGTAAAAGCTGACAAAATACTGCTATTTTGTTTATTAAAGTAATTTTATTGATCGTAAATGTTTCCATTATTTATGTTTAACGAGATTAATCAGGGAGACACGAAATATTAAAATATGACGAGAATAGATGCCCAGATATGTATCTTTTTACTTTTTATGGTACACCGCGTAGACCAAAACCAGACTTGTCAAAAAAGTCACCTGGGAACGAATAGGAAAAAAAGCCCAGTCGTTTTTTGTTAAGCATTTATAAGCTTTTAAACTTTCTACAGATAGATAGATAAACACTTTGTTGCACGATAAAAACAAAACGCAAAATGATTACACGTTTAAAAAAATCTAACTAAAAATATTAACTATCTGCTATAACTATCTAAAAGAAAATTAATATGTGATTCTATTCTATTCTGTTTTTCTATTATTTTCTATTGTGATTTTACCTATCTTAATTAAAGAAAAAAAGCAGAAATCGAAATGCATCATTTAAACGGATATAATCGCTTTTTTTTTATTTATTTGTTATGTAAAAACGTTTTGAGAACTTTACCAGGCAGACTGAGGGATAAGTCTTACAACATGTGTTCTCGAAATGTCAGATTTTGATAAGAAAAAAAAACTAAATATCCTATAAAAATGTAATTAAAAAAGAAGATTCATTTATTAAGTAAAATTTATATGTATAACTCAGTCAAAAAGTCCGTAAGAAACGCGACAGACTCGTGGTCACACCGTTTTACTACACCAGTGTAACTACGAGTATTTTCTGTTACTCGTGGTTACCCTGTGTGGAAAACACAAGATTTTCTTTTTTTCTTAACTTACTTTATACTCAGTCAAAAAGAGGGAAAGCCCGAAAGAAAGCCCAAAAAAATCGGACAAATCCGAACTCCCCAAATAAAACCTCGCTTAGTTTACCACATTTATCACCCAAAAAATCTCACCCGTTCACCTCAACTCAACCACTCCAGCACTCTCAAAACCGTCACGTCAAATGATAACCATAGAGAAAGGGGTGCGACTCTTATCTATGCCCACAAGGATATCCTTACTGACATGTGCCTAAAGGTCGTAACACACGTATCAACTCGTAAACGGAACGTAAACATATCAATTAGAGCAGTTCAGTATTCTTTGTATGAAACTCCCTACTGCAACGCACACTAATCAGAATCGTAACGTAATTGCCTCGCCTCGAGACAAGCTCACGAACCGCGGTACGGTGCGTGGTTGACTTGCCGTACCCGCGCTTACGTCTCACCGTAAGCTATCTTACGACTCTCCGTACCCTAGCTTGCGTTTCTTCGTCTACACTTCACGTTCGGATACATGACTAACCGCGCGGCAACACCCCGCCTAGCCGTAGCCGAGTTGATTCGGAGCTGATCGCTTGGCATCGCGCTTACGTTAGGTTGACGGCGAGGCGATACGGTGACGATCCTTTTCCGAGTTGATATGTGTGCTACGACCCTAAATCTGCCTAAATGTTTGCCAAGGGTGACGCGGTGGGATTGTTTAAAATGCACTGTCATGTCTTGTCGTTTTATGAGATTTCTTTCCTTGTGAATTGGGGATTTGGGTTGTGATTTTTATCTCTAAAGTAAAACAAAAAAAAAATGGTAGGTTTATTTTGGTAGGTATTTTATTTTACACTAGCAGCGCTCCGTGATTTTACCCGCGTAACTCCCGATCCCGTGGGAATATCGAGATAAAAAGTAACCAATGTTACTCCCAATGAATCAGTGTATCGTCATACTAAGTCTCATCAAAATCGGTCCAGTAGTTTCGGAGCCTATTCGATTCGATACAAACAAAAAATCTTACGTACTCTTTCAATCGATAAGATATCGAGAGTACCTACCTGGGATTCGGTTATTTTACGTTTTTTTTTCTCAGTACTGTCTAATATCCGTATGTACTCCTATAGTAATTTATGTATGTATGTACTTCTTTGTATGTATCTATATATATTATAATTATTTGGTATGTACCTATTATATAATTAAATATTTTATAACCATAATAGCAGCGCTCCGCGGTTTCACCCACGTAACTCCCGATCCCGTGGGAATATCGGGATAAAAAGTAGACTATAGCCTTCCTTGATAAATGGACTATGCAACACAAAAATTATTTTTCAATTAGAACTAGTAGTTCCTGAGATTAGCGCGTTCAAATAAACAAACTCTTAAGCTTTATAATATAAGTATAGATTATTTGAATACTTTATAATATCACCTATTATAAGATATGTTTATTTACTTTAATATCCTGCTTGAATAAACTCACAACTTACCATAAAAGCTGAATTAGTTCTTTTCCATCCAAAGGTTGCCTGGAAGAAATCACTTTCAGCGATAAGGCCGCCCATTTGTGCAACTGGTACTTTCTAGCTATTACTTTACTTTGTGTATATAGTGTTCTATGTTCCTTACTGTGTTTTACAAATAAACTTATTTATTAGGGTGTGGCCTACTTTCATACTCTCATCACATCATCTTGTCGATATCGATATCGATACTCCCAGTCGATACTTTGGCTCGCACTAGATGCGCGATTTATTGTTACCTAGGCTACAGAAAATCAACAGAGTTGTCAAGTAGTCGTAAACTGAAAATCAAAATGTGCCTTCTGAAAAATAAATATTGAGGGAATTTATCATCTTTTAAGTGTTCGTATTATTTTACAAGAACCCTCAAGGTGGGTAACATCATAATATCCACATTGGTGACCTCCTAGAAACATGCAGAGGGATGACCAGGCACCGGGCGGAGCGTGGGCCGACGCTAGTGATGGGAAAGAGTCGAGTGAACCTATCGATGTTTTCAAAGTTGGCATTCGTGTACCACCTTTCTGGCCCGAAAAACCTGAGATTTGGTTTGCTCAAGTGGAGGGACAGTTCGTTATTTCTGGAATTCATAGCGACTCCACCAAGTTTAATTATGTCATTGGACAACTCGACAACCAGTACTCAAGGGAAGTTAAGGACATAATTATCAGCCCTCCAGCGTCCAACCGCTATGAGAAACTGAAGACGGAGCTTATTAAACGACTTTCGGCCTCCAACGAAAAGAAGCTGAAGCAGCTGCTGATGCATGAGGAGTTAGGAGACTGTAAACCATCCCAGTTTCTCCGACACCTGAAGAGTCTCGCCGGCTTAGATGTTCCAGATGATTTTCTTAAGACCATATGGATAAGCCGCTTGCCGCTTGGAGTGCAGACTGTACTCGCCGGACAGCCAGCCACTGCTCAGCTGGATGACTTGGCTGATCTCGCCGATCGGGTCAACGAGATAGCTACATCTACACCGTCTGTGGCATCTACAAGTGCAGCGATTCCAGGGTCGGTGCTGAGCGACCTTTCCAGAGAAGTTGCCGAACTTCGGAAACAACTACAGCAAGTCGCAACTCATGGAAATGGCAGGTCTCGCGCGAGGACCAAGTCATCTGGCAGGAGATCGTCATCGACGCAACGGTCGCAGTCCAACTACCGCAAGTTTCCGCTGTGCTGGTACCATCATAAGCACGGTGACAAGGCTAACAGGTGTATTCGGCCGTGCGACTACAAGTCGGAAAACTCCAAGGGCGGTCGGTAATGGCGAGTGACGATTGCCCTTCATCATCTGCTGGTCGCCTTTTCGTCACTGACCGATCTTCGAAGACGCAATTCCTGGTCGACACCGGTAGCGACCTCTGTGTCTTCCCGCGGTCAGCTCTTCGTGATCGTCGTGCCAAGACGGACTTCGTACTGTGTGCAGCAAACGGAACTAATATTTTTACTTACGGCTACGTACATTTTAACTTAGATTTAGGCTTACGTAGGTCTTATGCTTGGCGATTTATAGTTGCAGATGTAACTAAACCAATCATAGGTGTTGATTTTTTAAATTTTTACAACCTGATTGTAGATTGTCGCAATAAGCGCTTAATCGATAACACCACATCGGTAACTACAAAAGCTATGCCTGCTAATTGTAAAAATGTATTTTCTGTCAAAGTGTTGACTGGTGAGTCTCGTTATCACAAAATTCTTGATGAATTTCCCGAACTCACTCGAACAGCTGGTACACTACGCGCACACACACATAACACACTTCACCATATTCGCACGACTCCAGGGCCTCCAGTTTCTTGCACACCTCGTCGTCTAGCACCTGACAAATTAAAAATTGCTCAAAAGGAATTTGAGTCTATGATTGCCAGTGGGACTGCAAGGCCTTCAGAAAGTCCTTGGGCCTCACCCCTGCATCTGGCGCCTAAAAAGGACAACGGGTGGCGTCCTTGCGGCGATTACCGCATGCTCAATGCCCGCACCGTACCTGATAGGTATCCGATTAGGCACATTCAAGACTTTGCACATAACATTTCAGGCTGTTCTATTTTCAGCACTTTAGACCTTTTAAAGGCCTATAATCAGATACCTGTCAGTGCGGACGATATTCAAAAGACCGCCATTACAACGCCGTTTGGGTTATACGAATTCCCCTATATGAGTTTCGGACTTCGAAATGCTGGACAGACATTCCAACGATTTATCGACGAAGTCACTAGGGGGCTAGATTTCGTTTTTTGTTATTTAGACGATTTTTTAATATTTTCGAGATCCCAAGACGAGCACGAGGACCACCTTCGTACAGTATTCACCAGGCTGAGGGACTACGGCCTACTAATAAACATATCCAAATGCGTATTTGGGGAAAAAAAGGTAACTTTTTTAGGTTACTCCATCTCTGTGGACGGCACCAGACCTCTAGACACAAAGGTAAAGGCCATCCAGGAGTTTCCCGTACCAAAGAACGTACGTCAGCTTAGAGCATTTTTGGGCATGCTCAATTTTTATCGGAGATTTCTCCCACAAGCAGCCCAAATACAAGCTCCATTACATGCTTATTTAGTAGGATCGGTCAAAGGAACGCAACCCATCGACCTTTCAGAGGAACCATTAACAGCTTTTGAAGCTTGTAAAACAAGCCTGTCCAATGCTGCTCTGCTAGCTCATCCAGATTGCGCAGCAAAACTAGCCTTAGTGACAGATGCATCAGATAAGGCAATTGGCGCAGTGCTTCAACAGCTAAGGGATGGTGCATGGCAGCCGTTAGCCTTCTTCTCAAGGAAGCTCTGTCCTTCACAGGTCAAGTATTCTCCCTATGACCGCGAGTTACTCGCCATTTACGAGGCCATTAAACATTTTAGGCATATGGTCGAGGCTCGTCATTTTATAGTCTATACTGACCATAAACCGATCAGTTTCGCATTTCATGAACGAAAGAGAACCTGTTCACCTAGGCAGTATAGACACCTAGACTTCATTTCGCAATTTACGACGGATATTCGTCACATATCGGGTAAGGATAATATCGTGGCGGACACCTTATCGCGAATTGAAGAGCTAAGCGCGCCTGTTGACCTCGAAGCCATGGCTCAGGGTCAAATATCTGATCCCGAACTTAATAAGTTATTAAGCGAGGGCACATCCCTGCGCTTAGAAAAACTGCAGCTACCTGGAAGCCGAATTCCCGTGTATTGCGACGTCAGTACCCCGACATCCAGGCCTTTTGTACCGAAGTTCTTCCGTAAACAGGTTTATGAAAGTTTACATTCTTTAAGTCACCCTGGCAGTAATGCTTCCGCAAAGCTGGTCGCCGAACGTTTTGTCTGGCCTGGCATTAGGAAGGATTGTAAAGAATGGGCTCGCGCGTGCATATCGTGCCAAAAGGCTAAGGTCAATCGACATGTGACCGCACCACTTAGCACCTTTAATTTACCACGCGCCCGTTTCAGACAAATTCATATTGATCTGGTCGGACCCCTTCCTCTTTCACATGGCTACCGGTACTGTCTAACGGCCATAGACCGATTTACGCGGTGGCCGGAAGCAGTACCGATAGAAAACATTACTGCTGAAACTGTAGCTAAGGCCTTACTATCGACATGGATAGCTCGATTTGGCTGCCCTACTGACATAACGACTGATCGTGGGAGCCAATTCGAGTCAGCTTTATTCAATTGCCTGTCGAAAATGGCTGGTTTTCAACATAAGCGAACTACAGCTTACCATCCGGCTTGTAATGGTCTTGTGGAGCGTTTCCACAGACAGCTTAAAGCCGCAATAGTATGTCACGCAAACGACAGATGGACTGAGACGTTACCGTGGGTTCTTTTAGGCATAAGAACTTCTTTTAAAGAGGACTTACAGTCATCATCTGCCGAGTTGGTATATGGAGAACCGTTGAGGCTCCCCGGCGAATTCTTCGAGTCCGCGACAAGCGTCACCACGCATATAACCGAATTTTCCGCGCGGCTCAGAAATTTCGCCGAGAAAATACGCCCAACACCAGCTTCGCGTCACTGTACGTCCAAGGTGTTCATCTTTAAAGAACTGGCAACCAGTGATTACGTTTTCCTCAGAGAAGATGCATCACGTGGTTCCCTCCAACCAGCATACTCAGGCCCACACAAAGTTATATCGCGCGGAGATAAAGTTTTCAAAATTCTACTAAAAGGAAAAGAGGCCACAGTATCGATAGACCGAATTAAACCGGCCTACATACTGTCAGACCAAAATGAAGAAGTCTTGCCACCGATAAATAAAGAAATATTAACCCGTTCCGGTCGTCGCGTTAAATTCACAGATTTCTATCGCCCTTGACGGTCTCCGGAGGGGGGTGGTGTGGCCTACTTTCATACTCTCATCACATCATCTTGTCGATATCGATATCGATACTCCCAGTCGATACTTTGGCTCGCACTAGATGCGCGATTTATTGTTACCTAGGCTACAGAAAATCAACAGAGTTGTCAAGTAGTCGTAAACTGAAAATCAAAATGTGTCATCCTTCAGTGCCTTCTGAAAAATAAATATTGAGGGAATTTATCATCTTTTAAGTGTTCGTATTATTTTACAAGAACCCTCAAGGTGGGTAACATCATAATATCCACAAGGGATGGGCCGAATGTGATTTGAACCGAAAACGAACTTCGGCCGAACGTTCGGTGAAAATAAAAAGTTCGGCCTAATTTCGGCCGAACGTTATTTTTATTGCACTTTCTTGAGAATGACAGGTCGAATCTTGTTTAGAATCTTTCTTGCCAAATAAGTAAGAAGAAGCGTAGAGAATGAAAGCTCAAGTAGTGACGAAGAAGTTGTCCAGACCACAAGTCATTCTTACAATCTAACGAAGACATACATAAATCGTTTTAGAGCAGCTACGAGGAACTGGCAGCAGCAAAACTTCCCAATATAGAGTAAACCAGAAGGCTACTTTTTATCCCGATTTTCTTTTTTTTTTTTCACTTATTTAACAAGTAAATCTAAATTCTAATTTCTAAATAAATATCTTAATTTTGATATCGAAACATTTAAATAATTATCGTCATAAATCACTACATACTAACTATGTGTTATTCCAGGTCTCCAGTTATCTACATACCAAGGTTCATGGTAATCGGTTTAGCGATTTTTACGTGATTGAGTAAACAAACTTACATACATACTCACAAACTTTTAGCTTTATAATATTAGTAGGGTAGTAGGATTTAAAACAGCTAAGTTGTTTATTTTTCTGGATATGATCAAATACTGAATGTTCGGCATTTTAGCAGAATTTCGGCCGAATGCCGAAGTTCTGTTTAAACTGCCGAAGTTCGGTTAAACCGAATGTGAAACGAACTTCGGCCCATCCCTATTATTTATCGATCTATAAGGATTTCTTGTTAGGACTACGGAACCCTAAAAAGAGTGCGAATCCTAAAATAATGTTATTTGAGTCACAATTATTGACGACCATGGCACAATGGTCACCATGCCGGACTGCCAAACACAGGGTTGCTGGTTCGATTCCGGCCTCAGACAAGTATTTATGCTTAGATAGTCTGTGGTCTGGTTGTTTCTATGTATTGTAGGTATGTGTATATTTACAAAAGAAAAGTATATATGTAGTATATTCGTTGTCTAGCACCCATAACACAAGTCTAGTTACTTAGCTTGGCAATGTGTGGAATGTATTTATTTATTTTAATTTATCAATTTGTTTTCGAGCTTTGCACAATCGTTCCAAGTAA
Source organism: Idaea aversata (assembly GCA_907269075.1). Taxonomy (NCBI): domain Eukaryota; kingdom Metazoa; phylum Arthropoda; class Insecta; order Lepidoptera; family Geometridae; genus Idaea; species Idaea aversata. Next base: position 3,693,221 of record OU026109.1, read on the forward strand.
AGAGCGTATTCATTTTCTTTTCGTTATTAAGTTTTGAACGTGGGCGTATTATTTTCAGAATCTTTCAATATGGCTTAATAATTGTTTTAATTTCACGAAAAACACTTGAGTAAGTAGATCTTTCTTGCAAACAATACAATTTGAAATGAGATGTTTCCATTGAGTTTTATAAACGAACAATTCTTAATATTTTAGTCAAATACTTAATTAAAATGACTAATAGAATTTGTTTAATTATCAAATAACTTTGTTTCTGCTTGTTATAAAAGTACCTAAAAACCTTGAGGGGTCTAATATGGCTACTTTCGACGAATCGCATCCGAATCGTGATACGGATTGGATTTTACCTATTTTGTGGGTGATTTTGGATTCTTCTTCGTATCGATAGCACAAATTAAAGGAGAATTGATTTGGTAGGGGTCAGATTCGCCCTCTCCAGTGTACTGCCAGGTCTTTGGTGTTGTTATTAGCTAACATCAAGTCAGCCAATGGGCTGGAGAAGCAGGTCAAGAGGTGTAGCATGGTTTGCTCGGGAGCCCCGCAGTGGCACTCAACCTGGCATGGATCGATCATGCCCCATCTTCTCAGGTTCACCATGCACCGACCAATCTGAGTCCTTATGATTTGACCATCGCGATTTGCATTGTGATACACATCGAGATGGTCACGACGGGTCGCCATCTTGAAAAGAAAAAATAATCGCAATTTAACGACGCTAATCCAAAGTAGCGTCTTTCAATTCTGCCATTTGGCACATTTTCCATAAAAACAAATCCGAATCCGCGTTGCAATCATTTTATTTGTATGAACATTTATTATAAAAAAAAATGAAAAAATAATTAAAAAAAATATAAGCAACGAATAGAGAGTCTAATTATTTTTAAAGTAGGCTAAATCACACAAACAATAATAATGCAATTAGTATTACTTTTCGGATACGATTCGTCTCCGAAAGTAGCTATTTTAGACCTGCCTGCCTTTTTCACGTAACATTTAGAATTGAAACAAACCCAGTACTTACCAAAATATAATTAGTTAACTGGATTTCCATAGAAAACTTTGACCTGAATCGAAATAATTTTGTTTGAAAAACGGAACGAATAGAAAAACGATGTTATTTCACAAAACTTTCAAATTAAAATAATGAAAAGAACAGTATATCTCCAAATGTAATAATTTCACCAATATTATGTTTAAGACAGCCGTCAAGCGATAAAGGACTATGTCCACTTCCATAGAAGATGTGGCTTGAACTCAAACCAAACATTTTTTATAGGTAACGTGATTGTCATTTAGATTCAATAACTTATACAGCAAGGATTATAATAGTAAAATATTTGAGAAAAAGGAGCCTTAGTCTAAGGATCTACTCAATAATACCTACTCGTGTTCACTTTGAATCGATTTCTTTCCAAATGCGTTTTGATAGATTCATATACTTACATGGAATCGATATAGAAAAAAAGCCAAGATATGCCAATTCAACTATGACAAAGGATAAAAGAAAATGGAAATTATTAGATTTGATTTTTCTGTAAAAAAAATTTACTAAACTTATTATAAAACTGCCCTTTGTGGTTTCACCCATGTAACTCCCGATCCCGTGGGAATATGGGGATAAAAAGTAGCCAATGTTATTTCCAATTAATAAATGTATCCTCATAGCAAGTTTCATCATAATCGGTTCAGTAGCTTTGGAGCCTATTTGTTACTAACAACCAAAAAAACTAAAAAAACATATATTACATTATTACACTAATATTAGTGTAGATGTAGATAATGTAGAAGTGTAGATTCATAAGAACACTTTATTCTTAGAAAAGCCAATTATGGGTTTTGTCCTTTCTAAAGTTCACTAATTAGGTACTCCACCCACTATTATGTCATTCATTTGACATATTTATTTCCATTAGCATTTTATAGGTATAATTATTGGTTTTAATTAGCTTCAACAACGCGTAACTAAGTCTGCTAAGCGGTGTTGTGTATGAAGTAACTCGCTAAACACTCTAGGGACTACGTTCCATGCTAGTTTAATGAACAGAGTCGGATTATAGTGGAACAAGTCGTGTGTCTGATGGAATTTCACTTTGGTAACATCTAATTATTCCAAGAGGTACCGTAAAAGGACATTGCTCTTTTAAGCATTAGGATTAAGACATTTTTGTACAAAATTATTAAGCATTAATACTGATTTTGATTGAAAAAGAACAAAGAAGTCGTTTTCTTATTGCTTTTAAGACAGTCAATTTAATTTGACGACCCAGTTGGCACAATGGTCACCATGCCGGACTGCCAATACAGGGATGCGGGTTCGATTCCCGCCTCAGACAAGTATTTATGCTTAGATATTTATAATATCTGTGGTCTGGTTGTTTCTATGTATTATAAGTATATATTTACAAAAGAAAAGTATATAAGTAGTATATCCGTTGTCTAGCACCCATAACACAAGTGTAGTTACTTAGCTTGGGGCTAGATGGCGATGTGTGGAATGACCTGCAATATTTATTTATTTATATATGTATGTTTACATGAACTGATCTCTAATAGCAACACTATCGATTGGAAAAAAATATAGAGTAATTTTTTTTTGGAAAATGTAGGTACAGTGCGGTTCTCGGCTAGGGTAATGACTTTTCCAAAAATCTAATGATGCAGTTAGTTTTAATCAAAATGACGCAACTCCTTTCAACATTTTTCGCTATCTCTTATAGTTTAGAATATAGGCCTGAAGGCCTATGTAAAAAAATCACCCTGTATAGGTAGTTGGAGTTCAGTAGTAGTAATGAACATACACACACAATATATACTCTAACACACAAACATTCACATTTATAATTATAGTAGGAAAGTAAGGAAGTTAGGGGCTGTTCATTAATCACATGACGCTCGAAAAAGGGGGGGGGGAGTCCATAAAAATCACGAAATATCACAAAGGGGGGGGGGGGGGTAATATATCACGTGTTTATTTATTTTTTCGGCAAACGCGCGATACTCAACCAAGAAGCGGCGAAAATTCTATAATAAAATTAGGTGTTACACTTGTACTACAAAATTAAGATTCTTTGTAGATACTAAAAAATACACGTGATATAGGGGGGAAGGGTGGGGTTAGTCTTTAAAGTTACCATGTATCACCAAGGGGGAAAAGAGGTTAAAAATACCAAAAAAAACATATCATCCAGACAGGAATCGATATTATTTCAACAAAACATAGACGTTTTGTAGCTGAATTGTACCTATATCAAGTTGTTATTCCGACCGTATCTTCCCACTTTACAAGTTTCCTAACTGTTAAATTTTGTATTACTAGACGTGAATATACAAATAGTTAGAAACAGTAGCAGTCTAGATATTTCGTCGTGCCTTTGAGCTAGATTTGCGGGAAGTGAAGTGAAATATTTGCTGTCTTTAGAAATTCGAATTGCATGATGATATTCTCTAAAGCACAGGTTCTTAAACGTATTTCGTCTACCGCCCACTTGAAAGTCAGTAAGGGTCTTCAAAAGGTAAAAATAGGAACCCTTATGAGATCACTCTCTTATCCGTCAGTCTGTCTGTCCGTGTGTCACCACCAATTTTCTCAGGAGCGGTTGGATCTAGCAAGTTGAAATTTGTTTTTCAGCGCTCCCCCTTTTTTGAATTTACCATATCTTAAAAACGATAACGACATTTATTACTTTGATCCTACTAATAATATAAATGTGAAAGTTTGTGTGTATGTTTGTTACTCCTTCACGCAAAAACTATTGAACTCCCCTGATCCCGTGAGAATAAATAAAAACTAGCCTTTGTCACTTCCATTGAAACAATGTATCTTCATACCAAGTTACATCAAAATCTGTTCTGTAGTTTCGGAGCCTATTCAATGCAAACAATAAAATCTTTTTTCTTTTTAATATTAGTAGGTACACTTAGATTAGACCTAAGTATAGACTTACATTCTAAACAAGACTATTTTAGAGTAAGAGCAATTAAAACGCAATGTATTAAGCCCACAAGGGGGCGTTATTGCAGACTTTGAGAAACACTGCTCTAAAGTGTCACATTTCCACGTGATACTTTAGGACATCATGTGAATAGTTTTGTTTTCAGAGTAGCAAGATTCAGATTGCATGATTAGATATATTTCTCTAAAGTGTTACGTTTAGGCGATATAACACTTGGAAATGCTTCTGTTTTTTTTTTAATTTGAATGACTCATTATATTCACTTTATATATAAATAAATAAATATTGCAGGACATTCCACACATCGTGATCTAGCCCCAAGCTAAGTAACTAGACTTGTGTTATGGGTGTTAGACAACGGATATACTACTTATATACTTCTCTTTTGTAAATATATAATACATAGAAACAACCAGACCACAAACAAATATCTAAATACTTGTCTGAGACGGGAATTGAACCCGCAACCCTATGTTTGGCAGTCCGGCATGGTGACCATTAGGCCAACAGGGCCGTCATTTTAGGACAGCATGTGAATAGTTTCGTTTAAAGTGTAGAGAGATTTGGATTGCATATTGATATTTCTCTAAAGTGTCACATTTCAGAGATAATATAACTCCCGGAAAGAGTTCAAAAGATTTTTTTAACTAAGATTGCTCATAATATACACGTGATATTTTAGGACAGCATGTGAATAGTTTTGTTTTCAGAGTAGAGAATTTCGGATTGCATGATGATATTTCTCTAAATTGTCACGTCTAGACGATAATATAACACTTGGAAAAGGTGTAGATGATATTTTCGTTTATTGGTCGTGGTCCGATCGCCGGAGTTCTATCAATCGAACCACGGGCAAATCAAACTGTCCGCGGTTCTATCAATCGAACCATTCTATTGGCAGTGGTTCTACCAATCAGACTATCCTTTAAATAATATCAACTTGTATTGGTAATAGTTTTACTGGAAGACTCATCATCATTGGCTTTTATCATCTTCGAAAGATGTTGTTAACAGCGTCGTGAGTGGCGGTATTTGTTCTCATGGCTCAAGAGACCTATACGAGGGAGACAGCGACGACCGCATAGTTGGCAAATATGCGAACCTGGAAGAACCTGGTACCTGGAAGAGTAGGACCAAAATAATTACTTTTTAACCACTTTTCATTATTTAGTAAACTAGAAAAGAATTACCAAGTATTTTTTAAATTGAGTGACTCATAATATTCACGTGATACTTTAGGACTGCATGTGAATAGTTTTGTTTTCAGAGTAGAGGGAATCGGATTGCATAATGATATTTCTCTAAAGTGTCACGTTTCGGAGGTATAACACTCCGAAAGAGTTCGGATGTAGTTTTTTTTTTAATATTGATGACTTATAATATTTGCGTGATACTTTAAGACATCATGTGAATGGTTTTGTTTTTTAAGTAGAGATATTCGGATTACCTACCTACATGATGAAATTCTCTAAATTGTCACGTTTTGAAGATATAATAATAACACTTGAAAAAGAATCGGGTGATAATTTTAGTTTGGATGACACATAATATTCACGTAATATCTTAGGACAGCATGTGACTGTTTTTGTTTAAGAGTAGAGAGATTCGAATTGCATCATGATATATCTCTAAAGTGTCACGCTTCGGAGGTATAACACTCCGAAAGGGTTTGGATGTAATTTTTTTTGATGATTCATAATATTCACAGGATACTTTAGGACATCATGGGAATATTTTTGTTTTTAAAGTAGAGATATTCGAATTACATGATGAAATTCTCTAAAGTGTCACGTTTCGGAGATTCGTAAGACGCAGAAATAATTTTGATTTTTTAAATATTTGGATGACTCATAAATATATACGTGAAATTTTAGGACAGCATGTGAATAGTTTTGTTTGAAGTGTAGAGAGATTTTAATTTGAATGACTCTCTAAACTCTAAAGTGTCACGTTTAGGAGATTCGTAAGACTCAGATATAATTCAGATTTTTTTAGCTCTTAATATTCACGCAATACTTTAGGACAGCATGTAAATATTTTTGATTTCAGAGTAGAGAAATTCGGATTGCATGATAAAATTCTCTAAAGTGTTACGTTTCGGAGATATCTCGTAAGGGATGGTTGGGTTTATTTTTGTAAAACACAGGTTCAAATACTCAAAACATGATACTTTAGGACAGCTTGTGAATAGTTTTGTTTTTTAGAGTAGAGAGATTCGGATTGCATAACACTCGGAAAGGGTTCGGACGACATTTTTTTTAATACCTTTTTTTTATAGTTTTCACGTAATAGTTTAGGACAGCATGTGACAGAATAGTTTTAAACATAGAAATATTTTCTTTGTTTCTTTAAACAGTCCGTAAAAAAGTAAAAGTAATTATAAAGTAGTTTTAAATACGCCAAAAATTAAGAACGGACTACAATTTTTTACCAGGCTTTTTAAACTCGATAGGTAATATTGAAAAAGACCCAAAAATAAAGAAAGACAATTTCTTAACATTTCAAATACCTACTGAAAGTTAAGAGGAAAGGGTACCGGGGGCTTTCTCCATACAAACTATTACAAACGTAGTCGACTGTTTTCTCCCTGGATAATGACACTAGAGCAAATATTTTTGGTGCATACAACTTATAACTGCCATGACCATGCCCCTATTTTTTGTTTTTTTTAATTTTTTAAATTTTTAAGTCTATGATAATTAGAAAGTTAAAAAAACCAAAACATAGGGGCATAGTCATGGCAGTTATAGGTTTTATGGCACAAAAATATTTGTGCTAGTGTCATTATCCAGGGAGGAAACAGTCGACTACGTTTGTATGGAGAGCCCGCAGGTGCCCTTTCACCTTAAATAAAATTTCAATAAACCTACTCAATTACTAGCAAGCTAGCTACCCTATAGAACGAGCAATAAGCCGGATAATTTCATGTTAATACCATCCAGCCAATCGAATATTAATCCTCATGAATAAATGGAGACATCGAGATACCTTCTCTATAATCGATTTTAATTATTAAATAGATTGAAGAAGTTAGTAATTATCTTAAACTATTAAATAAATTTAACTACGTGGTTTAAGGGCGCCATACGCCATACGCCAACGACCTTGGTACACAGCCTACTAAATAGTTACTACTGGCACCGGTCGCCTTCCTTGGTGAAAATTGTTGATTGTTACGAGTGTGTTTAGTTTTTCTTAAAAGGGCTGAGATAGAATTGTAGGTGAGATTTTTACCGACATTTTGGTGTGATTTTGAGCCACACATTTCCTATAGTTTTGAAGCTATTCTAAAATTAAGCATTAAAACTAGTCTATCTTTGAAATGACAAAGAATTTTTGCCTCGAAATTACCCCAAAATATCGGTAAAAATTTCATCTAAAATTCCATTTCAGCACTTTTGAGAAAAACAAAACATATTCGTTACAATCAACCATATTAGTTGTAACCGACGGGAATTTCTGGCGCGTTGCGGGTATTTCTGGTGCAGCATAAGCCGTCTTTAAAGGCTGTTTTTTTACAATAATATTAATAACTGACATAAGCCCAAATATTTCTTTTGACATGATAACGTCTAATAAATTGATGGAACACCTGCATTCTCAAAAAAGTGTCTTGTTCCCGGAACAGGACGCGTCCCGTTCCCAGAACGCGTCATATTATTGACAAGGTAACCATAGCAACATGTTATAATTATATTATTATAAAAATAAGTTATTTTCTATCGATATTTTATCGATAATCTAATAAATAAGTACATCCCTACTGATGGCTTCAACAGTAGAAAAATAGACTAAATTTTACCTAGACAGCTATGAATTTTACAAAATCTACCTACCACTAACTATTGTGTCTCATAGAACACTATACAAAAAACCTAACGGTGTATGTTAACGCTCGTTTTTTTACCCATTAAATATTAGGTAGTTGGAAATTTAAAAAAAAAACTATACTTCACTATCACAATCATCATCACTACGCGTAGTATAAAACAAAGGCGCTTTCTCTGTCTCTATGTCCCTATGTCCCTATATCCCTTTGAATGCTTAAATCTTTAAAACTACGCAACGAATTTTGATGCAGTTTTGTTTAATAGATAGAGTAATTCAAGAGGAAGGTTTTTACATGCAAAATATAGCCGTGCGAAGCCGGGGCGGGTCGCTATTATTATTATAAAGAGGAAAGATTTTGTTGTTTTTTGTTTGTAACGAAAAGGCTCCGAATCTATTGGGCCGATTTTGTTGAAACTTGGTACGATAATACATTAATTCACTGGAAATAATATAGGCTACTTTTTATCCCGATATTCCCAAGGGATCGCGAGTTACGCGGGCAAAACCGCGGAGCGCTGCTATATATGTATTTAAAATATCAAAAACCGCATCATAATCCGTTGCGTAGTTTAAAGATTTTAGCATAGATAGGGACAGACAGCGGGAAATGACTTTGTTTTATGCTATGTAATGAACTTTTTTGACTTCTTTAAACACTTATTCGAAGGTAAAAAGTCAAGACATTTTCCAAATTAGAAATTAATAATAAAACTTACTTATTAAATAAGTAACTTATCTTATTAATCCAAGTTATTTTAGCTTAGAACGTTCTAAGTTTCATTATCTTCGAAGGTCACATTGGAAAAGTAAAACAATATTGTCACAATATTAATTAAACTCATTGTCACTAGAAAACTAATTAAAACTATAAATAGTTTGTTTATTTTTGGAGTTTACTCCTTAAGAATCGATTTTCATATATAAGGCGCTCGGTATGAGAAAAATCCGAGGGGTAAAACCTACTAACATGTAACGAAAATCCGTCACGTTTTTGGTGCGCACCTTTAGTGCGCAACTTTCTAATTTTAGATACTCGTACTTATTTTTTAACGGACGACTATTTTTTTTTTTTAATTTTATCAAACAGTACAACAGTTCAAAACAAATAGTAAACTCCAGTCGTGCGTCGGAGCTGACACACACACACTTTATTAGTCTAAGTTACACAAGTAACTTAGTAAGTACCTTATTATATTAGTAGGTACATTATTTTATCACTTTTTATTAGTTATGTTTATTTACTTTAATTTCCGTTTTTGGTAGGTATTCAGGGTTATTGGAAATTATACTAGCAAGCCGTTGAGGGCTACTTCTGTGCACCTTAACAAACAACTTTTGTTCTACTACTTTTGGAAATTCGAAAAATAATTAAAATTTTGAGGTTAATTCGAAAATCAACTGATTTTTAACAGACTTCAAAAAAAGGAGGAGGTTCTCAATTCGGTTGTATGTATTTTTTTTTTAAACAAAGGTCATTCAGACAAAGAACAGTAGATAAAACTTAAAAAATAAGTAAAATTTTAAGGTCAATGACCTCTCCATGTTAGGAACAGTTGATTTTCAGGTAAACGTACACTCAAAATTTTCAAAAACAATCATCTAATTTCCAAAAGTCGTAGAACAAAAGTTGTTTGTTTAGGTGAACAAACAATTTTTGCTAAGATGTTTGGAAAATCGAAAAAAAATTGCAGTTATACTTCTTTACCGAGTTTAATCGGCTTTATTTGAAACGTTACATACATTTTGTATAAAGCAATTTATATAACACAGTGCATGATCCGTGTCCCGTGCCCGGACGATCGACGCTCGTGTACGCCACGGATCCGTCCCGTCCCCTCAGCGACTTATAACCCGGTGTTATATTATAAACGTGCAGCACGGACGCGTCCCGCTCCGGACGCGGCCTGGACCTCTATTTTTGAATCGCTCCAGTGACAAAGCTTCGTCGTATACGCCTACAAGTCACGCTCGACTTCCAAGTCGCATGACACAAATTTACTGTATATTTGAATCGTTCGTTGTCGAAATTTAAAATGTCAATTTTTATTCGTTTTACGCAGTTATTTGAAAAGCGGTAATTACCAGCGGACATCCGAAATTATCCCAAAAGATATAAATATTTTTCAAAGACCGTTTCCGAATGTTTGACTATGATTGTTTGATGTTTATTCTACCACTCGCCTGTCGGCGAGAGTGGTGGAGACCACTCGTTACGATGGAGCGATTCAAAAATTGCGAATTTCCGATGTCGAACGAATATCAGTAGAAATCGAGCGCTCGACGCGGGGCGAACGATTCAAAAATAGGGCTCCTGATCTAATGATAATCATCTCTTATTACTTGCTGGGGAGTCCATACGCCAACGACCTTGCTACACAGCCTACTAAATAGTTACTACCGGCACCAGTCGCCTTCGTTGGTGAAAATTGTTGATTATTACAAATGTGTTTAAATTTTCTCAAAAGTATTGAGTGAGATTTTTACTTACATTCTGGTGTTACTTTCAGCCAAAAATTCCCTATTTTTGAATTTAAAATTATAAGGATTAAAACTATTATAACTTTAAAATGACCAGGAATTTTCGTCTCAAATTACCCCAAAATATCAGTAAAGATTTTACCTACAATTCCATCTCAGCACTTTTGAGAGAAACAAAACACATTCGTTACAATCAACAATGTTAGTTGTAAGCCACACGGGTATTAATGGCGCGTTGCGTTTGGCAGCAAAAACTATAGGTAAAGAAACTTTTTTTTCTGTGATCTCGTAAAATGTTGATTTTTCTTTAATATTGATATAAAGCAATGGGCGTAGACTTTAAGTTCGTACAAAACTTTTTAACCTTGAAGCTCTAGTAGCCGTCAATGTGGACACACATTTCATTATTCCGTTAAACCCTTTCCCTTCCAACCATAAACCAAACAACTATAAAGAAACGCCCATCACTATTAAGTTGTTAGTTTAAGAAATAATAGACAATTTAACTCTATTCTTGATGGTACAATCAACGTTCAAAAGTACACCGGCACCATAACGTTTACAATCCTGTGCAGCACTATTTGAACATTATAACAACGTAACCTGTGGATCGAACCTACGGCGGTTGGTGTAGCAGGTGGCGGCTTATACCACTCACACAACTAAACACATAGCTAACATGTTAAAAATAATTATCACACAATTCAAGTACTATTATGTTTGTGTGTAACGTCTATTATAAGAAGGTCGTAAGTCCAATAAATCGAGGAAGGCTATGGGCTACTTTTCATTTTGATATTCCCACGGGATCGGGACTTACGCGGGTAAAACCACGGAGCGCAGCTAGTAGTATGAATAACCATAGTAAGTTGAAAATCCGAATACCTATTTTTTTTTATAGTAAATCGGTAAATAATTATAAAACACGCGATACTCCAATAAATATCAACTATTTACCATTGACTTGATACCAAAACATTCACGGTACGATCTTATCGATAGTCGATAAAATACTTGCGTTATCGATATTACTTAATATTTAATTTTCATTGTCACAACACTACTTTTGTTGTTTTTGATTAATGGTTTTTTGTGGTGACGTCATAAATTCAAGACAAAAATAATAGTAGTTATGGAGCGATAGTAAATAGATAAACCAATTTTAATGCAGTTTGTATTTTTTTGAGATTTGTTGATCAGTTTGCTTTTATTAGGTCGACGTGTATGTAATCAAATCTTGCAAGTTAAATTTGATCAACTTCCCATTTACCGATTGAGCTGAAATTTTGCATACATGTGTAAATCGCGTGACAAAGCAATATTATGATAACATGGTGCTGATCTGATGATGGAGCTGGAAGGTGGTCATAGGAACTCTATAATGAAACGTCGAAACCCTATCGAGTTTGGGCTCGTTAGAATCGTCTTGACGAGTAGTTTGGCTTCCAATGGTGACCAAGGTCTGATGATGGAACTGGAAGGTGGTCATAGGAACTTTGCAATGAAACGACACAACCCCGTCGAGTTTGGGCTCGTTAGAATCGTCTTGGCGAGTAGTTTGTCTTTCAATGGTAACCAGGGTCTGATCTTACATATTTCGATAATAAAGACCAAAAAGTATAAAATAAATTAATAGTTTAAAAAAACTAAAAAAACACGCTTTAAAAAAAATCCAACTAAAAAAATAGAAAATAAAATTTAGTAAATTTGGATTAAGAATGTTGTAAATAGTAAGCGTGTTACATTGTGATTGCAAAAGAAAAATAATGAAGATGTAGCATCACAATGTAACACGCTTACTATACAACATTCTTAATCCAAATTTATTAAATTTTATTTTCTATTTTTTTAGTTGGATTTTTTTTTAGTGCGAAGTTTCAGACCCGTTGCACTTGTAGTTTTAGAGATTTTTTTAGAAGTATTTTTCTCATTTGTATATTTTGATTTATACAGGGTTATTAGAAATTATATTAGCAAGCCGTCGAGGGCTACTTCTGTGCACCTAAACAAACAACTTTTGTTCTACGACTTTTGGAAATTCGATTTTTACTTCGAAAATTTTGAGGTTAGGTTTACATGAAAATCAGCTGTTCCTTACACGAAGAGGGCATTAACCTTATAAGATTATACTTATTTTTCAAATTTTAAATACTGTTCTTGGTAAGTAGATAAAATTTGAAATCAAATCAACTCAACTCAAAATTTTCATTTATTATTTCGAATTTTCAAAAGTCGTAGAACAAAAGTTGTTTGTTTAGGTGCACAGAAGTAGCCCTCTAAGGCTTGCCAGTATAATTTCCAATAACCCTGTATAATAGTAAGTAGATTTTGTAGTATACAATGTGTTTCAGAAAAGGGTCTCTAATACAAAAGGGGGTTTTTCTAGACGTCTGGGCGAACAACTTTTGTTCTACGACTTTTGGAAATTTGAACATTTCCTTCGAAGTTTTTGTCTGAAATAGCTGATTGTCAAGTAAAAATTCCCTCCGAATTATTGAAAAAAAGTTTGAATTTCCAAAAGTCGTAGAACAAAATTTGTTCGCCCAGACGTCTATAACAACCAGGGACTTAAATACCGGTAAAATACAGTAACGTTATCTGTGGAATTGCAAGATAACGTTATTTGTGAGAGAAACGATATAACAAAACGATATTATTCAAAGCTTTGAATATGTATAACGTTATAATAACGTTACGTTATATTGTCAATTTAACGTTATTAAAAATATTGTTATTCATATAATAATGTTATAATTATTGTTTTTATGCTATCTCTTTTACTCAAAGTAATGTTTACTTTTTCTTCGTGTGAACTATCGAACGCAGTGCTCTCTCTGGCTACGTAAGGGTGTAATCTATAGGTACATGTACGTACTATGTAATAGTATAAATGGGAAAGATTAGATTTTTGTTTGTTTGTTTGTTTGTATTGAATTTGCTTCAAAACCACTGGACCGATCTGAATAATTCTTCTAGTGTTGGATATCTCAAATATCGAAGAAGGCTAAAGGTTACATAACGTCCTGAAATTTACTATTACTTTGGTGTTAGATATATGTTTAGTAGGAATAGGTAAAATTTCCGAAACACATTTTTTTATCATAGTGAATCTACGAATAAAAGTAAAATAAACCAATCAATAATGTAGCGATAAATTTTCACAGTGCAATTAGTATATACCTAATACCTACCATTCTTTTTTTTTTTGTCATTCGTCTACCCACATTGTCAACACAATTATTATAAAACTAAAGTTTTATTTATTCATTTTTTATTATTATTTTTTTTTATTAGTAAGTAGGTACAATACTTGTAAGTAAGTAGGTACCAACGTTTTACATAATACCTATCAAATATAATGCGAGTCCATCCTAAGACGTGCACATTCCATTGTTTACATGTTTAAATATATACTTGTTTTTTTTTTAGGTTTGTATGGTAACTCAACTGTGTTCATATTCAGGAAAATATATGTTTTAAAGACGTTTAGTCTAATATTCATACTAAGCATATCTAAGTATTTGTAGTATTTGTAGTTATTAAGTATAACCTATTTGTAGATTATGTTAAATAAAGAATTTTAAAATCAAAATCAATCAATACCTACCAACCACCTCTTCTGCGGCCAAGCAACGTTGCCGCTGCGTTCGAAACCGGGCGCGAGCGGTAGTACCTACCAGGTACCACCGCTCGCGCGCACACGGCGGCAACGTTGCACGCGCGCGCTGCCGCACAGTGGCTCGAAACGGCAAATGATGGACATAGGGCTGTTTTTGATGCAGATCGTAAGCCGTCAAAATATGAAAAAAATGTATGAAACGTCACATGTTTTGGTCTCTAGGTTACAAACCAGAGCAGCTTACGCACTCTAACTTTTAGGCATGTTAGTTCAACTCATATCTCTCATTTGACACCACAAACAGCTTGCTATATCGATGACTTTGGAAAATGGAAGCCATTGAAAACTCTATTTTCAATTGAATTTTTTATGACCAAATCTTTAACTATCGTGGTTTTTTTTACTAATCGCTAGAGCTTCTTTATAAAAACATAAAATATTTTATAAAAACATTCAAAACATTAATATTTTCCGAGAAAATCGGCATTATTTAAAAAAGTACTAGAAATTTTGGCCTTTAGCATCAAAACCAAAGTCGATAACTTTCATCACTGAGGCGTGTTAGTTCAACTCTTTACCTTTAATAAGGCACCACAAACCACACAAACAGCTTGATCCATTTGCGACTTGCGGAGCATTTAATTTTTTAGAGTAAAAAATTATGAGCAATCTTTAATATTTTTTTTTATTGCTGCCTATCGCAAGGGCTCTTCAAAGAAACATAAAAGATTCTATAAAAAAATTTAAAACATTCATATTTTCTAAGGAAATCGGCATTATTGTAAAAAAATAAATATTAATAAGCCGATTTTCTTAGAAAATATTAGTTTTTTTTTAGAAAATACTACACATTACTACCTACTTACTATCTACTTCTTTCTTAACTTACCTTTAAAACTTTTTCGCAAACTAAACATTTTGAGGTCTTATTATTATCCTCAAGATTGAAATATCTGTAAACTTTGTTGATTTTTTTCGACCCATTTCGCTTTTACCAACTGATGCGCAAATTCCGACGCGCGTGGCGCGGATTTGTAAAATGAATAAGTTTGGCAACGTCGCGTATTTATCGTTATAATAACGTTATTTTTGCAGTTAAAATTTCGTTCTGTTACTCGTAAAACGTTATACAAAAGATCGATAACGAAATGTTTGCTGAGATACCGATACTATTATAACGTTTTTATAACGTTAAACATTCTGTTATGGATAACGTTTTAAGTCCCTGATAACAACCCCCTTTCGTATTAAAACCCCTTCGCTGAAACACATTGTATAATACCTAAAGAGTGTAACAAATAGTACAGTAGGTAAATGATACAAAATACCTAGTCGTGTATATCATATCAAAGCACGCTCGTTGAGAACCATTGGAGCAAGAAACCAGTAACCAGACAGTAGGCCACCTACGAAGGATCTTACGCAAGTATTCGCAAACAGTAAGTACTTAAGTTGCTTTTGGATAAGTGAACGCACTGCACTTAATTTTGTGCTGCTCTCTTCACCCGCATAAGTCCCGATCCCGTGGAAATATCAAAATAAAAAATAGCCTATAGCCTTCCACTACTATTCCACTGACTATCGCCTCAGGAATGAGTGGACTTAGCAAGTTGAAATTTATACTAGATACTGGGGTCTATAATATAGACCCTATTATTATAAGGTCCTGAGTCAACACGATGAAAAGATTATGGTCAAATTTAGATTTTCGCAAAATCTTGTTTTGTTTTTTGTACAGCACAGGAAGGAACACAGAACACGATTTACACAAAGAATAAAAAAACACACAAAAAATGTGAATAAAAGATGTGTTGCAAATAATAATATTGTATCTTTGAATAATTTTACGAAACGCGGCCATGACTGTGACGTCACAGCCTTGCAGCTTCATGGAGTGAGCCTTCAAAGTATGAACGATGATTTGAGAAAAACGTATTTTTAAACGACTTCAAAAAAGGAAAAGGTTCTTGTTATTCATTGTGATTTATTTTTTTATTTTTATTAATTAAGTAACACTTCTTCTAAAAAACAATCATATAAATACTTATAAGTATATTATATAATACTTATAAGGTATCGCGGGTAATAAGGGCCATCTGCAACCATAATTAAAAACTAAATGTTTCGTAAAAATAGGGAAAACTAAAAACAGGTCATTTATTGTCAATGTACAAATCCTTTATTGTCAATCTAAAAAGGATATTCATTTATTTTCTTGTTAGTTGGTCTAGTGACCAATATTGTTTTAAAATCCTTGATATTAGTAAGTATATAAAGGTTTTTAAAACAATATTTTAGTGGCCCTCAATAGGCCCTAGCTACCTATATTCTAGCTCTATCAAACAAAGTATATCATTCAATCAAATACCATCCATGTCAGTTTTATCAGATGTTGCATTGTCATGACATGGCAAGGACATTGTTTCAGCGAGCCATTGTGTGGTGGCATTGGTGCCCTGATAGACCTCAATTAGATGACTATCACATTTTCACTGGTTTAGTCCTTGAAAATAGGATTTAGGGTTCCGTTGGGTCGATGGGAAAAACGCTGTAGCCACTGTAGAGTTCTAAAATTACTATTATTCGAGTGTTTAATTATTCTAATTTATCTGTAATGGAAGTATTAATATTTAGTTTTTAGTTCCGAGCCTAGTGCCAAAACACAAAATGCAATGAGCACCGCCCTCCCACCCTCCTTACTCAGATCAATAGTGGGGCGAGGTAGTGGGCGTGGCGTCGACAGTGCATAAATAGGGAAGGAGCGGCGTCGTTGACTCACTCTTGTTCCAGCGTTCAGCGAGGCAACATCTCGGAGAGCGACGTCGTATCTACGTTTGTCGCCCTTATAGCGCGGTCGGAGTCCTATCCCGATGATGCGTCGTGTAGACGCGAAACACGTGTCGTGGTTTATGAATGGTGTCACTAATACTAACTTTTGCTTGTCCTCATTGCCTCCTCAAGTGGGCGGGAGGGCGGTGCTCATTGCATTTTGTGTTTTGGCACTAGGCTCGGAACTAAAAACTAAATATTAATACTTCCATTACAGATATTATGGAGTTCCGAAAAGTAACGCCGGATTCAATCAACTATTCTAATTTACCTAATAAATTCATGAGTTGAAGGATTTTAATCTTTTGGTTTTTTGTTGTGATTGAAAATGGAGCATAGGTATGCCAAAGCGGTTGAAAGTTTTGATTTTACAGGCGATTAAACTTACGTGACCGCATGTGACGTCAAGTAGGTACGAGTCCGCGTCGCACGTTTAATCGATGTATATCGAAGTAATTCTTTTACTGATATTTTATATTTTTGACAAAGAATATGGAGAGCTAATTTTCAAAATTAGTAACATTCTTCATTGAAGATGAAATTAGCAGTTTTGTAGCTCTACGGTGGGTCTGTAATTCTGACTCCGACCTTACCTTAGTAAAAAAGAAAATGACATTTATAGACTTTTTGAAAAGATGATTAAATAGTTGCAAAATCTTTAATCATCTTTTCAAACTAACTGATATTATAAATCTAAGAATTTTTTTATCTATTTGTTTGTTTGTTTGTTTCCTCTTCACGGTCAAACTACTGAACCGATTTGGATGAAAATCGGCGTAAAGGTAAAAAAATAAATAAATAAATATTTCAGGACATATTATACATCGCCATCCAGCCCCAAGCTAAGCAACTTAATGCTTGTGTTATGGGTGCCAGATAACGGATAAACTACTTATATACATTTTTTTTTTATTTTTTATTATATACATATTATACATATAGGAAACACCCAGAACCAGAAACAAGAATTTATGGTCAGCATAAATACTTGTTCCCGGCGGGAATCGAACCCGCAACCTTCTGCGTCGCAGTCGGGTGGTAGTTTAGGGGATGGAAATGGACCTAGGATACTTTTGATCCCGAAATTCTCGCGGGATCGGGACTTACGCTGGTGAAAACGCGGGGCGCAGCTAATAATAAAAACATATTCGAAACATATTTGTAGTATTCACAAAACATAATACCTAGTATTTTTTTTGTAAGTTTTTAAGTTACATGATTTTCACTCATTTTTTGTGTATTTTAATCATTTGTAACTCCTTTCAAACAGTCTTGCATACAAAATAACAGCAAAGGGATAAACAAATGAACAATCGAAAAAAAACACTAAGAAAACAATGCTATGTGCTAAAGATACTGCATAACATCTTACCAGAGCTAAAATAAATTGTAATTTTCTACGGAACCAATTTTTTCTTTAATAGAATGTTTATAATGATTTAGTTCACTTGTCTATAATCGAGTTCCATTCAACTTTTATTATAGTTTTTATTCATGTGGTTTCGAATTACAAATACATATTTGAAAATTAGGCTAAGGTTGCGTCTGAAGCAGTACGATGCGTGCGAGCGAGACGGGGCTTGGTCACCTTCATTTGACCAATCAGGAGCCAGAGGACATAGATGAACTTCATCGATAGTGATGCAACTTTCGACATGCGCGTACGCTTTTTTTTTGCTAAATGCTATTATTTGTTTGTTGAGACATGAAAAGCGGTGGCCATGTCTGTGACGTCACACAACTTACAGTATATTTTACGAAATAAATACAAAACCTTCAAGAAGTGCACCTTCAAAAAGCAAGAACGATGACGTCATCGAATGTTTACGTGCAACAATTCAAATGAACTAAGAAAAAATAATAAGATTCTAGGTAAGTTTTTGTCTAAAAATTTGCGGTCTTTGAAATATCTCGAAGTTTTCAACCAATCCATTTTCCTAAAGGATTTGTAGTAACGCGAATCCGTGCCGCATAGCTAGTCGTAAACAAACGTTGAAATCCTTATCTAAAAGAGTAATTACTCCATGAAAGTCCATATTATTTTTATGTCCCCTATAAAACAGCTGTATGTATTAAAGTTATTTACGAGTGTATCTCAACACGACAGTAATAGTTGTTATTTGTCTAGATTTCTAGTTTGTTTTTAGAATTTATCTACTTTGGTGCTAAAAAGTTATAAAAAACCGGTCAAGTGCGAGTCGGACTCGCTCACGAAGGGTTCCGTAAGTACCATTATCATCACGATCCCGCGGGAATATCAGGATGTGTTATACATATTAACATTTCTAGTGAATCACTATATTAAAAACACGGGACGCCTGGCAGATGTGAAACATCGACATTATTTTGTAAAAGTACTAAAAAATTCACATCAAAAATAGATGGCGCTAGTGGTAAAAATACATGAATGAAGGGTAAATGGCGGTTTACGGTTTATGACGTATTAAAAAAACAACTTACAGCCCTTAGTATGGGTTTAACCATACGAAAACGATGGCCGTATCCGTATATCGTTCCATACATTTCAGAATAGGCGCCCCTATCGGAAACGTAAAGGAACTAAAATTGATACCACACATAAGTAAAAACATTACGTTGTATACAGAAGAGTTCATTCATTTTGGTGTAATTTGACATTCGTTGTCAACTTGAAATTCGTTAACGTGTACGTAAACGGTAAACGTGAACGTTTTCTTACTCGATCAAATATTATTAGTGAGAAGCATGTAAAAGAAATTTGTTTACATAAAAAAAACTAACTAAAAATGTTTCCAAGATGTGTGTTAGCATGGATGATGTTAGAAGAAGAAGAGGCGGCTCGCCGTGAAGAACGGCGGCAAAATACTTTGTCTCTTCGAGCTTTATTGACACCGGATTGTATATCGGACTCCTCTTTTCCAGGGGTTCAAGTACGTGTGCGATCTTTTACAGAACCAACGTTTCAATATGAAACTGATGACATTTGATGATTCCTGACCAAGGAAACCTGGCGCTACTGAGCCTGGGTCGTGCAACTAGTGATAGGGTGGCGAACATCGTTAATGTACAAAATACATAAATCACCTCTGGCTTGCCTTAGTTGGCTGGTTGGAGTTAACACTGACGAGGAATACATGCTGGATAAACCTAACCAATATCTACGCTTCGATCAAGCACAGGTACTGACTACTGAGAACCGATATGAACTTAGAATTCTTCGTAAAGCGATTTAAATTCGAAAACATCTAAATAATTTCAAAAGAGAAGATGGTTGGGATGTACCACCTGTTTGGGACCCAGTACTACATTCGGTGAAGTCTTAAGCCCGGCAAACAACAGCTGCAAGACCTCGGAACACCGTTAGCTATAGCCGTAGCATAGGTACCTACATAAGGAACGTTTCAATTAGGGAACGTAACAATTTTCAAATATATATTTTTTTTGTAAGACTATTTAGTCTGCCTGTGACCATAGAAACTGAAAAGTTCCACATGAAATGTTCTAAATGAAATTAAAACGTTAAAAAAATCTCAAAATAGTTTAATCCATATTTAAAAAATGAATCGCTGAATGTGTTGCTAAGCGTAAATCTCGTGAACAGCTGAACCGATTTTGCTAATTCTTTTTTTGTTGTTGTCTTTGTTATTGTCAGGAGGTGGTTCAAACATTAAGAAAATTGCGTAGAAAATTATTACCTGGGTGAAACTGCGGGTCGCAGCTAGTGCTTTATAGTAATTATTATTATAAATTAGCTGCGCCCCGCGGTTTCACCCGCGTAAGTCCGATCTTTAAATTCTCATCGTTTAAACCTTCCCTGGACTACAACAAACATTTCAAAACCGGAATCATCTAAATCGGTTCAGCCGTTCTCGAGTTTTAGCGAGACTAACGAACAGCAATTGATTTTTATATATAGAGAGATAACTAAAAACTACAAATAAAAACTTAACCTAAGGTAATCATTTTTAAGAAAGTTCTTTATTTTAATTCGAGTTGCTTAAATGAAATTTGGTACAACATTATAACACTCGTTTCGATGATTTAGTGGCATTTGCCATAGTGCCTGCTGTTGGGGCTATACATCGCTCCCACCGTCGCGCGTTCTCTGCTATAAATTCTGCCGCCAGCGACCTCCACTGCGGACGCAGCAGGTCCCGAACTCTTTGCAGGTTCTCAAGGTTTTCTGAAAATAAGAACATTTTGATGATTATTAAATAGTTTGCCCCGAAGATGACATGACTGAAAATGTATGAAGAGAACAGACAGCGGACCCATTATGGTAAGGGTCCGCTGCTCCAGGCCTGTCAGTGCTAAAGTCGAGGCCGTCCCTCCCCCTGTGCCTGACACGGAAGATCCAATCTTAGCCGCCTTCCTCCTTGTATTCGACTTAAAATCACTCCACAGCTTTACAAGACAAAGCAGTGCAGGGCAAAACAAATATTAGTGCATGAACATATTCATCGAGGGCGGAGGTGAGTTCTTGCCACCTCCGCATCGCCAGTAACCTACCGCATGCCGTGGGGGCTCTCGGCAGGCTTCATAAGGTCTCCGTGACTACAAATAGTGAAAATGTCTTGGTAGTTTAGTTTGAAACACAATAAGTTCAATGTCTTTATTTGCAAAGATGAACAATAACTTACCGCTCCATGATCTCCACCAAAATCTCAAATTAGGAGGCTGAAGTCATCATTATTTTCACTAGATAATTATTTTCTTATTTAAATAACACACGGTTTTATTTACAATAATAATTGACTTTGTCAATGTTGTCAACTAGCTCACGAATTTCGAAACGTCAAACATCCATCTCTATTTTTCGAGAGGTACGCAAAAGAGAAAAACAATGTTCGTTCATTCATCGAGTTACTCGATCAACTCTATCGAGTCTATTATACTGCTAGAAAAACTAAAAATGGTACGTATGTGTGCGTTAAAACGGTCACGATCATCGTTTACGTTTTGTAAAACCTGTAATAGCCCTGCATCTCGTCCAAACCAATTTTGGGTGGAAGTTTGCATGGTAATGTATATTAAATATTTTTTTTTAGTTTCATAATTCTCTTATTTTAGAAGTTACAGGGCACACTTTTTACCACTTTGGAAGTTTCTCTCGCGTAAACAATTCAGTTTAGTAAAAAATGATTTTAGAAACCTCAATACCATTTTTGAAGAAAAAATTTGTTGAGTTTCAGTTTTAAGTATGTATGGGGAACCCTAATATTTATAGTTTTTTTTTTCTATTTTTGTGTAAAAATATTAATGCGCTTCACAAACATCTACTTACCAAGTTTCAACAGTATAGTTCTTATAGTTTCGGAAAAAAGTGGCTGTGACATACGGCAGACAGACAGACATGACGAATCTATAAGGGTTCCGTTTTTTGCCATTTGGCTACGGAACCCTAAAAACGGCTATTTCCCCAACATCTGTTCACCACCAAAGCACGGCAAAAGGGAAAGAAAAGATAAGTATATCCCCATGAAGCAAGAATTTTTTTTTCTTTTTTCCTAGCTCGATCGTCGTCGGACTGTCTTCCTCCAATGGACTCTGTCCGACGCCTGGTGCCGTGCTGAGCGGTATATCCAGCTGTTCGGATAGTTGGTCGGTCCACCGCTTGGGGCTTCGCCCTCGTGGTCTTTTGCCCTCAACCTTCCCCGTCACCATTAGGCGCTCGAGATTGTCAGAGCCCCTGCGCGCTATATGGCCAAAGTATTGTAGCACACGCTGTAAGCATATGGTGGAGAGCCTCGGAGCTCGTGCTAGCCGCAGCTCCTCCTGAATGTAGATGTCATGATCTGCAGCAGAGCCACCGTAATAAATACCTATAAATTATATCTTAAAATGATGTACTTTGAACGTACATAGTGTACGTATGCCCGTTACAGCTATACAAAACTAGATAATATGAATTGTTTGTGGCGCTGCTGCGGAGTGTTCTCTCTAGCAGAGCCACCTAGTACACATACTCAGGAACGATAAATAATACAGTTTTTTAATCAAAATTGATGTACGTCCTCTGTTTATTACGTACGTGTCGAAAAATATCATTATTAGATAGTGGTTTAGTTGTTTTTAGCCTTTAGACGTTCGTGCGGTGAGCGGTCCAAGGCATTTAGTCGCTGAGTACCTAAAACGCAGTATGCCAACTTCTTGTTTTGCCTAGACCTAACGAGAGATGGTATCCGCAAAAGGCGGCGCCAACACCACATCTCAAAAGCATCCACTCTTTGCCTATCCGTGGCTTTTAGGGTCCAAGATTCAGCTCCATATGACCACACACCACAATCATGAACAAAAAAAAATTACAATAATAATAACCACGTTTTTTTACCTAAAGTCGGTAAAAATACCTATTCACAAAAACACGACGATACATTTGAAATTCAATACCTAAACCATACCTAAATCGCAATCAAATACCGTCTGAATCACGCCATATCGACATCAAATGTTTTATAATCTTACTAGCATATAACCGCGACTTCGTCCGTTTTTTCAAAACTCCAAAGTCTCCAATTTCCAAAAAATTGTCCAAGATCCCTTTAAAAACGACCTTCATTGAGCTGTTTAATGGATAAAAAGCATTTTATATTAATTAAATCTGTACTTTAATTTAAAGCTGAAGAGTTTGTTTGTTTGAACGCGCTAATCTCAGGAACTACTGGTTCGAATTGAAAAAATATTTTTGTGTTGGATAGTCCATTTTTCGAGGAAGGCTATAAGCAACTTTAGCCCGATATTCCCACGGGATCGGGACTTACGCGGGTGAAACCGCGGGGAGCACCTAGTTGTGTGTGTTAGTATGTTTGTTACTCCTTTACAGAAAAACTAGGAGAACCGAAAAACTCGGGAGTTATGAGGGTAAAACCGCGGGGCGAAGTTAGTCTGTCAATAAACGCAGATACCTATTTATAGTCAAGTCATAAAACTTTGATCAACGGAAAACAATTTTTCGTGTTTGGTTAAAACAAATCGTTGTATTACGTTGTTTACCATTGATTTATACGTCGTAAACTACAAAGCAGTGGTTAATTTTAGCTTGCCGAGAAAGGGGTCAATTTGACAGGGTCGGACTAAGACTCAGGGCGGCTTGCATGACATTGTTCTTAAACATATTTAGCTAAATTCTAACTCAATGCATTTAACGGGTAATCTATTCTATTTTGTTGATGTTATTTAATCAGAGTTGGACCTGGTGACAGTTTTAAGGTAGAAAGAAAGTATACATTTATTTGGATAACCACACGACACAAGACAAACAGAAAATTAGTAAGTAACAAACATAAAAGCACGCTAAAACGTGCGTACGAAATTTTCGTTGTGCAAGTCAACCTTACTAAAACGAAACCATAAAAAAAATTCATACAACCGAATTCAGAACCTCCTATTTTTTTTGACGAATCTACAAAAATAATTTAATTAATATGATGAGTAGTTAAATGGGAACGTCAAATCTGTCTACAATAAAAAAAGAGGGGCGCGGCGGGATGATGGATAAGGATTATTTGTCCACCTTAAAAAGACGTTAATTAAATAAATAAATAAATAAATAAATAAATAAATAAATAAATAGATAGATAGATAGATAGATAGATAGATAGATAGATAGATAGATAGATAGATAGATAGATAGATAGATAGATAGATAGATAGATAGATAGATAGATAGATAGATAGATAGATAGATAGATAGATAGATAGATAGATAGATAGATAGATAGATAGATAGATAGATAGATAGATAGATAGATAGATAGATAGATAGATAGATAGATAGATAGATAGATAGATAGATAGATAGATAGATAGATAGATAGATAGATAGATAGATAGATAGATAGATAGATAGATAGATAGATAGATAGATAGATAGATAGATAGATAGATAGATAGATAGATAGATAGATAGATAGATAGATAGATAGATAGATAGATAGATAGATAGATAGATAGATAGATAGATAGATAGATAGATAGATAGATAGATAGATAGATAGATAGATAGATAGATAGATAGATAGATAGATAGATAGATAGATAGATAGATAGATAGATAGATAGATAGATAGATAGATAGATAGATAGATAGATAGATAGATAGATAGATAGATAGATAGATAGATAGATAGATAGATAGATAGATAGATAGATAGATAGATAGATAGATAGATAGATAGATAGATAGATAGATAGATAGATAGATAGATAGATAGATAGATAGATAAATAAATAAATATTTCAGGACATATTACACATCGCCATCCAGCCCCAAGCTAAGCAACTTAATGCTTGTGTTATGGGTGCCAGATAACGGATAGACTACATATATACTTTTTTTTTTTTTGTAAATATATACATATTATACATATAGGAAACACCCAGAACCAGAAACAAGAATTTATGGTCAGCATAAATACTTGTTCCCGGCGGGAATCGAACCCGCAACCTTCTGCGTCGCAGTCGGGTGCACATTTTAGTGCACATTTTTCCGAATCCATTGGTGTATTATACGACCCGCAAACATTCAACCCCACAACCTTTGGAATGAAAGTCAAGTAAAAGCTTTAATTCCGAAGGTTGTACTAGACTAATACCGTTCTTTTCCACTATATCGGATAATTTAAATGCTCAGTTAGCCACATCGCCCACATACCTTAGTCCGCTCCTGCCTTCAATCGAAGTAAATATTTATGATGTGAACTGCTTGTGATGTTAATAAGTCGGTGAAAGGAATCTCGGCCTGATTCGGAAACCATCAATTATTTAACGTTTAGTTATGAGAACTAGATACCAATGGATATTCTGACATTTGGTGTAAACGGACTCATTTGAGTGGTGAGGCGTCATAAGGTCTGCTTTTATTGGTACCTAGGTACGTACAGTCGGAGTTAGAATTGCAGACCCACTATAGAGTTCTAATATTACTATTATTGGAATGTTTCTATTTTAATAATATTGTACTTGTACTTGTATACGGGCTGTTTCCGCGATTAGACCCTTTTTAATTGGGCCCTTTTTGCGTGAAGATGGAGTAGGCTTGCCCAGCACCTACTACCCTCTCAGCTTAGCCAACCATGTCCAGAGGAGAAAACTTGTCAGTACTTCTGGAGCCAACTAACCCGCATGTTTCATCACGATGTTTTCCTTCACCGTAAGAGCAATGTCAGTTAGCGCACATAAATTTTACTTAAGAAAAATACATTGGTGCACGGCCGGCCTGGATTCGAACCTACGACCATCAGAATGAAAGTCGAGGTATCTACCACTAAGCCAACATCGGTCTATAATATCTATTAATTTTATCAAATAAATTGTTATCTAATTGAACTTTAAAATTGAACTCGAGGAAGATTTTAGAATCTTGCTTGAGGTGAAAACATTCTAATCATAGCAGTTTGGGAGCTCTACGGTAGGTCTGCAATTTTGACTCCGACCTTACTTTGACATCCTGGTGACAACATGCTATCACAATTTTTTCCCCATTCAATATTTTTTTAAACTGTGTTTTGTTATGACAATTTTTGAGTGCGGGGTGGTGAGTTTTGTCTAACTAGTTGGATCACGAGACTCCTAAAAGGCCCGTGGTCTAACTATTAAAATCTTGAAAAATTCATTTTTCAGTAAATTAGGGTAATTTTCCCGGGGGGGCTTTTCGCACCGCGAGCGGTTCGGACCGCGGTATGAATCGACCAAGAGCTCGTTTTGAATGGGGGTCACTTACATTTGGAACAGTCTAAGCTCCTAATAATAGTGTTACCACAGTGTTGCCAAATTAAAAAAAAAAAGAAAAAACACGGTTGCACTCCGGTAGTGCCGACAGAAGTGAAAAATTATAAAAAAAAGAAAAAATAAATAAACTTATTTACTAAACAACTATTAAATATATGTACTTACATGCATATATGTACACACTGAAGCTGCGTCTCGTAACGGTGTCGCGAGTTCAGAGATTTTATCTCATCTAAAAATATGCGTACCGCGCTAAAAGAAGTTTTCACTTCAAAAAATAAATTTAAAAATTTAAAAACAGACTTCAAAAATAAAATAATAAACATCAAAAATAAATTACAACAAAGAAAAAAACTAAAAAGTTAAAAAATAAATACAAAATTAAACTAAAAAGTTAAAAAATAAATACAAAATTAAACTATAAAGTTAAAAAATAAATACAAAATTATACTAGGTATAAAGTTAAAAATAAATTACATAAAAAGGAAAAAGGTAAACTAAAAAGTTAAAGGTAAGTACTTGGAAGTCGGACTGGGTTTGATTAAGAAAACCTTACATGGTATCATCCAGTGGAGTTTAATTTTGTATTTATTTTTTAACTTTATAGTTTAATTTTGTATTTATTTTTTAACTTTTTAGTTTAATTTTGTATTTATTTTTTAACTTTTTAGTTTTTTTCTCTTTGTTGTAATTTATTTTTGATGTATTTTATTTTATTTTTGAAGTCGGTTTTTAAATTTTTAAATTTATTTTTTATTTCATACTTTTTAGTGGTAGGTAGTATAGTCTAACACAGTCAGTGTTAGGTACAATCAGGCAACAAACGTACATACTCACCGCAGAGCGCCAAAACTGTTGTCACAACAACGGTGAGCTTGCAGTTCTGTTCCCGACTGTACGTACTAATTAACCTAACCAATATCTAACAGCTTAAGGCTGCTTATGCTGCCAAACGCAACGCGCCAGAAATACCCGTCGCTTAAAACTAATATTGTTGATTGTAACGAGTGTGTTTTGTTTTCCTCAAAAGTGCTGAAATGGAATTGTAGGTGAAATTTTTGCCGATATTTTTGGGTAATTTTGAGGCGAAAATTCTTTGTCATTTCAAAGCTAGACTAGTTTTAATTCTTAATTTTAGGATAGCTTCATAACTATATGAAATGTTTGGCTCAAAATCACACCAAAATGTTGGTAAAAATCTCACCTACAATTCCATCTCAGCACTTTTGAGAAAAACAAAACACATACGTAACAATCAACAATGTTCACCAACGAAGACGACCGGTGCCAGTAGTAACTATTTAGTAGGCTGTGTACCAAGGTCGTTGGCGTATGGACCCCCCTTAACATTAATCATTAGAAACCATTGATTAAAATAAATATTGCAGGACATTGCACACATAGCCATCTAGCCCCAAGCTAAGTAACTAGACTTGTGTTTTAATGGGTATGATAGCTAGACAACGGATATACTACTTATTTACCAGACTATTATACAAATATATATGCGTAAATACATGTCTGAGGCGGGAATCGAACCCGCAACCCTATGTTCGGCAGTCTGGCATGGTGACCATTATGCCAACTGGGTCGTCAATTGATGAACATCTGTCAAAATCTGTTTGAAATGTGTTGTTTGAAAGTTTCTACTGGTACCTAACTAGTAATCGAAAAAACTGAACAATCTACTGTATTATTGTTACACACTTTATATCCTAGAAATTATCCGCAACGACGCAATAAATACTCGGTTCAACACACACTGCAAGTCATGCACGCATAATTACAGGACATGCCGATTTCCTTCCGTTTACCGATACGTATGATCTAGTATTTCCAGGTCAGTTCATATACATTTGGGACAGTCTCTCGCAATTAGGTTTCTATTGATTGTAACTTAGTTTCTAGGAACGCTTAGGTTTGTTTAGTGTACCAAGAGATTTGGCTTCGCACGATTAGTGCATAGTCAATAACATTTACTATTTATATTATTAACTAGCGACCCGCCCCGGCTTCGCACGGGTATATTATGCATGTATTATACATATAAACCTTCCTCTTGAATCACTCTATCTATTAAAAAAAACCGCATCAAAATCCGTTGCGTAGTTTTAAAGATCTAAGCGTACAAAGGGAAATAGGGACGGCGAAAAGTGACTTTATTTTATACTATGTAGTGATATTTACTTTTAAGGTACCTGCGTATAAATAAGGGCTACCTGTCACCTAAATTAAATATTTCGTAAAAATTATGAAAACTACCTAAAAACAGGTTATTAGTTAAAGTGCTGGTAATAAGGGCACTTTAGTGGCTCTTATTACCAGGCATGCTAACTTTTAAGGTGTTTTTTAATATCTTCTATTTTTTTTCTTTTTCTTGTTTTGCTACAAAGCCGCTAGCTTTACTATTTATTTAAATCTTCACTTAAGATATTAGTATAATAGGCTAATATCTTAAGATGAATGGGTACCGGCGCTCTCTCCATACAAACGTAGTCGACTGTTTCCTCCCTGGATAATGACACTAGAGCAAACATTTTTGTTGCATAAAATCTATAACTGCAGGGAGGAAACAGTCGACTACGTTTGTATGGAGAGAGCGCCAAAACCCTTTCCTCTTAATAGGCTTTATAAACTATTCCAGAAAATCAGTAAGTTTAGGATAGTTATTATTAGTTATAGAGCTTAATAAAGGTTGGTAAATTATTCACAAAATAATACTTACCTAATTCCGATTTGTAACTGGGGCATTTTTGCGAAAAAACAAATTTTATTTTGGAATTTGGCAGCCATTTTGTCCGTAAAGCGCATTTAACGGCCAAGATTTGAATCCACGACTTTCAGACTAAAACTCCAGTACTTCTCACTAAGCCAATAAAGCCCGCACGATCTTTTTATCCACTGTTTTCCAAATTAGGGATGAGAAAAGTATCGATAGATTAAAAGTAATGTTTACAAAGACTGTCGTTTGATCTCTTTCGGATAGTGTTACGCTTTGTTCTTTATAAGACCTCTATAAGGCTTTTAAAGGGCATTTATAAGGCTTTTTAGACGTAATTAGGTGCTTGCGCGGTAAATAAGGGCCGTTCTATGCGTTATTAGGTTAATTTACTTTAGAAGTTGGTTTGAGAAATATTTGTGATTTTATTTAAGACTTTGAATGTATTAGAAGTAGACAGGGCAATAGTAATAATTTTGTATCGCAAACTTTTAATTTAGACAATGCACTCTTAGTTTAGACAATGCACTTTCTAATTTAGGCAATACGTTTTAGGCAATGCACTTTTAATTTAGGCAATGCACTTTTAATTTAGACAATGCACTCTTAGTTTAGACAATGCACTTTTTAATTTAGGCAATACACTGTTAATTAAGACAATGCACTTTTATTTTAGACACTGCAATTTTAATTTAGAAAATGCAGTTTTACCCTTTGCCGTACAGCCGGTACCCTTTCACCTTAATCGCGTATTTTTATTTTTATTTCTCTTACCTCGACGTTTCGACTATGTTGCAATAGTCATGGTCGCGAGGAGACCACGAATATTATTGAGTCGAATTAATAGGGGGGGGGGGGGGCATGGTAATGGCAGTTATAAGTTTTATGCACCAAAAATATTTGCTCTAGTGTCATTATCCAGGGAGAAAACAGTCGACTACGTTTTTAATATTTTAATTAATTTTAATTTTTTTTTTTTTTTCCGCGCTGGCAACACTAGAGCGAACAGCTGAATTGAATTTGTCCCAAAATATTTTATTAATTTATTGGTTATTTTGTGTATTTATAGCCCAATTACAATTTCATCGCAACTATAATTATAGTTAAATCAATATCTAATTGTTAAATAGTGTGAAAATACGTAAATAATACGTGAAACTTATGTCGATCAGTTATCGGATTGTCAACATTGTTTACTTGTGTTCTTTTGAATATTTTGTGGAGATATTCAAAGTGATTTAGTGTTTGGTGGATTTGTTTACCGTTTGTTCTCCTGGATATATGTTATAGTATATCCTACGCTGATAACAGCCAGGTAATTAATACAAATTCCATGTAAGTACAATAGTTTGACATACCGGTAACCTATCTACCCACTTGCTTGGGGAACTTCCTGCTCGTTTTTCCAGACGTATTTTACCTGTTATTTCTTCAAAATGCAGACTAGGAAGGGTTTCGCTGTCGCTTCTCGTCAGGAAGCGACGAAACTGCAAATGACTTTGCAACAATTAAA
Source organism: Idaea aversata (assembly GCA_907269075.1). NCBI lineage: Eukaryota > Metazoa > Arthropoda > Insecta > Lepidoptera > Geometridae > Idaea > Idaea aversata. The sequence continues at coordinate 3,723,871 of OU026109.1, forward strand.
GACCGCAAATGAGCAGGTTGTTCAATTAAACAGCGAACGGGACGATAACGAAAGAGAACTTATTAGTACAATAGAACAAAACGGGAAATTAAAAAACCAATTGTCACAAATTAATGTTAAGTTGGAAGATGTGACTACAGAGCGGGATAACCTCCAACTATTGTTAGATAGGTTTGATAGTTGTAGTGCAGAGTACGAGCAGGCTTTACGACGCATATCTGACCTGGAACAGGAGCTCTGTGAGGCCCATCGACATATCTCACACCTTGAAGCAGCCACCCAGGAAATTACCACACAACAAAATCAATCATTATTTGACGAGCTCGTAGGGAGGTCCCCGCAGTTGGTTGCTGCTCCAAGGCCTATGCACACAGACATTATTGATCTCACTAACGACACTCCCCTACGCCATTCAGTGTCAGCCAAGGTGCATTTGGACTTTTGCAGCAGCAAAAAACTTAAAAAATTTGTAAAAATTAATAAATTTATTAGAAAAAATAAAAATTTAATCAAAAATCATAAAAAACTATCTAAAAACGTTAAAAATTGTAAAAATAGATTGGAACTATTAGATAAATTGAGTTTATGCACGTTAGAATTAGAAAATTATCAAAGGCAACATGCAGCCGATACGAATAAATTTCAAATTAAGCTTAGACACTTGCAAGACTCACTCGAATCAGTGACTATCATGTATGATAAATCAAAGCAAATTATCAGGGAATATTCAATGGCAATGGGTAAACTTATTAATTCAACATCTGACTATGTGGACCGTTTTGACTCTTTGGCAGACAAAACAAGTTATGGCTGTGACCGCTGCAGCCAGCCCGAGCCTTTGAATACACCTTCCTTATCGAGTGAGCAGCTGTGTGACCGTTCACAGCTATTATGTAAATCTTCTAATTTAAGTTCTCAAATAATTAATAATAAAAATCAAACAATCATGTTTAGCGATGAAATTGGAATGGACATGGGCTCAAAATTAAACTTTTATTCAAAGGGACAGTCTTTTATAAATTACTGTATGCCTTCTGCATCCTATCACCAAATTATGAAAAGAATAACTAGCTATAAATTTGAAAAAAATGATAATTTAATTATTTTTATTGGAAATAGGGGAAGTGTCAACAAACAGGAAATGTTGAAATATTGTGATACTTTGTGCTCCTTGAACATAGACAATATTGTAATGTTTACACTCCCCTACTGTAAAAACTTGCCAGCTGCGGAAAATACACTTAGACATAATTTAAATTTAGCATTGAACACTATATCATGTTATAGTAAAAAGTTCAATGTTATTGACACTAACCCTATTGTTAGTAATACTTATTATTTGACGAAGGGAAAGCACAAGCTTCCGGATTCAATCAAAAGACAGATAGCAACTTCGCTATGTTATTTTTTTAATTTTACAGCCAAGAATTTGGCTACATATACTGCGCCTTTTGCGCAGTTAAATGACATAAATATTATTCAGACTGCGGATAGTTGTCTTTATCCGATTAATTTAAATTAAATAATCAGACAAAAGAGGTACGCTCTTGCAGTAGTTTTAAGACAATGGAGATATCCTCTAGCACATTACCAAGTAATAATAATAAAAAAAGATAACAATATAAGCCAATTATTGATTTCATTATCTAACGAGTCAAATAATAACGATTGCTGGAATAAATGCCCTAAAATAAATAAAGTAAATAAAAATTATGATAAAAATATTACCCTGGTGCATCAAAATATCAGAGGGATGACAGAGGGCAAAATACTAACACTGGAATTGTACATGAACGCTGAGGATATTGACATTGTATGCATAACCGAACATCATCTCCGGGCTCACCAGCTCATGTTCAATTTCAGCAACCACCGGGTTGGCAGCGCATTCTGCAGGGTAAACACGGCAAAGGGGGGGTCTCTTATAATACTGAACAATAAATTAAAATATAAAGAAAGAAAAGATGTCGTGTCTATGTCTGTGGAATGTGTAACGGAAATATCTTGTGTAGAACTGGAGCAATTAATAGTAGTATGTGTATATAGACGACCTGTTTTTGAAAATTTTAAAGAATTTATTGAGATATTGGATGAAATGCTAACAAAATTAACTAAATCAAAAAAACAATTACTTGTATGTGGGGATTTTAACGTAGATTTACTGAAAATAAGCACCTTTTCCACGAAACTTCTGAATTTGTATAAATCACACAATTTATCTAACGTGTTTCTGGAGCCTACTAGAACCACTGACACTACTGCGACATGTATTGATAATATTTATATTACCGATAATATATCCACGATTAGCAAATCTATCATTAATAAATTAGAATCAGACCATAGTGGTCAGTTTGTCAAATTTGCTATTGTCATAAAATCGATACCAAAAAGGAAAATAAAGTACGTACCGGTGACTGCTGCTCGTCTGGAGGAACTTAGATTGAATTTAGCTAACGTTTTACCGTTTCTGCCTTGTGATACGGATCCAAATGTATTATATAATAACTTTTTTTCGGTTCTTAATAACCAATTTCAGTCTATCTTTACATCCAGATCTATGGTAGTCTCCGACAAACGCGAGTTTAGTGACTGGGCAACGGTTGGTATTCACCGCAGTAGACATAAACTATATGAGTTATACGCGGAAAGACAGAGTAATACATCAGAAGAGTTTGGAGCCTACGTTAGAAACTATTCAAGGATATTTAAAAGAGTGTGTATTTTGGCAAAATCTCTCTTCATTAAATCTGTGATTAAAACTAGTGATGATAAAATAAAAGCTACATGGAAAGTAATTAACGCTGAAACAGGGAGAGTCGCAGCCAAAAACACCGAGTTTAAATTGAGTATTAATGGAAATATAACTAATAATGATCAAGATATCGCAAACGAATTTGAGATTTTTTTCGGTAATGTAGCTATTACTTTGACGAGGGCTTTAAATTCTTCTACCCCCATTGCAGAAGCTTTGCTAAAAACGAATGTACCAAATTGTAATAAAACATTTAAATTCCAATATGTTAAAAATCATGACATTATTGTAGTGCTTAAGCAAATAAATCTCAAGAAAACTAAAGATCTATGGGGGATGTCTGTCCCGATTGTTAAATCAATTATTGAACTGATTATACCAGAACTAGTCATTATATTTAATCGATGTATAGATTGTGGTGTGTTTCCTGATTTAATGAAATTGAGTAAAGTAGTTCCACTGTTTAAATCTGGTAGTACCTCAGACCCCTCCAATTTTAGACCAATATCAGTACTACCCACGTTAAGTAAAATTTTTGAAAAACTTATTTTAAAGCAACTACTGAAACATTTCCATGATAATAATATCTTACATAATAAACAGTTCGGGTTTAGTAAGGGGCGCTCGACTACTGATGCGGGTATAGCGTTAATTAAAAACATATTTGATGCTTGGGAGGAGTCACATGATGCGTATGGCATATTCTGTGACTTATCCAAGGCATTTGATTGCGTTCAACATAATACATTGATCATGAAACTACACCACTACGGTATTAGGGACGGCGCCCTGGATCTTATCTCTTCTTATTTGAGCGGTAGGATCCAGAGTGTTGATGTTAACGGGAAACGATCCCCCGGATCTGCGATAGCAATGGGGGTTCCTCAAGGATCCATATTAGGACCTTTCCTGTTTTTAGTTTATATAAATGACTTACCTTACCTTGTAAGGGACAACCATGGGATAGTGTTGTTCGCAGATGACACCTCCTTGGTGTTCAAGGTTAAAAGGCGTCAGTCCAACGTTGACGATGTGAACAATGCTCTCTCTAGAATAGTTGATTGGTTCAATTCCAATAATTTATTACTGAATGGATCCAAAACTAAATTAATTCGGTTCACACTTCCAAATGTAAAACAAGTAAAAACTGTTGTAAAAATTAATGATGAGGAAGTTGAATTAGTCAGTAAGGCTGTCTTTCTAGGTATAACTTTAGATCCTAAGCTTCAGTGGGGCCCACATGTGGAAGCATTGTCCAATAGACTTAGTTCTGCCGCTTACGCCGTTAAGAAAATTCGCGAATACACGGACATTGAGACTGCTCGCCTAGTCTATTTCGGCTACTTCCACAGTGTCATGTCGTACGGCATCCTACTGTGGGGGTGTGCTGCAGATATTGATGCTATTTTCATATTGCAAAAGAGAGCTGTCCGAGCTATCTACAAAATGGGCCCCAGGGAATCACTTAGAGAAAAATTTAAAGAGATAAATATATTAACGCTCTATTCACAATATATCTACGAAAACTTGCTCTACGTTCACAAAAATCCTGATATTTTCCGTAAAAACAGCGATATTCATAATTTCAATTTAAGAAATAAGGGTGAACTTACCGTGCCCGGTAGCAGGCTCCGGAAAATAAACAGGTCGTTTAATAGTACATGTGTGCTCTATTATAATAAATTACCTAAAGATGTATATGACATGTCCATTAACAGGTTCAAAACTTTTATAAAGCATAGATTGTGCAGTAAGGCATACTATGATACTTCGTCTTATCTTAATGATAAGAACCCATGGACATGACTTTAGTTGCTCCATTTCAAATAATACTTTCAAATACTGTAATATTGACCTTTGTGAGCGTGACCACATGAAAAAAAAAACCCCATGAGTTTCTTGTGCCTTCTTCTCATTGGTGGGCGCGTTCCGAAGGCACACATCCTAACTTAGTTTTTAAGACGTTTTTATGTGGTCCTGTATACTTTTAAGTATTAAGTATCCAAAGAAAATAAAGATATTTGATTTGATTTGATTTGAATAGTTTGTATGGAAAAAGCCCCCGGTACCCTTTCTTCTTAAGACCCTGAGTTTAAAAACTTTATTAAAAAAAACTGGTAGCCTGTAAAGTCGGTATACGGGCGAAAGTTTTACGTGACAACAACTGTGCTCGAGTGGAAGGGACGCGTGCCTTTCACTTTTTATGTCTGTCTCTCTCGCTCTTAGGCGGGCTAACCATGCCCGCGTGCCTCTCACTCGCTCTCATTATGAGCGCATAACGTCAGCGGAGCGTAACGCAGTTTCTTGAAGTGTCACCCGGCAAACCAATTTATAAAACGTTGTCACGTCAAAATACTTTAAGCACAATGTGGCTAAGCCGTTACAGATTTTTCTCCACACACTGTATTCCCCTTCCTTATATAAGCCAGCTTCTTAAAGGACATGTGAATTTGTAGCCCCATTATTAACCTTAAATGGGCCCGGACACTTTATAATAGGTTATTGTAAAAGGCACCTTTGTGTGGTCAGTTTGTAAACCGGGTTTTAGATGTACCTTTGTTGTGTTGTTAAATAATTTGTTACATGTTTGTTTGGCTTTAAGAGATTTGTTGGTATAAAGATGGGAAGCGTAGAGAATGGATAATGGCGTAGAGTGCCCGCTATGTAATTTCTATTATTTATTTTGCCAATAAATGCAATGGTAAACTAAAGCTTGCATGTAAATCGTAGAAATAGTAGATGTTTATTAACTTATATTTTTTATATTAAAAAAAAAAAAAAACAACCAACCAACAACCATAAAATTTAAGTAAATTTAGAAAAATTTACTTAAATTCCTAGATGAAATTTAAGTACCATAAAATTTAAGTAAATTTAGAAAAATTTACTTAAATTTTATGGTTGTTACATCTAGGAATTTGCTAACGCACACTGGAATTGTAAGTGAATATCTAAGTTTTTTACTATTTTTAATAACGACTTGTTGAAATTGAAATAGGCACGTATTTTGAACGACAATACAATATTTCATTCATATTTCATTTTTTTATTTTTATTTCATGTACAATATTTCTTATTGTGAGAAAGAATTCTCTCCATATAGACACTAAATGCTTATCATTTATGATAATTAATTATTAAAACCAAGAAATTATTCAAAATTTTATTCAAGAAATAAAGCAAAATAATTGCTTACCGGTTTCTTTGGCTTTAAGAGATTTGTTGATAGGCATAAAGATGGGCACCCTAGAGAAAAGTTCAAAGCTATAGAGCACTCGCGACAGAAAAAAAGATTTTTTGAATGAGAAATAATTCGCTTTAGGCAGCGTAGACAATGAAGAATGTTAACGAATTTTGAATATTAGCTCTCCATGTTTTTTGTCAAAAATAAAAAATACCAGTAAAAGAATTACTTCAATACGTCAATTAGTTTTCGATTTAGAGCGTGTTCAGATGACACGCTGCGGGCTGTCGACCACGCGTCCGCCACGCGCATCACACGCGTTGACCACGCTTTGACCACGCGTTGAAATTTGTGCTTATAATTTGAGTCTTATGACACATCAATTGATCTCCAATTAGTGTAGTTAAGTGGTAGACGCGTGGTCGACGAGTGTCATCTGAACACGCCCTTATCGTAAACGTGCAACGCGGACTCGTACTCGATACTCGATGCGTGTGACGATGTGACGTCATCTTACAACCCTCGCTCAGTCCGCTCGCGCTTTCAGCACGGTGTCGTCCGAAACCATTGAACCGATTTCAAAAATTCTTTCACTAATAGAAAGGTAAATTATTAGGGAATAACATAGGCTATAAATTATTTTCAAAAAAATTAGGGATCCGTAAAATAATTGCAATATTGTAACCCAAGGTAGAAAACCCACAACAGTTTTTAGCGTGCGCTGTTAAAACTATTGATGATAAAACAAAATAATGTAGAACAAGTTTGTAGGCCTTATTATTTTCTACAAAAAAGTCAGCGAGGTAATATACCCATCTATTATAGTTAAGTCATAATAACAGGTTTTTTGTTTTAAAATGTCGGGATCAAAAGTAAGTTGGTCAAGTGGAAGATGTCCAGGCATTCTAACCGCAGAATATATAGGTAATATAAATCCTAATCAAAGTATGTATGTACTAGGTATGTTCATATTTTAAAAATCAGTTATTTGTAGAATCAGTCAATTGTAGAATCAGTCAATTGTAGAATCAGTCAATTGTAGAATCAGTCATCTATAGAATTGTACATTCCAAGAATCGGTCAATGATAGACTCTGTAGTCATTTCGAGAATCAGTCATTCCTATGACTAAACCTAATAAGGATTATGTTGCCTTGTAATTTAAATATGGTTTTAATGTATTAAGTATTGTTAAGCTTGTGTAGTGGTTTTGAAAAGGATAAACTAATTTCTAAATCCTCTTTGTTTTGTAAAAGGCGATTAAATAGTAGGTAATTTAAAGGTTTAAGGTTATTTCGACCACCAGATTAGGGGTCAGCGTTTGTTACACGTGTAAAATAGTTACTATGATTAAGTCACAGAATATTTATTTTATTCTTTTTAGTAAAATTATAAAGAGGAAACATTTGTTTTTTGTTTGTTTGTATTTGCTTTGAAATAAGTGGACCAATTTTGATTAAACTTGATATGAGGATACATTGATTAATTGGGAGTGCCATAGGCAACATTTTATCCCGATATTCACGGGATCGGGAGTTACGCGGGTTAATTTTGTCAGATTCCTAAATGGACAGATTAATAATCTGTCCCTTTAGGATTCTGACAAAATAAGAACGTCTATATTATTAAGAGGAAAGGGTACCGGCTCTCTCTCCATACAAACGTAGTCGACTGTTCATCGGAATCGTTACGTAATAGCCTCGCCTCGAGACAAGCTCACGAACCGCGGTACGGTGCGTGGTCGACTTGCCGTTCCCGCGCTTACGTCTCACCGTAGGCTATCTTACGACTCTCCGTACCCTAGCTTGCGTTTCTTTGTCTACAGTCATCACTTTAAGTTCGGATACTAACTAACCGCGCGGCGCAGCGGCACCCCGCCTAGCCGAGTTCGGAGCTGCTGATCGCTTGGCATCGCGCTTACTTTAGGTTGACGGCCGCGGCGCGGGCGAGGCAATACGGTGATGATCCTTTCCGGAGTTGATATATTGTGCGCTACGACCTTAGAGCATTTTTATATCGTTTAAATGTTTTTGATTTTGACTGTACTTTTTATCATATCAGGTAGAGTTGGGAGTTTTTGTTAGGTATTTTAAAACACGGGTAGAGATGGGATCGGGTAGAGTCGGGATGTAGCCGACTGTTTCCTCCCTCGATAATGACACTAACACAAATATTTTCGTTGCATAAAATCAATAACTACCATGACTAATGCCCCTATGTCTTGGTATTTTTCATTTTCGAATTATCATAAAAGTAAGAGTTAAAAAAACAAAATATATTTAAAAAATAAGACAAAGGGGCACGGTCATGGCAATTAAAGGTTTGATGCAACAAAAATATTTGCATCTAGTGTCATTGTCGAGGAAGGAAACAGTCGACTACGTTTGTATGGAGAGAGAGCCGGTACCCTTTCCTCTTAATAATAGAGACGTTCTTTTTTGTCAGATTCCTAAATGGACAGATTTAGGAATCTGACAAAAAAGAACGTCTGTCTGGTCTGAACGGATCAATCTGTCAAAGTGATAACAGCACAAGCTTTTTTTACGACATTACAGGGTTTTCAATTAATTTAAATTTCTTTACATCATATCATCTAACAAATTTTATTCAACGATTACCTAAAGTTATTCGAAAAAATAAATGATAATTTCGAGTTTGTTTCTTAGAAAACCTGCTATTTCTTACACGGAGAGGTCGTTAACCTATACAAACTTTCCATGATATATTGATTTTTCTTAGTTTTATTTAAAAAAAAAAACAGATGTTTTCTAAATAAACATTAACTTAAAAAACTCCGAATTATTTTCGCATTTCCAAAATTCGTAAAAAAAATGTTATGGTACATAGACATAGCCCTCAACAGTTTTTTAGCTAATTATCAAATATCCTTGTAAATAGTAAACATTAAATCAATTCATTTGGGGACAGTTATTTTATTAATAACCTATGTATTAACAATATTATATTCATTGTAATACAATAGGAAACTAAATATAGGGTATTTAAATAAAGCTTCGATAGAAACCGGCAAATTAATGTGTCTATTAGGATTACTAGAGACTAGATACGGGTATTACCATGGCAGTGGGAATATATTGGATGTTCTAATTGGGTAGCTAAGGATATTCCGAAGATACATCGCAAATCACGCATAGAGGCGCACGCACAAGTCGAAATATTAAATAAATAAATAAAATAAATAATGCAGGACATTCCACACACCATCTAGCCCCAAGCTAAGTAACTAGACTTGTGTTATAGGTGATAGACAATGGATATACTACTTATATACTTTTTTTTGTCAATGTATACTTATAATACATAGAAACAACCCGACCACAGACAAATATCTAAGCATAAATACTTGTCTGAAACGGGAATCGAACCCGCAACCTTGTGTTTGGCAGACCGGCATGATGACCATTGTGCCAACTGGGTCGTCGATTTAATTTTTGTTTTGTTTTTAAACCTTTCCCTGGATTGTTTATTTGTTTAAGAGAGAAATTCCATACCAATAGAGAGTATGAAGCCCATAGAATATACGGAATTAGTCTGTTCAAATTGCTGCAAAACATCAATAAAGTGGGCAAAACATCAGATTTTTGATAATTAAAATACCTACGTATAAAATGTCGATTGTCAAAACTTTACAAAAATCAAAAATATCGAATGTTTTAAAATTTCTAATGTTACTTCCTCCTTCTTGCGTCGATTCCCCAATGCTGGGGGTCGTGACCTATCAGGGAATTAACTTCTCTCTTCTTCTCTCTAATGTTACTTAAATGATTTAAAAACCTACGTCCAATAATTCTAATAATCTAATTAATACACAATCTAATTATCTACGAAAGTAGATAATACGGATGTGCAAACCATCGAAAGTTCCAAAAATCGAAGTAAAAAGTAATTATCGAATATTTATTTAATAGGTACCTAAGTCATTTTTTTTCCAAAAAAAAAAAAAATCATCGTGCCCTACCAAGGTAAAATAGGTAGTTAGATTGCGGTTTAGGCAAGATTAACCGAAATGCCTACTCCAAACTTCCTACATCATCAAATAACCTAAAATTTATTATACCATTGTAGGTAACCGTATCGTCAGAGTAGAAACGGCGCAGGTTACGCACAAATAGGTAATTACTTTATTAAAGGACGCACTTAGGGGTTTACTTATGTAGTCCTTACTTTGAATAGGCACTAAGGGCTTATGTGGAGGTGTAAGGAGGCGATGACTTGAAATAGAACCGTTTGGGAAGATTTGTTAGCACTTTTAAGTTTACGAAGGCAGCGCTAATTATTATTTTCAGACCGTCTTTATTTCGCTTATTATAAAAAATAACAGAAAAACGTGCAGTTTATTTAATGCTATAAAATGAGGCATTTTTATAACTGTTATAAAAATTAAACACTGTTATTTCTGGTTTGGACAGTTTCTCAAAACGACAGAATTAAACGGATAAAATTTTCCAAATTTTTTATTTATTTAAAACCAAATATAAAATCTTATGATAAGTTAGACCAAAGAATCACGTTGTTCCATACAAAATTTGCCCCCCGTTTCATCCCCTAAGGGGGAAAATCCTTTCTTATCGGATGCCTACGTCATACAAAGAACACACCTTTCAAGTTTCAGGTCTCTACGATCAGCGATTTAGGCTGTGCGTTGATCCGTCAGTCAGGACAAAGCATTTTATATGTATAAAGAAGAAGATATCACGACTCTGCGTAACGGAAACAAACATCTTCCAAACTTGTTAAAATATCTTCTTCATCATTCTAACATACCATCCTTATATTTCAGCCCCTTAAGGGGATAGGTACCCGGCTCACTCTCCATACAAACGTAGTCGATTGTTTCCTCCCTGAATAATGACACTTGTACATCTATAACTGCCATGACTACTCCTCTATGTCTTTCATTTTTTAATTATCATAGACAGTAAGAGTTAATAAAACAATAGTACATTGTTATCCTAGGTGTGAAAGTCACTCATTACAAGTCCCGAGACGGAGTACGCTCGGGCGCTAATAGTTCGAGGGACTTAATGAGTCTTTCACCCGAGGTAAACACTGTGCTTTTCATTACGAATAATACATAAAATTCTTCATAACAACGAGAGTGAATGAGACTATGAGACTCCATACCACATGAGTAGGTACTCATGTGTCCATACTACCTGATCCTCTTACAAGGTTGGGACCAAAGAGGTTATACATTATGTAGTGTTTTTTTAGGTTTCTGCTATTTGTATTCAATACTTAAATACGGCGGTATTTACCGAAGAAGTTTTTATTAATGAGTTAATCCAACACTGGGAAATGACGCGAAGTCCGTAGATTTAACTTACAGTTTTTGTAACACGGTTTGTCTAGCTAGAAAATGTTATTTACAAAAAATACACAATCATAAATGAAAAACCAGATTAAACTTAACACAAAAACATAATAAAATAAGAAAAAATAGTTACTTAGTGTTAAACTCTGGCAGTATGCATCAGCCGTGCCAAGTCATAATTATTATTCTTTGGTGTAAAAAAAAAAGCAAGGAGGTTGGGTTTTTGAAGTTCTTAATGCGTAATGATACTGATACTGGCTACATGCAGATTGCACAAGTCGTGCGAAGCCATAATTTGACATGACAGCTGTCAGTGAAAGTGAAAAGCCAGGGCTGGAAATTTTATTTTCTACACGCTCTTCAGGCATATTTAGACCTACTTTCGGAGTCTGAGTAATGAAATAGTACATTGTTATCCTAGGTGTGAAAGTCACTCATTACAAGTCCCGAGACGGAGTTTGGCGCCCGAGCGTAGCGAGGGCGCTAATAGTTCGAGGGACTTAATGAGTCTTTCAGCCGAGGTAAACACTGTGCTTTTCATTACGAATAATACATAAAATTATTCATAACAACGAGAGTGAATGAGACTATGAGACTCCATACTACATGAGTAGGTACTCATGTGTCCATACTACCTGATCCTCTTACAAGATTGGGACCAAAGAGGTTATACATTATGTAGTGTTTTTTTTTAGGTTTCTGCTATATGTATTCAATACTTAAATACGGCGGTACCTACTTACCGAAGAAGTTTTTATTAATGAGGTAATCCAACCTTGGGAAATGACGCGAAGTCCGTAGATTTAACTTACAGTTTTTGTAACACGGTTTGTCTAGAAAATGTTATTTACACAAAATACACAATCATAAATGAAAAACCAGATTAACCAGACCAAAGAGGTTATACATTATGTAGTGTTTTGTAGGTTTCTGCTATTTGTATTCAATACTTAAATAAATGTTATTTACACAAAATACACAATCATAAATGAAAAACCAGATTAAACTTAACACAAAAAAATAATAAAATAAGAAAAAAGAGTACTAATTAAAACGTTTAAAATAATTTGGAAATGAACATTTCCCACCAGTTTTTTTTTACTCAACGTACGACATCAGCAACATCGACAGGGCGCGGGCGGGCGGCGCGGCATGGTCATAGGTTGCTTTGACCATTTTCGTCTTTACATTTATTTTATTAAATAAGATATCTTGAACTATATATAGGTACCTACTTGAATTTGATTACTGAGAAAAAAGTTACTTAGTACTAAACTCTGGCAGTATGCATGAGCCGTGACAAGCCATAATTATTATTCTTTGGTGTAAAAAAAACAGCAAGGAGGTTAGGTTTTTGAAGTTCCTAATGCGTAATGATACTGATACTGGCTACATGCAGATTGCACAAATCGTGCGAAGCCATAATTTGATATGACAGCTGTCAGTGAAAGTGAAAAGCCCTAGGGCTGGAAAAATTTTTTTCTACACGCTCTTCAGGCATATTTAGACCTACTTTCGGAGTATGAGTAATGAAATAGTACATTGTTATCCTAGGTGTGAAAGTCACTCATTACAAGTCCCGAGACGGAGTTTGGCGCCCGAGCGTAGCGAGGGCGCTAATAGTTCGAGGGACTTAATGAGTCTTTCACCCGAGGTAAACACTGTGCTTTTCATTACGAATAATACATAAAATTCTTCATAACAACGAGAGTGAATGAGACTATGAGACTCCATACCACATGAGTAGGTACTCATGTGTCCATACTACCTGATCCTCTTACAAGGTTGGGACCAAAGAGGTTATACATTATGTAGTGTTTTGTAGGTTTCTGCTATTTGTATTCAATACTTAAATACGGCGGTACTTACCGAAGAAGTTTTTATTAATGAGTAATCCAACATTGGGAAATGACGCGAAGTCCGTAGATTTAACTTACAGTTTTTGTAACACGGTTTGTCTAGAAAATGTTATTTATATCATAAATGAAAAACCAGATTAAACTTAACACAAAAACATAATAAAATAAGAAAAAATAGTAACTTAGTACTAAACTCTGGCAGTATGCATGAGCCGTGCCAAGCCATAATTATTATTCTTTGGTGTAAAAAAAAAAGCAAGGAGGTTAGGTTTTTGAAGTTCCTAATGCGTAATGATACTGATACTGGCTACATGCAGATTGCACAAGTCGTGCGAAGCCATAATTTGACATGACAGCTGTCAGTGAAAGTGAAAAGCCCTAGGGCTGGAAATTTTATTTTCTACACGCTCTTCAGGCATATTTAGACCTACTTTCGGAGTATGAGTAATGAAATAGTACATTGTTATCCTAGGTGTGAAAGTCACTCATTACAAGTCCCGAGACGGAGTTTGGCGCCCGAGCGTAGCGAGGGCGCTAATAGTTCGAGGGACTTAATGAGTCTTTCACCCGAGGTAAACACTGTGCTTTTCATTACGAATAATACATAAAATTCTTCCTAACAACGAGAGTGAATGAGACTCCATACTACATGAGTAGGTACTCATGTGTCCATACTACCTGATCCTCTTACAAGGTTGGGACCAAAGAGGTTATACATTATGTAGTGTTTTTTTTAGGTTTCTGCTATTTGTATTCAATACTTAAATACGGCGGTACTTACCGAAGAAATTTTTATTAATGAGTTAATCCAACACTGGGAAATGACGCGAAGTCCGTAGATTTAACTTACAGTTTTTGTAACACGGTTTGTCTAGAAAATGTTATTTACACAAAATACACAATCATAAATGAAAAACCAGATTAAACTTAACACAAAAACATAATAAAATAAAAAAAATAGTACTAATTGAAACGTTTAAAATAATTTGGAAATGCTAGCATTTCCCACCAGTTTTTTTTACTCAAGGTACGACACTGACCATACAATATCGACAGGTCGCGGGCGGCGCGGCATGGTCATAGGTCGCTTTGACCATTTTCGTCTTTACATTTATTTTATTAAATAAGATATCTTGAACTAAATATACTTACCTACTTGAATTTGATTATTGAGAAAAAAGTTACTAAGTACTAAACTCTGGCAGTATGCATGAGCCGTGCCAAGCCATAATTATTATTCTTTGGTGTAAAAAAAAAAAAGCAAGGAGGTTAGGTTTTTGAAGTTCCTAATGCGTAATGATACTGATACTGGCTACATGCAGATTGCACAAGTCGTGCGAAGCCATAATTTGACATGACAGCTGTCAGTGAAAGAGAAAAGCCCTAGGGCTGGAAATTTTATTTTCTCCACGCTCTTCAGGCATATTTATACCTACTTTCGGAGTATGAGTAATGAAATAGTACATTGTTATCCTAGGTGTGAAAGTCACTCTTTACAAGTCCCGAGACGGAGTTTGGCGCCCAAGCGTAGCGAGGGCGCTAATAGTTCGAGGGACTTAATGAGTCTTTCACCCGAGGTAAACACTGTGCTTTTCATTACGAATAATACATAAAATTCTTTCTAACAACGAGAGTGAATGAGAGACTCCATACTACCTGATCCTCTTACAAGGTTGGGACCAAAGAGGTTATATACATGTAGTGTTATTCTTTGGTGTTACTTAAAGCAAGGAGGTTAGGTTTTTAAAGTTCCTTATGCGTAATGTTACTGATACTGGCTACATGCACATTGCACAAGTCGTGCGAAGCCATAATTTGACATGACAGCTGTCAGTGAAAGAGAAAAGCCCTAGGGCTGGAAATTTTATTTTCTACACGCTCTTCATGCATCTTTAGACCTACTTTCGGAGTATGAGTAATGAAAAATATATTACTACATAGTATAAAACAAAGTCGCTTTTTCTGTCCCTATTTCCCTTTGACTGCTTAGATCTTTAAAACTACGCAACGGATTTTGATGGGGTTTTTTTAATAGATAGAGTGATTCAAGAGGAAGGTTTCTATGTATAATACATGCATAATATAGCCGTGCGAAGCCGGGGCGGGTCGCTAGTATTATATAAAAATAAGACATAGGTCGTGGAGTTTTGTGCGGCAAAAATATTTCTATAGTGTCATTATCCAGTGAGAAAACAGTCAACTACGTTTGTACGGAGAGAGCGCCGGTACCCTTTCCTCTTAATTTACTCTCACGTTCCTCCAAATTACAGTTGAATAAATCGTAGTGAATAAATCGAGGCTTTAGCCCTAGACATTGAAAGCCCACGATACAGGGTTGTCAACGGGAAATATGTCAACACGATCCCCCCAGAGGCTTCTCTCAAAACAAACCAACTTATTTCTTCAGTTATAAGTGGCGCTAGTGTCTATGCATTAATAACAGAATTATATAATAGAAAAATCCTAAAACTTGTACTTGTTGGGCTGTTTTCCGCAATTAGACCTTGACTAACAAATTGATGGAACACCTGGTAATATTGTGTGACGTCATACGTCATGATAACTTAGGAAACGGAGTAGTATTTAGTAGTAATAAAGCCTAGATGAGCGAGGCTTGTGTTATGGGGTGATAAGTGACGAAATAAAGACTTGGCCGGTTTTAACCCTAAAACTTAACTTTATGTTATAATATTTTTATAATGTATGTTAGTCTGTAAGGTATCTATTTTATGGGTCTGTACTTATTTATAAGGCTGTTACCTGAAATAAACTATTATTATGATTATAATTGTTGTGTTAGGATTTTAGTTCCAAATTTGTCCACCTATGTTTTAAGTTGGTTGTAAGATAGACGATGGTTTTATTTTAGGCATCTGTCTATGTGTTAAGAATATAAATTAGTTATGTTTTTTGAAGGTGTTTGCTTTGTTATTTACAGAGGCGTTAAATAACTTTTTTTTAACAACTTGTTTTTAGCGAAGCATTCTTTGTTAAATTATAACGTTTTCGGAGTAAATATGGTCTAGGTCTAGGTGCATGTAAAGAGTAGAACATATGAGTACTACTTCTGTAATAGTGCGAGTGTTTTAGTACATATTTTATGTTCTGTTTTTATAGTGCAATAAAGTGTATTTATTTATCTATATTTATTTATATGGAGACTGGCATAGTAAAGTTATTTAAAATCAAAGAAATTAATTAATTAATTTGAAACATAACATGGAAACCTTGACGTGATAACGTCTAATAAATTGATCGTACACCTGCATTCACAAAAAAGTGTCACGGTAGTATTGTGTGACGTCATGCGTCATGGTAACATGACCATATCGCATCATGGTAACTTAGGAAACAGAGTAACAATATCGCTCGTTTGGGCTTCTGTTATGGTGACGAGTGACGAACAGAAGACTTATAAAAAGGAAAAAAATAATAAAAAAAGACAAAATTAAAAAAAATTAAAGAACTAATATTTCTTTTTCCTTATGACGTTGTTATCATGTAAAATTATCGCCGTAAACCGACTTTACAGACAACCATTTTTTTACTCAAATGTCTGTAGTAATGTCCTCTATACTTTACTATAGTTCGATTTGGCCCAATTGGCACAATGGTCACCAAGCTGGACTGCCAAACACAGGGTTGCGGGTTCGATTCCCGCCTCAGACAAGTATTTATGTTTAGATATTTGTCTGTGGTCTGGTT
Organism: Idaea aversata; assembly: GCA_907269075.1. Classification (NCBI taxonomy): domain Eukaryota; kingdom Metazoa; phylum Arthropoda; class Insecta; order Lepidoptera; family Geometridae; genus Idaea; species Idaea aversata. The sequence goes on from OU026109.1 coordinate 3,740,708, forward strand.
GTTTCTATGTATTATAAGTATATATTTACAAAAGAAAAGTATATAAGTAGTATATATGTTGTCTAGCACCCATAACACAAGTCTATAGTTACTTAGCTTGGGGCTAGATGGCGATGTGTAGAATGTTCTGCAATATTTATTTATTTTATTCTATTTAAATAGCTAATCGTTTACTATGTCAAATATAACAACCCCTTTTCACAAAATGTTTAATACCCATCACAAAAAGAGCTAAATGACGCAGCCAATACAGTCAATTGAATAACACAAAACAAAATAACTCTAACAGAACATTGTCTGCTTCCACAGCTTAATATGATGGGATATTTATCTGGATTTACGCTGCTAAAACACTTTGTTTTATTTTTTCAAGATGTTTTTTTAGAAGTAAGTAATATTTTGTTTGTGTTTGGAACACAAATCATCTGATTATGTTTTGACAGTGGTTGATGACGCGTGTCGGGAACTAGTGTCTTGATTTTGTCCGATAGAGGGCGCTGTATCACTACATAGTAAAAAATAAAGTCACTTTTTGCCGTCCCTATGTCCGAATTTATGCTTAGATCTTTAAAACTACGCAACGGATTTTGATGCATAGAGTGATTTAAGAGGAAGGTTTATATGTATAATACATGCATATAATAGCCGTGCGAAGCTGGGACGGGTCGCTAGTTTAATATATTATGACGTCACATAGCCTATAACATTTGCCAAATTATGATAGGTCGCATCGATCGTTTAGAAACTATGCGGTTACTTACATATAAGAAAAAATCTTAAAAACATAATATTTTTTTACTTTTCTCTATTTTTAGTATTTGTTGTCATAGCGGAAACAGAAATACATCATCTGTGAAAATTTCAACTCTATAGCTATCGTGGTTCATGAGATACAGCCTGGTGACAGACAGACAGACAGACGGACAGATTGACGGACAGCGAAGTCCTGGGGTCCTGTTTTTACCCTTTAGTTACGCAACCCTAAAAATAACCACCCCTATTCACGCAGTTGTGTAATACATCAATAATCAAGCCCTGTCATTTGATTACTTTATGTTCTATAGAGGGCGCCATATTGGATTTCTGGTGACGTCACTTAACCTGTAACCAGTAGACAATTAAGACGCTTCTAACGATACCTCATTTATCAAATTATTAAAAACGACCCGCCCCGGCTTCGCACGGCTGTATTATGCATGTATTATATCTAAAAACCTTCCTCGTTAATCACTCTATCTATTAAAAAAAACCGCATCAAAATCCGTTGCGTAGTTTTAAAGATCTAAGCATACAAAGGGACATAGGGACGGCGAAAAGTGACTTTATTTTATACTATGTAGTGAAGTGATAGTTTAAAATTTAGCGGAAATAGATTAATACATTGGGTATGTAAACACCTAAAACAAAAACAAAATCCCTTACATTCTCTTTTGGCTTTTATTTTGGTAAAAATATACCCTCCCTTTTCCACTTAGTTGGTCGGGTAAAAACATAAAAAAAAAACGATAAACAAATTATACAGTGAAACGTAGATCTGGATTCGACCCTTCTTACTATGATTTCAAAAGAAACAATATCAAAGATATAGGTAGATATATTTTTATAATTGAATATATACTTGATGTACCTTTTAGATTATATCGTGGATGATGATATAATAATATCTAAGCTACTCTCTGTATGCTATTGTGCAATATTATATTAATTAGACTAAGTTATGTTAATTTTTTAAAATAACTATTACTTAATTATTGAACGTCTGGTGCAGACATGTCTGTTGATACCTATTTTTACTATATTACATAACATCTGTAAACCTAACATCATAAGAACACAGTCAATCAATAAATGATTTCTGATTTCTGATTTCTGATTTCTGATTTCTGATTTCAGCCGTACGGAAGCTACGATGCCACAGGCAGACTCACACACAGACAAGTCCAACTTATAACACCCCGTCGGATTTGCGTCGGGGGTTAAAAAAGGATTAAGAGGAAAGGTAGGTATACCCAGTCGCTTCTCTATACAAACGTAGTCGACTGTTTCCTCCCTGGATAATGACACTAGAGCAAATATTATGTTTGTGCCGTAAAACCTATAACTGCAATAACTATGCCCCTATGTCTTGGTTTTTTTCTATATAAGGATTATTAAAAGAAGTCTTAATGTAAGCTTTTGTTAAATAAATATTATTAATATTTTTTTTTGTCTTAAAAAAACAAATAATATATGAAAATAAGACATAGGGGCATAGTCATGGCAGTTTTAGGTTTTATGCCACAAAAATATTTGCTCTAGTGTCATTTTTCAGGGAGGAAACAGTCGACTACGTTTGTATGGAGAAGCGACCGGGTACCTTTTCTCTTATAGGCCAGACCACAATTGGCCATACAATTTTATAAACGTGCTGACATGGCCGATATGCGGCAAACTATTTTTTGCCAAAATTAGGTACTTACGTCAGTCACGAACGAGCCCACCGTCTCGACGGGTTAATTAGCAAAAGCCGTCTTTATCATAATCAGACATTCTCTCATCTAGGTTAAAAATATAGGTACTAATATTATAAAGGAAAAAATATTTTTTTTTTTTTCACATTGAGAGAATGGAGGAGGATCGAGCGGTCAAAAGAGCATAACAAGAACGGCTTGAGGGGAGACGGCCCGTTGGCAGACCTAGGTATCGCTGGATAGACCAAGTCCAACAAAACCTGCAAGCCCTTCATGCAGCCGATTGGCAACAAGTGGCGCAGAATAGGGTGCAATGGCGGCTTTTGGTGTCGGAGGCCATGATCCACTTACTTACGCTGACTCAGCTCCGGTCGCTGAGCCGTCGAGACGGTGGGCTCGTTCGTGACTGACGTAAGTACCTAATTTTGGCAAAAAATAGTTTGCCTTTTTCGGCACTTTTGTTCGCACTATAACTTCGCTTCACGGTTGTGTGTTTGTGTGGTTCAATTTAGAAAAAAACTTTTATTGGATATGGCAGAAAAAGGTACGTACTACATTTTAAAATATTACATGATTACTTTGTCGTATAAAATTTATATTTTTATGTGATATGAAAACAGTTACAATTTAGGTACATTTTTTTGCTTTACTTTTTCAAACAATCGTGTTTTTATGTATATGTCGTGTCTTGTCGGGCTACAACTTTTATAACAATATAATAATTGATTTGTTGGCTATTGTAAATCATAATAAAACCATCCGCCTACGTCCGCCATTTTTTTTTATATGACTTTTAAATTGTACGTAAAAATTACACAATTATTTTAAGTTAATATATTTATTTATTTGTCGTACAGATAATTCGAGAACTATCAAGATATTTACTAGAAGAGCATTGTGGGAGATCTTGAATGAATTCAAGGGCCACAAAATAGAAGAAAAGTTTTCATTGTTTGAAGATAGACTTGTCCAATTGACAAATTGTCCGGAACATGAGAAACATAAAATGGTAAATGGTTTGAAGCACTTTAAAAGTGAATTCAAAAAGAAGTGGAGAGGAGCTTCATACAAAGAAGAACGGTTTTTAAAAAGTAATGAAGTGTGGCTTACATCTTCGATGGAATTACCTAACTGGCCTGAAATGACCTTACCAAAACCTGGACGTCCAAAAAAATCATTTGAAGATGTGTGTGACCGTAGCAAACGGAGAAAAACAAAAGATCTGCGTGAACAAGTATCTGTCGAGGAGTTGACTTATGCTGCTGGCGTGAGTCAGGGCACTTCAGGAAATAAAGATGCATCAAAAATAATTAAAGAATTAATGGCTTCACCCACCAGAGCTACTAAACTTAGAAAAGTTATTTCTAGTACCAAGAAGCAAACAACTGTAAAAAAATATACAGTTTTAGGTTTTATGCCACAAAAATATTTGCTCTAGTGTCATTTTTCAGGGAGGAAACAGTCGACTACGTTTGTATGGAGAAGCGACCGGGTACCTTTTCTCTTATAGGCCAGACCACAATTGGCCATACAATTTTATAAACGTGCTGACATGGCCGATATGCGGCAAACTATTTTTTGCCAAAATTAGGTACTTACGTCAGTCACGAACGAGCCCACCGTCTCGACGGGTTAATTAGCAAAAGCCGTCTTTATCATAATCAGACATTCTCTCATCTAGGTTAAAAATATAGGTACTAATATTATAAAGGAAAAAATATTTTTTTTTTTTTCACATTGAGGAGGATCGAGCGGTCAAAAGAGCATAACAAGAACGGCTTGAGGGGAGACGGCCCGTTGGCAGACCTAGGTATCGCTGGATAGACCAAGTCCAACAAAACCTGCAAGCCCTTCATGCAGCCGATTGGCAACAAGTGGCGCAGAATAGGGTGCAATGGCGGCTTTTGGTGTCGGAGGCCATGATCCACTTACTTACGCTGGCTCAGCGACCGGAGCTGAGTCAGCGTAAGTAAGTTTTGTTTGAAACGAATAGGCTCCAAAACTACTGGACCGAATATGAAGATACATTAAATAATTGGGAATAACATAGGCTAATTTTTATCCCGATATTCCCACGGGATCGAGACTTACGGATCGGCTAGTAGTCAATAAATTGTCGCTGTGGTCGAAATGGATTAAGTAGAACGTCCAATTTAAGACGTCTCAATGTCATTTCAAGCAAATTGTATGATTCCAAAAAAAATAAAAAAACAGCGCACTCCGGGAGTGCAGGCAGAAGTGAAAACTGTATATCTGTGTAAAATCTCATCTGTCGCGAGAACATAAGCAAAAAGAGTTTTAGATGAAAAAAAAAAAATAGTCGGACGACAAATAGTCGTCCGACTATTTTTTTTTCGTCCGTATAGTCGTTCGTCGTTTGTCGTCCGTCAATAGTCGTCCGACATTTGTCGTCCGTCAATAGTCGTTCGTTAAAAAATACCATATGTACGTCTTAATACACTCACAGCCAAATTAAAAAAACTGTATATCTGTGTAAAATCTCATCTGTCGCGAGAAAATCTGTCGTCTGTCGCGAGAACGGCTGAAAATGCTCACCCACAAAAGTGCCCAACGCGCCATAAGAAGTTTTCACTTCAAAAAATTGATTTTAAGACATCAGTGACCAAAGGGCTGGCTGCTACTTTGATCAACGAATCGGCATTGCCATCCAAAGAGGCAATGCAGCGAGCCTCTTGGACACACTACCTAGGGAGACTTATTTAGATTATTAACATTGCTTTATTTCTTTCTTTTTAATTAATGTTCCATTCTTAAGTTAGTAGTTAGTTTGAATAAATATTGAACAATTATATAGTGTGTATGGGGCCCGCTAAGGGGTGTGTATGGGGCCCGCTAAGATCTTTGGGCCCAAGTCAACCTCACCTGCAAGCTGGTGCACCTGCTGAGAGACGGACGAGGCTCTGGCGCTGACTTTTCCTCTCTGGGGTTGGGGGGTCAGACGGCAGTCGCTCCCGTAAAAGTCAAAAGTAAGCCGCATCATATGGAAAGTATAGAAAGTAGTTGTCCCACAGATAGGGCGCCGCCGCATAACGGCGCGCAGGAGCTTCGCCCGACTCCTGTGGGAAGTGGACGAGGGCTACCGTGCCATGGGCGGGTAGTCGGGCACGGCCAAAGACGCGAGCCCCAACTCACAAAAAGAAACTCCGCTTCGCAACGTGGAACATTGGCACGCTAACCGGACGCGCGAGGGAGCTAGCCGACGTACTTTCCAGGCGAAAAGTGGCCGTGGCGTTCCTGCAGGAGACTCGATGGAAAGGCAGCAGATCCCGGCACATTGGGAACGGCTACAAGCTGATCTACACGGGTGCACCTGGTGGAGAGAACGGGGTGGCTGTGGTACTCGCTGAGGGGTTTCATGATTGTATCTTGGAGGTAAAACGCTTTAGCGACCGACTTATGGCCGTGAAGGTGCTTATTGAGGGGGTTGTAACCCACTTAATAAGTGCTTATGCGCCGCAGGTCAGTTGTAGCGACGCTGATAAGATATTGTTTTGGAACAAACTCGGTGAGGTCCTCGGAGCCATCCCGTTGTCACAGGGGATCGTTTTGGGTGGTGATCTTAACGGTCATGTTGGCGAGATGGGGGTGGAATTTGAGCGTGTTCACGGAGGCTACGGATACGGCAGTCGGAATGCGGAAGGGGAAGAAATCCTACGTACGTGTGCCACTGCCGACCTGGCCCTCGTGAACACTTACTTCAAAAAGAAACCCGACCACTTGATCACCTACAAGAGTGGAAGGCACGCTACCCAAATCGATTTTCTAATCACCAGGAGACATCATATCGGCAACGTAGCTAACTGCAAAGTCATACCCGGTGAGAGTCTTACTGATCAACACCGTCTTCTTGTCATGGATCTCTGTGTGAAACCCAAAGACAAACACCCTGAGCAATGTCGTCGCCGAATCAGATGGTGGATGCTGGATGAAACCAAATCCCAGAAGCTTGTCTCGGCTATCGGTGACAAGTGCGCTGGTGCCGAAGACGAACTAGTCCAGGACCACTGGGATAGGATTCAGGCATCGATCACTGGTGCGGCGAAGGCAGTGCTTGGCATGTCTAAAGGTGGACGCAAATGTGACAGGGAGACTTGGTGGTGGGACGACACAGTCCAGAGGGAGACTAAGGCGAAGAAAACCCTCTTTAAAAAGTGGCAAGCGTCCAGCTCTCCTGAAGATCGCGACTCGTATAAAGCCGCCAAACGTGCCACAAAAAGAGCAGTAGCCAGAGCCAGACAGAACCACTTACAGTCACTGTACGATAAGTTGGAAACGTCTGAGGGGCAGAAGCTTATTTATAAGTTGGCACGTTCGAGGGTAAAAGCGGCCCAGGATATATCCAAGTGCCGCTGTGTAAAAGACCCCGATGGTAACCTGCTTTGCGAGGATCTCGCGGTGAAGGAGAGATGGCGCTCTTATTTCCACGAGCTGCTGAATAAGCAGTACAAAGAGGTGCAGCCGCCGGAACTCCCTCCGAATCAAGGACTTGTGCCACCGATTACGCCTGACGAAGTCCTCAAGACTCTTCGCCGCATGAAGAATCGGAAAGCTGTCGGAGCCGATGGAGTCCCTATCGAAGTGTGGAAGGCGATGGGTCCTCGTGGTGTGGGCATCTTGACCAACCTCTTTAACCGCATACTCGAGACCGGCGAGATCCCTGCCCAATGGAGATTGAGTGTTATTACCCCAATTTTCAAGGGCAAGGGATCGGTGCAGGAGTGTGGCAGTTATCGAGGTATAAAGGTCATGTCCCACACCATGAAGCTCTACGAGCGGATAGTGGACTCTCGGATCCGACAGGAGTGCACTGTCTCTGGGTGTCAATATGGTTTCCGCCCCGGGCATGGCACCATGGACCCTGTTTTCGCCCTCAGGATCGTTATGGAGAAATACAGGACGAAGAATACGCCTCTGCATTTTCTATTCCTAGATTTGCAGAAGGCCTTCGACTGTGTTCCTCGCATGATGATCTGGTGGGCGTTGCGGTCCAAAGGGGTTCCGGAAGCTTATGTTGAAATCATTAGAGACATGTACCGAAATTCTGATTCTGTGGTGCGAACTGCTGTTGGCGACACTAAGCCCTTCCCTGTTACCGTTGGAGTTCACCAGGGTTCCGTCCTAAGCCCGTTCCTGTTCCGCGTAATATTGGATGCACTGTCCGTTGCCATCAGGGATGCACACGAGCAGCCTCCATGGCTGCTCATGTACGCTGACGATATTGCGCTGGCGGATTCGGATAAGGGGCGGCTGGTCCAACGTGTACACACGTGGAAGGAGTCGCTTGAGAACGGCGGTTTGTAACTGAATGTGGCGAAGACAGAGTACTTGGCTTGCAATACCACAGATCCCACACCTGTCTGCGTAGACGGTCATATGGTCGAGCGGACAGACCAGTTTAAGTACTTGGGATCTGTGCTTCACGCGTCCGGCGACATCGATTGCGACGTCAAGTCACGCATTTCAGCGGCTTGGGCCAAGTGGCGTGAGGTGACTGGTGTCATTTGCGACCCCAAAATGCCGGTTAAACTAAAGGGACAGGTCTATAAAACCATCATTAGACCTGTCCTTTTGTATGGTAGTGAGGCGTGGCCGGTACTTGAGCGACATAAGCAGGAGCTGCGTGTCACGGAGATGAAGATGTTGCGCTGGATGTGTGGAGTGACGCGAAAAGATCGCGTCAGGAACTCCCGCATCCGGGGCAGCCTTCATGTCCGAGACATTGCAGATAAATTGCAAGAATGTCGCCTACGCTGGTACGGTCACGTCTTGCGAAAACCGGCTAATTACGTGGGGAACAAATGTCTTGCCATGGCGCCTCCGCCGGGCCGTGGCAGACTGGGTAGACCCAAGAAGTGCTGGCTTGACGTCATAAAGGGTGATATGCGTGCAAATGGCCTTACTAACCAGGATGCCGAAGATCGTGCGAAGTGGAGGCGTAAAAGTAGGAAAGCGGACCCCGGGCTCCCGAGAGGGATGCAACCGGGAACATCGCTCGGATGATGATGAATTATATAAATTAAATTTTATACTATCTTAGACATCAGTTATCTTCCTCTTCTTTATTTTTTAAACATATAAAAAGCTTTGTCATAACTGACTGACGGATCAACCCATAGCCTAAACCGCTGATCGTAGAGACCAGGGGCCTAAGTCTGCTAACACAATTGTATTTCAATAGTGTGTCGATATAATCGTAATAGAAATTTAATGTCAAAAATATGACATTACATGTCAAATTCGTATTCTCCTAACGTTGACTATTCTATCGAGACACCACTGACACACCACTGACTCACTTTTGTGTTCTGCTCTACAATCGTGGCTTAATGGAATCTCGATAGTTGTCAAAACGGTATATTGCTTAGCAACATATACCATGTTGCTAGGCAATACCTGCAAGGTAAATATTACCATACCATTGAGACTCCATAGTGATTATATTGCGATGTTATTAAAACTTTAGCAGAATACCAAATAAAGTCACAATCTCGATATAATATCTATAGAGTCTCGATATAATGACAATGGTTGGCCAAATAGCAGAATAAGGCCCCTGGGGCCTAAGTCTGCTAACACAATTGTATTTCAATAGTGTGTCGATATAATCGTAATAGAAATTTAATGTCAAAAATATGACATTACATGTCAAATTCGTATTCTCCTAACGTTGACTATTCTATCGAGACACCACTGACACACCACTGACTCACTTTTGTGTTCTGCTCTACAATCGTGGCTTAATGGAATCTCGATAGTTGTCAAAACGGTATATTGCTTAGCAACATATACCATGTTGCAAATTTTATATGGGACAATGTGATTACTTGGTCCAATCTACTTCAAATCTTCGACTTCAAACAAAGTCGTGTGCAAAAGCTAGTCTTCAGTATTATACGGTAGACGCAGACCTTTAACAAAACAACGACTTAAGAAAACTCCTACAAACGTCATATTACAAACTTTTGTTTTGTCAGAAAACAATATTGCGGTATTAAATAAATATTATTGGAATAGGAAAAATGTGATATATTTTCATACCATATTCCCGGATAGGATTTGGCCCGGAAGTATCACTGAGTTTTTGATAACTCTTTTTACCGAATGAATCTTTCTGGAATTGATATTATGGTAACACCTTTGAGGAAGGGTATCTTCATCACTACATAGTATAAAACAAAGTCGCTTTTTCTGTCCCTATTTCCCTTTGACCGCTTAGATCTTTAAAACTACGCAACGGATTTTGAGTCGGTTTTTTTAATAGATAGAGTGATTCAAGAGGAAGGTTTATATGTATAATACATGCATAATATAGCCGTGCGAAGCCGGAGCGGGTCGCTAGTTATTTATAATTAAAAAAAATCGCATCAAAATCCGTTGCAGGAGAATCTCTTTTTATATCACGACCCAAAAAAGTGAAGTGTTACAAGTTGCACGTGTGAATCTATGTCTCTGTTTGTAGCATCGTATAGCTTCTGAACGGATGAACCGATTTTGATTTAGTTTGGCTATAATGTGAGACATTTATGGATAAAAACTAGCCAAGTGCGAGTCGGACTCTCACACGAAGGGTTCCGTACCATTATATTCTTTGTTTAACCCCCGACGCAAAAGAAATGCAAATAAAAAATATTGTATATCAGACGAGGCTGTATAGGTTAAAAGTCTTTTGCCTGCCCTTTTGGTAGTAAATATAACGAAAAAAAAAAATTGCCTTAAAAATAGTAAAAATATCCTAAAATTCTTAAAAACAACACAAACAACGACTCCAAATTTATATTTTTTCTGTTTTTAGTAATTTGTTGGTATAGCGGCAACAGAAATACCTACATCATCTGTGAAAATTTCAACTGTCTAGCTATCATGGTTGATGAGATACAGCCTGGTGACAGACTGACAGACAGACGGACGGACAGAGAAGTTAGTAATAGGGTCCCGTTTTTACCCTTTGGATACGGAACCCTAAAAAATTACTTACAAAATATTCGTCTAAGTATATCAATTGAGAAAATCAATTCAGTGGTTTAAATAAAAACTGAAAAAATAGGCGCAAAAACATAGGCCTTTCTTTGCAATAGTTAAAAATACATAAAGCAACATAATTAAGACAATCCAATACAAAACCTAACAAATCCACTGTCGGAAGTTCATAATCCCTGTAGCAAAATCCCTTCTTTCAAACTACACAAAATCCCGGATTTAGATAGTAACGTAAGACTGTCTGTCATGAGCCTATGGTCTAACCCAGTCTAGTAAATGTTAGTAGTTTGATTAATAAAACTCAATAACCAAAAAAAGAGTAAGGACTTTTGCTCTCGGAAAATGTCTTCTCAGACTAAAAACTAAACTACAGCCAACAACACAAAGACCAATTTTTCGAACTGTGTCGCAAAACTTGTCGGCCAATTCATATTTCAAAAAATTAAACGGGTCGCAGGACACGATTTTGGAACGAAGTCCCTTTACAATTTTTTTTTTTTTTCTATAAATTGTATAATATACTAGATGTCCCGGCAAACGTTGTTTTGCCATATACAAAAAAAGGAAAAGAAAAAAAATTATATTCGATTCTCAGTGTGTTTCAGCGAAGGGGTTATAATACGAAAGGAGGTTGTTCTAGACGTCGTCGTCTTGGCGAACAAATTTTGTTCTATACTCTATGTGTAAATCTTAGATTAGAAATGTAAACAATGGTGTTACTAGAGTAATAAATACATCAAGCTTTGGTAGTTTTTTTTAGGGTAGTGGAAATTTGGTAAGAAAACAACTATGACCTCAATTTCTAAAAAATATTATTGCAAATAAAATCATTAAGAAATATGATTGTTTATTTTGTATAAAATTATTTTTTTATAAAGTTATTACAATATTCAAATTTGAATGGTAGTTTTTTTTACACACTGGCAACAATTACAACGGCTTTCAACCTTCACGAAATGGCGTTTCTGACAATATTTGACATTTCTTTGTTTACATTTCTGATCTAAGATTTACACATAGAGTATACTTAGACTATACTTTTGGAAATTGGAACATTTCGTGTATGAAACAGCTGATTTTTAAAGTAAAAAATCCCTCTGAATTTTCGAAAAATAAGTTCGAATTTCCAAAAGTCGTAGAACAAAAGTTGTTCGCCTAGACGTCTAGAGCAACCCCCTTTCATATTAAAACCCCCTTCGCTGAAACACATTGTATAGGGATGGTAGAGTATATACCTTCATTCCCTCTTTCTCTTAAGTCTAGTTCGCATTAAGCTAGTATTTTAGTCGAGTAGCGAGTAATTTAGTAGTTAAAATACTCGCTACTGCCCAAAAACCGTTCGCACTTAGCTCGAGTACAGTTTACAAGTGAGTGGTGTATTGAAAGATAAACATCCTACAAAATAATGCAACGTTGTGGCGGCAACTTATCAACTCGACTAATTCGACAGGTTCGGACTTGTTTAGCCGGTGAGCCCACTGGCTCACCAAACCGCAAACATAGTTCGATCGAGACTGCTGAGAAACCGTACCACACCTCCCTGCTCACAGGGAGGTGTGGGGGGAAGGGGGCCACTCGTCTAATAAAAATTGAATAAAATGGATCGACTCGACTAAATTACTTACTAACCTACTCGACTAAATTTTTGGTGTTCAGACGGTTACATATCAAAATAACTAAGTTCGTTATAACTATGTTCGAAATAACTACGGTCATAATGCCTACTGTTCACAATACCTAATGGTTGTTTCTTCCCCTCGGACCGCGTAAGCGAATAGACGTGTAACCTGTATTTATTATTTTTAAAATTCTCGTATTTTTATCAAAAAACAATTTCGATTTACCACTTCAAAGTACCAGGCGCTCATAAAGTGTGGGAGTATCAACAAGCTGCGTTGCTACGGGAGTGCGTTCCGAAGACCAGTATCAAGATGTCTAAGTCAGCAAATGACCCAACAAAAGTGAGCGGTCTTGAAAAATCACTAAGTGAAGATAACATCAACCTGCAGGGAGTGAGCACCGTCATCACCCCTCCGAATCACTTATTCTTTAGAAACAAAAGACCTAGAGACGACGATTTTGCTGAGCAGTTTTCTGAATTCAGAAAGGAAATAATAAGTTCTATGGAGAATATAATGGCTAACCAAGAAAAAGAACTTAATAAAATATTTACTCCAGCTCTCATGGATTTAAAAAATACTAATGAGAACATTGTGAGCTCAATAGCACTACTTGCGACTCAAAACGAAGAACTGACAAAAAAGTTAGAACAGCTTGAACTTAAATCGAGGAAAGATCAGGAGTATATCACAGTTCTTGAGAATAAAATTGAAGACATGCAGAGATCTCAGAGAAAATCTAACATTGAGATTAAAAACGTGCCAAAGTCTGTAACTGAAACAAAGGAGGACCTACTTAATATGGTTGTAAACCTGGGAAATACAGTAAACTGCGCTTTGACTAAATCCGATGTCACAGATATTTACAGAGTGCGTGGAAAAAAAGAAGGTCAATCGAATACACCCATTGTTGTGGAGCTTTCCTCGACCATTCTAAAAACTGATGTCTTGAAGATGACTAAAGCTTTTAACATAAAGTACAAAACCAAGCTGCGTGCAAAACACCTCGGCTTGACGAAGAACGAAGAGACTCCTGTATATGTAGCTGAACAACTTACAACAAAAGCTTCCCGACTTTTTTTCCTCGCAAGAGACCTCTCGAAATCAAAGGGCTTCAGGTACTGCTGGACATCCTACGGTCGCGTCTACGTAAGAAATTCTGATAACTCTCCTATTATTACTATTACCAATGAAAGTCAAATTAACATCCTCATGCAGATGGCATGACTACTAGTTCATATTGTAACTCAATTGTTATGTACACAAAAATCAATCAAATTGATTGTATCTAAATCAATGATCAACATTGCAAAAAATTTTAGGTCTCTTACAGTTTTATTTACATACAAAATCACACTACACTTTTATATACAGCTCAAATCACTTATTCTTATTTACACGTATTTGCCTCATATTATATATTTGTTACTACATCCATCATTATTACTTCAGCACTTTTCACACAAATCTGCTGATTATACATATTTTTCTCAGCTAGTTACGATCGTTGTCTCATCAATTACTCATGATGCCTGATCTTCTGCATACCATCCAAGAGATAGATAATGTTGAAATAGCTCGTACTGTTGAATGTGACACCTCTGAGCTACTAAGATATATAAATGTTAACAAATCTGATTTAACAATTTTATCACAAAATATTCGTAGCATAACTAAAAATTTTGATGATTTTATAATAACACTTTCTGAATTAAAGGTCGACATTGATGTTTTGGTTTTTACGGAATGTAGACTAAATTTAAATAATTCTCTTCCACAACTGAATAATTATCAATCTTATTTTACTAAGCACTTACTTAACCAGAATGATGGTGTAGTTGTTTATGTCAAAACCTGCCTAAGACACAAAGTGACAGAAATAAAATTGGTTGATGCTTCTTGCCTGCAGGTAGATATACTGAACTGTACGGTTCTGGGTATTTATCGTTCTCCTTCTAATCGTTACGCAAATGGTTTCATAGATTCCCTTGGTTCTCACCTAAATACGCTATCATCTCAAGGTGAAATCGTGATATCAGGAGACATAAACATCAATCTTAAACCAAATGACAAGGAAAAGTCTTATGAATATGATAATCGTACTAACTATTTGCATACCCTGTCATTATATGGTATTTTACCAGGCCACACACTTGCCACCAGGGAAAGTAATTGTTTGGATCATTTGATGTTGAGAATTGATAAAAAAAAGACAACAGTATGTAATATTGCTATGGTGGCCATAGCAATATTACATACTTCTGTAACTGACCACTATACTACCTTCTTGTCATTGTCTAAATCTAAAAATAAACCCAGGTCTTGCTCTAAGACTAAAACTAAGACTGACTATGAAAAAGTAAGCAAATATTTACAGGAATTAAACTTATCTAAATTACTTTTAAATAACGACCCTAACATAGTAACTGACTTATTAATTCAAAATATCCGTGAATGTATAGACGCAAGTACTACTACAGTTATGATACCTAAGAGCCAACGCATAATAAAGCCATGGATTACTCCTGGTATACTGCGCTGTATACAGCATCGTAATAAACTACAAAAAAATCTTCGTAATGATCCCCTTAATGAAATTTTAAAGATAAGCTATAACAGATACCGCAACTACTGTAACAATTTAATAAAAAAACTAAAAAGAAAATATGAGAAGGACTTACTGGAAAAATCACTTAACAATAACAAACTATTATGGAAAAATCTTAAAAAGGTCACATATACCAATAAACAAAACAATCAAAACACAGAACTATTAAATATTAAACCCTCTCCCTTGGATTCAACAAATTATATTAACAACTATTTTACCAATATTGGCAAAGAGCTTGCTCAAAAATTTGTCTCAGACTTTTCTTCTGACTCCAATTCTATTGACGAATCTTTGTCACAGTCTAATTCTTTTGTATTGTCAGATACAGATCAAGGTGAAGTAAACAGTATCTTGATGAATCTTAAGTCTGAAAGCGCCCCTGGTTGGGATGATATTACTCCAAAATTATTAAAAACTATTAAGCAAGTCATTGTTCCCATTATAACCCACATATCTAATTTATGTTTTCATCAGGGTGTTTTTCCTGCCGCTTTGAAGCAGTCTATTATTGTTCCTGTCCATAAAGGTGGTGATTTTGACGACATTAATAATTATCGACCTATTTCTATTTTACCGGCTGTGTCAAAGGTCATTGAAAAACTATTAAATTTACGACTCTTAAATTATTTGAACAAATATAAACTCTTATCGTCCTCCCAATTCGGATTTCGGCAAGGTATATCCACTGAGCATGCAGTGACGGCTTTGAGTTCCACTATAACCGAACATCTTGACAAAGGCAAAAAAAGTCTCGCAGTATTTTTAGACATAAAAAAAGCCTTTGATACTGTATCTATTCCTATCTTAGTTAGCAAACTGGAACGAATGGGAATAAGAGGCCTGCCATTGCTACTGTTCAAAGATTATCTTTGCAACAGAAAACAAAAAGTGAAAGTTGACAGTTACATTAGTGATGAAACTACTATATCTCACGGCGTTCCCCAAGGAAGCGTGTTAGGCCCTACTCTATTTTTAATCTACATCAATGATCTGTGCAATCTGAAGATAGCTAATGCCGAAATATTTTCTTACGCTGATGATACAGCTGTTGTTTTCAGTGGGAAAACATGGCAAAATGTTAAATGTAGTGTGGAGACTGGTATGGCTAAGCTGGTAGTTTGGTTACGTAATAACCAACTTACGTTAAATACATCTAAAACGAATTACATATGCTTTAGTATAAACAGTAGTACTCAACCTAAAGTAGACCTTCAAATAAAAATTCATAACTGTAAGAGCAGTACAGGGGATGTTGTTTGCAACTGTCCTACTATTGCTAAAGTTAGGCATACTAAATACCTTGGTGTTCTAGTCGATGATAACCTTACCTGGTACCCACATCTCGAATTGGTTACGGCCAGAGTCAGAAAATTCATTTGGGTGTTCAGAATGTTAAGATATGTTATCCCAGCTAAGACCCGTCTAGCGAATGGCAATAGCCTCTTAAATAACATTTATGTTGCTTTGGTTCAGTCAGTGTTATCTTATTGCATCCCGGTATGGGGAGGCGCTGCTAAAACGAAATTTTTAAACGTTGAGAGGGCACAGCGTGCTTTGCTCAAAGTTAGTTATTTTAAAAAAATTAGATATTCTACTGAAGCTATCTATAAAGATTGTGACTTATTAACAGTTAGAAAGCTATATATAAAAAAAGTTATTTTGAATATACACAAAACATTGAATTTTATTGAATTGAATGCTAGGAAAGGAAAGAGACGTATAAATGAGGTAGTACCTGTATTTGTTGTTAGAACTAAGTTCGCAAGAATTCAGTATAAGCGACGCTCATCGTATATATATAATAAAGTAAATAATGAATTAAATATTTACAACAAGCATCATTTTGAGTGCAGTAGGATTGTTATTGATTGGTTAAAACTACTATCTTATGAAGACACAGAGGCATTCCTACAGACTATTGCATAATAAAAAAAGACTAGATCAATACTTCTGAAATTCCATTGATATAATAATTATTACTAACTTTATATTGTTATTTATTTAAAATATACACCTATTTAATACATAACAATATTTATCTAACTTATTTATACTTTATACATAAACAATTTTGCTTTAAATTTAGTACTTTTTTTTTTTTTTTGAATTTTTTTTCTATTATCAAGTCACAACAACTTTCATAGCTGGTACAGCGCATATTCGGAACGCAGCCTTATCAAACACTCGATAACTTACCTACACAAAATGATCCCGTACCTACTCACTCTCGCGCAATGAATCGTTTTACCACACGGCTCGGTGATGCGACACAATGAGCGCGTATTGCTCTAAAGTACTTTGTCGTCATTATTTATGCGTTTACCCTCGAATAAACAAAAAAATTTTTGATAAAAATATCACGATTGATTTTTGTAGGAATTATTTGTAAGTAATATTTAATAATTTAGGAAGTCATTTTATGTATTGTATACCTACCTTTTGCTTAACAAATTATAATAATAACTATGGAAGAGCGGAGCCTTCTGACACAGGCATTTCATGCTTAAAAGAAGGTTTCAACCTAATGTAGATAGATTTAAGCATTTGTAAAAGAAATAAACGCATTTATTTATTTATTATTATTGTTTCACATATTTTTGAAATAACTAATGAACGAAATACCTAATGGACGAAATACCTACGGTTAATTTACCTACGTTCATTATAACTATGTTCGAAATAACTACGGTCATAATACCTACAGTTTAAAATACCTAATGTTTAAAATACCTAATGGACGAAACACCTACGGTTAATTTAACTAACGGTTTTTCACCTGCGGTTTAAAAAAAAACAATTATATAAAATACCCTAACCAAGTAAAATGGGTAGAATTCGCTTCTAGCACTCGCCGGCCGCTGCCGCGGCACCGCTCGCTTCGCTCGCTCGGCTCGTGCATTGTGGTCGCAGTTATAACATAAACCTAACCTATCCATGTCGGTTCTGGGTAGGGGGTATTCCGGATGGGTCTTTATATGCTGCCCTAATCAAGTCAAATAGGTAAAATTCGTCTCTAGTTGCGTGATAAAGGCAGCGAGTGCTAGAAGCGAATTCTACCCATTTTACTTGGTACAGCAGGTGAAAAACCGCAGTTGAATTAATTGTAGTTAAATTAACCGTAGGTGTTTCGTCCATTAGGTATTTTAAACTGTAGGTATTATGACCGTTAGTTATTTCGAACATAGTTATATTGAACTTAGTTATTATAATGTGTAGCCCAATCGACCGTTAGGTATTATGAACTTATGTGAATCGACCGTAGTTATTTCGAACATAGTTATATTGAACTTAGTTATTATGATATGTAACCGTTCAGACACGTTTAGCTACTAAATTACTCGCTACTCGACTAAATTACTAGCCTAATGCGAACTAGGCTTAACGGTTTTTCGAAACGCGTAAAATTTTTTTCTAGGCTAGGCCCCAACGAAGTTCGCTTCAAAAATCCTGTGTTTGGTCTTCGTCACTATCGGCCAATTTAAAATTTGTCGTCTATATTCTCTATACTCCAGTTTATTGCCTTGAATCACAGCCTATATTAGTTCCTTCAGACAAACATACAATATTTCATTGCTATATTATTGATTGCGGTCAGTCGAACGTTTCTCTGCGTTCTCAACGGATATCTGGTGATCTGCCAAGTGTCAAAATGGACTTTTTGTTACGTAATGGATTAGAAGGAAAAGGATTATGGTCGCTATTGTTGTTTTTACATTAATCATTTTTAGTGGGGATAGATTTTTTTTGACCGAATTTGAAAAAAAAATGTGGTTTTTATAACGTTTTAAGGGAAAAAAAAGGGAACCCTTATAAGATCACTTCGTGTCCGTCTGTCTGTCTGTCTGTTTATAGGGTGACTAGCTGCACCCAGCGGTTTCACCCGAGTAAGTCCTGATCCCGTGGGAATATCGGGATAAAAAGTAGCCTGTGTTAATCCAGGTCTCTAGCTATATAAATACTGAGGTTAAGTGCAATCGGTTCAGTAATTTTTGTGTAAAGGAGTAACAAACATACACACACACTAACACACAAACTTTCACATATAATACTAGCTGCGCTCCGCGGTTTCACCCGCGTAAGTTCCGATCCCGCAGGAATACCGGGATAAAAAGTAACCTATGTGTTAATCCAGGTCTCCAACTATCTAGATACCGAGTTTTATCGCAATCGGTCCAGTAGTTTTTGCGCGAAGGAGTAACAAACATACATACACACACACAAACACACAAACTTTCACATTTATAATATTAGTAGGATAGGATAGGAAATAGGATAGGATTAGTAGGATTCATTTTATTATGTCAGTAAGGACAGGTCTATTGGGTCAAAAATATATTAATATACAAAAATAATTAGTCGATTGCGTATTAGGTACCTACTTAGCGACTAAAGGCTAAAACCACTATAGCTATGAGAGTAAACGTACTTAGAAGACGTATCTTTTTTTTAAATAATTAACTTCTGCATAAAAAAATTGGTAAAAATTGAAAAAAAAGTTTTTATTACTAAAATCAAACAATTTTTTTTAATAATGGACAAAGTACTCTTAGAATTCAACATTCGTTCGCTATCAAATAATTGACTATACTACGGGATCCCTTTTAGAGCGACCTTTATTGAGCTGTATAATGGATATAAAGTATTTTATATCAAATTAAATAGGTCAATAAATATATTGCAAATGGGTTGCCCAAAAATTGCCCAAAACATGGGTTGTTTTTTTTTATTTCAGTCCAGAAAGATTATTTTTGACGTGACAACGTCTTATAAATTGGTTTGCCGGGTGACACTTCAAGAAACTGCGTTACGCTCCGCTGACGTTATGCGCTCACAATGAGAGCGAGTGAGAGGCACGCGGGCATGGTTAGCCCGCCTAAGAGCGAGAGAGACAGACATAAAAAGTGAAAGGCACGCGTCCCTTCCACTCGAGCACAGTTGTTGTCACGTAAAACTTTCACCCGTATACCGACTTTACAGGCAACCAGTTTTTTTTTGTTTTTTTTTTTGCTTTTATACTTTCACTGGTTTGGTCAACAGACTAATTCCGTATATTCTATAGGCTTCATACTCTCTATTGGTATGGAATTTCTCTCTTAAACAAATAAACAATCCAGGGAAAGGTTTAAAAAACAAAACAAAAATTAAATCGACGACCCATTTGGCACAATGGTCATCATGCCGGACTGCCAAACACAGGGTTGCGGGTTCGATTCCCGCCACAGACAAGTATTTATGTTGAGATATTTGTCTGTGGTCTGGTTGTTTCTATGTATTATAAGTATAAGTATATATTTACAAAAGAAAAGTATATAAGTAGTATATCCGTTGTCTAGCACCCATAACACAAGTCTAGTTACTTAGCTTGGGGCTAGATGGCGATGTGTGGAATGTCCTGCAATATTTATTTATTTAAATTGAAAATTAATCATATTCAGGACTGAATTTTTTTAGGCAACCTATTTGCAATATATTTACTGTCTTTTAATTTGATATAAAATACTTTTCATCCATGAAACAGCTCGATGAAGGTCAATCTTAAAGGATTCTCCGACTATTATTAAATTCAAACAAATATAGCAGTTCACCCCAAAAACCATATTTTACAAATCGAACGACCCGTTCCATATTAAACCGGCATGACATGAAATATTTTGTTAAATTGAAATATAGCTTCCGTGGCGTTCTGTTCAATCCTTACAATTAATTAATCAAAATGCTTTCTAATAGAAGAAATTAATCTGATCTATTCGGAAACTGTCCAAATATGTACGAATTGAATTTTTTGATGTGAAACATCTATAGCCGCACGTAAAACCGATTTCTGGCGTGGCGACGCACAGTGGGGAAAAAGTCGAAATTCGTGAGCAAAATTATTTTATGCTTCCAAATGCGTTAAAAACTAATAGGCTTGATTATAATTTAATTCAAATAGGCTTGTGTTATGGTGACTAGACACAATTAGGCTTGTGTTATGGTGACTAGACAAAACTAGGCTTGTGTTATGATGACTAGACGATACTAGGCTTGTGTTATGGTGACTAGACGCAACTAGGCTTGTGTTATGGTGACTAGACGCAATTAGGCTTGTGTTATGGTGACTAGACAAAACTAGGCTTGTGTTATGATGACTAGACGATACTAGGCTTGTGTTATGGTGACTAGACCCAATTAGGCTTGCGTTATGGTGACTGGACACAACTAGGCTTGTGTTATGGTCACTAGACACAACTAGGCTTATGTTATGGTGACTAGACACAACTAAGCTTGTGTAATGTTGACTAGACCCAACTAGGCTTGTGTTATGGTGACTAGACGCAACTAGGCTTGTGTTATGGTGACTAGACCCAACTAGGCTTGTGTTATGGTGACTAGACCCAACAAGGCTTGTGTTATGGTGACTAGTCGCAACTAGGCTTGTGTTATGGTGACTAGACACAACAAGGCTTGTGTTATGGTGACTAGACGCAACTAGGCTTGTGTTATGGTGACTAGACCCAACTAGGCTTGTGTTATGGTGACTAGACCCAACTAGGCTTGTGTTATGGTGACTAGACCCAACTAGGCTTGTGTTATGGTGACTAGACCCAACTAGGCTTGTGTTATGGTGACTAGGCTTGTGTTTTTTTTTTCGGTAAATATTTTACTTTGAATTTCCAAAACGTAATTATGAAAACTCGTAAATTGATTTTGATCTAAAATATCGTGTCATTTTGTTGAATCCAGATATTAATTGTCCAAAATCTCTCCCATTGATTGGTGTAGGTTATTCTAAATGAATTAGATCGTGGTTTGAATAAGGTAACGATTAATATCCCGTTTTGATCGCTTCTGTTTGCGGTTTTTGGAAATATAGCATCTAATATATTTTGGAAGTTCCCCGGATAAACTGGCACAATTATTTTGAAAATTGTTATGAGGACAGTCGGTAATGGCTCCCATCGTAGAGTTCTAATAGTACATTGTTACCCTAGGTGTGAAAGTCACTCATTTAGTCCCTAGACGGAGTTTGGCGCCCGAGCCAATGAGAGACTCCATACTACCTGATCCTCTTACAAGGTTGGGACCAAAGAGGTGGTGTTACTTAAAGCAAGGAGGTTAGGTTTTTGAAGTTCCTAATGCGTAATGATACTGGTACTGGCTACATGCAGATTGCACAAGCCATGCGAAGCCATATTTTGACATGACAGCTGTCAGTGAAAGCGATTATCCATAGGGCTGGAAGTTTTATTTTTTACACGCTCTTCAGGCACCTTTAGACCTACTTTCGGAGTATGAGTAATGAAAAATTGTTTTTATTGTTATCCTAGGTGTGAAAGTCACTCATTACAAGTCCCGAGACGGAGTTTGGCGCCCGAGCGTAGTGAGGGCGCTAATAGTTCGAGGGACTTAATGAGTCTTTCACCCGAGGTAAACACTGTGCTTTTCATTACGAATAATACATAAAATTCTTCCTAACAACGAGATTGGATAAGAGACTCCATACTACCTGATCCTCTTACAAGGTTGGGACCAAAGAGGTTATTTATACATGTAGTGTTATTCTTTGGTGCTACCTAAAGCAAGGAGGTTAGGTTTTGAAGTTCCTAATGTATAATGATACTGATACTGGCTATATGCACATTGCACAAGTCGTGCGAAGCCATAATTTGACATGACAGCTGTCAGTGAAAGCGAAAAGCCCTAGAGCTGGAAGTTTTATTTTCTACACGCTCTTCAGGCATCTTTAGACCTACTTTCGGAGTATGAGTAATGAAAAATTGTTTCATTGTGCCATCTCCATTCTTTCGTCATACAACCAAGCAAACTGATAGGTATACGGCAGAGATTCATGGTGGAAATATCAGACGTCCGCACTAAGCTTATTCGTCATTTCTTATTCGTACCGCTATAAAATAGAGTTCCAGTACAAACATACAAAAAAAACGTGTCTTTTGCGCGTTTGCAACGAAGTCCATAGTAAGTACTTAAGTACTTACTTTTTTTTCATATTTGTACAGTCGGCTGCATAATTGTAGCCCCGGTAGAGTTTAAAAATTACTATTGTTGGCATGTTTTCATTCTAATATTTTTTGTTTGATAAATTCATGAGTTAGAAGAATTTAAACTTCAACTAAAGGAGGTGCCTAGAATCTTGCTTGTGTTGAAAACATTCTTATAACTGCCGTTTACAAGCTCTAGGGTGGGTCTGCAATTATGCAGCCGACCGTACATAATATGTACTAATATGAAAAAAACAACTAATCTCCCATAAGTATATTATACCTATGGGAGAATAGTTATCGGTCTCCTTCTTTCTCTCTTTCTTGTAAGTACGGTTTCTCGTAACGCGTAACGCGTTATATTTTTTCTCGGTTAGGTGCCCTCGTCTACCCGCGATAAAGAACTTCGTTATTAAGAAAACACGCGATTAAAACCCGGGAAAATAATTACTATGAATACAAATCGTTTCAGTAAAGTTTTTCAGTTGAAATAAATCTGTGGTAAGCCATGTAATACCTACAAGCATCCAATTATTATCTCAAAGCACTAGAATAGTTTGTAACATAATACGGTTACATGTAGTATTAACCGGTTGATTTGTGTTATTATTCCGAGCTTACATTTGTAGTTTACGAACTATTTTTCAGGTTTTATATATTTTTTTGCTCGTAATAATGCAGTGCTTGTAATGTTGAGTTCTCCTGTATGTGTTTGGTTTTGAAATAAAAAATAGGACTTGGGAGAAAAAATTAAAAAATATCTAAACGAAGCCAAAAGGCGCAAATGAACTCGGGCATATTTTCTACTAGCGACCCGCCCCGGCTTCGCACGGCTATATTATGCATGTATTATACATATAAACCTTCCTCTTGAATCACTCTATCTATTAAAAAAAACCGCATCAAAATCCGTTGCGTAGTTTTAAAGATTTAAGCATACAAAGAGATATAGGGACAAAGAAAGCGACTTTGTTTTATACTATGTAGTGATAGTGATAGTGACTTACATTCGGTTGTTAATCTTGAATGTTATCCCCCATAACTTTCAGACGGCTAAACCGATTCTGGTCAAACATTTCTAAGAACACTTCCGACTAATTCACCTTTTAAACAAAAGAAAACAAAATCAAAATCAGTTCATCCGTTCGGGAGCTACGATTCCATAGACACACACACACACACACACACAGACAAGTCGAACTTAAATAACACCCCGTCGTTTTTGCGTCGGGGTTTAAAAATAATATACATTTTTTACTTTGTTGTTTATTTTGATGATTCTCGAGGATTTTTTCTGTTTGATGAAAAAAAAATTAAGTACAAAATGTTTTTAATAGAAAATTAGTTCTATTTGAAACCAAAATAAAAGCAAAATGTTAAAAATATTTTAAAAATATAAATGATTTACAAAGTTTGGAAAAGTTTATACTAGACATGGGGCGGGTACCCGGTTTGGATCCGGTACCCGGCGGATCCGGCACTTTTTTTAGGATCCGGCCGGGTACCGGGTAATGGTGCCGGGTATCCGGCTCTGCCGGGTAATTTGATAGACCAAAAATAATGAAACATATTACACTTTTTAAATTATTTATTATGCTGAACACAAACGGTAATCATTATAATTATGTTTTGCTCACTAATTTATCAGGAAGAACTAAAAAAACTAAATATATATTTTATTTTAATATTGGTAATTTAAGATGGGTAAGTTGTGATGTAAAAACGCCAATTTTTCTGCGCGGTTAGCATTTAGGCGACTGCGTTTCTTGTCATAAATTAGCCCTGCTTCTGAGAACAGGCGTTCGCTGTATACAGAACTAGACGGTGTGCATAGATATTTCGCCGATACGTACCCGCCGGGTACCCGTTCAGCGAGTACCCGGCAAAACCACTACCCGCCCCATGTCTAGTTTATACCAAGAATTTAGGTAATTTTCAAAAATGTGACAGCACTATTAATTAACTAAGAGCCCACTGAATAAATATTGCAGTACATTCCACACATCGCCATCTAGCCCCAAGCTAAGTAACTAGACTTGTGTTATGGGTGCTAGACAACGGATATACTACTTTATATACTTTTCTTTTGTAAATATATACTTATAATACATAGAAACAACCAGACCACAGACAAATATCTAAGCATAAATACTTGTCTGAGGCGGGAATCGAACCCGCGACCCTGTGTTTGGCAGTCCGGCATGGTGACCATTGTGCCAACTGGGTCGTCAAATATAATGATACTTAAGGATTTTTCAAGATTTGGATGCCACATTTAAATTTTCAATAAATTAGGGTAATTTAAAAAAAAACTGCCATGGTTATTTCAATATTAAAACAAACTCCATTGTCGTTAAAAATTGTTTAAAACAACATCGAAATAATGAGCTTCACAAAATAAAAAACATAGCAAGTAGGTAAAAAAAAATGGTTGTCTGTAAAGTCGGTTTACGGACGATAATTTTATGTGATAACGTCATAAGAAAATGATTTAAAAGAATTCCCTTTGTTTTTTCTTTTGGATATTTTTTTTCCTTTGTATAAATAAGTCTTCTACTCGTCACTCGTCACCATAACACAAGCCCAGATGAGCGATATTATTATTAAACAAATACGAGATGCGTGCGTTTACCATGACGCCGTCATGGTACCGTAACATGACACTTTTTTGTGAATGCAGGTGTTCCATCAATTATTTTATCACGTCAAAAATAGTAAAAGTATATCGTTTTAAATAACTCTTTTAGTAAAATGACTCATTGATTTTTATGTATAAATATTTAATTTTTGGTAGAGAACGATACTTACTACCTTTAAAACATGCTGTATAGTCATCTATTTACTCTAATTTCGTATCAAAATACATTTCCTAATACGAGTATAATTTAACAGTCGTAGCTTTAATGGTCTAGATACGCTTTACGACGGCGCGACACTAACAGATAATCTAAGCATTAAATACGTATTATTTACTAGTGCTAACAATCCTATGTTTACTGGCTCATGCTAATTTTAATTTTATTCCTATTTCGTGCTCTGGTATAGAGGATAATAACCTATCTATTTTTAACGTGGTAACGTCAAATAAATTGATGGAACACCTGCATTCACAAAAAAGTGTCTGACGAAATATTGTGTGACGTCATGCGTCATGGTAATAAATAAATGGTAACATGACCATGACGCGTCCGTCAGGAAACAGAGTATTTAATAATAATATCGCTCATCTGGGCTTGTGTTATGGTGACGAGTAAAAAAAAAAGATTTTTCAGCCTTTTCTTATGACGTTATCACGTAAAATTATCGTCCGTAAACGGACTTTACAGACAACTTTTTTTTTGATAGAATTTCCGTTCCGGGTGTTTCGTTCCCAAAGGGTCAAAACGGGACCCTATTACTAAGACTCCAACGTCTGTCTGTCTGTCACCAGGCTGTATGTCATGCATCGCGTGAATGCTAGACAGTTGAAATTTTCACAGATGATTTATTTCTGTTGCCGCTATAACATCTAATACTAAAAGCAGAATAAAAATACGGAACCTTTCGTACGCCTCCGACTCGCAATAAACTTTAGCAACCCTCTTTGCCCCCTTTAGGGGTTGAATTTCCAAAAAATCCCTTCTTAGTCCTCCCCTGTGTCCTAAAAGGAACCCCCAGGCGAAGTTTCAGACTTGTAGTTTTAGAGATTTCGAGATTTAAGTCTTTTTTTAGGTATAAAAAGAATCGGGCATAACGTGAAACGTATTTTTTTTTGAATACTCATGGATGGTCCAACGAACTACTCTTCTTTACACACTTTATAGCGATGAAACCGAGCACGTCATTTATTTTTGTCATTCCTGTCAAATAACACTAAGAGCAGGTTTAAAAAATAAAGTTTAGTGCAAGGCTATAAAAATAACAGGTTTTATTTGATAGATGTTGTTAAATGACATTCGTATATCGGTAGGGAAAAGTACTAACATGATAAGAGTTTTCTTAGTAGGTACCTTCTAAAAAAAACCATAAGGGCGCGTTCAGATGACCCGCGTTGACCACGCGTTGAACACGCGTGTTCAACGCGTGGTCAACGCGACTACGTTTGTAATAGTTTGTATGGAAAGAGCCCCCGGTACCCTTTTCCTCTTAATAATTACAATACGATTTATAAACCGCATATGCGGAAACGCAGAAAGTAGGCTTGATTCCTGCCTCAAACAAACATTTTCTATTTCAACTGCATTGAAAACAAAGCTCAGTATGTTTGCGTAAAGTAAATGTCGAGAAACGTGAAAATATTGTCCGTGACAGGTTGCTATGGATTGAAGCAATTTATTTTCCATCTGGACAAGGTACTGTGAAAAATTCAAAATAAAGAAAGAAATCGTTGAAATAATCTGTCCAAATGAGAAACTGTCTAAAATTGAATCAACCTTGATTTGTCAAAGATAATATTTTTTTCTTAAAATGAAATTAGTATTTATAGAAAAAATAAGGTAGATATTTATTGGGAAAAAAATGAACTTTTTAAACCCCACATTCGAACTGTGGAATTAACCGTTGACCCCCGGTTTGAATAGGTTAACTAAAACTAAGTGCAATGGTTCTACTGTGAAAATAATTAACTGTGGAACCACCAGTGGGGCAAAGCGGTGGGACCACAGTTACGATTTTTTTGTATAAAATATAGGTATACCAACCTAAAAATCAATAAAAATCAAGTCACGTAAGATGGAAATCGGTATACTTAGAAAACTCATATTATCATAAACGTAATTTGCGAAAAATCCCAAACTGAAAAAATCTTCATTTTCGAAGTTTCACTCAAAAAGCCATCATCTCCACCCGTGTTGAGGGCCTAATTCTATTTGAACAAATAATAATAATAGATTTTGAAAAGGAGTTTCAAAAGTAGGAAAAATAGGAAAGAGGATTTCATTTTGAGTGTTTTTGGCCGTCTGATTAATATTTCTGTTTCTAATTTGTAGTAATAGCTGTGGGCTTAGGAAAAAAGGACATCATCTAGCTCCAAGCTAAATAACTAGACTTGTAATATGGTGGTGGTGGTGTATGAGAAATCGCTTTCAGCGATAAGGCCGCCCAGTTGTGCAACTTGTTCTTTCTAGCTTTTACTTTACTTTGTGTTTATCGTGTTCTGTTTCTTTCTGTGTTGTACAAATAAAGTTATCTATCTATCTATGAGACTTTGTATCCATTGTCTGGCACCCACAGCCTAGTGCTTAGTGTAGGGTAAAATGTTGCTTTTGTTAGTATGTCTTACAATATTTATTTCATAAAAATATATTTAAACACTACCTGTCCCGGCTTCGCACGGCTATATTATGCATGTTTTATATCTAAAAACCTTCCTCTTTAATCACTCTATCTATTTAAAAAACCGCATCAAAATCCGTTGCGTAGTTTTAAAGATTTAAGCATACAAAGGGACATAGGGATATAGGGACATAGGGACAGAGAAAGCGACTTTGTTTTATACTATGTAGTGATAGTGAAGATGCGCCCCGCGGTTTCACAATTCACCCACGTAAGTCCCAATCCTGCGAGAGTTTCGAGAGCTATCACCTTCTCCATCTTTGAAACTACCACTTGCTGATTTTTATTCAAATCGGTCAAGTTGTTTAACCGTAAAGAGGGTACAAACAAACAAACAAACTTTCCTATTTATAATATTAGTTAGGACCATAGTCTTTGTTTGAGATTAGAATCGTGTCTCTGAACTTTCACAGTAGGTGTTTAAAATAACAATTTACGATATACCCGTACGTGATATCGACATACAAATATAAATCGTGCCAACTTGCCATCGAGGATTGTTAGGTACAATACGTATATTGTACCTACTCTAGGTATGTGGAAAAAAATATTAACGGGTTGAAAATGGGGGTTCAAAATGGATGCCACCGTTATATGATTCTACTTAAATCTAAGTTCGTTCTGTATCTGAATAGAATAATCTACAATTTAACTAGCTGTCCCGGTAAACGTTGTTTTGCCATTTACAAAAAAATACAAAATATGTTGTACGATTTTCAGACCTAACGAATACATACACCTATACAAAAATACAATATAAAAATACAAAAAAAATCATACGAATCGGTTCAGCCGTTTAGATAGAGATTGTTATCACCGCGACACGAGAATTTTATATAATTTAATTAAGATTAAAGTTTCAGCTAAGGATGAGGGTTAAATTTTAGTCTGAAATAATAAAGAATTATCCAAATTGGACTATTCTGTAAAAAGTCATGTGTTTAAATATAAAAATTATAAGGGTTCCTTTTTTACCTTTTGAGGTACGAAACCCTAAATATACAGGGTGATTTTTTTATGTGGGCCTTCAGAGCTATATCCTAAACTATGAGAGATAGCGAAAAATGCTGAAAATGACAAAAACTAAAACTGCATCATTAGATTTTTGAAAAAGTCATTACCCTAGCCGGGAATCGAACCTGTTGATTTTGCAAAAAAATTATCATCCTATATTTTTATACCAATCGAAAGTGTTGCTGATAGAGATCAAATCCTGCAAACAAACATAGTATGGCAAAACAAAGGAAATGGCTGAATTTTGTAGTTTTCTGTAATTTTCACCTTTCTGTCTCTGGGAAAACAATAGTGTGAGACATAGAGGACAAGTGATATTATTCTAAATATTATAAAATAAGTTCTAAATGAAGTTCTTTTCATAAAATTTGTAAAAACAGGTCATATTTTTACTGCAGTAGTTTGTTGCGTCATTGGCCATACCTCCTTACTGCATTTTTTTAGGGATGTTTGTATGAAAATTACAGAAGATTACTAAAATGAGCTATTTCCTTTAATTTGCCAGACTATTTCCTTTAGTTTGTTTCCAGGAATTGATCTCTATTAGCAACACTGTCGATTGGTACAAAAATATAGGATGATTATTATTTTGGAAAATGAACAGGTTCGATTCCCGGCTAGGGTAATGACTTTTTCAAAAATCTAATGATGCAGTTTTAGTTTTTGTCAAAATCCGGCACGCAACTCCTTTCAGCATTTTTCGCTATCTCTCATAGTTTAGGATATAGCCCTAAAGGCCCACATAAAAAATTCATCCTGTATATGTACGCGTCGAACATGAAAATCTTCTCCGATTGAAAAGCATCTCTGCTAAAATGTATTAATTAAACATACAATAAAGTATTTCATTTATTTCATTATACTAATAAAATTAATTAGTCCAATCTGCAAACTGGTGAAATACTAATGAACCTTACAAAACCACCTTTGACAATTAATTATTTACGAAATTTTAACCTGGTTGCATGCTGCAATTTAAACTGGCCAATCAGGAAACTGGTCAAATAGGAATTAACTGTGTAAAACACAGACACTTTATAATGTCGAAATTTTTACACTTAATTAACGACCTGTATGGAGCAGTGGGATAACTCCCACTTGCGATGCTGAAGATTGCGGGTTCGATTTCCGCCTCAAACAAATATTTTTTATACAGATATTTGTTTCTGTAAACAAATATTTGTTATGCTGTGGGTGTTTTTGTATATGTATAACGACCATCACCTCACGGTTTCCCGTGGCAATATCGGGATAAAAAGTAGCGTAGTGATTCATTGGAAGTGTTATAGCACTTCCAATGAATCAATGTATCCCCATACCAAGTTTCATCATAATCGGTCGAGTAATTTCGGAGCCTATTCAATGCAAACAATCAAATATTTCCTTTGAATAATCTTCTCTACATATATAAAATTCTCGTGTCACGGGGTTCGAACTTGAACTCCTCCGAAACGGCTCGACCGATTCTCATGAAATTTTGTGAGCATATTCAGTGGGTCTGAGAGGACAGACCAGTTTAAGTACTTGGGATCTGTGCTTCACGCGTCCGGCGACATCGATTGCGACGTCAAGTCACGCATTTCAGCGGCTTGGGCCAAGTGGTGTGAGGTGACTGGTGTCATTTGCGACCCCAAAATGCCGGTTAAACTAAAGGGACAGGTCTATAAAGCCATCATTAGACCTGTCCTTTTGTATGGTAGTGAGGCGTGGCCGGTACTTGAGCGACATAAGCAGGAACTGCGTGTCACGGAGATGAAGATGTTGCGCTGGATGTGTGGAGTGACGCGAAAGGATCGCGTCAGGAACTCCCGCATCCGGGGCAGCCTTCATGTCCGAGACATTGCAGATAAATTGCAAGAATGTCGCCTACGCTGGTACGGTCACGTCTTGCGAAAACCGGCTAGTTACGTGGGGAACAAATGTCTTGCCATGGCGCCTCCGCCGAGCCGTGGCAGACTGGGTAGACCCAAGAAGTGCTGGCTTGACGTCGTAAAGGGTGATATGCGTGCAAATGGCCTTACTAACCAGGATGCCGAAGATCGTGCGAATTGGAGGCGTAAAAGTAGGAAAGCGGACCCCGGGCTCCTGAGAGGGATGCAACCGGGAACATCGCTCGGATGATGATGATGATGATTCAGTAGGTCTGAGAATCGGCCAACATCAATTTTTTTTTTTTTTTTTTTTTTGTAAATAGCAAAACAACGTTTGCCGGGACAGCTAGTACCTATTAATATAGAAAAATAGAAAAAGGGTTGTATGGACCCCTCGCTACTGGCTAGACTTCAATAAATCTATTGTAACATGGCAACTTAGCATTTTTAAAAGTCAATTTAGCAAATCACTTTAATAGCTTTTAACTTTATTTATTACTAAAAAACTTGTTAAAACTATTACTACAGGATATTATTAAGGGAGCCATTTTATTTTTGATTTATTTTTATCCTTAGGGCATGATTTTAATAAGTTTGTTGGGCGCTTGCGTAGCAGTAACTTTTTATGAAAAAAAAACGTGAGAAACAGTTCAAGTGACGAGTGAACAATTAAAGAAGGGGTCTAATATGACTACTTTTGACGAATCGTAATATGAATTATTGTATTTACATTTTAGGTCGCATCGTCACTTACCGTCAGGTGACGATAGTTGACAAACCAGCGTTTGTCAGGTCAGCACCTGTCTTATTTAAAAAAAAAACACTTAATTAAATTAAAAAAAAACATCGAAAGAAAACATCGTTTTATCAACTAATACGTTAAAACACCCATAATACACATTTTGTCGATAACAAGACATGAAACGCAATGGCCACTGTCACGTTAATGACGTCACAGGATCTACCTGCAGTAGGTACCTACATTTGACCGAAAAGAATACTAAACCTTTTTATTGGACTGTTTTCATACGACAAGTCTAATATATAAAGAAAACATTATGACTGTTTCAAAGTTATTAGTATGAGCTTCAGGTGACCAAAGGACGGACTGCTACTTTGGCCAACGGATCGGCATTACCATCCAAAGAGGCAATGCAGCCAGCTTTTTGGGCTTCTAGGGCTAGCTTCGGAACTTAATTAGATTTTTAGTTTTTGTATTATGGGGAAAGGGTACCGGCGCCCTCTCCATACAAACGTAGTAAACTGTTTCCTCCTTGGATAATGACTCTAGCACAAATATTTTTGTGCCATAAAACCTATAACTGCCATGACTACGCCCCTAAGTTTTAGTTTTTTTCATTTTCTAATTATCATAGAAATTAAGATTTAAAAAACAAAAAAAAAATCAAAACATAAAACATGATTTTATGTTTTGATTTTTTTTTGTTTTGTCTTGGCAGTTATAAGTTTTATGCATCAAAAATATTTGCTCTAGTGTCATTATCCAGGGAGAACAGTCGTCTACGTTTGTATGTAGAGAGCCCCGGTACCCTTTCCTCTTAAATGTTTTTTTATTAATTAAGTAACGCTTTTGACGTGACAACGTTTTATAAATTGGTTTGCCGGGTGACACTTCAAGAAACTGCGTTACGCTCCGCTGACGTTATGCGCTCACAATGAGAGCGAGTGAGAGGCACGCGGGCATGGTTAGCCCGCCTAAGAGCGAGAAAGACAGACATAAAAAGTGAAAGGCACGCGTCCCTTCCACTCGAGCACAGTTGTATCGAAAGAAAAAAAAACATAATTGTAAGAGGTTCTAAACATATTAGGCGACTTTAAAAAAACATTACTGGAAAACTGTCAATCGGGTAACTACGCATTAGTTGTTCTCTCTTCACTATGAAAGAGCCGAAAAACGATATAGTCATTGGAATATATCGCCGAACTAAAGTTGTAAGTAAATCAACTGAGAACATGTTATTAAAATGTTTTTAGTTGTTGCTTTCTGCGCAATCAGTATGGTATATGATTGGCGGAGGGTGAAGTGAGAAAACTGTACGGAGTGTTGGGTTCCGTAGAATATGTTGCGATCCATCTATCTATACTAATATTATAAAGCTAAAGAGTTTGTTTGTTTGAACGTGCTAATCTCAGGAACCACTGGTTCGAATTGAAAAATGATTTTTGTATTGGATAGTCCTTTAATCGAGCAAGGTTATAGGCTACTTTTCATTTTGAGATTCCCACGGGATTGGGACTTATTCGGGTGAAACTGTGGAGCGCAGCTAGTTGTGAATAAATCTAACCTAATCTATATCCTGCCCCCGAAAATGTTCTTAGTTGTTTTTTGTGTAAGTTTGTTACTTCTTCACACAAAAACTACAGAACCGATTAAAATGAAACTTGGTAAGTATACAATTCAGTTCTTTTTCATCCGAAAGTTACCTGAAAGAAATCGCTTTCAGCGATCAGGCAGCCTATTTGTGCAACTTATACTTTCTAGCTATTACTTTACTTTGAGTTTGTGTTCTGCTTCTTCCTGTGTTTTACAAACAAATTTGTCCGTCTATCTATCTATGTAGGTAGCTAGATAGATATCTCGATCCCAGAATTATTCAGGGCACAGCTTACAGTTGGGATCGACAATTTATATCTTACGGATCTCTAAACATTTATAGTAAATGGTTAGAGGGAGTTTTGCTCAATTACCTTTTAAAGTGCCGCCTTTTTATGACACTTATTAAGGCCATAGGAGACGCCAATCCAACCGCAAAATGTCTGTCGCCAAAAACTAAAACTAAAAATGTTTTTATAACAAAACGACAGAACCCGAAATTAGTTTGGGTTTGTTCATAATTTCAAATCAAATAAAAAAACGTTTGACCGCGTGCCACATCTTGGGAAGTCAAAAATTTAGTCAAAATATAAATGATTTTTGAATAATTATCATTAATTATGCAAAAATGTCGGTAAAAATATCCCAAACAAATTGTATAGATAATTTGTCTAAAAACAACATAATTACATGGCGGTTGGTGTTACCCACGGCCTTATGTCTATAAAAAGGTAAAAATATGGTTTTGCGGTAACCTTAAGGTGAAAGGCAACCTGCGCTCTCTCCATACAAATGCAGTTGACTGTTTCCTCCCTGGATAGTGACACTAGCACAAATATTTTTGTGTCATAAAACCTATAACTGCTATGACTATTGGCTGTGCCCCTAATTTTTGTTTTATTATTTTTTAAATCTTAATTTCTATAATAATTAGAAAATGAAGAAAAAAAAGAAAAAATAGGGGCATAGTCATGGCAGTTATAGGTTTTATGGCACATAAATATTTGTGCTAGTGTCGTTATCCAGGGAGGAAACAGTCACTACGTTTGTATTGTATAGAGAGAGCGCAGGTAGCCTTTCACCTCAATGTTACTGCAAAACCATATTTTTACCTTTTTATAGACTTGTAAAACATGTGATGATAAAATTTGAAATAAAAATGCACTTCTGACTTTTATTTTGAAATAATTAACATTTCAATCGAAGCGGGTACTTAATTATGTTGCTTTTAATTATAAAAACCATTATTAAGCAGATATGAATTTAATATTCATAAACAAAGACCTTCATAATAAAACTTGGTAAAAACAAGGCCGTGAGAATTTAACAATCAATCTATATAAAATTCAAAGTACTGATTGATATATCAACGCACAGCACAAACCAATAATGGACGAATCAGTTTATTATGACGCCTAATAAAAAAAATCTTAAAACTAACCTTAAGGTGAAAGGGTACCTGCGCGCTCTCCATACAAACGTAGTCGACTGTTTCCTCCCTGGATAATGACACTAGCACAAATATTTTTGTGCCATAAAACCTATAACTGCCATGACTATGCCCCTATGTTTTGGTTTTTTCATTTTCTAATTCTCGTAGAAATTAAAATTTAAAAATAAAAAAAAAACAAAAAATAGGGGCATGGTCATGGCAGTTATAAGTTTTATGCACCAAAAATATTTGCTCTAGTGTCATTATCCAGGAAGAAAACAGTCGACTACGTTTGTTATAGTTTGTATGGAGAAAGCCCCCGGTACCCTTTCCTCTCCGCTCTTCATCCGCGTAGGATTTAAGTTTTTCAAAACTGGGGCCCTACCGAGCTAAGTGCATCGGCTTCAAGCCAACGTCGATATCATAACCCACGCCTCACAATGGGCGCAATATTGAGCCTGCCTTTCATAGGAATTTTGAAAAATTAAGTTGATTTTTTCGTGTGTTTTAAGTATGCAGGATCGGGGACATCAAAAAGTTTGCCGGGACAGCTAGTAAATAACAACGAACTTTCTGAATGTTATTTGAACAGATATTAGCCATGAGGTCAGATTGTAGCATTCATAGACAGAAAAACTCCTAATAAATGAAGGCTACTTTATATTCCTGTGTTGAAACTTACGCAGGTAAATCCGCTGGGAAAAGTTAGTCAAACAACCATACCTTTTAACCACAGTTAACAAATAAGGAATCCTTTGCAATTAAACACCGACAGTTTATCTTTAAAATTACTTGTTAAAAAACGGTAGTTCAAACCCATACATTTTGTTTGGGAATCATCTTGGATTGTTATTCTATGCTCCTTGTGTTGCTACTTGTACTTCCGCGAATATTGCTAGCTCTATAGCAATTGGACAGAATAGCAACTCCATGACCTAATAACCTCGATATTAGTAACAAAATAACACAAGTCTAGTTACTTAGCCTGGGTCTAGATGGCGATGTGTGCAATATTATTTATTAATTAATTTAAAAATATCAAGAAAATATACAAATAAATGCTTTTTCAGATTGAAAAGCAAATTTTTAGTACTTATTATATTTTTTTTTAGTAGATTTCGCTATTTTTACAAAATATTTAGCTTTTAAATAAGATAACAGGTAGGTAATCCTTATTATCTGCAAGTACCTTTTAAAGGTAAATAATGCATAGCCATAACTTTATCAATCCTAGACCGTAAAAGAAAAAGGAGTTAACGCTGTCCCTTTTTATTATAATTAGTATTCAATATTCTTTTTGGTAGTTTTAGTTATTTTTTACAAAATATTTAGCTTTTAATTAAGGTAACAGATTGCATAGCCATAACTTTCGATCCTAGACTGAAAAAGAAAAAAATAACGTTGACTCTGCCCTTCTTTCCTCGCTACTTCCCTTCTCACTTCTCTTGTGGATCATTGCCTCAGGGTACATTTAATAAGATAAGATCTCGTTAACATGTAACCTCCTTTCGATCTTAAAGATAATTCGTAAAAAAAAGCAATAAGTACCAAATTGAAAAACAAGCAAAAACAACTCTTAATGCTAAGTAAAAACTCCAAAATGTTGAACTAAAATTGCTTGTGCGTATTCGAAATTCTTCTTATAGCTTCTGTAAAAATCGGCACGTCTCGATTTAAATTGACTCATTTACATTAGCGATTTTGGTTCTTAAGTCTGTAAATTTAGGGTTAAATTTAGGTTGGTTTTTGATCGTTCATTCATTGTTTTTTTGTAGCAACCACCCATTCCCATATCTCGTGAATGAAGTGGCGCCGGAGACCTGTTTTACCAGAGAAGCGTATGTCCTTGTCTTTTTTACTTTTTAGGGTTCCGTAGACTTTTTTGAACAGACATATTTAAACTTATAGTTTTTAATTCGAAAGTCGTGGTGAAAATTTTTCCGCAGTACTTTTGCTGTAAGAAAAATGTCAGAAAAAGGTCATTTTAAGCAGCGGTAGATAAATCATCGATTTCACCAAATATACCATCCAAAAGTATTTGTAAACTTAACCTTTGTAAGCAGGATCACAAAACAAATGAGTTTCTTGTGCCTTCTTCTCATTAATGGACGCGTTCCGAAGGCACAAAACCTAACCTTAGTAAGACGATTAAAATCCCATGCAAATTGTATGATTCCACATGGATAAAGAATTTTGACTTTTGACCATTGGATTGATTTTGGGCTGCAGATATCCGCTGTTAAGATAAGCGACAGTTACGGCTTGTAAATGCGTCTGCTGTAAGGCTTTTATACTCGTATGTCGGTTGTTTTCCGCAATTAGACCCTTTTTTATTTGGGCCCTCTTTTCGTGAGGATGGAATAAGTTCGACCAGCACCTACTACTCTCTCAGCTTAGTCGACCATGTCCAGAGGAGAGAACTTGTCAATACTTCTGGAGCCAACTAAGCCACGGCTTTCATCACGATCGGTGCATGGCCGGCTGGAATTCGAACCCACGGCCTTCAGAATAACAGTCGAGGTATCTACCACTAAGCCAACACCGCTCTTAAGGCTATTATTTCTCACGTAACCACATTCGTAGTCAGGCAGTCGTGCAGTCAGGCTTAGAGACGGTAGAAGCCGCATCCACTGTCAGACTGGCATTAGCAGAATAGAGTGACCTTAGCTTGCAGCTTTGTCTACAAATAGGCAGGCAGACTTACTCAGAGTTTTCGTAAAGGTATGGCGTAGTAGACAAGACGTATGATTTATACGCCAGCAACTTTAGTCTATGCTAAACTGCTTATGATATGGATAAAATGGAGTAGGCTTGTCCAGAGGCTGTACCACCCTTTCAACATAGTCGACCGTGTCCAGAGTAAATAACCTTTCAATTACGAATTGGACGACCCAGTTGGCACAATGGTCACCATGCCGCACTGCCAAACACAGGGTCGCGGGTTCGATTCCCGCCTCAGACAAGTATTTAAGCTTATGAATATTTGTCTGTGGCCTGGTTGTTTCTATGTATATAATAAGTATATATTTACAAAAGAAAAGTATATAATTCATCAACTGGCGGATAGATGGCGCCATACTGAAAATGTATGAATCGTAGTATATCCGTTGTCTAGCACCCATAACACAAGTCTAGTTACTTAGCTTGGGGCGATGTGTGGAATGTCTTGCAAGATTTTATTTTTTATTTATTAGCGCACATTACCCGTAACACTACCTAATTTAAAAATGATATTCTACAGAACCCTTCAAAAGTCAAAACAGAACGGATCAAAGTCCAGTTCCATCGATGTTTTGTCGACGGCTCTTAAACCGTAATGGCTTTACTTTAATCATGCTTTAGGTATCAAAGTGATGTGTAACGATCCGATTAACAATGTACGGGCGACTACAAACGATATGTTTTGTTACATTTAAATCCGTCTCTTGGACATAGTCGGTTGATTTCTCTCTGGGTTTGGAATAGACTTTAAGGTGAAAGGGTATCTGCGCTCTCTCCATACAAACGTAGTCGACTGTTTCTTCCCTGGATAATGACACTAGCACAAATATTTTTGTGCCATAGAACCTATACCTGCCATGACTATGCCTCTATTTTTTGTGACAGACAGCGGAAAGTGACTTTGTTTTATACTATGTATTGATAGCATTTGCCCTCGACTTTGTCCGCGTAGAAGACGAAAATGGATTAAGGAATCACTTTGTCCCATACAAATTTGTCCCCCTTTTTCATCAACTAAGGGGTAGAATTTCGGAAAATAAATAAAATAAATAAATAAATATTGCAGGACATTCCACACGTCGCCATCTAGCCCCAAGCTAAGTAACTAGACTTGTGTTATGGGTGCTAGACAACGGATATACTACTTATATACTTTTCTTTTGTAAATATATACTTATAATACATAGAAACAACCAGACCACAGACAAATATCTAAGCATAAATACTTGTCTGTGGCGGGAATCGAACCCGCAACCCTGTGTTTGGCAGTCCGGCATGGTAACCATTGTGCCAACTGGGTCGTCAAATCCTTTCTTATCGGATGCCTACGTCTTACAAAGAACACACCCTCCAAATTTTAGGTCTTTACGATCAACGGTTTAGGCTGTGCGTTGATCCGTCAGTCAGGACAAAGCATTTTATATGTAGGTAGGTATGGATAGATAACAGCGCTCCGAGATTTCACCCGCGTAAGTTTTGATCCCGTGCGAATATCGGGATAAAAAGTAGTCTATGTTATTTTAAGTTTCATCAAAATCGGTCCAGTTGTTTCGGAGTTTATTCAATACAAACAAACAAATCTCTCCTCTTTATAATATTAATAACAAGAAAAACCAGCCAAGTGCGAGTCGGACTCGCTTACGAAGGATTCCGTAGTATTATATTCTGATTTTAATAAATAAATATTGCAGGATATTCCACACATCGCCATCTAGCCCCAAATTAAGTAACTAGACTTTTGTTATGGGTGCTAGACAACGGATTTACTACTTATATACTTTTCTTTTGTAAATATATACTTATAATACATACAAACAACCAGACCACAGACAAATGTCTAAGCATAAATACTTGTCTGAGGCGGGAAACTAACCCGCAACCCTGTGTTTGGCAGTCCGGCATGGTGACCATTGTGCCAACTGGGTCGTCGCTCTTAATTGTTGTATAACGGAAACAGAAATACATAATCTGTGAAAATTTCAGACAGACAGACAATGAAATCTTAGCAATAGGGTCCCGTTTTTTACCTTTTAAGGTACGGAATCCTAAAAAGTAACCTAAATAATCCGCATTCAAGTAGGTAGGTATGAGTAAGAAGAATCAATCAGAACAGTAGTAAATCAATCGGCAGGTGTGTCGAAATCTTAACGAGGATCAGCGGGCCAGACTTCTTCCGAATAAAATGTTAATGAAATTC
The DNA here is from genome assembly GCA_907269075.1 of Idaea aversata. Taxonomy (NCBI): domain Eukaryota; kingdom Metazoa; phylum Arthropoda; class Insecta; order Lepidoptera; family Geometridae; genus Idaea; species Idaea aversata. Next base: position 3,780,248 of record OU026109.1, read on the forward strand.
AAGTAACAAAAAGATGAAAAGAAAGGGGCTATTCACAGTGCGACTTTTAGGCACATGTATATTATCCGTCGTAAATTAAATTTGACACTGGATTTTATCAATAACTATAGCGACCCGCTCCGGCTTCGCACGGCTATATTATGCATGTATTATACATATAAACCTTCCTCTTGAATCACTCTACCTATCTATTAAAAAACCGCATCAAAATCCGTTGCGTAGTTTTAAAGATTTAAGCATACAAAGGGATATAGGGACAGAGAAAGCGAATTTGTTTTATACTATGTAGTGTTGTATTATGCATATACCTAAACCTTTCTCTTGAATCACTATATTTTAAAAAACCGCATCAAAGGGAGAGACAACGAAAACTCCTTAGATCACTAATATCTCACATAAATAATACTAGCTGCACCCCGCGGTTTTACCCGCGTAAGTCCCGATCCCGTGGGAATATCAAAATGAAAAGTAGCCTATAGCCTTCCCCGATAAATGGACTATCCAACACAAACATATTATTCGAACCAGTAAGTTCCTGAGATTAGCTCGTTCAAACAAACAAACTCTTCAGCTTTATAATCTTAATATATATAAATCTCGTGTCACAATGTTTGTCCTCAATGGACTCCTAAACCACTTAACCGATTATAATAAAATTCGCACACCATGTGCAGTTCGATCCAACTTGAGAGATAGGATAGCTTACATCCCGATATTCCCACGGGATCGGGAGTTACGCGGGTGAAACCGCGGAGGGCAGCTAGTATTAGTATAGATAGATGTACCTATTGTTTTTTTAAAGATCGTTCTGTGAATAGATAGCCTTAGAATCGATTATCCTCAGGATTCGAAGGTTTAAGTAAATTATTTCTGTTTTAAGTTTTAAATAAAAAGTGTGCCTCACCTTGTTTGATACTTTAATGGTTAATTTTGAAATAAGAGAACCAAACCGGGGTTTAATGCTTTAACAAATAACAAATAAATATTGCAGGACATTCCACACATCGCCATCTAGCCCCAAGCTAAGTAACTAGACTTGTGTTATGGTAGCTAGACAACAGATATACTATGTACTTATATTATTTTCTTTCGTAAATACCTACCTATACATAAAAACTACCAGAGCAGAGACAAATATCTAAGCATAAATACTAGTCTGTGGCGCAAATCAAATCAGCAACCATGTGTTTGGCTGTCCGGTATGGTGACCATTGTGCTAACTGGGTCGTTAATATTTTAATTGAGTCTCTCTTCATTTAAAGAAATCCATTTACAGTTTTTGCAGGTGGGAAAATGGTCGATAGGCGAGAGGTGTCCCAAAAGCATCAGAGTCCTCACCAAAGGCCGCAGCACATTCCCAGATAGTGACTTAACTGGGCAAATTAAGACTATATAAAAATATTGTCAAAGTGCGAGTCAGATCACGCACAATGTAGGGTTCCGTAGTTGTCTGTCACAATATTTAAATTTCTAAGGGATTCTTTTAGATAATTAGTTAGTCGTCTATTACTTTCTAACAATTTAAGCCTACTTATTAAGCCGTGATAGTTTTTCTTTTCAATTCGTTATACATACTGACGAACCAGTTTGACGACCCAGTTGGAACAATGGTCACCATGCCGGACTGCCAAACACAGGGTTGCGTACAGCTGACGCGGCTGCTCTGAGCAGAGCAGCCCAGGATAGAAAGAGATGGAGATGGATATAGTATAGAAAGAAGAAGAACGCTTATCGGTTCAACCCAGTCCAGGGGGACCGTTAATCGTGAAAAGATTTTGACAGGGGGACCGTTTTCCGTAGGGGGATCGTTAGGGGGATGATTAATCGTGAACCATAAAAAGACCTCTCTAACTAACCTCACACCATGGGAAAAAAGGTCGAAAAAAAGGTATCTCTCTAGCAAAACTACAAGGGTTCCTTGTTAGGCCTACGGAACCCTAAAAAAAGCCTGTCCTGACCGTTACAAAGCTTATAGGTATATAAAGGCTTTAATATTAAACTCCATAATGGCTCGGAAAAAGTAATTAAGTAACGATTACCTAATACATAATTAATGGACAAGGAAAAAGTTCCTAATTCATTATTTCGGTTTCAAATTGGTTAAGAAGTTAAACGTTTCCTCTAAGAAATTATTTTGTTTGCATCCCGAACCGCAGGATTGTTTTTAGGGTTCCGTACCTACCTCAAAAGGTAAAAAAAGGAACCCTTGTAAGATCACTCTCTTGTTCGTCTGTCCTTCTGTCATACAGTGGGTAAACTCCGATTTTCTCAGGAACGGGTGCACTTAGCAAGTTGAATTTTTTTTCCCACTTTTTGGGCTTTACTAGCTTTTGCCCGCAACTTCGTCCGCATAGAAGTCGAAAATGGTTCTTATAGGATTCCCAAAATCTTTCTACCCCTTTTTTACACCATTAAAGGGATGAATTTCAATAAAAACACGAAGAACGCCTTCGATCCATCAATTCCGTTAAAGAATGTCTTATACAAACCTTGCCCCCCTTTTTCACCCCCTAAGAGGTAGAATTTAGGAAAAATCGTTTCTTATCGGATGCTTACGTCATACAAAGAACACATACTGCAAGTTCAGCGGTTTAGGCTGTGCGTTTATCCGTCAGTCAGTCATTCAAGACAAACCATTTTATATGTATAGATATAGAAGATGATAGAGGTATGACAATGGACCAAAGGGCCATGTTTCTTTTCGGTGAAAAAACTTAAAACAATCACTTTACAGTGTTTTATTTCCACGAACATCTTCAGTGAAGGTCTGAAGGTCGAATTAAATAAAGCGTGGGAAGCAGTTGACTTAAAGAAAACAAGAGGTAAATTTACAATTTCAAATGAAACAAGCAACTAATTAATTTTAAATAAAGCCGACCCCGCTTTTCAGATATTTACCTACTTTTATTTTGACGTGAAACGTCTTAAGAGGGTTACCCCGTACTTTTCTACACAAAATAAGAAATAGCTCTTTTCTTCTCTTAATATTAGTCTGATAAAGATTTTTTTGGTATAGTTTGAAAGCCTTAAAGAATTGAATAGTTGGAAAATTATGTGCCGATTCTAAAAAAATATACTTTTGGAACTATCACTATCACTACATAGTATAAAATAAAGTCACCTTTCGCCGCGCCGTCCCCATGTCCCTTTGTATGCTTAGATCTTTAAAAGTACGCAACGGATTTTGATGCGGTTTTTTTTAGTAGATAGAGTGATTCAAGAGGAAGGTTTATATATATAATACATGCATAATATAGCCGTGCGAAGCCGGAGCGGGTCGCTAGTCTTGTATAAACTACTTTTTTGTGTAGACTACTTTCTTGGAATTATATTGTGTAAACATAATCTACATCTACACTAATATTTTTTTGTTTGTAACGAATAGACTCTGAAACTACTAGTCCGATTCCGATGAAACTTTGTATGAGGATACATTGATTTATTGGAAGTAAGAAGCGTTTAATCCCGATATTCTCACGGGATCAGGAGTTACGCGGGTGAAACCGCTGCTAGTTGAATAAACAAGTGAAAAAATATTTTAGCAAAATCATCTTGCATTTCACTTATTTCTGTTCAATCCGACAGAGACCGAAGATAAGGAACTATATCACTTCATCACTATCACTACATAGTATAAAACAAGTCGCTTTCTCTGTCCCTATGTCCCTATATCCCTATGTATGCCTAAATCTTTAAAACTACGCAACGGATTTTGATGCAGTTTTTTTTAATAGATAGAGTGATTCAAGAGGAAGGTTTATATGTATAATACATGCATAATGTAGCCGTCCGAAGGGGAGGGTCGCTTGTAGTATATTAAAGCGAATTAACACAGATCACATCATATTTCGTTCTCATTCCCTCCAAAACTACTAAAAGATAATCTTACCAGGATGTAATAATTGAGATCAATCGACAAGAATTCAAAAAACTCTCGCTCGTCTAAAGAGTAAAATATAAAAAAAAACTTAATTGGCAGTGCCTCGGAGGAGTCATTCAGTCGGTCCCGGTCGTTCGTTCATTCAATACACGTTCATTCACAGCGGGTAGGTATTTTAACGAGCAAAAAGTTAGCACGCGACCGGCGCACGACCCATTCATGTAGTCAGCTGGACTTTAAAGTAGGTACTTTTGTAGGAAAATAAATCTTAAACACTTTTACAGGGATATTGTTAACTAGCAGCGCTCCGCAGTTTCACCCGCGTAACTCTCGATCCCGTGGAAATATCGGGATAAAAAGTAGCCTATGTTACTCCCAATGAATCAATGTACCTTCATACCAAGTTTAATCAACATCGACCCAGTAGTTTCAGAGCCCATTCGTTACAAACAAAAAATAAAAAATCTTACTGCTTATTAAGTTTTTTTTCAATTAATATTAGTTAGAATAGAGTATAGAGAAGACCTCTGGTCTTATACAAATTACCCTTTTATACAAAAAATAATTAATTTATCGGTCTTTGAATAATCGTTGAATAGACATTAAATTTTTTTTTGACGTGACAACGTTTTATAAATTGGTTTGCCGGGTGACACTTCAAGAAACTGCGTTACGCTCCGCTGACGTTATGCGCTCACAATGAGAGCGAGTGAGAGGCACGCGGGCATGGTTAGCCCACCTAAGAGCGAGAGAGACAGACATAAAAAGTGAAAGGCACGCGTCCCTTCCACTCGAGCACAGTTGTTGTCACGTAAAACTTTCGCCCGTATACCGACTTTACAGGCAACCAGTTTTTTTTTTATTTAGATTTTTTTTGTTTAAGTATATTAATTTGAAAAAGGTTAATAATTTCAGCTTTTTGATGTGATAACGTCATAAAAATCTATGAACACCTGCACTCACAAAAAAGTGTCATGTCACGTTACTGTTATTGACAAGGTAATAGTAACGTATTAAAGAATGCAAAATGGTAATGTTAACGATACAAAAGAGTTCTATAACGTTATCACGTAAAATTATCGTCCGTAAACCGACTTTACAGACAACCATTTTTTAGGACTATTTAATACCTTTTTGACAGTCATTTAGCAACTTTTATAAAGGGAAGTAGGACCTCCCGATCAGTCTATCCCTTTCCCCCCGGCACGCCGCGCGATGATTCCATCCCTTTCCACCGCGCGCCGCGAAATGACCGTTTAACTGTTTTAATGTAAGTGAAAAACCATCTGTACTACCTTATGGGATTTGATGTAAAGTATATGAAAATATTTTTTTTTTATTTACTTGTTTTTTCTTTACAATCGCCGTAAAATTAAAAAAAACCCCAAAAAAAATGACGATTTTTTAGGATTTTCACGATTTTATTCTATAGAGGAAAATCACTCTAATCGTGTTTCGAAGTGTATGACAGCATTTCTTCACCTTTACGACAGTAGAATTACATTCTATGGATTTTAGTGGTTGATACCCAAAAACTGTTTCTAAGACATATCGCGCTTCTGGTCTTACCACTTTGGCTTAAGCTAGTTGACAAAACTAAGTTGAATGCCTGCATAACTTAGATGTTTAGAACGCGCGAACGTCACAAAAGTCTAGACCCATCTTTTGTCGAGCAAAGAGCTAGATATTATGCAAATTATTTATTAACTTAGCTGAGTTTTCTTATTATATTAAAGTGGCATCTGGCAGTTGATGGTCTAAACTTTTTCTATAATTCATTTTAAAAAGATAAATCATTTTTAATTAAAATAAGGATGTGGTTCAATTTGATCGTTTTTATATGCTGTTTGGGCTTAAGGTGAAACCTGCGCTCTCTCCATACAAACGTAGTCGACTGTTTCCTCCCTGGATAATGACACTAGCACAAATATTTTTGTGCCATAAAACCTATAACAGCCATGACTATGCCCCTATGTTTTGGTTTTTTTTTTCATTTTCTAATTATAATAGAACTTAAGATTAAAATAATAAAAAACAAAAAATGAAAAGTTTTATGCACCAAAATATTTGCTCTAGTGTCATTATCCAGGGAGAAAACAGTCGACTACGTTTGTATGGAAAGAGCCCCCGGTGGGTACCGGGGTAATGAATCACCAAAATTGGTTAAGAGGAAAGGGTTTTCCTCTTAACCAATTTTGGTGATTCATTTTTAGTTCTATAAACATTTGCTGTGGATCTGAAGAGAATCTTCGGAGCATCTTCGGAGTGATAAACAGAATTGCACTTCGAGTGTCCAACAAATTGCTCAGTTTAGAATTTTTTGTTAATAGAATCGGCCCTTAAACCAATATGTACTTACAGATTTATGGTGCACTAATAATGACTATAGACTGATGGATTCACTCAAAATTACTAAATAAATTGAGTGACCCATTATCTCTTCACTACATAGTATAAAATAAAGTCGCTTTCTCTGTCCCTATTTCCCTTTGTATGCTTAAATCTTTAAAACTACGCAACGTATTTTGATGCGGTTTTTTTTAATAGATAGAGTGATTCAAGAGGAAGGTTTATATGTATAACTAGCTGACCCGTGCCCACTTCGTTGGGCATAATGTTAATAAATTAAATTATCTACACTTATATTAAAAAAAATACTTTTTGTAACTTAAATATAAAAGTTAGACATATGCTGTCGTTGACTTTTTTGTAGGCATTTTCAAGCTCCACATCTTTTCTATAGAACTCAAAAATATATCTTTCATAGTTAAGGCAGCGTTCGTAAGAAACGCTTTCATTCGACCGTTTTTTCTCCGATTCACTTTGCAAAACGGACTACCACGTAAAATCCTTTTTATTTTTCGGTTTTTTATATAACCTATGACACTCAGCAATAATGTGGCTTTCTATTGGTGAAAGAATTTTTAAAATCGGTTCATTAGATCCCGAGATTACCCCTTACAATTTAACAAATATACAAACACACAAACTTTACTTCTTTATAATATTAGTATAGATATATGCTAATACTAGCTGCGCCCCGCGGTTTCACCCGCGCAAGTCCGCGTCTCGTAGGAATATCGGAATAAGAAGTAGCTTATTTGTTAGGGTCTCTAGCTACCTGTTACCGACTTTTATCACAATTCGTATAGTAGTTGTTGTGTTTTGCAATGCCAGTATTAAGGGAAAGCGGTGTTATATGAAAGCGAGACGTTAAGGGAAGGAACGTCACGTCAAGGTAACGTGAGGTCTCGAGGGAGAGCGAAGTCTTGGGAAAGCGAAGACGTGGAAAACGGTTATATTTTTAGGAGTCCAGACAGACCCAGAATGCTTTTCTGACACGGAACCGTCGCGGATGGAGTAGGTGAGGTTAGTTAATACACGTGCGAGCGAAGCGAGCGGTTATGTTTTTAGGAGTCCAGACAGACCCAGAATGCTTTTCTGACACAGAACCGTCGCGGAATGAGTAGCAAACACGTGCGACCGAAGCGAGCGCTTACATTTCTAGGAGTCCAGATAAGCCCGGAATGTTTTTTTGACAAATTACCGTCACGGATGGAGAACGTTAGGTTATGTCCCCTCCCCTTTTTCTCCTCTTCTTCTTTCCTCTCCTCCCCATTCCTCTCCTCCCCATTCCTCTCCTCCCCCTTTCCTCTCCTCCTCTTTTCCTCTTCTCCCCATTTCATCCCCTCCCTCTTTCATACCCTTTCTCTTTCCTGTCCTCCCCTTTCCTCTCCTCCCCATTCCTCTCCTCCCCCTTTCCTCTCCTCCTCTTTTCCTCTTCTCCCCATTTCATCCCCTCCCTCTTTCATACCCTTTCTCTTTCCTGTCCTCCCCTTTCCTCTCCTCCCCCTTTCCTCTTCTCCCCATTTCGTATCTTCTCTCTTACATCCCCTTCCTCTTTCCTATCCTCCCCTTTCCTGTCCTCCCCCTTTCCTGTGCTCCCCCTTTTTATTTTTCTTACCCCTCTCCCCTTCATCACTCTCTCCGCCTCCGCCCAACTACAACCTTTTGAAATATATTTTGAGTCCTGATCCCGTAAGTCCCGATCCCGTAGGAATATCGGGATTAAAAGTAGCCTATGTGATAATCCAGGTCTCTGGCTATATACATACCGAGTTTCAACGCAATCGGTTCAGAAGTTTTTTGTGTGAAGGAGTAATCCCGTTAGTCCCGATCCCGTGGGAATATCGGGATAAAAAGTAGCCTATGTGTTAATCCAGGTACTCAGTACAGTACCAGGTACTTAATAGTACATGTGTGCTCTATTACAATAAATTACCTAAAGATGTATATGACATGTCCATTAACAAATTCAAAACTTTTATAAAGCATAAATTGTGCGGTAAGGCATACTATGATACCTCTTCGTACCTTAATGATAAGAATCCATGGATGTGACTTTAATTGCTCCATTTCAAATAATACCTTCAAATATTTGTAATATTGACCTTTGTGAGCGTGATCACATAAAAAAAAAACCCCATGAGTTTCTTGTGTCTTCTTCTCATTGGTGGGCGCGTTCCGAAGGCACACATCCTAACTTAGTTTTTAAGACTATTTCAAGTGATCATGTGTATGTAAATACATAAGCATTGAAAGAAATAAAGAAATTTGAAATTTGAAATTTGAAATTAGAAATTTGAAATTTGAAATTTGAAATCAGCTATCTAAATACCGAGTTTCAACGCAATCGCTCCAGTAGTTTTTGCGTCAAGGAGTAACAAACATACACACACACACACACACACACATACACACACACACACACAAACTTTCACATTTATAATATTAGTAGGAAGGATAGCCGTGCGAAGCGGGGACGGGTTGCTAGTCCTATATAAATACGGCCCAAACAGGACGAATTCGGGTAATCGAAAAAATATATATTTTCCATCCATGAACTTTTATAATTAAAATAATATTCAGTACTGTCGGAAGCAAACGTAATAAAATAAGTGAAACAAATTGTGTGTTTTGTGTTATAGCGGCTTCAGAAATACATATGTGAAAATTTCAACTGTCTAGCTATCACGGTTCATTAGATACAGCCTGGTGACAGACAGACAGTAATTGAGTCTTAGGCCCGTATTAATAAATCGCTCTCAATATCGATCTTGAGTGCGTATCAATCGAGTGAGTCTTGAGATGCGGTCACTATCTTAAGTTAGGCGTTAACTAATAGATAAAACTCAAGTTTTAACCAGGCTGATATCGCTCTTGAGATTTGAGACTGATCTTGAATGACAGTAACGCTTTGTTCTTACCTTAAATGATATGTTCTTACCCTATGGTAGGTAGTGTCGTCATATTTTGCTGTCAACTTGTTTTTAATGTGAAAATATTTAAAAAAATGTAAGATTTGTATGACCCGCAATCAGACTTGAGTTCACGAAACTACGGCCCGTATTAATAAATCGCTCTCAATATCGATCTTGAGTGCGTATCAATTGAGTGAGTCTTGAGATGCGGTCACTATCTTAAGTTAGGCGTTAATTAATAGATAAAACTCAAGTTCTAACCAGGCTGATATCGCTCTTGAGATTTGAAACTGATCTTGAGAGCGACATTGAATGACAGTAACGCTTTGTTCTTACCTTGAATGGTATGTTTTTACCCTATGGTAGGTAGTGTCGTCATATTTTGCTGTCAACTTGTTTTTAATGTGAATTTTTTTACAAAATGTAAGATTTTACTACTAAATAATTATTTAAATGCGAATGATTTGTTCAAAAAGTCATTAGCATAAAATATCATCATAATAATTGATTTCTGACAAAATTTGTTCTAGCTCCATGTTCCTGAACTACAAAACTAACGAAACAGCTAACTTATGTCATGTATGACCCGCAATCAGACTTGAGTTCACGAAACTACATCTTGAGACATATCTTGAGAGCTGAGTTTGATTTATTAATACGGTATTACTCAAGTGATACGTCGCTCTTTAATCGCGTCTTAAGATAGGTTTATTAATCAGCGCAACAACTCAAGAGCAAACTCAAGATTGAAATCGATATTGAGTTCGGTTTATTAATACGGACCTACATCTTGAGACATATTTTGAGAGCTGAGTTTGATTTATTAATACGGTATGACTCAAGTGATACGTCGCTCTTTAATCGCGTCTTAAGATAGGTTTATTAATCAGCGCAGCAACTCAAGAGCAAACTCAAGATTGAAATCGATATTGAGTTCGGTTTATTAATACGGACCTTAGTAAATAAGTTCCGTTTTGGGTGCGGAACTCTAAAACGTAGAATTCGTATGAATATAATAAAAAATACTTTTCCATAATAGAACAAATTAGAAAGTTAGCTATATTTGTAATGTGATTAATTATATAAATACTTACTCTAACAGCTCAATATATATTATTATGCTGTTCATTATTAAGGTGACAGGGTACCAGCACTCTCTCCATACAAACGTAGTCGACTGTTTCCTCCCTGGATAATGAGTAGAGCAAACATATTTGTTGCATAAAACCTGCCATGAATATGTTCCTATGTCTTGATTTTTTTAATTAAGTATCATAAAAAATAAGATTTCAAAAACAAACAAAAAACAAAACATCGGGGCATGGTCATTAGGGTGGAGCGAAAAAACTTTTTTTTGAAATTCGATTTTCCTGTATTGTTAATTAATGACCCGTGGTCTTAGGAGTGTTCATGCAAAATTTCAGCCTCCTAACTTAATATCTTGAGGTGGCGCACTAGACTTTAAGATTGGAACAAAGGGCATTTTTGCGTTACCAATAGAGCTAATGTAAGATTATAATTACCATCTTTATTAACAATATCATTACTCAATATTACTATTACAAGTAATAACTTTATCAATACGTAATTAATCATTATAAAAAATATATCTTAATGCCCTAAATCACAATTCTCAGAAACATCTTTATTGACGGAAATAGTAAATTTTGTTGTTATACTGTGGTATGTCTTGCCTGGCTTTTATTCTGGGAATTAATGAAACCATACCTAGCTTCGGGTCCACAAACAGACTACGAAGCCTCTGATGCAAGCTTGACACATCTCTGTACTGCCTGAGTGTGGTTAGGATACTTTTAATGTCAATTAAATTACTTCCTAGAGAAATGATTGCCATAATTTCGGTGTCCCTATATTTTATTACATCGGAGGTTCTATTAACTTCTATTTCACCTAATCTACTGCAACCATCTTAAAATAGTGTTAAAGACATGATTTGGAACATATTTACAAGAAAATATTGACTTGATATCAAACAAAGTTGGTGCGTAAACTTTCATGGTGAAAGTAGCTAGGTTCCTTCTAGTTATGTGTCAATTCAGCTGTTCCATTAAACAAACGAAGAATCCTATTTGCGCAAGTCAATCATCAAGAATAGACCACCTTTCCTAGGCTTTTGTTAGCTAAGGTTTTGAGACTGTACCAGCAGAAATAGCAGAACACTCTGAAACAGATATTTCTGATTGGTGCTTCACAAATCAGTGTTTAAATCCGGGAAAGATAGAGATCAGAGGTGCAAATGGGTTCAAATCCTCTATTTTTAAGTCGAGACTCTTGTCGAGCTTTTTTCTAAGCTATCAGTAAAGCTATGAGGGCATGTTGTGGTACTAGTCGAGTCTAGATAATGAATGGCATGTAAATAATTGACAATTGACATTAATAAATACAAAAAACATTGAAAACGTGGCTTCAGGTGTTTTTCTGGTAAAAATTGACTATATTTTTGTGTCTGGTGTTCACAGCGGTACCATCGCATCCAATCACCACCAAAAAATAACAATATTCAAAAGTCCTGTGATGAAAGTTTCACGGTAGAGTTTTTGAAGAAAATTTTCTAAAGTGTGACATTTCTCAACATTGATGTATAGAATTTTATTGGACCGCAATGCACTCACGTCTTAGATAAGACATCGAAGAAAGTAAAAACCGTATTTTTATTGTAAAAAGTTTTGAAATTAGTTAAATTTGCAAGTAGAATATAAAAGTCAACAAGTAAATTTTGTATAAACTACCTTCTCAGTGCGCCACCTGAAGATAAAGTCGTAGACTTTTGATTTTTTGTCTGAATGAAGCTTTTTCATAGGGTCATCGATTAACAATACAGGAGATTTAAAAAAAAGAAAAAAAAAAATTTTGGCCTGTTTCGCTCCACCCTAATGGTCATGGCAGTTATAAGTTTTATGCAACAATAATATTTGCTCTAGTGTCATTATCAAGGGAGGAAACAGTCGACTACGTTTGTATGGAGAGATCGCTGGTACCCTTTCCTCTTAAGGCGGCGGGAATCGAACCTGCAACCTTTACGTCTTAGGTTTGCCCACCACGCCACAGAGCTCATCGAAACAATTTCTCAATAACCCAGTTAAATTTTTATCTGTATTTATTAATGAAACTGTCACAATTTCAAAAACCTTGACAACTTTAACGAAATTAAAACTATTTATCAAAACTACTTACGAACAAACAGTTCATAGATTAAATTAATGAATTCTTTTGTAAGTTATTTGTTTGGCCCAGGGCAGGAATTGGGTAGTTGGCTGCCGCCCAGGGTGTATTATTTATACACCAGCCAAGTACTAAAGTTTGAATTAGCTATTTGCCAGTTGTTACTATAAAATATGAAATACTAGCGACCCGCCCTGGCTTCGCACGGCTATATTAAACATGTATTATACATATAAAACCTTCCTCTTTAATCACTCTATCTATTAAAAAAATCCGCATCAAAATCCGTTGCGTAGTTTTAAAGATTTAAGCATACATAGGGATATAAGGACAGAGAAAGCTACTTTGTTCTATAATATGTAGTGATTATGTTGAAAATGGTAGGTTAGGTTATAACACAACTAAAAAAAAATACGATTTTTGACGTAATAACGTCTTTTAAATTGATAAACCGGGTAGCACTCACAAAAAAGTGTGACGTCATCGCGTTCCGCTCACGTTCCGAGAACGTGTGTTTTATTGAAAAAATGGTAAAAATAAATGAACTAGTTTATTTTCAAGACTACTGTCCACACATATTACAAACTTATTTTAAAAAACCAATCAAACACACACACAAAAATATTTTTTTTAAATAAAACAACTTTAATTAATTCAAAATTTGGAAATTAAAAATAAACAAAATAAATAAATTAAAATTACTATTACAATTTCGCCGACCTAGTTCTTATGACAATCTTTAAAACTACGCAACGGATATAGAGGCGGTTTTTTTATTTAAAAAAAACGCATCAAAATCCTTTCTTTTTCTATCTAATCTATTAAGATAGAGTGATTTAAGGGGGGTCCATACGCCAACGACCTTGGTAAACAGCCTTCTAAATAGTTACTACTACACCGGTGGCCTTCGTTGGTGAAAAATGTCGATTGTGACGAGTGTATTTTGTTTTTCTCAAAAGTACTGAGATGGAATTGTAGGCCAAAAAATTTCCTATAGTTTTGAAGCTATCCTAAAATTAAGAATTAAAACTAGTCTAGCTTTGAAATGACAAAGAATTTTCGCCTCGAAATTACCCCAAAATATCAGTAAAAGTTTTACCTATAATTCCATCTCAGCACTTTTGAGAAAAACGAAACACATTCGTAACAATCAACAATATTAGTTTTAAGCGACGAATATTTCTGGCGTGTTGCGTTTGGCAGCATAAGCAGCCTTAAGACGAAGGTTTTGTAATATAAAACAACTATCACGCATACAAAGTCGCGGGCAACAGCTAGTTAAAAATATTTCTTCAAAAATTTTGAAACTAGCCAATTGGTCAAAGTTCTTTATCAAGACTGTATGAGCCAAATTTAAGATTAGCTTACCATGCTGTTTGTAGTACGGGATCCCTTTAAGGAGGACCTTCGTCGAGCTGTTAATGGATGAAAAGTATTTTATTTCAAATTAAATACGCCAATAAATATATTGCAAATGGGTTGCCTAAAATTTCAGTCCAGAATGATTAATTTATTTTTATTTTTTTTACTTTTCACTGATATTTGAGTAATAGACAAATTCCATCCCAATGATAATCTTTATTTTAACTTAACTTTAATTCATTAACCAGACCAGTGCAAATGACTAGTATCGATTTTTGGATAGGCAACCCACGAGTTGTGACGGAAAAAAATAGTCAACCTAACGTTTGCATATTCTATAGGCTTTCATACTATCGATTGGTATCAACAAAAATTTTTTGTTAATTAATCATATGGCCTGATTTTTTTTTGACATAATTTGCAATATATTTTCGGCCTATTTAATTTGATATAATAATAATACTTAAATAAATATTGCAGGACATTCTACACATCGCCATCTAGACCTAAGCTAAGTAACTATACTTATGTTATGGGTGCTAAACAATGCATAAACTACTTATATACTTTTCTTTTGTAAATATATACTTATAATACATAGAAACAACGAGACCACAGACACATATCTAAGCATAAATACTTGTCTGAGGCGGGAATCGAACCCGCAACCCTGTGTTTTTCAGTCCGGCATGGTGACCATGTGCCAACTGGGTCGTCAATACAATATAAATAGTTTTCATCTATTAAACAGCTAGATGAAGGTTATAAAGGACCTTGGGTTAGACCTCTGGTGTTCTAGCAAAGGGTTCTGGGGCCTTTTTTTTTTTTCTTAGAGAAAATCCTCACGGATACCCGCCATCCCGGGGGTGACGACGAGTTATGTCGGAGTCAAACCGACTAAAAACTCTCCGATGACCCTCCTCGGTGCAGCTTGGAGGCCCGGGGTCTCATTCGAACTCTCCGGAGCCTCCATGCACCGCGTTCATCATGTGACAAAAATTTCCCCCGTTTTCAATAAAGGTGGCACGGGGCCACACCGCAGCCAGTCCCAGGTTCGCTTCTTTGAACGATCAGAGCCCCCGCTCTGATCGCTCAACGAACCAGATCCCCTTTTGGTCGCCTTTTACGACGGGCAGGGGCTACCGTAGTCTTATTCTATTTCACCCAGACTACAGGGTCCTACTAGACGGGATGTCTCGTCCGGCGTTGACGCCGTCTATTGGGGTCTGCCTTTTCCCGTTCGCGCTCTGCTGTCTCCTTTTGGGGTTCTAAGGCCTGTCCAATGAAATAAACCACCATGTATGAGTATTTCATGTCAAGTAGAAAGTGGAATTACTATTAAAGGTTAGGTTTATTTTCGATGCTAAACCAACTAGTTAAAGGTACTTAGTAGATTAAGTATTTAGGTTTAAATTCTATTGAATACAAATGACGTTTATTATAAATTATGACAGAAGTCTGTTACTAATAATAAATTATAAAGAACTGTCTATTTGTTCGTTTATTTGAATCAACGCACCAATGTCTTGGTAGTTTTTCCAGACATAGCGTATTTTTTAAATGTTTGTTTTAAGTAGGTACATATATAAGAAATAAATAAATAAATAAAAAATCTGGGCTAAAAATTAATAAATAAATAAAATCTACTGGGTTTGAGTCTCATTAGTGACTTGAAATAAAACATTTTCAATTTCTTTATATTTTTTTATTAAAATTCTGCATACATTGACCCCGTAAAAGATGGCGTGATTATCCTGGATGCATTCGATGAAGGCCGACCAAACTTACGGTTTCGATCATCTTTTGTTTTTGTTTCGATTGTCTTTTTTGGTGTTTCGATCGTCTTTTGATTCTGTTTCTATCGACTTTTGGTTCTGCTTAAATCGTCTTTTATCTTCGACCATTCTTATATTTCTGTTTCCATTGGGGTTTGTTTTGGTTTAAGGGTTATGAGGTTTGGACTTTTTTACCTTTACAACAATGCTACCTATAATGAGACAAAACGATAAAATATTTTTAATTAAAATTACGGATACTTAAAGCTTTATTTAGATATAAACCTTAGTACCAAATTTCTCTATGGTTTATAATTCTCTTAGGGCGGTATGCTTAAGATTGTTCTTATCATAATTAGCTAAATTCAGTTCACGGGTAACTTAAAATCTAATTTATTTCTATAACAAGTTTGATTCTTGTGTTTGACACTTTAACAGTTGACTAAAACAAAACATTTTTTTGTTGTAGACTTTTTAAGTACAAGTGAAGCCGGGGCGGCTCAGCTAGAGTATGTTAGAAGTATATTTAAACCAAACGATGGTGTAGGTATTTCAGTACTGAAATTTACCTTCAGAAATTCACTCGTAAAGAGAAATTTTCATAGAAATGGAAAAGTACATCATTTACTTTGTAAGTGTTTATTGTTTAAAGTCTTACAATTTTCGGTCTTGAAATGTTGTTTTTATTGTTTTTGCTTTTGTTTGTGTCTTACTTATTTTAGGTATTTTGTATTCATGAATTTTAATTAGAAATTATCTGAATTTTATCGTTATTCAATACTAGTTAGACCCCGCGGTTTCAACCGTGTTAGTCCCGATCCCGTGGGAATATCGGGATAAAAGTATCCTGGATGATAATCCAGGTTTTCAGCTATCTATGTAACGAGTTTCATTGTAATTGGCTGAGGAGTTTTTGCGTGAAGGGGTAGCAAATCAGTTTGCCTTTTGCATTTCCGTGTCACACTATTTTGTGACTTCGTGTTTGTTAGGACCCGTACGGGCGGCTGCATGTTTTTTTATTTAATAAAAAAAAACAAATGGTTATCTGTAAAGTCGGTTTACGGACAATAATTTTACGTTATAACGTCATAAGAAAACGACGAAAAATTGAGTTTTTTTTGTTATTTATTCCTTTATATTTTTTCTCCTAATTTTATCGTTTATATTTTTTCTTCTATTTGTCACTGTTCAGCATAACACAGGCCCAGATGAGCGATATCTATATAAATAAAAATCAATTGCTGTTCGTTAGTCTCGCTAAAACTCGAGAATGGCTGAACCGATTTAGATGATTTCGGTTTAGCTGCTAGCCGGTCTGCTTCCACTCGACTTACGGGTACGGGAGGCAGCGGAACTATTTAAGGCCAAACAAGGGATACCACAGGAGGAGTTAATCTGGGGTAGAACGGTGGAGCAACAGGCCGATTTAAAAGAGGCCGAACACCCAGCTGTAGCCAAAGGCTTCAAATATATCTGTCTGGAGGATATAGAGCCGGAGACTGTCAGTCAGCACCAAATCGGCGACACACGAATATACACCGATGGCAGTAAGATTGATAACCGAGTGGGGTGTGCCTTCACCTGTTGGAAAAATGGAGAGGAAACAAAATTTGGTAAATTTCGTCTGGAGTCGTTCTGTACGGTGTTTCAAGCGGAAATGTTTGGCCTTCTGCAAGCTGTACGCTATGCAGTTAAGGCAAAACTAAAAGATCCCTGCTTACTGAGCGACTCCAGGTCGTCTCTCGACATGTTGAAGACGGGTGAGGGAAGGCACCCCATTGAACACCAGATCAATCTAGAGCTCAGAAAGAGCCAAGAGCTAGGCCTTAATATTCGATTTTATTGGATAAGAGCACATGTAGGAACAGAGGGGAATGAACGCGCCGACCATCTGGCGAAAGAGGCAGCCCAAAGAGACAAGACCGCCATAAAATATGACAGATGTCCTCTGTCATACATTAAAAAGAAGCTCCGGGAAAAATCAGTTAAAATTTGGAATGAAAGGTATGTCAAATCCGACAAAGCCAAGACCACAAAGTTATTCTTTCCGGATGTCCTTTCAGCCAAGGCTGTCTTCAAAAATCTCAACCCTCCACATCGCTTCGTGCAGGTGCTCACCGGGCACGGCGGATTCTCAGCATACCTGCACAGGTTTAAACGGAGAGACAGTCCTCTCTGCGAATGTGGCGACGCGGAGGAGACTGTTCCTCATCTATTGGTAGAATGTGTGGTGCACGGAAAGGACAGATACCAACTCGAATGCGAACTGGACACAGATATGACAGTAACAAATCTTAAAGAAATCATAAAACATAAAAGACTAGACAAATTTATACAATATTGCTTAAAAATAGTTGAAATTGTGAACAATAGGAATAGAAATAATTAAATAGCTTATGAACCCATGTAACCATTTTATTTTGAGTAATAAAATAGGTGCATGAATAAAATAATATAGGTATAAGATAAATCTGTATAATCGAAAAAATTTAGTAATGTTAAAATATATATTATAAGTAAAGATTTAGAGATTGTTAAAACAGCTTAAAATAAAAATGTAGTAAATTAGTTAGGTATATTAGGTAATAGAATAAGTAAAATGTAAAATTTATTTTTGTAATAAAGGCCCTGATTATTGTTGGGGGACACAACAGATAAGTCGACGGCCCACACCATCGCGGTGGGATTGTAGGCTCCAAACAAAAAAAAAAAAAAAAAAGATGATTTCGGTTTTGAAATGTTTGTCGTAGTCCAGGGAAGGTTTAAACGGTGAGAAAGATTGGACTTACGCTGGTGAAACTGCGGGGCGCAGCTAGTTATTAATAAATACTTTTGTTTCCTAACGGGAACGGACGTGCCATGTTCCGGTAACAAGACGCGTGCTGGAACATGACACTTTTGTGTGAATGCAGGTGTTCCATCAATTTATTAGACGTTATCACGTCAAACGGGTTTACAGGTTTATTGCTAACTAGCGACCCGCCCCGGCTTCGCACGGCTATATTATGCATGTATAAACCTTCCTCTTAAATCACTCTATCTATTAAAAAAACCGCATCAAAATCCGTTTCTTAGTTTTAAAGATTTAAGCATACAAAGGGATAGAAAGAAAAAAATCGGTTTCTCTGTCCCTAAAACTGACTTTGTTTTATACTATGTAGTTGATTAAATATTCACAAGCGCTTGAGTCACTTCTTTGCACCTTAAAAAACAATTTTTGTCTACGACTTTTGGAAATTAGAACATTTGTTTAAAAATTATGAGGTCTAAAATCTATTTATTATGTCATTTATTTAGTTCTTTATTTCTTCCAGGTTTTACTGGCCTGCTTGTTGGCCGTAGTAGTTGAAGGAGCTGAGACCGGCGCAGGCGCAGCCTCGGGTGGTGATGCTAGTGCCTTTGGCGATACAATTATGAAGTTTTTCAAATCGTTTACTAGTTTTGGGCAAGATAAGAAAAGCGCCTAAGATTAAGCTCTGGACAAATGTAGTGACTAGTAGATCTATGCAATGCTATGGGACGTTAGTAGGTAAATTAACCATAAAATAAAATAATAAATAAAAAATATGAAAAAAATATTGGGGCACATAAAAAAAATACAATCAAAATACTATTATAATTAAAATATACGAAGGAAAATCAATAAAATAAAATAACTAAATAAATTCTCTCTCTCTCTTTGCCTGGCCCTTTCCCATTTTATTAAATAAATTAAATAAATAAATATATTTCCAATGAATAATTACATACTATAGTCGCTAAACGACCTAGTTGGCACAATGGTCACCATGCCGGACTGCCAAACACAGGGTTGCGGGTTCGATTCCCGCCTCAGACATGTATTTATGCTTAGATTTTTGTCTGTGGTCTGGTTGTTTCTATGAGTATATATTTACAAAAGAAAAGTATATAAGTAGTATATCCGTTGTCTAGCACCCATAACACAAGTCTAGTTACTTAGCTTGGGGCTAGATAGCGATGCGTGGAATGTCCAAAAAAAAAACGCAATAATGCCCACTGCCTATAACAATTAAAAAAGGCTACAACTCGACTTGAGAAGCTCCTTGATCAAATAATTCGTAATTTTTCACAATATGTTGCATCGCATACGTTGAACGACTAGTCCTAATGATTTGTCCATAGCTTTACAGGCAAATAAAGATAATAAAATTATCGTTTGAGTGACATTTTAGAGTATTTTATTTATTTACAAATTCACCCTTAATATAAATAATAATGATACGAGCTTCAGACTAAACTTAATACTTATTATAAAAATAAAAACGTTTAGTTTTGACGTGATAACGTTTTATAAATTGGTGAACACCTGCAATCTCAAAAAAGTGTGACGTCACGCGTCGTTACTGGAACGCCTCATGTTATTGACAAGGTAACTATAGCAACGTTTTATCGTTGCCATGGTTACCATCAATGTTTTCTTATGACGTTATCACGTAAAATTATCGTCCGGAAACAGACTTTACAGACAACCATTTTATTAGGATTAATATTGCTTTATAATATTTGGGGTTGAAGTTTTTAAAAACCACCAAAGTCAAAGTCAATTTTTTTTATTTCTTTAATATTTGTATAAAGACCACATCAAATCGTCTTAAAAACTAAGTTAGGATCCACCCCGCAATCATAAACCTATCTAGTGATTATGTCCTAAAAGAAACCCCATGCGATGTTTCCTCGTAACTCTTGTAGATTCAGAGATTTTTAGATAAGTCTTTTTATAAAAATGATTCATCATCATCTTCTTGCCCTTATCCTAATTTATTTGGGGTCGGCGCAGTATGTCTTCTTCCATTCACTCCTATTAGTCGTCATCTCATCGTTCACATTCATCTCTCTCATGTCTTGTCTTACAAAGTCCATCCATCTTTTCTTCGGTCGTCCTCTTCCTCTCCACCCTCTACATTCATACTCATCACTCTTCTTGTCACATGCGTCTCCTCTCTTCTCATCACATTTCCATACCAACTTAAACGGTTGCCTTTTACTTTTTCAGTAACCGGTGCTACTTTCAGGCTTCCTCTAATATACTCATTCCTTATTTTATACACACATCCATCTCAACATTCTCATCTCCGCTGCATGTAATCTTCTCTCATCCTTCTTCTTCACGGCCCAGCATTCCGATCCATACATGACGACAGGTCTTATCACGGTTTTAAAGATTTTACCCTTCAGTTTAAGGGGCATCTGTGGATCACAAGTGGTTGCTGTGACCTGTCGCCATTTATAAAAATGACTATTAGATTTATTTAAACACTAGCTTTTGCCCGCGACTTCGTCCGCGCAGGAGTCGAAAATAGTAAAAATAGGATTATTTTTTGTTGATTTCAAATTAGATTGAGTTTGAAACATGTGTGTCAAAATAAAATGTACTTACTTAATTTAATCAAAAGCACTAAGGAGTTCGAGTCGAAGTAAATCGCCTAAAATAACTTTCTACTCTTTTTTAAACCCGGTAGGTAATTAATTTCGTAAAATCCTTTCTTATCGGATGCCTACGTCATACGAAGAACACACCCTACAAGTTTCAGGTTTCTACGATTTAGGCTGTGCGTTGATCCGTCAGTCAGTCAGGACAAAGAATTTTATATGTATAGAGAAGATAGATTTTTGAATGAGATGTATTTTAACTTGGAACACGAAAACCTCGGGTGCACCCAATTCTCTTGGGATGGGATCCAAAATGGGTATACGTCTAAGTACCTAAAGTTCTAAACCAAAAAAATGAATTCTTCTATTTCTGTCTTTCTAACACAGAGCCAATAATGCACAAAACTCTACGATTACCACATGAGTAAATCTTTAATCATATCGTGCTAATTAGTAATTACCTATCTATCATAGTCATCTTTTGTGTTTTTAGAGTTCCGTACCTTAAAAGGTAAAAAAGGAACCCTTATAATATCACTTTCCTGTCCATTTAAAAAATGAAAAAGGTGTAAAAGTCCTATTCATCCTATTCATTTTACGTTAACGCTGTCAGCTTGAAGTGACGTCTTACCAATCATAGATTAATGAGTATGTTACCAATCTAATCAAAAGCACTAAAGAGTATTGATATCAACTTCGAAGCAAATCACTCCCAAAATAACTTTCATCCCCTTTTTAACCCCGTTAGGGGATGAATTTCAATAAAATACGAAACACGTTTTCCATTAATTCTGTTAAAGAATGTTTACGCAAAATTTGAAATAGATTGGACTAAGGAATCACGTTGTCCAATACAAACGTTGCCCCCCTTTTTCACCCCTTTAGAGGTAGAATTTCGGAAAATTCTTTCTTATCGGATGCCTACGTCATACAAAGAACACACCCTCCAAGTTTCAAGTCTCTACGATCAGCGGTTTAGGCTGTGCGATGATCCGTCAGTCAGTCAGGACAAAGGATTTTAAGGATTTTATATGTATAGAAGAAGATATAGATAAGAAGATAATACATGCATAATATAGCCGTGCAAAGCCGGGGCGGGTCGCTAGTACTTTGATAAAAGAGATCCAATCAAAGAGTATTTAAGTTTTTAATAACCCCAGCACGCCGCTTCATACACATATATTTTTTTTTTTTTTTTTTTTTAAAGAATAATCAACTAATTTGTGATTTTCTAAATTTAAGAAAACCTGAATCGCGCATGCAAGATTTTTTTCTACCGGAGCTATATAAAGTTAGCGAATTCTATAGTGCTAAGATCATTATGGACGTAGAACGCTTACTTCCAAAACTTCGAATTTATTATAATGTAGAGATTATAAAATGCTGTGTCCTGACTGACTGACTGACGGATCAACGCACAGCCTAAACCGCTGATCGTAGAGACTTGAAACTTGGAGGGTGTGTTCTTTGTATGTCGTAGGCACTCGATAAGATAGGATTTTCCGAAATTCTACCCCTAAAGCATGACCCTAAAGGGATGATAAAGGGGGCAAAGTTTGTATGGGACAACGCCATTCCTTGGTCTATTTTCGACTTCTACGCGGACTAAGTCGCGGGCAAAAGCTAGTCAATAATATTAAATGACATTAGAATCTAAATATTTCCATTAAAACCATTAGATTTATTGTCAATCTGAAAACGAATTCATTTGTTTATTTCTTGTTATTTTGTCACAAATATCAAGGTTTTTAAAAAACTTTTAGTGGTCATTATTTATAAATATGATTTCTCTAAAATCACTGATCTATTGAAACCTATAGATAAACATATCCCGATATTCCCACGGAATTGGGACTTACGAAGCGAAAACACGGGACTGGTAGTGCCTTCGTTTTTATACCCATAAGTTATATTCGTTTATTTGACCCAAAACAGCACGTGTTATATTAAACCCATATATCAATGATCGGTGCCATATATCTTATAGACCGATGAAAGAAGGGCTTTTCATTGGGCATGGTTTCCTATGGCGTTTTTGTGCGTTTAACATGTTGTACAATCAACGGTCAAAAGTACACCGGCACCGTAACGTTTACAATCCTGTGCAGCACTATTTGAACATTATAACAACGTAACCTGTGGATCGAACCCACGTCTGTTGGGGTAGCGGGTGGCGGCTTATACCACTCACACAACTAGATACATAGCTAACATGTTGAAAATAATTCAAGTATTTATGTTTGTGTGTAACGTCTATTAGAAGAAGGTCGCAAGTTTAATACTTGTTTATAGTATTATTGTAGCAAACTGATAGTGGACTTATGACGCATACGGTACCTGATATTATAGGTACAGTATGTGTCATAAGTCCTGATTGTTACACTAGGGATGAAAGTAACTTATTTAGTCCCGAGCGCAGCAAAGGCGCCAATAGTTCAAATTACTAAATAAGTATTTAACCCGTGGTAAACACAGAATAACAGGTAAATCTGACACTTAACGAGATTTTGATTAAATTAAATGGCATTTTTGAGAGAGACAGAAAGAGAGAGAGTAGAGGTCCTCTACACATTGTCGGACTCGCGCACGAAAGTTTCCGTATTATATTTTGTTTTTAGTATTTGTTGTTATAGCGGCAACAGAAATACATCATCTGGCAATAGCCAGATGATATCTGTCACCAGGCTGTATCCCATGAACACGTAATAACGTGTTTATGGGATACAGCCTGGTGACAGACAGACACACGGACGGACAGTGGAGTCTTAGTAATTAGCGTCCCGTTTATACTTTTTAAGTATGAAAAAAACACCAGACTTACGTGGCTACTATGTCATTCTCGTTACTACCCTTTTGTCTGATTATTTTTAGGTAATTGAACAGAAACCCACACAGACGAGATCCCTTCTCACACATTTAACCCAATCTAAAGATCCGTGAAATTCCACCTTAAATACGAACAAGAGGTAGATTTGTAACTTCATTTTTTAAGAATAAGTATTCCTAATTCAGAAAGGCTTCGGAACGTATGATTCGATTCTGGGAAGTCTAAATGAGTTAGGAGGGAGGCAAAGTACAGACTTTAAATCTGCCGATAGTATGAAAAAATTAGTTAGGTACGGCGAAAGCGCGACGGGGCGCGGTGACTTTGATTTGACCAATCATTTGATCGTAATTCTTATATTTATTTTTCGCTCGTTTTTTGTTTTGTTTCGATCGTCTTTTGTTTCCATTTTTAACACGCTTTTATTAGTTTCACCTGTATGTTTGCTTGTATGTATGTAACCGACTCTTTTGTGCTCGATTTTTATCTTTTGTCTCTGTTTCAAAAATAGTTGGACAGTTAAAAATAGTTCGATAGTCGACTATGATCGATCGGCAACACTAAGCCAGAGCATATAGATGAACTTCATCGACGTAGCGCAGGCATCTTTAGACATGCGCGTGCGCCTCTATTTTTAATCCCCGACGCAAAAACGCAAATAAGTTTGACGTGTCTGTGTGTGTCTGTCTGTCTGTGGCATCGTAGCTACCGAACGGATGAACCGATTTTAATTTTATTTCTTTTGTTCAGCCTTCTTAAAGCCACGGGAGATAAAATTCGAGGTTTTTTTAAATTCTAAGTTTTTTTTACCGTTGAAATGTGAGGCTGTCGGGCGACAGTTTAGTCTCTAGTCTGCATACATACGCCTTTACAACTTTCATGATTCGTTAGGCAATAGGGACACGTTCGGAATAAGTAGATACGAGTCTAAGAAGTGACTCTTTAAAGGTGAAAACGTTATTAACTGTTTTAACAATTAAATTGCCTTATGGCCTAATTCTACTGGTGGAAATCGAAAACTGAGCAATTTGCTGCACTCTCGAGGTGTAATTCTGTTCATCACTCCGAAGATCCTCATCAGATCTTCAACCAATTTTTATGGGACCACCTCTGAGTTATCCCCTTTCATACAAAAAAAGAATTTTCCAAATCGGTACAGGCGTTTTCGAGTAATCGGCGAACATAAAAAAAAATATATATATACGCGACGAATTGAGAACCTCCACCTTTTTTGAAGTCGGTTAAAAAAAGAGAAACAGTAAATGTATATTTTAACTTTTTCTTTGTTTTTTATATATATATAATTATGTGACATATAAATGAATGTGTATGTGTTCTATATCACTATCACTTCACATAGTATAAAATAAAGTCACTTTTAGCCGTCCCTATATACCTATGTCCCCATGTCCCTTTGTATGCTTAGATCTTTAAAACTACGCAACGGTTTTTTTAATAGATAGAGTGATTCAAGAGGAAGGTTTATATGTATAATACATGCATAATATAGCCGTGCGAAGCCGGAGCGGGTCGCTAGTAGATTATATACCCATATAGATGTGGAAGATTAGTTTTTCTTACGGTTATTCGTTTTACGTACCTACTCTAACGCGTTACATTTTTTTCTCGGCTAATGTTGTCAACCCGCAATAAGGAATTTCGTTTCTAAACTATGGTTATAATTGCCTTCTTGACAGTTTTTCAGTAAGTATTTTAGAAGTGTCGCAAATGTTTATTACAAAATAAATAAATAAATATTTCAGGACATATTACACATCGCCATCCAGCCCCAAGCTAAGCAACTTAATGCTTGTGTTATGGGTGCCAGATAACGGATAAACTACTTATATACTTTTTTTTTTTTTTTTTTGTTTGTAAATATATACATATTATACATATAGGAAACACCCAGAACCAGAAACAAGAATTTATGGTCAGCATAAATACTTGTTCCCGGCGGGAATCGAACCCGCAACCTTCTGCGTCGCAGTCGGGTGTTCGCCCGACGCGCCACAGAGGTCGTCAAACAAAACTCTTGTATTCAAGGTTAACTTGCACGACAACAAAAAATCGCCTAGAACCTAAAACATAATTAATTAACTGTCAAAGTGTCAAACTGATTAAGTAATATCAACCTTATATTTATTAAAATAGAATATACCTAATTTTAGTTACATAGGTTGACTCCAGGGCCCAGGCGTATTGACTAGTTCTTTTCTCTGAATACGCTACGGACTACATTACATACTGCTACATTTTCCAGGTACCTACTAAAGCGCTATGAAAAGCATTTATTATTTTAGGTAACCCCATGAGTTTCTTGTGCCTTCTTCTCATTGGTGGGCGCGTTCCGAAGGCACACATCCTGACTTAGTTTTAAAGACGTTTCAATATGATCAATGTATGTACAAAATATACATAAGCATTTGCTTTTTAAGCCCGATTTTTAGTTAGGGAATTGCACGTGTAAAACCGCGGAACACTCTTAGTTCACACTACATATGCAAAATTTCACGCCACCAAACCCAATGGTTCACCCGATGGGATTTTCCATTAGATATCTAGTTCCACCGTTGTCCACCTGAAGAGATAAGATGGCGTTGCAGTGACAAGGGTCTAGGGGTGACACGTCACATTAAATTTGACAGCTCGTGTGATATGGGACAGGGGACAACCCTAAGTGTCGATAGTTTATGATTGTGCGGTAAAAATACTGGTAAAGCTTGGAGTATTTTGCGTTGCAAAGTTTTGGGTTATTCTTATCGAGGGAAAAACAATCTTTTTCATCCCTATGGAAGGTCATCGAACGGTTGTAATCGCGTTTAATTTTATTTTTGTTAAAAGCTGATGTTTCGAGAACTTTGCAGTTCCCAAGGTCAGATCCAAGTCCTATGGTCACAAGCCTATAACACTCTCAATGAACCAATATATTCTGATACTCTTCTTCTTCTTCTCGTATAGTGGTGTGGCTCACCTATTGTTAGAGTTTTCAGATCGCCCTAAGGCCTCTAACTTGACCTAACGACTGCTACTAGAGGTAGCAACCGGGACCAATGACTTAACGTGCCTTCCGAAGCACGGAGAGGCTCACAAAAACACATTTTTGCCACACTACTAATTGGGCACCCATCGAAGTAATGACCGCGCCAGGCGTCGCTTAACCCGCACGACCGTAAACGTTCAGCGAGCATTGCTGGGCTGTGAGCCTACTAAGTTTTATTAGTAGTTTTTGCGTGAAGGAGTTACAAACATACACTCAAACACACAAACTAACACATCAACTTTCACATTTATAACCCGCGAATCCATGGGAATAAATAAATATAAATAAATAAATAAATATAAATATTTCAGGACATATTACACATCGCCATCCAGCCCCAAGCTAAGCAACTTAATGCTTGTGTTATGGGTGCCAGATAACGGATAAACTACTTATATACTTTTTTTTTTTGTAAATATATACATATTATATATATAGGAAACACCCAGAACCAGAAACAAGAATTTATGGTCAGCATAAATACTTGTTCCCGGCGGGAATCGAACCCGCAACCTTCTGCGTCGCAGTCGGGTGTTCGCCCGACGCGCCACAGAGGTTGTCGAATATTGGTTTAAAAGTAGCTTACCCGCTTATAACACTCTCCCGATAAATCAATGTATTCTGTTCTGATACCATGTTTCATCTAAATCGGTTTAGTAGTTTCAGAGCCTATTCAATACAAACAAACAATAAATTTCCTATATATACTAGCTGTCCCGGCAAACGTGACGACCTCTGTGGCGCGTCGGGCGAACACCCGACTGCGACGCAGAAGGTTGCGGGTTCGATTCCCGCCGGGAACAAGTATTTATGCTGACCATAAATTCTTGTTTCTGGTTCTGGGTGTTTCCTATATGTATAATATGTATGTATATGTATATATACAAAAAAAGGGTGCGTGTACTTATGTACGCGCGTGAGAAGTTATACTTCTTAACTCGTCCGACAAAAAACTCGTCCGGCAAAAAACTCGTCCGACAAAAAACTCGTCCGACAAAAAACTCGTCCGACAAAAAACTCGTCCGACAAAAAACTCGTCCGACAAAAAACTCGTCCGACAAAAAACTCGTCCGGCAAAATACTCGTCCGACAAAAAACTCTGGACTGGAAAAGGATTGTCAACACAATCAATAAAGTTCAATTTAGATTTAAACAACTTCTCCCGTGAGAATTTTGTGTCTCGCTTTTGTAAAATTTCACTCTCATCATTTTTTCATAACGCGCCTAAAGAAGTATAACTTCAAAAAAAAAGTATATAAGTAGTTTATCCGTTATCTGGCACCCATAACACAAGCATTAAGTTGCTTAGCTTGGGGCTGGATGGCGATGTGTAATATGTCCTGAAATATTTATTTATTTATTAAACGTTGTTTTGCCATTAACAAAAAAAAAAGTAACAAAATGATCCGCCATTTATTGAATTCATTTGTTACAAAAAATGTGATAAATGAAGAACCGCTCGACCGATTTTGTGCAAACTTCACATAAACCCTACTAAATAGTCCGAACAAAGCTTAAACATTTAGTTTGAATTGGTGAGCCCGTTCTTGAGTTATAAAATTACAACGAAAAGTGGGATTGATTTATATATATAGGTATGTGGGATCGTTGCCTAGGGGTTCGGGGTGTCTGGGAACTTGGAGATCGAATGGAAACACCTTGGGTCACTTTCAACACTATATTGTTAAATATATCTTCGTAAAGTTCCATCAATTAAAGTATTATTACAGAGCGTCGTTCGTCGTCGTCTATCTCAATTGTCCATCTTTTTATTTCCCTTTTCATTCCTCTCTCTCTTCCGGCTTTCTTTCTCATTCAACCCACTCCTTCCGTATTTCGTTCAAAAACACTTTCATACTATCACCGAACTAAGTCTTTTCATCCGTCATAAATCATTCATCGTTCTCGTGCACAGCATTTCCATTCCTACATATATATAGATTAGATAGATAGACAATAGATATAGATAGATAGATAAGTAAGATAGTATAGACTAGAGAGTAATTGTAGAACGTGTAAACAGTTTGTATAAAGCTGTATGAGACACTTGTATGTATAAATAAAGAAATACATTAGCCGACCGTCAGATACACTGAATAGTTCATACAGTCTCGTCTCGTTGAGGTTTGGGAGGTGGTTCGAGTCATGAACGGAGCGATTTACATAATAAACCAGTGATATAAATATCAACCACAGGTAGACACGTTTTTGCGAAATAAACTTGACTACACGAAAGTAAGGCAATCGACTCACAATCCCTCGGGTGTTTTCGCATGTTGCATGAACGACACGTCAAATTATTGTGTCACAATAAAGGAATATGAAGTTCGGAGATAACTACTCTATAACTGCATAACTGTTACATCTCACTGAATAAAACCTTCTTAGCTACCTGCGGGTAATAAGGGCCACCTGCCACCTAAATTAAAAACTAAATATTTCGGTAAAAGTATGGGAAACTACTTAAAAACTTCATCAGATAAATATTTGCTTTATTGCCAATCTGAAAAACAATTCATTTGTTTATATTATTGTTATTTTGTCACTAATATCAATGGTTTTATCCGAAACTACTGATCAAAGAAATCGTTAAAAATCCTCAAGTACCACTTAAATCTAAGAAAAAGGTGTTTGACACGTGCATTTTACCAATCATGACATACGGATGCCAAACATGGAGCCTAACGAAGCAAAATCTCCGCAAACTAGAGACCTGTCAACACAGCATGGAGAGAAGCATGCTCAACGTCAAATTAAAAGAAAAAATAAAACTAGAAAAACTACGAAATCAAACCAAAATAAATGACGTTAAATATTGCATTAAAAAACTAAAATGGAAATGGTCAGGTCATATGATGAGGAGTAACAAAGATAAATGGGCTAAGGAAGTAACGGAATGGTGTCCAAGACAAAATAAAAGAAGGAAGGGAAGACAACGTATTAGATGGGAGGACGAAATTCGGAAAATAGCCGGAGTCACATGGAGGAGAATAACCCAAGATCGAACAGCATGGCAAGCTTTAGGGGAGGCCTTTGCGGAGACGCAAGACAATCACATTACCGGTGTCAAATAAAATAAGTAATATAAATTTAAGTTAAGATTTAGTACTTAATTATATTTTAACTTTCAAGCATGTTATTTAAGATTGTTAAATAAAGGCTATTATTATTATTATTATTTGTTTTTATGATTTTTTCATCTCGGCTCAAAGACCGGTTTAATTTTGTCTGATCACGGGCCTAAGCCAAGTCATCAGACAATTGACGCTGTTGAGTTTGATTTATAGAGTTAGGTTGCAATTCCCTCTCTGATTCTGTCTGTAGGAATTTTCGTACGATTCTACACGTGTTTAAAATAACTGCTTTTTGTAAATTAATGAATATGTAATCCGGTAAACTTAACTTTTCTATTGACTTATGTAGTTGTATAGGGATAACTCCTGTTGTAGAAAGAACTATTGGGACTATGGATACAGCTTTGAGGTGCCACATACGCATAATTTCTTCTTTTAATTCGACATATTTTGTTAATTTTTCTGTTATTGTACTTTGTAGGTTATGGGTGTTAGGGATGGCTATGTCAATGATAACGGCAGTTTTCTTAATTTTATCAATTAGTAACAAATCTGGTCTATTAAAATGTATAGTTCTATCTGTCAATATTCCCCTATCAAAATATAGTTTGTAGTTAGTGTTTTCAAGTATGGTGTCTGGTGTGTATTTGTAGTATGGGACTTTGGGTGCTAAGGGTATGAGGTTATATTTTAGTGCGAGGTTTTGGTGAATTATGCTAGCTACTTGGTCGTGTCTATGTTTGTAGTCTGTTTATTATTATAGACTTAGACCAACACAGTTTTAATTCCATCCATACTCAATAAGATGCCACTGCTTTTATAATCAGCTTTAATTTATAAATCGCTATAAGCTTACACCACATCCTGTTTTCCCTGAGTACATACCTACAGCACGCATTCAAACACCTGAGTCTGTACAGTGGTGTTTTACCTTATAATATGGGGATAAAAATTACACTTTACTGGAAAACCGACCTAATTCTTTAAACGATATTATAAGGAGATTGGGATGGACAGTTTTGAAGAGTTTTGAGGTAAAATAAATAAAAGGCGAACGATTTATAAGGAATTTAAGTAACTACCTTTCAAATAAAAAAATAATCATCGACATCGGATCTCATAAGGCGGTTTTTTTATGTATATTTACTATTGTTATTGTTATGTATTCATTATAAAACCACCTGTTTTGTTACGGCCACCATTATTGTTCAGATATAGATATTGGTAGGTACCTACAGTTTATTTGATTTACCTAATTGTATGAGTTAGTTTATTCGTCAACTTGTTTACTTCTTTAATTATTTTAGTAAGAAATACAGTTTTAAGTTATTACTAAGTATAGTTAGTTAATTTAGGAGGGAAAAGTGTTATGTATTGATTATAAAACCAAATGTCGGTAGACGAATAAACTCAGTATATGCATTGAACGATCGTGTTTCCTTGACGTCCCGTATTACCTATCTAACAGTTTTATTGTTGTTTTGATGCAACTAATAAAAAATAAATAAATAAATATATTGCAGGATATTCCACACATCGCCATCTAGCCCAAAGCTAAGTAACTACGTGCTAGACCACGGATATACTATACTTATATACATCAATATCAATAGAAGTAAAGGAGAATGGCGAGTCTCTATGTGAGACGGGCCTATGGAAACAGTCTGGCTAGCAATTAAGGTGGGCCTCAGTTGACGCCCCATATACTCGTTATACCGCAAGTACCTTGGAAGTGGTTGCGCTACTGAAATAGGAAGTATAGAATAGGTTTTAACTAGATACATTGGAACTTTGGATATTTTCTTAGAACACTTACAATACGATGTGCTGTGTAGCATGAACTTTTAAATACCGCGTTGATATCCAATTATTAAATTTCGGTGTGTTTATAGTACATTGCTATACAAGTGTGGAAAGTTGATCATTCCATAGAGGCGGTTTATGACGCGCGAGCGGAACGCGAGCGTGGCAAAAGCCGAGATGGAATGATCAATCCACACCTGTATCGTACAACGTTTTTTATCACAGTTGCGAATAAAAAAAGACTTAAAAAACAAAAAGGCGGTTAAAAACAATATAATGGTAAGGAAAAAATATATTTATGTACCTAAAAAAAAAACAAAATAAAAACAAAACTCAATTTTTAATTGTTTTCAAAGACGTTATCACGTAAAATTATCGTTCGTTATGAGACTTTAGAGACAACCTTTTGAAA
Organism: Idaea aversata; assembly: GCA_907269075.1. NCBI lineage: Eukaryota > Metazoa > Arthropoda > Insecta > Lepidoptera > Geometridae > Idaea > Idaea aversata. The sequence goes on from OU026109.1 coordinate 3,812,256, forward strand.
AGAAGAAAAAAGGTACTAAGAGTTTTAAGCCAGTAAGGCTTAAAAACTCTTTGATGGTACCTTTTTTCTATGCATCAAAACAGTATAACCCAGATAAATTAAGAATGTTTCATCTACTTATTATGTAATTAGCAGTAAGATACGTATTTAACTTTTCTGGGCTAACGTATTATTTTACCACTAGTTGGATTTTTTTTTATCGCACGCGTGTATAATACGTTGCATTATGAGCCTAAAAGCGGTTTAATAAGATCCACTTTATAAGCAACTTTTATTATTATATAATTATTATAAACATCCTACTAATATTATAAGTGTGATAGTTTGTGTGAGTGTCAATGTATGTTTGTTACTCCTTCCAGAACCGATTGCAATGAAATCGGTGTGTAGATGGCTAGAAGCCTGGATTAACATATCGCACAGCTAGATCAAAACTGTTGTAACTTAAAAATGTCGCATTTTGAGTTAACAGCATATTCGGATTCCTGATACGATTACCTACACGGCAATAAAACCGAAGTAATTCAGTTTACTTTAGTGTCCAAGAGATGGCGAGACGAATCAGTTTTGTCTACACCCACTCGTGCAACTAGGGTGTTGTATTTTGAGTTGCGACAACTTTGGTGAGTAAACTATTGAAAATCTTACAAAGTATTTTGACTTAATACAGTTTTGCTGGTTTTAAAACACTTTGTTTTGTTATGTATTTTGAGTTAAGTCAGTTTTCTTACTTATTGCTTAACTGATTTGATTTTTTATTTCATTTTACTACAGTTTCAATGAGCATTTTTTAAATTAGTCGTTTTCTCATTATCTAAAGCTTAATTTATTACCTGATTAATATTATAATGGTTTATTTTCTAATACATTTTAAAATCTTTTTACAAAATGTTGCTATCGTGCATAGTTTTCATAATATCAGTTTTTTGCCATTTCCCAAAAATCATGCTTTTTGAGTTACAACAGTTTCGATCTAGGTGTGCGATATAGGCTTTTTATCCCGATATTTCCACGGGATCGGCACTTACGCGGGTGAAACTTCGGGGCGCAGCCAGAATTACTATAAAACAAAAAAAGATAAACAGTAGAAAAATAGAATTTCAAAAATTGATAAAAAATACATTTAAAAAGTTCAAATCACTCCAAAGTTATACTTTTTTTAAAAATAATTATACATATAAGCCCAGATAGGGAGAAAACAGAAAAATAGAATCAAAATAATTGATTAAAAATAGATTGAAAGTTTTTCAAATCACTAAAAGTTAGGTAAGTATAATATAAGTAAACTTTTTTAAATAATGAAACATAAAAAAACTATGCTCCGGAACGAAAATTTGATCAAAAACGACCCAGTTGGCACAATGGTCACAATGCCGAACTGTCAAACATAGGGTTGCGGGTTCAATTCCCGCGTTAAACAAGTATTTATGCTTAGGTATTTGTCTGTGGTCTGGTTGTTTCTATGTATTAAAGGTGTATATTATTATTTACAAACGAAAAGTATATACTTAAGTAGTATATCCGCTGTCTAGCACCCATAACACAAGTCTAGTTACTTAGCTTGGGGCTAAATGGCGATGTGTAGAATGTCCTGCAATATTTATTTATTTATTAAAATGGTATTGTAATACGCGTGACGTTCGGGGAGAGTCGGGAGAGTTGGGAGAGCGTCATAGCAGGTCTCTACCGTTGTATACCCTCGTAGCACCTCGTAGACCTGAAGTCGCAGCCTCGTAGATCGGGATCTCGTAGCTCGGGGTCTCGTAGCCTCGTAGCACGGGGCGGCTCGTAGTCTCGTAGCACGGGGCTCGTAGGCCAAGATCCCGTAGCTACTGAGACGTCGTCGTAGCGAGAGGGGTGCAGAGGGGGGGGGGCGAAATTATACAACGTAGGTACTAGGGAAACTACTTGTATTTTAACAAGACCCAGTAGGTACTTAAGTGTAGTACAGAGAGACAGATAGTAGCCGGTAGGTCGCGCTGAAAGGGCCCCGAAACGTCTTACGAAAAGACAAAAGCGGGAGCACCTAAGAACTACACTAGCGGTACTATCCGAGGTGGATTCTTAGTGACAATCAAAATTGCATGAGCTTAGGTCATTCTTCGGCGTGCGACAATGACACCGCGATTCAGAAAAATGTTATGATTGTAGTGGCGCCATCTAGTTTCCATTTGTTGAACTAGTGTTAGGACAGTGGCGCCACCTAGTTTTGGATGGCGCCGCTAGATGGCGCTACTAGTTACAATGAATACGATAATATTAAATAAATGTAGTGTTACAGTATGAATTTATTCTTTTCTTTTTTATTAAAGGCGTTAATTTATTTCTAAGTATTTTCTTTTTCAAAACTAAGAGTCCAATTCTTACTAAGATTGTTTATGTAATGGGCAAATGATACAACATAAAAGGTAAAATGTTTGCCAGTTCCAAACACACATAAAAAAACTTTTTCGTCCTTTTATTTCATAACAAGCTCAACTGAAAACTTTTCTTTCAGCAGTTCTACAAAGTACACCCTATCTCCACCCGCGACACTATTGTGTTACAAACATGTAGCTAGTACGTTTTTGTACTCACTAGTACCCAGAGTAAAGTATACTTGTGTAGAAAAGTGGCTTTTGGTCGCGTCTCTCATTATTTGTGAAGACACGTTCTCGGAGAAGGCTTGAGAGTGTTATGTGCAGTCTCCTTTATTTGAGTGTCTTTCTTAAATAAATATGTCTTTTCGTGCTTATGTTTTTTGAAATTATGTGGCGCCATCTAATGTATGTAGGTATGATTCTTTTCAACAGGCTATAATTCTGAAAATAATACGGACAATTTAGAGTTGTGTCACCTTTGATAGCCCTTATTATACAGGGTTATTGGTAACTATACTAGCAAGTGGTTGAGGGCCACCTCTGTGCGCCTAAACAAACAACTTTTGTTCTAGGTATGACTTTTGGAAATTCGAACACTTTTTCTTGAAAACTTTAAGGTTATGTGAATTAGAAAATCAACTCTTCTTCTTCTTTGTCCATCCCTTATCCCTTTATATGGGGTCGGGTCTCCTCACTCATCATTCAGACTTAGAACAGTAGATACAACTTAAAAAAATATAATCTTAAGGTTAATGACCTCTCCGTGTAAGGAACAGCTGATTTTCAAGTAAACATAACCACAAAATTTAAGAAAAATGTTCGAATTTCCAAAAGTCGTAGAACAAAAATTGTTTGTTTCGGTGCACAGGAGTGGTCCTCAACCGCTTGCTAATATGATTCAATAATTTTTTTATTTTTTTAAAGTGCTAAGCCTGCACTGGCACTAAAAAAAAAAAAACATTTGAGATTAGTAAAAGCACCATCTCTTGTCGAATACGTTAACTAGATAAGTTAACTTTCGAGTTATATGTAATGTAAATTCATACTAACAGATGTCGCTAACGAAACTTAATTCGAAAAGAGGTTAATGCGATTCTTAAATTCGACTATGACGGTACTTGACTAAGTGGCGGAATTGGTAACGCATTTGAACGGTATTCAAAGGATGCGAGTTCGAGTCTCGTCTTAGTCGCAATTTTTGAAGATGCATTTTTCCTTAAAAATATGATTCAATAACCCTGTAATAGTACATTGCGATACAAGTGTGGAAAGTTGATCATTCCATAGAGGCGGTTTATGACGCGCGAGCGGAACGCGAGCGTGGCAAAAGCCGAGATGGAATGATCAATTCACACGTGTATCGTAAGACGTTTTTTATCACAGTTGCGAATAAAAAAAAAGACTTGTTAAAATTTTAATAATAAAAAGTTTTTAAGAATTTTAGGTTATGTTTACTATTTTTTGTTAATTACACTCCCAAAAGGCTAGGCAAAAGACTTTTAACCTATACAGCGTCTGACATACAATATTTTTTTAGGGTTTTTTTCATTTGTTTTTGCGTCGGCGGTTAAAAACAGAATATAATGGTAAGGAAAAAATATATTTATGTACCTAAAGAAAAAACAAAATAAAAACAAAACTCATTTTTTAATTATTTTCAAAGACGTCATCACGTAATATTATCGTTAGAGACTGGACATTGGCGAGCAAGTGCACAGTCATAACTTCGGTCTATGACCGAAGAAAGAAAAAAAAAAAAAAATTAGAGACAACCTTTTGAAAAGAAGAAAAAAGGTACCAACAAAGAGTTTTAAGCCAGCAAGGCTTAAAAACTCTTTGGATGGTACCTTTTTCTATACATCAAAACAGTATAACCCAGATAAAGGAGATCATTCATGTTTCCAACAAAAAATACCCACAAAAAAAAATGCCGGCCAGTAATAAAAATTGGACATCGTTCAAATCGTACCCAAAACTTAAGGTGCCGGCCAGAAAAAAAAATGTTTCTATCTTGTAGAGAATAACATTTTAAACAATGTTTACTAAGGCAACAAAGAGCTACGATCAAAAATCGTTGAGTTATTTTACATTGAAAACCCAAAAAATGCATTTTATAGAGATCCGTTTCACCACTTTTAAGATCCCACTAAAACTTCTGAAAGGGTTATTGGATTTACTTATTTATATAAATATAATAAAAACAGACAAAGCTTATCCATTTACTACTTATTTTTATATTTTTTCTGTAGTAATATCTTAAAAGTGGTCAAACGGATCTCTACAAAATGCATTTTTTTGGGTTTTCAATGTAAAATAACTCAACGATGGTTGATCGTAGCTCTTTGTTGCCTTAGTAAACATTGTTTAAAATGTTATTCTCTACAAGATAGAAACATTTTTTTTTCTGGCCGGCACCTTAAGTTTTGGGTACGATTTGAACGATGTCCTTAAGAATGTTTCATCTACTATATGTCATTAGCAGTAAGATACGTATTTGACATATCGGGATAACGTATTATTTTAGCACTAGTTGGATTTTTTTTTATCGCACGCGTGTATAATACGTTGCATTATGAGCCTAAAAGCGGTTTAATAAGATCCACTTATGAGCAACTGTGATAAAAAATATATTTATGTACCTAAAGAAAAAACAAAATAAAAACAAAACTCAATTTTTAATTATTTTCAAAGACGTCATCACGTAATATTATCGTTAGAGACTGGACATTGGCGTGCAAGTGCACAGTCATAACTTCGGTCTATGACCGAAGAAAGAAAAAAAAAAAAATTAGAGACAACCTTTTGAAAAGAAGAAAAAAGGTACCAACAAAGAGTTTTAAGCCAGCAAGGCTTAAAAACTCTTTGGATGGTACCTTTTTCTATACATCAAAACAGTATAACCCAGATAAAGGAGATCATTCATGTTTCTAACAAAAAATACCCACAAAAAAAAATGCCGGCCAGTAATAAAAATTGTTTCTATCTTGTAGAGAATAACATTTTAAACAATGTTTACTAAGGCAACAAAGAGCTACGATCAAAAATCGTTGAGTTATTTTACATTGAAAACCCAAAAAATGCATTTTATAGAGATCCGTTTCACCACTTTTAAGATCCCACTAAAACTTCTGAAAGGGTTATTGGATTTACTTATTTATATAAATATAATAAAAACAGACAAAGCTTATCCATTTACTACTTATTTTTATATTTTTTCTGTAGTAATATCTTAAAAGTGGTCAAACGAATCTCTACAAAATGCATTTTTTTGGGTTTTCAATGTAAAATAACTCAACGATGGTTGATCGTAGCTCTTTGTTGCCTTAGTAAACATTGTTTAAAATGTTATTCTCTACAAGATAGAAACATTTTTTTTTCTGGCCGGCACCTTAAGTTTTGGGTACGAGGTTGAATGTTTCGTATCGCTAAGCAAAGTATTCCGCTAGATGGCGCTTGTTTTCCCCGAAAGTATTGTTTTATTTTATTTTGCTATAATTGACGTGGAATTAAAGTATTTGTATATATATTGCCTGTTTTCTAGTTTGCTCTGAACATATTTCAAACATAATTTAATTTTTTGGAAGTCACATTTTAATGTATTTCCAAAGTACAATTTTTAACTCTTGTCACGATATAAATGACACGCACACATACAAAACAATAAACTGTAGCAACTATAGACTATATTTGACGTAGTCCTACAGATACCGATTGGTGTAGTCATTTAGAGCGGCGGGGTAGTGTTCTGAAGAGCCCCGGTTCAAATCTCGATACAAATATTTTTTTTTAATGAAAATATATTTTTGAATAAATTTTCAAAAACAGGATCAATTTTATGGTAGGTACTGTTAGTAATCATTTTTTTTTTAAACTAGGACGAATTCTGAACTATGCAAATTGTACTAGGTCTGAATGAAAAGAGAAAAATAAAGACAAAGTAATGTACAAAAAGGTTTATTTATTTAAAATTAGTTCTATCTTATCTTATATCGCGGGCTGACATAGCCAGCAACACTTCGACCCCTTGGGATCGATTAACGCAGCGATCCCACTAAGAGGAAAAATCCTATGTTCCTCGAATGTAGTAGCCCTTCACTGATTTCCCACTCTTGCGTGTGTTTCTTATCAACGTAATCCTTTACGGCCTTTGTGATTGTGCATGCTGGCAGGCCCGTACATGGTTCTGGTCCAAGCATAGCACTTGCCGATCCTGTTCTTGCAGCTCATCAGCCTTCTCATTTCCTGCTATTCCTTCATGGCCTGGGACCCAGAGTAGTCGTAGTTTGTTCCTACGGCCCAACTTGTGTTTAATAATTCAATCACTTACAAGACACTAAAATTTCCTCAAGGTTTATTTTCAGTAGGTGCTCAGATGGATGACACTTTAAACACAATAGTAGGAATATAATAAATGATTATAATATTTTATTTTTGGTTTTTCTATTTATTGACTACTTGACATCTCTGTTGACTCTCCGTTACCTAGGTAACAAGCGCGCATCTAGTGCGAGGCAAAGTATCGACTGGGTGTATGTTGCCAGTGTGTACAACAAACAGTACCAAAAAAACAACAAGACTGCTTGGTTTTTTTTCTCGCGAATTACTATACTTCATTTATATTTTATTATATTTTTATACTATTAATTAAATGCAAACAAGTATAAATGTTTATTTATTTATTATATACGTAAAGTGATAATTTGATAAGTCTATCAAAATAACGTATAATTCAAGTATCAAAAGTGACGCGACAGTGCCAAAAGTTACATAAAATCTTGCAGGTGTAGGTCTGGCAGCACTGAGTTGAATATCATGCAATTGAAAATATTTTGATTTTTATTAGACAGATTAGACGGAGAGGCAACGTCGCCCTTATCCAGCAAACTGTATTGCGGCTCTGCTCTAGCGTAATTGCGTGTTCCTGCTTCCACACACAACGCGACAACGTCGCGTGTTTCCACACATCTATGCATCACTTACACTATGACCATACGTCAATATAACCGTGCACCACTACATACGTAAAATTGGTCTCTTTTTTCACGCTGAAACAGAGTACTTCCTGGATGTTAAACAGTGATATTTTTGGTCTGCCCCTACAATAGCTTAAATTAGGCCTACTTTAAGTCATAATAAGTTAAATATCTCAGTATAAAACGTAGGAATCTCTAAAACATTTAGTAGGGAAAACGTATAACCTTAAGAATGTTTCATCTACTATATGTCATTAGCAGTAAGATACGTATTTGACATATCGGGATAACGTATTATTTTAGCACTAGTTGGATTTTTTTTTATCGCACGCGTGTATAATACGTTGCATTATGAGCCTAAAAGAGGTTTAATAAGATCCACTTTATGAGCAACTGTGATAAAAAGATTCATTACACGGAAAGACCTAAGTATTATAAGAGAACAGGTGTTCCCTAAGTTTGACGACTTAGTTGGCACAATGGTCACCATGCCGGACTGCCAAACACAGGCAACCCGATTTTTGAGACCGGGTTCGATTCCCGCCTCAGACAATGCTTAATCGACCGTATTCAAATAAAAGAACTCGTCAAAACCCCTGGAGATAACAAAGCCGCTAGTTTTACAGTTCAGGTACTCGCTCGTTTTACCTGATATTTAGGCACTTGTCGACAACTTTGTTGAAATAATTATACCTACCTACTATAGTTAGGTATACCTACCTACTTATTCAAACAACTACAACTCGTAAACTATACAATCCGAGAGAAGACAAAAGACTTTGTTTCGGTGAGCTAGTAGGTAGACTATTGTGTTTTGTATCGGGCGATTGGTCGCCTATCATCACTAACATAGTATAAAACAAAGTCGCTTCCGGCTGTCTGTCCCTATGTATGTCTAGATCTTTAAAACTAAAGAACGGATATTGATGCGGTTTTTTTAATAGATAGAGTGATTCAAGAGGAAGGTTTATATGTATAATACATGCATAATATAGCCGTGCGAAGCTGGGGCGGGTCGCTAGTGTTTAAATAAAATGGAAAAGGATTTAAAAAGACGAAACTACAAGCTACGAGTCTATAACTCGCATGTGGTCAAAAGTCAAAAGTCAAATTTTTTTATTTCATTGGATGCATAATACCTTAAAAGTATAACAGACCACATAAAAACGTCTTAAAAACTAAGTTAGGATGTGTGCCGTCGGAACGCGCCCACCAATGAGAAGAAAGCACAAGAAACTCATGTGGTTTTTTTCATGTGATCACGCTCACAATGGTCAATATTACAAATATTTGAAAGTATTATTTGAAATAGAGCAACTAAAGTCACGTCCATGGGTTCTTATCATTAAGGTAAGACGAAGTATCATAGTACGCCTTACTGCACAATCTATGCTTTATAAAAGTTTTGAACCTGTTAATGGACATGTGATATGTATACATCTTTAGGTAATTGACCGAACGAGCGAAGCGAGAGAGGTCTAGTGGCGAGACGGTCGGTCGGTTGTACCTATGTATCTATGTATCTATGTATGTTTGTTCGACGATAACTTGAGTACCGTTGCTCTGATCTTAATGATTTTTGGTATACGAGTAGTTGAGGTCCATAGAATTTTTAAGTTTGAACATGAGCAGGATCGGTCGGGAGGTTACGGAGATAGGGGGTGCAAAACGGGATCTACCTATATGGCAGGCAAACTTTGGGGCAAATATACCCAAGTGGGGTATCAAATGAAAGGGCGTAACTTTGGTGACAATAATATGGTACCATGGAACTGATCTGATAATGGAACTGGAAGGAATCCACAGGAATTTCAGCGGTCATTTTTATATCAAACTCATTTGTATCAAAAAGGAAAAAAAACGCTTAGACCTTCTTTTATGATTAAAAAATGACAATGTCAGGTTTTTTTTCTGTCATTGTCGTAAAAAATATGATTTCCAGAAATTTTCAAAACCATTACAAAAATAACTTAACTTCGTGATATTATTATTATGATTAAAATGGATGATCCATATTAGGTATATAATAATAATATGGTCATCCTTAATTAAATTCAAATAATTCGCAAAAGTTTATAGTGCAAAGGGAAGCACTCTTGTGTTGTTCCCGATGGTCTTCGAAGGAGCTGCTTGAATCAGCTATTGAACAGCTAAACGGAGGTCGAGGCGAAAATTGGTCAATCCTTCTATGATTGACATCGTCTGGGCCACTCAGGATGTACCTACCTTGGGTGAAGACTGTATTATTAAATCGTCTATTCTACTTTCCCATAAATCGTCAGACCTCTCTTTGCTTCATATTATTCATTTATTTCATAATCAACGGTTGGTTAACAATTGTGGTGGATTATATTCGATAGTATTGCTAGCCGATCTAGAGATTCTAATTAATAAACTTGTGACTAATCTTTTTATTATTTTTATTTACTAATAGGTTAGGGACCTATTATAGGACCGATAATATAGGTCTCAAACTTCTCTAATATATTTGTATCGAGGGAGGAGCCGCTCTCCTATTTTCCTCTTTCGATTATGATGAGTATATAGGTACTGAACATTTGGGTGTTTAGGCTGATGATAAAGACCCGATGAGAAAGGTGACAATAAGAACTTAAAATTATCTTAAGAGCAAGATAGTCATAGCATGTTTGGACTCTTTCAAAGCACCTTGATAAGTAGGTATTCTAGCTTCTGAAGAATCAGCTGATATCTGGAATCTGGTGATAGAACTGGAAGAAGGTACTCAAGTTCAAAGAAATATGAATTCATCTTCTAGACAAGATAAGCCTATCGTGTTTGGATTCGTTAAAGTACTCTTGATAGTAGGCAATCCATGTGTTAAACAAGCAACTGATATATGGGGTTTGGTAATATACCCGGAAGAAGGCTATATGAACTCATATCTAGACAAGTTAGGTCTATAGTGTTCAATTGATGAGTAGGAACTCTAGGTACTGACGATATGGAGATATAGACGGAAGGAGGCTATAGCGAGTATCAAGAAAAGGCGAAATAAAAAAATACGTGATTGAGACCAAGAAAATTAGGCTATGGAACTCATTTTCTAGACAAGATATGCCTAACGCGTTTGAATTCGTTAAAAGTATCCGTTTAGCGATGTCCAGGGTCAGGGTAGGGATAGCGATAGTATGCACCTATCATTTAAATAAGATAGACCGAAGTATTTGGAGTCTTTCGTCGTTATATTATCATACTTTACGCTGGAAAAAACCCGTATAAAAATCGTGAGGTCTCAGTTCGGGGCGAACTACTAGTTTATTATAATAGAGCACACATTAAACTATTAAACGACCTGTTTATTTTCCGGAGGAGGGAATGAAATTATGAATATCGCTGTTTTTACGGAAAATATCAGGATTTTTGTGTTTTGTGTTTTTTGGGTTCTTGTTACGTATAGTAGGCGTGTACAAAGAAACGATTTTTGGAAATTTGACCTCTAAAGGGACCAATTAAACCTTTCACCTTATTACCATAAGGGCTGATCGTAGTTCGTTGTAACTATTAGGTACGTATTCTGAGTTTGAGGGTCGTGTGGGTTAAGCGAAGCCTGGCGCGGTCATTACTTCGATGGGTGGCCAATTAGTAGTGTGGCAAATATCTTTTCTTGAACCCCTCCGTGCTTCGGAAGGCACGTTAAGCCGTTGGTCCCGGTTGCTACCTCTAGTAGCAGTCGTTAGGTCAAGTTAGAGGCCTTAAGGCGATCTGAAAACTCTGACAATAGGTGAGCCACACTACTATACGAGAAGAAGAAGAAGGAAATCAATATCACTTTTTAATAAGTGAGGCTATTCTATTCGCCCGACTATAGCGAATATAATTTTGCCTTTGTCTAATAAATAATTTAAATTGTTAGGTAAGTATTGCATGAAAAATTTGTGTTATAAGTGAGTTCTTTTCTTGCACTTTTGTATAAAATTAAGGCAAAAATATACCTTTATCTACTTAGGACTTAAGCTTAGAAACGAACCAAAATCCGTTGCGAAGTTTTAAAGATCTAAGCATACAAAGGGACAGACAGCGGAAAGTGACTTTGTTTTGTACTATGTAATGATGTAATTTAAAAATGGTGTTTACAATAAAGAATTTATCAATCTTAAACAAAATTAAACATGTGAAAGTCTGTCGACGAATGATCGCCCGATATAAATGTCGGTAATCTGTTTCACCTTAAGAGGCGAGTCCCTAAAAACGTCATTTACTATTTTAAAAATATTGAAGAACTCCCTGCATTGTAAGACACTAAAAAGAATTCTCGATAGCTTATTAGATGAGTCTACAGTTTCACTATGAGATATTTTGAAAATAATCCATAGTTTTTGAAAAAACAATGATTAACTTTGATGAAAAACATCGAAATCGACCTTTTCTATTTTAAGTATCTGTTGTTACTTCGTTGTTATATTTGAAAATATTTTTGGTTAAATTGTGAGACAAAAGTATAGAGAATGCATTCATTATTGCAGTTTTTTACTTATTGAAACCAAATAATAATAATCAATGCCGAAACATAGATATTTTTTTTGGTTAAAATCATTCCTCGCTGCCCATACATTTTAGTATGAAGCAGTAGCTCGCGACATTTCGCTTTATATTAGACGTTACGGCGCGCAAAAGTGACAGTGTCATCTCAGTATTCAAGGTGAGAGCACGTCCATTTGTTTCCCGACATTTATTGTTTGACCTGGCATAAGGGTGGGGTGCGAGTGTTGCACACGACAACTAATTTGTAATTGTACCTATTCTTCGAGCAAGGAGTCGAAATTAGGTATAATCCGCGCACAATGAGAATAGGATGGAACCTTGTCAAAGTAAATCGAAAATGACAGTTTATAAATACATATATAAATAAATATTGCAGGACATTCCACACATCGCCATCTAGCCCCAAGCTAAGTAACTAGACTTGTGTTATGCGTGCTAGCCAACGGATATACTACATATACTGGGTTATTGGAAATTATACTAGCAAGCCGTTGAGGGCTACTTCTGTGCACCCAAACCATCAACTTTTGTTCTACGACTTTTAGAAATTCGAACTTTTTTTCGAAAATTTTGAGGTTAGGTTTACCTGAAAATCAGCTGTTCCTTACACGGAGAGGTCAGTAACCTTAAAATTTGACTTATTTTTTAAGTTTCATGTACTGTTTTTGGTCTGAACGACCTTTGTTTTAAAAAATCAGCAAATACCTACCTACTTATAAAAAATTGTAAATATATACTTATAATACATAGAAATAACCAGACCACAGACAAATATTTAAGCATAAATACTTGTCTGAGGCGGGAATCGTACCTGTGTGGCAGTCCGGCATGGTGACCATTGTGCCAACTGGGTCGTCTTCAAGTAGCGTTAGCATAAAAGTTCTGAATAATGGGTAATTCGTTTTGTTGTAATTAGTTATTTTTTATTTATTCATATTTAGTGTAGCTACATATATAGTATTAGGCATTTCTACTGTATGTGAAGACTTCACGGACAAACATACATACTGACACATATACGGGTCAAACTGAGAACCGCCTTTTTTTGAAGTCTGTTAAAAATACACAAAAATGTTTCATGGTTGTAATCCTTTCAATAATAATGTTTAGGGATATTTTTTTTTTAGTTATTCCAATTATTATTCCCCAATGCCACTCATATGTGCTTCATGGGAATCATCATCAGAGCTTTGACTTTCTTCAGAAGTATCGCTTTCTGAAAAAAATTAAGTTGATGCAGCCAAAGTTCCCTCACCTCGGATGCGTGACACCGTGTTTTAGATATGCTTGTTGCTCGTTCGGTTATTGAAGTGAAAACTTCTTATGGCGCGTTGGGCACTTTTGTGGGTGAGCATTTTCAGCCGTTCTAGCGACAGATGAGATTTTGACAGATGAGATTTTAACAGTTATTGTGCTTCTACTACTATGCAATATTGAAAACAGCGCCATCTCTGTGCAAACGGCCGAACTACGATACTCACTTCTGTACAAAAGTGTTAACAGCGACATCTCACGGTGGATGGTGCAGGTTCGCAGCGAGCTGCCGTACGCAGTTCGCGTTGCACGCTACCGCCATCACTGATACACGAGTGAGCATTTTCAGCCGTTCTCGCGACAGATGAGATTTCGACAGATGAGATTTTACACAGATATACAGTTTTCACTTCTGCCTGCACTCCCGGAGTGCGCTGTTTTTTTTTGTAGTTTTGAACAAACCCATAGGTTCGTCAAAAAGATCTCTTGACAATGAAATTCCCGAATTACTAGATTCGTGATCCACAGCCAACTATGTCATCATTTTCAATGCGTTAGAAAAACCGACTTCGTTCCTGATCGAAATATCTATCGACTGCCAGAACTATTTGAGGTGGTTGACTATTCAAAGTTTTACCCCATTTTCCACTCATTGTCACTAAATCACTAAAATAATCACACAATAATTAATTACATAAATCTAGCATTTATAATAAAACAAACCACAATTTATAACAACACAAACCACGGTCGGAATTTATTATTTGTTTATTTAATCACTTTAATAAGCACAGTCCTTATGTGCTCGTTTTATTTATAATTTTGGAGAAAACATTTTTTTAAATGAAATCGCCATTGCTCCATAGACAATCTACCACAGACAATAATAATTTTTCTTTAAATCAATGGGTCTGTTTCAAATCCGCGACACTATGACCGTGCAAATAACTAATTTATACCTAATTATTATTCAGAACTTTTTTTCTAACGCTACTTTTCTGTCATTTTTGATTTACTTTGACAAGGTTCCATCCCATTCTCATTGCGCGCGGGTTATAATGTGATATTGATTATTTATTTTAACCTAAGAAATAACTGTTTCTATATTTCATTTTAATTTTTGACATAATTATGACAGGCAAACATAGACAAAAAATTAAATACTTCATGGGCTGTGGTTTTTTACCTTTCGATATAGGGCATTACAACAAACAAATAATGCCTTCACACCAAACCTCTAAAGCGTCTCGGAAATGGGATATTTGAAGAAACGTTTATCCTACGATTTTATAAAAGTTCGCGGTGCACTTTGAGACCCATACCCTTCGATAGAGGGCATTACAGCGAAAAAATTATGCCTACACAACAAACCTCAAAAGTGTCACGGAAAAGGACGCGGTGATACGTCTTGTAGAAATACTTGGTCACAATGCTTTTATTTGAATATCCCGTTTCTGAGCTGTTTTAGAGGTTTGGTGTAAAGACATTATTTTTTTATTGTAATGCCTTTTATCAATAGGTATGGGTGTCAAACTGCACAGCGGCATTTTAAATTACTATGCCGGTTGTGTCCAAAGATCTTTACATTGCGATCTCTAATTGGATATGTTATACAAACAATTTGCCGGAAAGAAAAACTCAACTAGTATTTGACGTTCCTGCCTTTTGCAGGACTTTTTTTTTTGTTTTCTCTAAAGAAATTAAAATAGGAATTTATTGAGCTGTCAAAAATTAAATAAAAATATGGAAAAGGTATGATTTAGGTAGGTAGGATGTATTAAAATTGTAGCTTATTTTTATATTTTAATCCTATATATTGTAACTTATTTTTATTCAAGGTTAATAATAATGGGAAAAGTAAAAGGAAATTACTATAAATCCCAAAAAAAATAAAGGAACATTTAAGACAAACCAGTAACTATAATGTACTCATCTTTTTACCCAACTATATCGAATATTATAAAGATTGGTAGGTGTTTTGCCTGAATATTTATATAATAATATATGATGCCGATACCGACACGTTTTAACCTGTTTCTTAGTAGGGCACATAGGTACATACGAACGTTTATGTGTGAATTTTCAATATATAGAGACGGATGTAATAATTATTTCGCATAATTATTATTATAAAAATATATAAATATAAAAATTATTATAGTACAGAACATTTACTTATTGTCAATTTCGTTATCAAACAAAATACCCAAAAAACGTACACTCTGACCCCACCCTTTCCCGCCAGCTACTTACTACCGGACTGCAGTTTTGCGATGTGACAAGTTAAATACTACATACATTGCGTGTTTTCTATGATATTCATAAACATCCTACGAAGACGAACGCTTGATGAATATGTAACTTGTACAAAATGTACGATGCATCGAAAGTAGATTTATTTGTTTCCAGGGTGTGTAATTTTAATACTGCGTTGCACCTGTGTGGCTAGAAAATATCAATGTGTGTGTTCTATCAGAAGTTCCCACGGTCAAGGATTACAGGCTTAAAGCAACGAGTAATTAAGTACCTACGTAGGCACCTACTCAGACCTAAGTTAGCGCAGTATTGTGTGTTGCAGACGGCTTTATACATGGGAACTGAAAACGTGGAGGTTTCGCTGAAAATGGCTGGATGTGACGGCTTACATGTCTGATTTCTGGAATATTTTGGAATACCCGTGTAAGTCCCGATCCAGTTGAAATATCGGAACTGAAAGCAGCCTTTATGCCTCTTAAACTTTTTTTATTTATATCATATAAAGGGCACCATAATATTTCAATTCAATTTCATTGCTTTAAAATTAAATAATTATGCATATGAAATCCTTTGTCCTGACTGACTGACGGATCAACGCACAGCCTAAACCGCTGATTGTAGAGACCTGAAACTTGGAGGGTGTGTTCTTTGTATAACGTAGGCATTCGATAAGAAAGGATTTTCCGAAATTCTACCCCTAAGGGGGTGCAAAGGGGGGGGGGGGCTAAGTTTGTATGGGACAACGTGATTTTTTGGTCCATTTTCGACTTCTACGCGGCCGAAGTCGCGGGCAAAAGCTAGTTTTAATACATACCTATTTAGGAACTTTATGGAATTTCTAAAATGAGGCATGTGGCAACATGATTGGCAGCGAACCCTTTTGAACCCCATTTTGAAAATTACCTGAAACTCTAGGAACGGTAGGCCGCATAATTACAGACCCACCGTAGAATTCTATTTTAAATGTTTTTATTCTAATAATTTTTGTTTGATAAATTCATGAGTTAGAAGACTTTAAACTTCAACTAAAGCAGGTGCCTAGAATCTTGCTTGTGTTGAAAACATTCTTATAACAGCCGTTTTGGAGCTTTACGGTGGGTCTGCAATTATGCAGCCGACCGTACATTAGGGTAATTTTATCAAATGAAAAAGACATTTTTCTTATTTTCCAATTTTTATATATTTTTGGATAAAGTCCTTATATTCTTACCTAAATTGTTTTTTTTTGTTATACACTATAATAGATATACCAGTCACAAAACATAACACTCCCTTTTTGTTCCCCATAGTAGGATAAATACGAGTTATTTTCCATGTCGTTTTCAGCGGCCATAAATCCGAAACTGTCGCCCTTGACGCAATGTTTGTATGAACAGTTGTCTATTACTCTATACTGGTTGTTTGTCTATGGTTGTCTGTGAGTTGCGTGTGTCTTTTGTTCCTCTTGGCAGTAGTTAGTAGTTACTGGCAGTGTGTAAGTTTGATGAAAAACGCTAAGTAGAAAGAAAAGTTCATGTTTTCTGAAGGAAAAGCTTGGGAAATATGTATCTTTTAGTCGTGTTTAGTATAAGGAAATGCGTTGTAATGTTTTGTTTTGAATGTGATAGTAATACAATGAAATAAAACCGGCAAAGTGTGAGTCGGACTCGCGCACGATGGGTTCCGCACCATTATATTCTATTTTTGTATTTGTTATAGCGGCAACAGAAATACATCATCTGTGAAAATTTCAACTATCTAGCTATATCACGGTTCATGAGATACAGCCTGATGACAGACAGACAGCCGGACAGTGAAGTCTTAGTAAAGAGTAATATTTTTACCAATTGGGTATGGAATATGGAACCATAAAAAGAAAATCGATGCCCTGGAGTGCGCATTCAAAGCAAAGACTATGACGTCATAGTCTTGTTTCGTGCGAAACAAAGTGTTTAACCGACCTTAAAAAAAAAGGAAGAGATTCTCAATAAGTTGTGTTTTTTTTTATAATTTTAGTACTAAGTAAGGATACTTAACGATATTAGTTTAAAATCTTATAAAAAAGTTTTTCTGCCAACTGAAAGGATCAGTTTGCTTAGTTATATGACGAAAGAATGGAGATGGCAAAATACACACACATATCACACACTTCTTCTTTTTTCTTTCTTCTTTTTCAAAAGGCGGGTAATCACTATCATCATCACTTCATCACTATCACTACAGTATAAAACAAAGTCGCTTTCTCTGTCCCTTTGTACGCTTAAATCTTTAAAACTACGCAACGGATTTTGATGCTGTTTTTTTTTAATAGATAGAGTGATTCAAGAGGAAGGTTTATATGTATAATACATGCATAATATAGCCGTGCGAAGCCGGGGCGGGTCGCTAGCTAGTCACTCATAAAGTCAGCATTTCACCACACGGGGGACAAATGATTAAGGATTTACAACGCAATTTTCAATTGAAACCTGGCATAAAGCCAGAATGTCTTAAAGACGAAACTTGGAGCTTGATTGTGCCAGCTTTTCTCTTGAGTATATAAAGTTGTGAAAAGCTTGTAAATATTTGATTCAAGGATCCTATTAGTAAGTGAAAAAAGCGTTAATTCGGTACTTACATAAACGCCACCGCATTCATGGTGGAAATACCAAACGTCGTACTATAAGCGTTTTGCTTCGTCATTCCTTATTCGTACAGCGAGGTAATGGAGTCAGTGGCCTGAGTCTGTCTTTCCTGATGTCTTCAATAGTCACGAGTGAAAAGGTATCTTCTAGCAAAGCGTCGCTTACCATCAGACAATGTGAGACAGTGGTCAAACGCTTAGTTTTTAAGACGTTTCTATGTGATCTGGAGGCAAGGGTACCGAGGGCTCTCTCCATACAAACGATTACAAACGTAGTCAACTTTTTTCTCCCTGGATAATGACACTAGAGCAAATATTTTTGGTGTATAAAACTTATAACTGCAATGACCATGCCATTATTTGTTGTTTTTTTTTAAATTTTAATTTCTATGATAAGTAATTAGAAAATGAAAAGTCCAAACCAAGGCAGTTATGGCACAAAAATATTTGTGCTAGTGTCATTATCCAGGGAGGAAACAGTCGACTACGTTTGTATGGAAAGAGCGCAGGTAGCATTTCACCTTAAGCATCCAAATGAATAAAAATTGTTGACATTTGACTTTTGCTGACCTTTTTGTCTTCTATTCTAATATATTATATAAATTACGTGTCACGTTGTTTGTGCGCGATGGACTCCTAAACTACTTAATCATACGATTTTAATTAAATTTGCACACCGTGTGCAGTTTGATCCAACTTGAAAGATAGGCTAGCTTACATCTTAATTTATCCCGATATTGCCACGGGATCGGGAGTTACGCGGGTGAAACCACGGAGCGCAGCTAGTTAAAATATAAACATTTATTTATGTATGTTTCTTACCAACTTCCGGTCTTCAAAATGAATTGTTCGAAATAATCAACCCACATCTCAATTTAGCTGAGTTTAATATAGACAT
Source organism: Idaea aversata (assembly GCA_907269075.1). Classification (NCBI taxonomy): domain Eukaryota; kingdom Metazoa; phylum Arthropoda; class Insecta; order Lepidoptera; family Geometridae; genus Idaea; species Idaea aversata. The sequence goes on from OU026109.1 coordinate 3,831,102, forward strand.
TATCAGAGTAAACTATGAAATTTCACCGAAGTTTCTACGTAATTGCTCATTTACATAGTCGGGAGATAATTGAGAATTTGTTCAATCACTCTATCGTACATAAACGAAGATCTTCTTAGGTGATCAAATTACAAGTAAACTATCGAATAACGGCTTAATATCTCAAATGGTAAACTTAATCAGACACTGGAGTTGACTTGCACAAAAAATTCATCGAGTACTTTGGAAGATATTATGTGGGAATAAAGAATATTACACACATACAACATAGGCGCGAAAAACATAACCCTTTTCTTGCAAACCTCAAAATTCGAAATGATCTATAGGTCGTGGTAATTTTTATTTGTTGAAAAACGATGCAATGTTTCTTTTAGAAACAAGAGAACAGGGGCCTAAGTCTGCTAATACAATCGTGTTTCAATAGTGTGTCGATATAATCGTAATAGAAATTTAATGTCAAAAATTTGACATTACATGTCAAATTGGTATTCTGCTAACGTTGACTATTCTATCGAGACACCACTGACACACCACTGACTCACTTTTTTATTCTGCTCTACAATCGTGGCTTAATGGTATCTCGATAGTTGTCGAAACTGTATATAATAATAATAATTTATTCATAATTTTGTACAACATCAGTTTTTTACAATTCTTCACTTAATAGTAGACTTAATAGTATTTAGTTATTTTGCTTAGCAACATATACCACGTTGCTAGGCAACACCTGCAAGGTAAATATTACCATACCATTGAGACTCCATAGTGATTATATTGCGATGTTATTAAAACTTTAGCAGCATACCAAATAAAGTCACAATCTCGATATAATATCAATAGAGTCTCGATATAATGACAATGGTTGGTCAAACAGCAGAATAAGGCCCCTGGGCAAACAATGTATTGTCGTCGGTGAAGGATGTCCTTTATTGACCACTTGTCTTAAAAGCTAAGTGGAAAGGTGGTGGAAAGTGAATTCCAAAGTGACACATAGGATGTGTGATGACTGTCTGTCCTGGATTTAGGGCGGCTTGCATGACATTGTGCAATAATGTCATGGCAATATTTGGATCATTCTCAAAAGCTAAGTGGAAAGTGCATTCCAAAGTGACACATAGGATGTGTGATGACTGTCTGTCCTGGATTTAGGGCGGCTTTGGATCATTCTCAAAAGATCCATTGGCCAGATCCAGGTTGGATCTAGTGAGATACGTTTTTCTCATTGGATCCAGATTTCAAATTGTGGATCCACTGAGATTTTTCTTTCTGAGTCGATTTCTTCCGCCGAAAAGTCCTAGATTGGAGACCACGTACGGGAAGGCGCAACGCGGGACGGCCTCCAACTAGATGGACTGACTTGAAGTTGCAGGAAGTCTGATATGATGAGTTAAATAAATAAATATTTCAGGACATTCCACACATCGCCATCTAGTCCCAAGCTAAGTAACTACACTTGTTTTAAGGGTGCTACACAACGGATATACTACTTAAACACTTTTCTTTTGTAAATATATAATTACAATACATAGAAACAACCAGACCACAGACAAATATCCAAGCATAAATACTTGTCTGAGGCGGAAATCGAACCCGCAAACCTGTGTTTGGCAGTCCGGCATGGTGACCATTGTGCCAACTGGGTCGTCAAAGTTAATTTACAACCCCACCAATAGCGACAACTATAATATACCCTGGCATTGTGTCTCTAAACTTATCACACTCAAGAAGATTATTGCTCAACCGTTAAATTTAATTGATCGACCAGAAAATACGAAAGCAAATCTAAACAGTAGTATCCTACCCAACCAATCAAAGCCGATGTAATTCATAGGAATGAACATTACAAATCTGCGTAGATAAGTTACAAATAAACAAATATACACTATCTCTTATTTTACTATTAAATGCACAGAGAGATTAAGTACTAAGTTTCTATCCTAGTTTAATTGGTAAAATTTTCTGATAGGATGCTTACGAACAACTGCATTCACAAGAAAGTGGAACACCTGCATACACAAGAAAGTGTCATGGTAATATTGTGTGACATCATTGTCACGTTCCCATTGTGTGACGTCATTGTCACGTTCCCTCCCGTTCGAGAACCTTTACTCCCCAGCGGTTGTCAGTTCTGCGAGCTATATGACCTGCCCATTGCCACTTCAGCTTACCAATCCTGAGAGCTATGTCGGTGACTTTGGTCATCAAATTACTTTTTATACATAAAACCTATTTGCTGAGACCTTCAAAATTAAAACCAAGAGTTTTCACACGAATTTCAACGTTCCAAATGCAAATCACTTTATTCCCTTGGGAGTTTCATACAACATAATCTCCCTTGGGAATAAAGTCTGTAAACAAAGTGCTGCAGGTGTGAAAAATAATTAAAAATGCAAATAATCTATTCTAATTTAATCTATCTTTATCCATCTAATGTTATAAAGAGGAAAGATTTTTCAGTTTTTTTGTTTGTAACGAATAGGCTCCGTAACTACTGGACCCATTTTAATGAAACTGAGTATTAAGATACATTGATTAATTGGAAAAGTCAAAGGCTACTTTTTATCCCGATAGTCCCATGGGATCGGGAGTTACGCGGGTAAAACCGCGAGGTGATGCTAGTTCATTCATAAACATTGGTACGATGATTACACTGATCATAATGTCATTTAGTTAATACTACTTCAGCACTTATTTTGCTGAAATCCTTTTTGGCTATTCTCTTTAGATTTGTTTATTAGGGTTCTGTACCCAAAGTGTAAAAACGGGATCCTATTCACCGTCTGTCTGTCTGTAACCACTCTGTATCTCATGAACGTGATAGCCAGACAGTTGAAATTTTCACAGATGATGTATTTCTGTTGCCGCTGTAAAAAAAAAGAAATAATAAAAATACGACTTCTATTAAACATGGTACGGAACCTAGCTGGTTTTTTTCATCATTTTCTTTAGTTTTTCTTAGCTTGTATATTTTGGTGCCAAGGACGTTTAAGTAAATACTACAGGCCGCTTAGTGCTAAATCTATGGTCTCATACTGTTTCTATTTTATGTATTTCCTTACTAGTTGTCTAATGTTTGTTGTCCATAGATTAAATAATTGGTATCTTATCTTATATAATGGGGGCTGACAAATTGCCAGCAACACTTCGACCCAATGGGATCTTTTGTGTTTACCCTTACCTTGATGTTTCTTACTCTTTGAAGAAGTGTGACGCGGTGATCCCGCACTGAGGGGAAGAAACCTATATTGCTCCGGTTTGGGATACTCATTCACAAGGAGGCTCATACGCTTCGCTGCTAAGACGTCGCATTCATACAGTATGTGCTCCATAGTTTCCCTGATATCACCGCAGACTCTGCAGTCATTATTTGAAGTTAAGTTCATTTTTAAAAGCATGTCCGTAATAATTGGTATACTTGTCTTTTTCTTCTTCTTCCTGCCCTTGTTCCAATTTGTTTGGGGTCGGCGCAGTATGTCTTCTTCCATTCACTCATGTTAGTCGTCATATCATCGTTCACATTCATCTCTCTCATGTCTTGTCTCACGCGGTCCATCCATCTTTTCTTAGGTCGTCTTCATCATCTCCATCCCTATACATCCATCATCATCTCATCACATGCGTCACAGACGTAGTGTGTATGCATTTTGAGACCCTGTACCTATTGATAGAGAACATTACAAATAATGCCCTCAAGCCAAACATTTAAAGCATTTCGGAAACGAGTTATTGTGCCAAAAAATCTAGAAAAAAACTATGCCAAGCTCCCATAGTTCTCAGAACACCTTTATACATTTCTTCTTGTAGTTTTTAACTTAGTATTTTTCAAGTATATCGATTTTCATTTATTATTGTGTATCATAAAGTTTTTCGTGTAATTTATATAGTTTGGTTTATTGGTATTTTTTTCTTTTTTCATAGACCATTTTGGATGAAAATAGGCATAGAAAATAGGCATTTCTGGCTAAGGACATAGGATACTTTTGATGCCGAAATTCCTGCAGAATCGGTGTGTAGCTTGTATATAAGTTTATCTTACAACTACGTTTCGATCTCTGTTGACGCGAGCATATTCTCGCCAACCAAACCGGTACTGCGTACCTCCCTACTGCGGTGACTAGCGCGCGGCCCCCGCCCGCGTCCCGCTTCCTCACCGTAGCCTGCACCCGCGCACCTTTTCTTTGAATCCCACATACTACGAGCGACCTACCGTGCGTCTCGCTCATACACCTTTTATACCTTTTATTCATTCAGTAATCTTGTTATATATTTTGTCGGCTGAACAATTAAACCCCTTAAACCATACAGTCCACTCTCTTCTTTAACACCTTCTCCACGCCGAGGCTTCAACATATGGTCCTTCTCCAATGTACCGCGCCCATCGAAGAAAAATAAAAAATCGAAGAAACGGCTGCGAGAATCGACCTGACGAAGTAATAACAGGATTAAGCCGTCATTGGAGTCCTACTTCAGTGTTCTGTGCATCGTGCTCGCTGGAAAATCGGGATCTTGCTGAGGAGCTGCGTGGATTATTCTACGGCATTGCAACTTCACTTCCGACTACCGACACTGGCAGAACATCGGACTACCAAAGCGGACTTATTGGAAACCAAGGACACTTCCACGACAACAATTCACGTCTTCCAGAACGTCGTCTTCCAGAAAATCGCCAAGGATTTCGCCGCGACGCTTCATCTACTGTGGATTGTGCTAAAAACTGTGAGAACGTTCCATTTCCTATCTTTTCCACACATATTTTACATTTTCCAAAGCTATACCACATTATACATTTGCCAAATCGCTCATATTTCAAAATCATATTCATTCAAACAGCTGATTCAATCAATTTACCGCTACGTTTCATACCTATATTTCTACGCTTACGTCATTCATACAATCATTACGACTATTTTCATTCATATTTTGCTCAAATGTTACCATAATCAATAAAAACAACAGTGTTCTTAGTGCTCAACATATTTAATTGCTAATTTAATTTGTTTACATAGCTTAAAACAGCAAAATTAATAAGTAAATAACTTAAATTATAATACGCGCTTAACGCCTGATCATTTTATAAGAGCAAATTCAAACCATCCACAGTTACACAGCAAATTTGAAGAATAAAATTAATGCGCCTGGTAAAAACATAATAATTACATTCCGCCGTGCACAAAAACATTTCAAACAACTAGTTAGTGTGACTAAATTGCTCAAATAATATAATAAGTTACAAACAAAACTATTAGGTTATTATTTACATTATATTTACAAAATGACCGATAATATAAAGAGTTTAACAAAAAAACGAGCATCTATTAAAGCAAAGGTAACGCAATTTTCATCTTACATTAACTTACAGAAGTCCTGTAAGCAATTGAGTGAGCTACAAGTCATTGAAATCGAATATCGTCTTAGTATATTTGAAAGCTTATACGAAACTTATGACGCGTTACAGAGTGGAATCGAAGAACTGGTGGATCCTCCAGACGACCAATATTCGGAACGAGCAGAGTTTGAAAAACTATACTATTCTTTAGTGGCAGAAGCCCGACATATAGTAGCCATCTCTCGTACACAGCTCGAGGAAGCCAGGTCTGAGGTAAGTTCTAGTGACAATAACACACCAAAAACAAAATTAATTCGATTACCAACAATAGATCTACGCAAGTTCTCTGGAAGCTATCATGAATGGCTCGAATTTAAAGAAACTTTCATAAGTATCGTTCATAACAACAAATCCATAGATCAGATAAATAAACTACATTATCTCCGCGCCTGTTTGACCGGAAGCGCATCTATAGTTTTAGATAACTTGGACTTCAAGTCAGACAACTACGACGCTGCCTGGAATCTGCTCTGTGAAAGGTATGACAATAAAAGATCGCTTATCAATAATCACATGCAAGCCCTTTTTAACTTAGAACCTATTACAAACGAAAATAGTGAGTCTTTAAATAGAATGATAGACGTAACTAGAAAAAACTTAAAATGCTTACAAACACTAGGTCAACCAGTAGAACACTGGGATACTATTATTATATACTTAATGTCCAATAAGCTTGACAAAAAGACTAAACTTAAGTGGGACGAGCATAGAAATTCTCTGTCTGAGCTCCCAACGTTAAATATATTCATAAAATTCCTACTTAATAAACTAGAGTTGTTAGAAGATAACAATACACTAAATACCTATTCTTGGAACACAAAACCTCAACTACAAAATATAACAGCAAAAAATAATAAACTAAAAGCTTTCCAAACAACTACTAAAAACTATTTACAAAAAAAATCCTGCCCCATGTGCAATCAAGACCATGTTCTATTCAAATGTAATGAATTTAGAAAACTTACAGTGGAACAAAGGATTAAAAATGCAAAATCTTATAAGGTCTGCTTGAACTGTCTCCGCCCCGGTCACTCTGACTCCGAGTGCCAGCTCAGCCATTGTAGATATTGCAACATAAAGCATAACACATTGCTGCACATGGATTTAGAGTCACCGCCTAGTACTTCGCACAACATTGCACTGTCAGTTAATAACTTAACTGAAACACGTGTAACTTTGCTTTCCACAGCGCTCGTGAAGGTGGTAGATGCCAAAGGCAACCTCCATACTGCACGGGTCTTGCTAGACAACGGAAGCACCACGAGTTTTGTTTCTGAGGAATTTGTTCGCAAACTACAGATGAGTACCTACAGAACCAAGTCTAAGGTAATAGGTATAAATCAACAATCTTCTAACTGTTCTAACGCATGTTCAATTACAATTCAATCATATCACTCGAAGTACGAAGTTAATATAGAATGCTTCGTATTGCCAAATATATCTTCTTCAGTACCCAGTACCTATATAAACACGACTAAAATCATTATACCTACTGGCATTCGTCTTTCCGACCCCAACTTCAACGTACCGTCTTCTATCGATATTCTTGTTGGTGCTGAAGTCTTTTGGGCCATTATAGGGGCGAATCGTATTCAGTTAGGTAAAAATCAACCTACTCTAGTAGAGTCTAAGTTAGGCTGGTTAATTTCCGGCGTAGTGGATAACAAAAAGTCTACACGTCACGTATGCATGTTCGCTGACAAACTGCATGCTGATTTGACTCGTTTTTGGGAGCTTGACTCTATACCTCCAAAACATACATTAACCGCAGAGGAGAGACATTGCGAACAGCATTTCAAAAAAACTACATACCGTAACTCGGAGGGACGTTTCGTAGTTAGCATTCCTCTTCGAGAATCACCGAGCGTGTTGGGTGACTCTTATACAAAAGCTAAACGCAGATTTCTCTCTCTAGAGTCAAGATTCGCCAAAAATCCAGAGTTCAAAAAATCATACAAAGAATTCATTAATGAGTATATAGAGTTAGGTCACATGACTGAAAATAAAACCAATACTCGTTACGTGAAGCCTTCCTTCTTCCTTCCGCATCACGGAGTGGTGAGAGAGTCGAGCTCTACCACAAAGTTGCGCGTTGTATTTGATGCCAGCGCTCGTACAACGTCGAGTAAGTCATTAAATGACATTCAAATGATTGGCCCCACTCTCCAAGACGATTTGCTTTCAATACTTTTAAGATTTCGTCAACACAAGATCGTGGTTTGCTCCGACATAGAGAAAATGTACCGCCAAACTCTACTGTGCGTAGAGCAGCGCCCTCTACAACAAATCTTATGGAGAGAGCACCCGTCACATCAACTTAAAACCTTTACGTTGAATACCGTAACATACGGCACGGCATCAGCATCATTTCTCGCAACTCGATGTCTCATCCAATTGGCTGAGGAATGCTCCGATCCTTCGGTAGAGTTCTCGATCGCTCACAATCTCTACATAGATGATTATTTAGATGGGGGCTCTACTGTTGATGAAACTGTATACAAATGTCGCAAGGTCATTGACATTTTACAATCAGCCAAGTACAATCTGCGTAAATGGCAATCAAACTCTAGTGAGGTCTTACATGCCTTACTAGGAAACGAACAAAGCTCAGAAATAGTTAATTTAAGTCAAAATGAAATGTCCAAAACACTAGGTCTCAATTGGAAATGCTTTAGTGATACATTTTCATTCTCAATTAATTTTCCTACCACTCAAAACGTTTCTAAGCGACAAATACTGTCAACTATTGCTCAAATCTACGATCCGATTGGACTCGTGGTTCCTTGCATTGTAGAAGCCAAGATTATCATGCAATCTTTATGGCTTATTAAGACTTCTTGGGACGAACCAGTTCCCGATAACATTCAAAGTTTATGGAACAAATTCCAAGACACTCTACCTCATTTGAATAACTTACAAATCCCGCGATGGGTTGCATGTAACAACGCAGTTTCTGTTCAATTACATGTATTTACAGATGCATCAGAAAAGGCCTTTGGAGCCGCCGTGTACGTTCGTAGCGTTTCTGACGATGGTTCGGTACACGTGCATCTTCTGACTGCTAAAAGCAAGGTAGCACCCATAAAATCTACCACAATACCGAGGCTTGAGCTCTGTGCTGCTCTACTTGGAGCACGATTGCATTCCAAGGTATGTCAAGCTCTAACTCTCGATATCGAAAGCTCTACATTTTGGTGCGACTCAACCATAGTCATAGGTTGGCTTTCGGCCGCGGCAACGCAACTTAAAACGTTCGTTCGTCATCGCGTGTCTGAGATCCAAGAGACTGTTGGTGGTAACTGGCGGTACGTTCCGTCTTTTGAAAACCCCGCAGACCTCGCTTCGCGTGGACTCAGTGCCGACAACTTGTCATCCTCTTCGTTGTGGTGGTCTGGCCCGCAATTCTTGTCAAAGAGTCAAGAACATTGGCCTTCCTTTCCTTATTCGGGTCATAAACTCTCCGAGTTACCTGAAACAGTCAATATTACATGTCACGTTAACAGTTTTAACGAATCTGACAATATCCTAATTTTAATTTGCAACAAATTTTCTAATTACGATAAAATTATACGCATTTTAGCTTACCTAAGACGATTTATTAACAAATGTAAGAAACAAACTACTGAGAATAGTGATCTTACCCCTAATGAACTTAATGAATCATTAAACACTTTAATACAATTTAGTCAAATCGAATCGTTTCCAGAATAATACAAAACATTAATTTTACAGAAGGACTTACCTGCTAAAAATAAACTTTTACCTCTTTCTCCTTTCATAGACTCAAATAAAATCATCCGCGTGGGAGGCAGACTAGAAAATTCATTTTACGATTATGACGTCAAGCATCCTATTCTTTTACATAGCTCTCACATTATCTGTAAACTATTGTTTGAGCATTTTCATTTTAAACTGAAACACGCAGGTCCTCAATTATTACTTTCTACTATTCGTCATCATTATTGGCCTATTGGTGGTAAAAATCTCGCCAAAAAGATAACTCACCAGTGCGTTAAATGCTGTAGAATTAAAGCTCGGACTATTCAACCAATCATGGGCAACCTTCCAGAGCAGCGTCTGCATCTTGAATTCCCTTTCTTGGATACAGGTGTTGATTATGCCGGACCAATTATGATAGCTGATCGGAAAGGTAGAGGTTCCAGACTTATCAAATGTTTCATTTGTGTTTTTGTGTGTTTAGCCACTAGAGCTGTTCACTTGGAGCTTGTCTCAGACCTGACAAAGGAAGCCTTTATTGCGGCTATGAATCGGTTTATTGCTCGTAGGGGGAAACCACGACATGTGTTCTCTGATAACGGCACAACCTTTGTCGGCGCTTTCAATGAGTTAGCTCAACTTCTTTCTCAGAACCTAGAGCTGGGCAGTATTGACCCAGGTATAAATTTCTCTTTTATCCCATGCTACACCCCTCACTTTGGCGGCATATGGGAATCAGCCGTTAAATCTACTAAGTATCATTTACGGCGCATCCTTGGCATGACAAACTTAACCTTCGAGGAAATGGCAACATGTCTAATTCAGGTAGAGGCAATCCTGAATTCGAGACCTCTTACTCCTATCTCTGACGATCCTACTGATCTCACTTCCCTTTCTCCTGCTCACTTCCTAATTGGGCGGTCTCTAGTAATGTTGACACATCCACAGATTCCCCAAAATAGCAACATTAGCAGCATGCAACGTTTTCGGCGAATCGAACTCTTGAAGCAGCATTTCTGGCGGCGCTTTTCGACCGAGTACATCGTATGGCTTCAGAAGAAATCCAAATGGTTCCGCTCTTCTGGTCAACTGAAGGCAGGAGACCTAGTGGTCATAAAGGATAAGGCTCTACCTCCGTTGCTGTGGCTGCTAGGCCGCATCGTACGCGTGTTACCAGGCAAAGATGGCGTCGCAAGAGTTGCTGATATCCGCACACGCAAGGGCATCATTCGTCGCGCTTTCAACACGATCTGCCCTCTTCCTGTCACCACTACCTTTGAAGACACTTCAACCGGGGGAGTATGTTGACGCGAGCATATTCTCGCCAACCAAACCGGTACTGCGTACCTCCCTACTGCGGTGACTAGCGCGCGGCCCCCGCCCGCGTCCCGCTTCCTCACCGTAGCCTGCACCCGCGCACCTTTTCTTTGAATCCCACATACTACGAGCGACCTACCGTGCGTCTCGCTCATACACCTTTTATACCTTTTATTCATTCAGTAATCTTGTTATATATTTTGTCGGCTGAACAATTAAACCCCTTAAACCATACAGTCCACTCTCTTCTTTAACACCTTCTCCACGCCGAGGCTTCAACAATCTCTTTGCAAGGAGTCACGACAACTGACCAACTGATCAGTTCTCAGCTTCTTCCCCGATTTATATCTTCGAAATTGCGGGTTTAATTTCAAAGGGATACAATCACGCCCGATCTAATCAAATTCTCACTCCGAATTACCCAAACCGTCGAGCCGTCGAGTCATTTAAATGACTACCCTTCAACCGTTTACACTAATTTATGTGACCATTTTCAATTAAAGCGCCTGGATATATTTAGAATATCTATTAGACCAGTGGTTCCTAAACTTTATCCGGAGAAACCCCACCTAGCAATGTTCTCTTTGCAGCCGACAACAGAATCGCCTGCGGCCAACCTGGGTTCGCAGGCGATTCAGGGACTTCCAGGTTGGCCACTGCAGGTCGCCGCCAGCAGGCAGGGATTCCGTGGTTGCGGTGAAGTTTGGCAAACATGATTAACCGCCAAAGTGTCAAACTGATTAGGTAAATAAAAAAAAAGGGTGCGTGTACTTATGTACGCGCGTGAGAAGTTATACTTCTTTGGCATTTAAAAAAAAATAATAATAATAAAAAAAAAAAAAAAAAAAAAAAAAAAAAAAACTCGTCCGGCAAAAAACTCGTCCGACAAAAAACTCGTCCGACAAAAAAAAAATAAAAAAAAAAAAATAAAAAAAAAATAAAAAAAAAAAACTCGTCCGACAAAAAACTCGTCCGGCAAAAAACTCGTCCGACAAAAAACTCGTCCGACAAAAAACTCGTCCGACAAAAAACTCGTCCGACAAAAAACTCGTCGGGCAAAATACTCGTCCGACAAAAAACTCTGGACTGGAAAAGGATTGTCAACACAATCAATAAAGTTCAATTTAGATTTAAACAACTTCTCCCGTGAGAATTTTGTGTGACGTGAGAATTTTGTGTCTCGCTTTTGTAAAATTTCACTCTCATCATTTTTTCATAACGCGCCTAAAGAAGTATAACTTCAATAATTGTTGTTATTGAAATAGAATTTAATTTTAGAATACGCGCTAAATGCATTTAGCTAAATATGTTTAAGCACAAGGCGTTGTAAAATCAACTTAACACCTAGCTGGCTTACTTGCAGGCACTGAAAATTTCCAAAATACCCCTCACTATTCCACTATACTTAGGTACTCTACAATTATTTTCATCCAATACTTACTACTACTGTCCCATAATACTACTAACATAATCCCATACATCAAACTTGATACAACTTTTGACAGCGGTAACTGTTTTTTGGAACAAGTAACAAAGTTTGTCCTAACATACTATGTTTGTAGCTATGACATGTCCCTTGTGGTAAGTTGTTTACAAAATGTTGTTTCATAATAAAGATAAACAGTGTTTTGTTTATTTTTGGATACCGCAGAACTACAGACAGACTTTCTGTCTGTCGATAGTCAACATGGCCACCATGCCGGACTCCTAAACACAGGGTTGCGGGTACGATTCCCGCCTCAGACGTGTATTGATGCTTAGATATTTGTCTGTGGTCTGGTTATTTCTATGTATTAAAAGTATATATTTACAAAAAAAAGTATGTAAGTAGTATATCTGCTAGCATCCTTAACACAAGTCTATTTACTTAGCTTGGGGCTAGATGGCGATGTGTGGAATGTCCTGCAATATTTATATATTTAAAATCCTGTGATTTAGAATATGTAGGTACCACGGACCTTATCCAAATAAACTAAAAATTAAAACTTAGTTTGGGTTTACTTCTATTTTTCCTTGTTTTTTTCTTCTATTTTTTCCTTTTTTTTCGTTCATATAAGTAAGTCTTCTATTTGTCACTCGCCACCATAACACAAGCCCAGATTATTATTAAATACTATGTTTCCAATAACGGGAACGGATCAAGGTCATGTTGCCATGACGCATGACGTCACACAATATTACCGTGATGCCGTGACACTTTTTTGTGAATGCCAGGTGTTCCACCAATTTATTAGACGTTATCACGTCAAAAAAAGTCTGTGGTAAATTATATCTTAGGGTTTCCTCTAAGTATTTGAGAGGGATTACAGTGTTTTAGTACTTTATTTAGTCAAACAATTACTGAAACATTAACGCTAATAAAACACAATTTTTCCTCTGTGCAACTCAAATAAAAAGTTTTACAGCAAAACCCTTTCTTTTGATTAAAATTGTTATATAAGTTGCGTAATTTTGGGTGCTTGCATAGAGGTGAAAACGTTACTGGGTTAATTTTAATTTAATAAAATGTGTTTTAACAAAGGGTTTGTATATAAGAAAGGGGATTGTTGTATTATACTTTTGAAAAACTATATTTTATGAATTTTGGAAGTTAAAAAAAAATAGAAATTTTGAGGTTTACTTGATTTAAAAAGAATCATCAAAATCGCCCCACGCGTTTTAGCTCTAGAAAGCCATATACTTAGGTTCAAACCTACATACATAGACTGATGAATGAACACATTACCCTCCTTTGCGTCGCCCAGACGGGTGAAAAACACTTGTCTCTGGAATTAGTGTTTAAAATAGTAGATAGTCCAAACTCAATAAACAAAAAAAGACCCTAAGTTTAAAAACCTCCTTAAAATAAAACAGCAGATTTTTTGGTAAAGACTCAAATTTTAGGAAAAAAACATTTATCTTCGCCCATGCCCGTGAGTTCAGACGACCTCTGCTTAATTATATACTTACCTAAGTATTAAATCTATTTTCTGGACACCATTACACAAGCCTAGTTGGGGCTTGATGGCGCTGTGTCTATATCCCACAATATAAATTGATAATTATTTTTTATATATTTTTCATTGTGACTTTATTTTTTATTTTTCCAACTAATAATTTCTATGCAAATACCCTTATAAAGTTCGTAATATAGCGTCTTTACATTTTCTTTATCTTAAAAACCTTGTAATTATACTTGAAGTTCATAATTACTGAATGAACAAAGTCTTACGAATTTATTTAATTTTCTTCTCCTTGAATTAATTTCTATTTTTTTTCTCTTTTAACACTGTGTTTTGAAGCCAGAAGGGAGTGTTGTTAATTTGAGATTAATTTTTGTGATAAAGTTTTTTTATTATTCCAAGCTCACAAAGGTACCAGCAGCGCTCCGCGGTTTCACCCGTGTAAGTCCCGATCCCGTGGGAATATCAAAATGAAAAGTAGCTTATAGCCTTCCCCGATAAATGGACTATCCAACACAAAAAGATTCCCCAAACTCGTAGAACAAAAGTTAAGTAATTGTTAAGCTGCACAGAAATAACCCTCAACCGATTCCTATACAGGGTTATTGGAAATTATACTAGCAAGCCGTTGAGGGCTACTTCGGTGCACCTTAACAAACAACTTTTGTTCTACGACTTTTGGAAATTCAAAAATTTTTTATTAAAATTTGGAGGTTATGTAAATTCGAAAAACAGCTAATTTTTTAAAAAAAAGGTCATTGGGACTAAGATCAGTAGATAAAACTTAAAAAATAAGTAAAATTTTAAGGTTAACGACCTCTCCGTGTAAGAAACAGCTGTTTTTTAGGTAAACCTAACCTCAAAATTTTCGAAAAAATATTCGAATTTCCAAAAGTTGTAGAACAAAAGTTGTTAGTTAAGGTGCACAGAAGTAGCCCTTAACAGCTTGCTAGTATAATTTCCAATAACCCTGTATAGTTATCAATAACCATGTATAACCTAAATAATTCCTTACGAATGTGTGCGAATATTCAAATAATCTTAATCAGGCATGTGTAAGATAATACATCCTGTTTGAAATTGGACCTTAACATCCCATCTCGTCCTATAAACTTCAGCTTAATTGACGCCATTGTGTTTGTGACTTGCTGAATGTCTTTACAGATGTGTCATAGAGAAACTTTACAAGCTAGACCAGTCTGCTACTATCTTCTTCTTCTATGTACAGTCACATTACCAATTAGCTGAACCCCACGTGACCTAGAGCTCACTCGCATAAAATATCTATAAGGTTGTAATAGTATATTGTTATCCTAGGTGTGAAAATCACTCATTACATAATGAGTCTTTCACCCGAGGTAAACACTGTGCTTTTCATTACGAATAATACATAAAATTCTTCATAACAACGAGAGTGAATGAGACTATGAGACTCCATACCACATGAGTAGGTACTCTTACTACCTGATCCTCTTACAAGGTTGGGACCAAAGAGGTTATAAATTATGTAGTGTTTTTTTAGGTTTCTGCTATTTGTATTCAATACTTAAATACGGTGGTACTTACCGAAGAAGTTTTTATTAATGAGTTTATCCAACATTGGGAAATGACGCGAAGTCCGTAGATTTAACTTACAGTTTTTGTAACACGGTTTGTCTAGAAAATGTTATTTACAAATAATACACAATCATAAATGAAAAACCAGATTCAACTTAACATAATAAAATAAGAAAAAAAAGTTACTTAGTACTAAACTCTGGCAGTATGCATGAGCCGTGCCAAGCCATAATTATTATTCTTTGGTGTAAAAAAAAAAGCAAGGAGGTTAGGTTTTTGAAGTTCCTAATGCGTAATGATACTGATACTGGCTACATGCAGATTGCACAAGTCGTGCGAAGCCATAATTTGACATGACAGCTGTCAGTGAAAGTGAAAAGCCCTGGCTGGAAATTTTATTTTCTACACGCTCTTCAGGCATATTTAGACCTACTTTCGGAGTATGAGTAATGAAACTTAATGTTACCTGATTCTTTTTTTTTTAAACAATATAGGTACAATACAATATAAAAAAATAACAAAATAGGTAAATGCTATATTTTTTACAGATATGCAACTGACCTCTGGGTCACGTGGGGTTCAGCTAATTGCTTATGTGACTGTACATCTGCAGAGTAATTAGTAGGTACTGTTCCCCAAATTTAATCAGGATCAAAATAACAAACAGTCAAACAGCGTAGCAAAATTTTTATTTCCATTTTTCCCAAATCCGGGCCGGCCACATTTTTAGACATTCGCTTGCTCAACCTCAATCCTGATAAATAGATAGATAAATACTTTATTTCAACATAGAAACAAAAAAAAATATTGTTTAGGTACATAAAAAAATCTAACATTATGTAACTATCTGCTAAAAGAAAATTAATATTTATTACCTTAAAATATGGCACAATGGGCGGCCTTATCGCTTAAAGCACAGACATCGATATCCATATCTGTGGCTAAAAGCGATCTCTTCCAGGAAACCTTTGGATGGACAAGAATGAAAGAAGGCGATGTGTGGGTTGTTCGTAACGTGATAGGAATATAAGGAGCAGATAATACTAGTTCTACTGGGTCGACTGGTTCCACTGGTTCGAATTGAAAAAATATTTTTGTCTTGGATAGTCCATTTATCGAGGAAGGTTTTAGGTTATTATAACATTACCCGACAACCAATAGGAGCGAAACATCAGTGAAAATGTTGAAAAAACGGGAAAAATTATTCGTATTTGGTGGGGTGGTAGCTAGAACCAGATACTTTTTTTTTTTCGTTATTTCCACGGGATCGGGAGTTCGCGAGTGAAACCACGGGGCACAGCTAGTATTAGAATAGTCTTGATGGGTAGAAGGATGGAAGTCGTTGTACTAGTCGTCCTAATTTGTACAGAGTTAAACGATGTCTATTTCCGTACCCATTTGTGAACGCGTCAAATTGTCCCTGTCACTTTGTAATGAGTTAACTAATACCTATCACTTAACTAATTCGTTGTCGAATTCACGATAATTTCAACATAATTTGATTATATGAAGCTTGATGGAGCGACTTGTATACCTACGGGCTGTTTTACGCTAATAGTCCTTTTGAGTTTGGTTCATTTTGCGTGAGGATGGAGTAAGATTACCCAGCATCTACTACCCTCTTAGTGAGCTTAGTCGGCAATGTCCAGATGAAAGAACTCTTTAATACGTCTGGAGCCAAACCCAACCGCCAATAGATTTTTCAAAGGAAAAATTACGTTCCTTAATTGACATTTACTCTTATGGTGAAGGAAAACATCGTGATGGAACCCGCTTGGGTTAGCATGGCTTAGTTGGCTCCAGGGGATTTCCTGTAGCTAGTAACTAGATACAGGGAATGCTCTGTCTAGTTTCTACATCCTACATACGTTGTTACTCTATAGACCTATTGTTGCAATAACTTTAGTAGTGACAATAATAAGGAAAATCGCTTATAACTTTTGAACGGCTGAACCGATTTTGATCAAACATAGCTAAAAATACTCCTGACTAATTCACCTTTCAAACACAAAACAAAAAAGAAACAAATTCAAAATCGGTTCATCCGTTCGGTAGTTACTGTGGTTACGGTGCCACAGACTGACTCACAAACAGACACGTCAAACTTATAACATCTCTCTTCTTGCGTTGGGTGTTGAAAATCATACTTTTTACAACTAATATTGTAACATTGATACCACAAAACCTCAAACTTTCCTTGTTACTTTAAAACTAGTAAAGTCCCAAAGCATCAACAAAACTGCTATGAATCAAACAAGTTTGAGAAACAACCGTGTTAAGTTTCAAAGGTTTCCTTCGACTAGTGTCTATTTCCTTTTCCGAGGAAGCGTATGGAAAATGTTGGAAATTGAGCCTTATTGCGATGGGTTGGAGTTCTTAGTACAAAAGTTTTGATCGAAATATGAAAAATAGAGCTTGCATTGGTTGAATCACGTTGAATTTTGTTGCAATCGTTACCTGGAATCTCGACATGCCGGAAGTGTCGGACCTAATTTAAACAAAAGAAAATACAGTTAATGATTTCTTTTGGTTTTTTCTGGCATGAAAAACTTCTTTTCATTACTCAGACTCGGAAAGTAGGTCTGACGTAGCCTGAGGAGCGGGTTGAAAGTAATAGTTTTCAGTCCTAGGGAGAAAAGTTTTCTAATTTTTTCGTAATGCGAAGCACAGTGTTTACCCCGGGTTAAATAATTATTTAGTCACTTGAACTATTAGCGCACGAGCGTAGCGACCCCTGTCTCGGGATTAGATAAGTTACTTTCATCCCTATTGTAACAATTCACTATTTTATCTGGGTGGTTTTTTTTATTTTAAAAGCGAACTAGCTTCGTCCTCAAAATTTCATATCTTCAGAACCAAAGGTTTAAGCTCAGTTAGTCTGGTCAGTCAGACTAAGGAATTTCAACACTATATTTTTTTACATATTATGATCGGTTAGCAATTGACCACTTTCACACCTGCTTGATGGTAGGTGACGATGCAGTCTAAGATGTAACGCCTTCCTAAAAGATACCTCGCGACTTGAAGACCCCCAAATTGTACACATCAGGAAAGATAGATGCAGGCAACTGATTCCATTCTCTTGCGGAAAAAAAAACTAAATTATATAAAGAATAATTTATTAATTTTTCTATGATTCACATACACATATTTTCATGTTTTGTTCCAAACACCTAATTCTTTAACCATTTGTACAAATACGATTTATTTACACAGATTTCGGCGGTAAATTTTCATTAAGTACAATATTGTTAAATACTGTATCAAAGAGGCCAATCTTTGGTATTTTCATGACTTAAGCGTCTTATTTTCATTAAATTCAACAACAGCAAAGAAAATTGTTATTTATAGAGACTAATACATAGAAAACTAAATACACAAGGGTCTGAAATGTTATTTTGATGAGACTTACCAAATCTTACTAGTAATGGAAGAGAAGTCAAAAAATCTGTAAAAATAGTAAAACAAAAATGTATAGTTTATAATAATTAATAATTAAGTGTTATGGCTATTTTGACTTACTTGCCCGTAAAATTTAATTTTTTAATTTTTTCGGCAAAGTTAGAAATCAAAATGTTATTTTTTTGTAATCTGTTTAATATTAATTTCGATTCTGAACTACTAAAAACTAAATTAGACTTTCCAATTAACCCCAAGTGAAATGCAGTGTGTCATTTTTAAATTAACCGTCAATAATTGGAAATTGCAGTTAAATCATAAGAAAGTTTCTAGGTCCATTTAAGCAGCTGAGAAGTGATGTAATACTCGTATTAATAAACCCGCAAATTACAAAATAATGGCATTTCGATTTCAAACTTAATATTTTGAGAAACGAAAAATTTAAATATTGTTGAATTTAGCGGGCTGTTACAATGCAATTATCTTCCAGTCTTCTAAATTTAGTTTAGTTCTTAGATTAATGATATTATCCTAGACGTCTAATTCTTCTTGTACTACATCATCTACTTTGCAATCTCTATAAGCATGAGGTTCAACGAAAGATTTGACTTTTAAATATATTGGAATTATTTTTTCAGTAATTTGGCTAACATAACCTTTTATAACTGGTTCTTTTATTATATTCTTTATACCATCTCGACCTCTCATTGAGTTTGTCGCTATGATTCTAATAAAATTAAATGTATTTGCATAGTTTGATGGGATAAGACTATTTATAATTTCAGTAGCAATTATATTTGCAATATCTATTGTGGGTATTTCATCTTCATTTGTATCGGTATTTATAGTTTTATTTGTTATACTATCATCACCATAATAATAATCAACTATTGAATACCAAACATTTTCTATTGGTTGCGCTGGAGTAAGAGTAGCAGTTGTTACGTCGTCCCGGTCATCTTGTCCATTTTGCTCAGTCTTTGAAGTATCTGTTACTGTTATTTCTGATGCATTCTTCTCTGTTGAGTCATCTCCAGCATCATTAAATACTTTCGTAGTTTTTAGATCTTCATTATCTTTGTAATCATCGTCACCATCGTTTGGTTCATCTCTATCTATAGAATCATCGTCATCATCAAGTGGGATCTTGGACTTTTGATCTTCATTATCTTTGGAATCATTGTCAACGTTTTTTGGTCCATCTTTATCACCATTATCAGAATCATCATCAGGTGCTTTCTTGGTATTTTTATCATCATTGTTTTCGGAGTCATCGTTATCCTTGGAGTCATTGTAATTTATGTGATCGTCTTTGTCAGTGATATCATCGTTTGACTGTTCAGGATTCTCTTCGGGCTGACTTACTTCTTTAGAAGCAGTTTCGTCTTGCTCATCATTACCAAATAGTTTTTCAGCTGGAGGATTTATTTTGGTAGTGTATTCTTCTACAGTTCGTTTTTCAATTGTCGCTTCTGTTTGTTTACTATTTTCTTCATGCTGTGAAGGTTTTTGACGACGACGACGACGATTTCGTCTGTCATTAGATTCTGCTTTTTGATTTGATTTTTCATTTTGGTCGCTAGTTTGTCCTACCACTAGAGTAGGAACATTGTCACTGTCTGTAGTTGGTATTTGTTGTGTTTTATCTTCTTGTTCCTGAGGTATGATTATTTGTTGTTTGCCATTTAAAATGTCTTTTGGTGGTTCAAAAGTTATACTTGGTGCTTCTTTAGGTTCTTTCTCAGGTTCATTATGATCAAGTTTCTCGTTGTATAGTAACAAAGGCTGACTTCCTAATCCGCCAGATTCTTCTACGACTTTCTCATTATTAGTATCTTTTTGACGTAATTCTCTATTTATCAATCTATATTCCCTATTTTTCTGTATTTGATTTAAGTAGTTATATTTGGTGATCGATTCTGCGATCAGTTTCGACTGGTCATTTACTGGTTCTGGTTCGCTTGAAGGATCAGATTTATTTCTGGCTTTTGTAATTTGTTCATCAATTAAGCTTTGTTTTGGTTTCGGTTGTGGTCTTACTTGAGGTTCGCGCCTTTGGTTTAAATATTGTTGGTACCTATTCTCAGCTATTGCATCTGCATCAGATCTCATTAGATTTAGTCGTTTTTTTACTGGTTGGATATTAGAATTCATTAGTTTTTGTTGATCATTAATCCCTTGGGAACCAACATGAGTATTGGCAACATTATAAGGAAAAGGAAGTGGAATCAATTTAGAAACAGGCGTATTTGGTATCGGTACGTGAGGGATTTGAACTTTGGAATCGTCTACTTTATCGTAAATAATTTGTTGACTTTTTGCGTATGCGTTTTTATCGGTTTCTAATTCAGGATATCTTGGAAGGAAGGGAAATTCTTGGGTATTGTGGTATATTTCGGGATTTAAAGCAGATGCTTGATAGGTGTAAGGTCTGGGCCATTCGCCTTGTTGATGATATCTAACTTGTTTATTTGGATAATTATATTTATGAGCACCACCGTCTGGGATTACTGGCTGGCCTTGCGCTTGATGTAACTGTGGTATATTTTGCCATCGGCTATATTGCTGACGTGGATCGAGAGGTATTGCTTGGCTCTGTTGCCAGTTAAAATTCTCCTGTTTTTGTTGTTCATACTTCCGTTCCTTTTGTTGCTGCCCTTGCCTTTGAGTTTCATCTTGTTTAACTATTTCTTCTTGTCGCCTGTATTTTTCCATTTCAAATTGTTGTTGTTCATTTGGCCAATTGTCAATCGGCCATCTTTGTAATCTTTGTCGTTCTGAGCGTTTATTTTGTAAATCTGCTCGTTGTGCTGTAGTTTCTTTATATGGCAACTGTGGACTTTCTTGTTTTTGATGCCAATTTTCGCCCTGTTCTCCATTTTGCCAATTTCCACCTCTATGCCCATTTTCACCAAGTTCTCTACGCCATATTTCTTGTCCAGTTTTCTGAGGGTCTGGTAAAACTGGGATCCCTTGCTCGTGATGCCAATTATATCCCTGTTTTTGCATGTTTTGAAGTCCTTCTCCATAGGGTAGTGAGTCAGCGTACGGCATCAACGATGCCAAGACTACTGCAATCGAAACGGCGACGAAAGCCTGAAAAAAAATTTAAGAAATATTTCTTCGTTTGTCTTATTTTAATTGGTCCGCTGTATTTTTGTAACCCACTGAACCGGACCAGACGGACATAATTAGAAATGTTAGTTTTGCCTGTCGATTCTTGACTTAGCAGCGTTTTACCCGTGTAAGTCTCATTTTCGTGTCAACCAATATTGAAAAATTGCAGTAGTTCGGCAACAAGACTGCCAACCGACCCATAGATACGTGAAATACTTTAGCCATAATATAGCTTTGCGAGCTTTTAACCGCTTAGGTATTTTGCTTTACAGGTACCCACTTTCAACAAACTGAGTCATTGTAGCATTTCAGGTATTAAGCTTCAGGAGGATTTCCCGCTCAGCGCGAAAAGCTTTCTAAGCAAACCTTCCATTTAGATAATAACTAGCGACCCGCCCCGGCTTCGCACGGCTATATTATGCATGTATTATACATATAAACCTTGGTCTTGAATCATTCTATCTATTCAAAAAAAACCGCATCCAAATCCGTTGCGTAGTTTTAAAGATTTAAGCATACATAGGGATATAGGGACAGAGAAAGCTACTTTGTTTTATACTATGTAGTGATTATACCTAATGCCTTCATAATCATCCCACATTTAAGCTAACTCGAACATAGTACGCTGTTCAGCGTACTAGTGCTAAGAAGTTTAGGCCCTTTTAATAAAAAAAGACTTACCCGATTAAAATACTCCATAATATTTGTCAGTTTTAACAAAAGAGTTTAAATTTCATTTAATTTATTTTAATATTTAATTATTTTTTAATCGTATTTTTGTTCTTGAGTGTCAGACACTTTACACACAAAGTTTAAAATAAAACTCACTGTAAAATATTGATAATTTGTAATTTATAAAAATAATGCCTTCCTTTACAACATCTGTGTAAATAAATTAATCTTACAAAATGACATAGTTACATTGTTTAAAAAAACACTAGTTTAAGGTATTTATAAAATGACACATCTGTATAGAATGTGTTTCAATAAAGGGATTATTCTAAGAATTCTAGATTATATTCTAGACGATTAAGCAAACAACATTCGTTCACAAAAAAATTGTTTTTTTTTTTAAATTTAATGTTTTGCTTTCAGTAAAGTTTTCTTCTTTGGAAATAAGGACCATCTATTTTTAAAATAGTGGTCTAAAGCCAATAAATAAATGAAATACCAACATAATCTCTTTTTTTTTCTAAAATAAAAAAACATAATTATTGTAATTATGTAAATTACATTTATTTAATGAAAAAAATATTTATTTTCAAAAAAATATAATTATTTTCAAAAAGTATAATTATTTTCATAAAAATATAATTATTTTCAAAAAGTATAATTATTTTCATAATAATATAATTTATTTACATAAAAATATAATTTATTTTCATTAAGAAAATAATTATTTTCATGAAAAAAAATAATCTTGTATAATGTCTTGCGGTGTATACAAGTACCTACCTAAGAAGAATCCAAGGGCTTTTGTTACACACTAAGACAAGACACTTTGTCATAGTTTCTTGGTATACATTCGGGAAGTATGATTAAAAAAAAAATTTAATAATTATGTAGTCTATTCCAATAACAGAGAGAAATTAGGGCATTAAACTCGACGTTTTATGATTTAAAAAAAGTCCAGCCCCTTGTGACAAGGTTGCAGGTTCAACTCCTGTTGTGGAACAAAATTTTTAATAAGCGTTTTTTTATTTGTTCCTGGTCTGGGTGTTTCTCAGTCACTAAAGTCAATAGTCAAAAGTAAAAATTCTTTATTCATTTGGAATCATACAATATGCATGGGATTACTTTGAATCGTCTTAAAAACTAAGTTATGATGTGTGCGCCCCCACTAATGAGAAGAAGGCACAAGAAACTCATAGCGTTTTTCTTGTGAACATGCTTACAAATACTTAAATAATAAAGAATGTAAAAATGGTTTATTTATTTATTTATTTATTTATTTATTATAAGGCACAACAACAGAACACAAATCAAAACACAAATACACAAATAGCATACATATCAACAATTAAATTCATGCTCCGATAAGAGTTATGCACAACATTAATTTGACAAATAATTCAAACAATTTTCAATCCTAACTTACTTTTGAATTACATTTTTACGATAGAATGGCAAACTAGAGAACCAATCCAATTTTTTGCTAATTTCATTATGAGCCCTACATAACCTGTATACAGGATCATTATAAGACACCTTATTGGTACACCCAGGAACGTAAAACAACTTTTGAGTGCGAGCACTCCCCCGTATGTTTATGGAAAAGCGGCTCAGCAATTCACTTGTATCCCATTGGGCATTTAAAATTTTATGCAAGATAGTGAAGTCGTTGAGCTTTCGTCTAGTTTCGAGAGAGTGCAGCCGAAAATGCTCCAACCGGGCCTCGTATGTGTCTAACTTACGTTGTTGTGTGTTGTGGTTGTCGGTTTACAGACGATTATTTTACGTGATAGAGTCATAAGAACTCTTTCGTATCGTTGACATTATCATTTTTTCATACTTTAATACGTTGCTATGGTTACCTTGTCAATAACAGTAACGTGACATGACGTTACACTTTTTTGTAAGATGTTATCGTCAATTAACTAAATTGGTTAAAAGAAGAAAAATAATTGTTTGATTTTTTTATCTACCTAAAGCAAATATTTTAATTTTAAATAAATGAAAATTAGGTAATAAAACCTACCATTAGTATTTAAAAGGCATTTTATAAAATACAATCTCTTTTCCTCTCACTTACATTCAAAGTAATAAAAATAATTGTGTCCTAAAAAAGGTACTACACAACGCTAGGCATTTTAATTTCATCCCAAGATTTCACTCAGGTTACCTAAAACATAATAACGAGTCTTCAAGATAAAAATATGTCGTGCGTATCTAAAGATACGATCTTAATATTAAAATTGGTAGACGTCTTATGAATTTCAAATACCTTTCAAGAAACATGTCAGTGTTACTCTGTATAATTAAATCCTCTTTATACACGTTTATTTAATTTTCGTTTTTCCTTCGCATGACTAATATTAAAAAAGAAATGTCCAACGGTTCAAAAATGTTCTTAAACCTTTTGTCCAACTATAAAAATGTACAATCAACGTTCAAAAGTACACCGGCACCGTAACGTTTACAATCCTGTGGCAGCACTATTTGAACATTATAACAATGTAACCTGTCGAACCCACGTCGGTTGGTGTAGCGGGTGGCGGCTTATACCACTTGGCCAATTAAGGACATAGTTATCATGTTGAAAATAATTATCGCACTGAGTACTGAGTAGAATGCTGTGTCCAGAATAGGGCTAACCCATATCTTCCACAAGGGGATTTGGGGATCTGGGCTGCTGTTGGGGATTTGGTGCGCAGTTTTAAATTACTTTAGTTGCTTAATAGTACAGAACTAGTGCGTTTTATATCGTTTTTCCGCAGTAAATTTAACCCTTAATTTTTCTCGTCCTTTTTGATGAACAAAATGATTATGTGCTCCAAAAAGCACATTCCATTAATCATTTTAAACGAGTATCAGTATTAAGTATTTACACCCTGTAAAAAGTGTAAAAGTATAATTGTAAATTATAGCCCCAAGTATCGCGCAATGGATATCTCAGTCAATAAACTAAAATTTGACAGGTGATCATTTTCTTATTAGAGAGCCGAACTTCTTGATGGTTTTATGCAATCTTCCGCCAAAAATTACTTATTAGAAGAAGTTAAAAGTCCTTAAATTAGAGTGTCGTTTTTTGTTAAAATAAAAAATAAAAATATTTTAAACTGACGTTTTTGTTTTTCTTTCGACTATACTGAATTTCTGTCCTATTCAGAATATGGTCTAAATAATTATATGTACTCTAGTCAAGAGTCTAGAATGATTGTGATTTTCTTTTAGTAATGATTGTGATTTTCTTTTAGTTTTATTTGCTTTTGTTTTTGACGTGACAACGTCTTATAAATTGGTTTGCCGGGTGACACTTCAAGAAACTGCGTTACGCTCCGCTGACGTTATGCGCTCACAATGAGAGCGAGTGAGAGGCACGCGGGCATGGTTAGCCCGCCTAAGAGCGAGAGAGACAGACATAAAAAGTGAAAGGCACGCGTCCCTTCCACTCGAGCACAGTTGTTGTCACGTAAAACTTTCGCCCGTATACCGACTTTACAGGCAACCAGTTTTTTTATTTGTATTTAATTGTGAATTTTTTTTGTGAATAAATTTGATTGAAAATAATAAATTAAATGTTACTCTAGTCAAATAAGAATCTGGTGCCCTCAACATTAGGGCTGCTGAGATTCTGACAATATAATTATCTGACCTACTTAGAAACCGAACAAATAAGAAACACACTTCTTCAGATTTTGACATAAAATCTAAATTGGCTTTCTTCTTTTCTGACGTCTCCCGCCTGAATCCATTATAAAAGACAAGCTTTTTTCGACGACTTTGTCACCGTACGGTTTGAATTAAAAAAATCCTTTTTTACAGGATGCCTTTGTAATGACATACCTATCTTTATGCGAAATTTAAACGCGGTTAGCAAAATAATGTTAAAATTCAATTATTAAAACGATTTAATCGCCATAACAAGTACGTTAGTTATGGCGTTTAAGCCATTTAAAAAATAGAATCACATAAAACAAGTCTACTTACTTAGCTTGGAGCTAGATGGCGATGTGTGGAATGCCCTGCAATATTTATTTATTTTAATCAAAATAAATTGCAATGCTAAAGATACCACGTATTGCTAGGCCCATTGGTGACATAGCGTTTCACGTCACTGAAAACCTACAACTTATTCGCTTATAGCATAATGGCTAATTGCAAATCAAACACAACAGAAAAAAAAGATTATTAACGATATTTTTCTAATTTGGCGGGCTTTCGGTACGAAATACTCAAAATTTATACTTAAAGTTTCACCTACCCATTTTAATTATTCAGAAGTTAATTTAAACCCTTTACCTACTGTTTATATGTTGTATAAACACATCCACGTACCAAAATAGGACCAGTATGCAAAAAGGGTTAAGCCCACCGAACTACCGATCATAAATCCACAGACATTACTAAAGAGCATGTAATTTTTATTAAACTTTTATATTTTTTAGCTTCTTGTTTAATTTTTGTATCTCAATTTATTTTATTTACATAATTTGGTACTTGATAGGTCTTGAGTAGTCGTATGATGTGATGGGTTAATTTTTAAATGATTATTTTTTCCTTTTTTTGACCCTAAATTGCCATGTACTCTCAATTTAGTATTTACCCTAATATTACAAGGAGGAAAAATTGTTTGTTTGTTTTTATGTGTGTAACGAATATGCTCCGAAACTACTGGACCGATTTTGATTAAACTTTCTATGAGGATACATTGATTCATTGGGAGTAACATAAATTACTTTATATCCCGATATTCCTACGGGATCGTTAGTTATGCGGGTGGAACCCCGCAGCGCTTTGTAAAAACTGCTTATTTACATAATTTGGTAATTTATGGGTCTTTTAAGTACTCGCATTATGTGATGGGTTAATTTTTAAAGGTTTATTTATATTTTTCTTTATAACCTAAATTGCCTAAATGTGCTACTTTAGGCTTTCTAAAATTAGGGTACTTATTCCTATAATTGGCAGTTAAAAAAAAGAAACTTGGTCATAAAATAAATAACGACTCGGGAGAAACAAAACAATACATTTCAACCGCAATAAAATCGGAAAACGGAGGGAAAGCAATAAAATAATAATGCGTTTCATTTTAAATTCGGAACGTCAACTTTTCCCGCCACAATTTAATTTATTTTTAATTATCTATGAGTAGAGCCGTTAAGTGAAATGAGGTTACATTCTCGTTGCTTTTATTTTTTAATTTTAGCAGAGGATTTCGAACGTTTCGTTTCACAACTTGCATGTTTTTTACGAAAACATGCCCACATTAATTGATAGGAGTGTTTAAATACATTGTGATTTTATGTGCTAATTTACGCAAAAAACTACTGAACTGATTGCGATGAAACTTGGAAACTAGGAATCTGAAAAATAGCATAGGCTAATTTTTAACACAATATTCCCACGGAATTGGGACTTAAGACGCGTAAAACCACTGGGCGGAGCTAGATATACGTAATTTGTTTACACTTATACCAACTTCATCAAGTTGTTTGAAACCCACTAAGCTGCGAGTTTTATCACAATGTTTTTCTTTAAGTATCGTAAAAACAATGTTAAGGGCAATAAGGGCACATCCAGTAATGCAATGAATGATTGGAAATCGAACCCACGACCTTCGAGATAAAAGATAAGTCTACCACTAGGCCACCAACGTTCATAATTCTACGAAATACTAAATCCCATAATGTTGACCTAAATGCGTTTTCATTAGTAAAAATCTTAAATAAAATTTATGTCGATCAGTTTTCAGGTCGCTAGACGTTATTAAATATATTTAGGTTAAGGAGAAAGGGTACCGGAGCTCTCTCCATACAAACGTAGTCGACTGTTTCCTCCCTGGATAATGACACTAGAGCAAATATTTTTGTTGCATAAAACTTATAACGCCATGACCATTCCCCTATGTTTCGTTTGTTTTGTTTTTTAAATCTTCATTTCTATGATAATTAGAAAATGAAAACATAACCAAAACATAGGGGCATAGTCATGGCAGTTATAGGTTTTATAGCATAAAAATATTTGTGCTAGTGTCATTATCCAGGGATGAAACAGTCGACTACGTTTGTATGGAGAGAGCGCAGGTACCCTTTCACCTTAAGATTGTCACACACGTGTGAATCGTTTTATTAAAGAAATACAATATTTACGAGTAGTCGTGTAGTCGATAATCTCGTCAAAAATGACTTTATTTTCATAATATAGCTTAGCTCATAGCTTAGCATAGCTCGATGTTGATTGTTGTTAGACAACGGATATACTACTTATATACTTTTCTTTTGTAAATATATACTTATAGTACATAGAAACAACCAGACCACAGACAAATATCTAAAGCATAAATACATGTCTGAGGCCGGAATCGAACCCGCAAGCCTATGTTTGGCAGTCCGGCATGGTGACCATTGTGCCAACTAGGTCGTCAAAGATAAGTCAGTCAGTAGGTGGTGGGTAAGCCTACTTCATCCTTACGCAAAAAGGACCTAACCAAAAAGGCCTAAATACCAGTACCTAAATATTATGCCAAACAACGAAAATCCTTAAAAATTAAAGTCATCCGTTTCGTAACATTTTATAAGAATATTTCTGTTGAATTATTCATATTCTTGAATTTATTCTCGAATACATTCATACAAAAATCTCATTGACTGCGCTGCATTGTTGTAGACCGAGAGGTGACTGCACGAAAATATCACTACTTACATCTTTCTACATAATATAATGTATTTTCGTGAAGAGTTTCTAGTTCAAAACGTCTAGGCGAACACTGTTTTACAAGTTATGGAAATTTAACTTTTTTTTATTTTAAAGTTATATTTATTGGGAAAACAGATAAAGCTTAAATTTTAATAAAATCAATCACATTTATTACAATTTGATCGTATCAAAAAACTTTCTTTTGTTTCATTAAAATCCTACTAATATTATAAATGTGAAAATTTGTGTGTGTGTGTGTGTGTATGTATGTTTGTTACTCCTTCACGCAAAAACTACTGGACCGATTGCGATGAAACTTGGTATATAGATAGCTGGAGATCTGGATTAACACATAGGCTACTTTTATCCCGATATTCCCACCGGATCGGGACTCACGCGGGTGAAACCGCGGGGCGCAGCTAGTATACATATAAAATAGAGTAAATACGTCGAGTAAGTAAAAATTTCGTAAAAATAGAGAAAACTATTTAAAAATAGATAGTTAGATAAATATTATACTTTATGGTCAATCTGTAAAACAATTCATTTAATTTTCTTTATTTCCTTGTGATTTTGTCACTAATATTAAGGTTTTGAAAAAACATTGTTGCTCTTATTGCTCGCAGGTACGTTACGTAACACCCGTATTCACAATCAACCCTATGAGATTGCATAGTGCGCTAACGCATAGAGCCTCAAATAACTCGCTAGAGTAAAAAGAGCAGTATAAAATTGACCAATCATAAGGCCGCATTTAGCACAGTGAGTTCACTTATCCAAAACCAACTTAAGTCGGTACTGTTTGTGAATGAATACGGGCGTTAGTTTTTCCGCAGCGTCCTCTCGGTCTACAGAAGGGGAGAAAGGTGCTTTTTCATAATTCATTAGGCGTTCACGGAACACAGTAGGTAGGTGCGAGTCGCTACTGCCATTTTATTACCGAAATAATCTAATCTAGTTTGTAAACTCAACGTAACTGCTTGTTTGTGTTAACCTACTACAAAAAAAGTAGGATTTTGTAAAAGGAGGATAGATAAATCAGCCTATTTGTATTTTTAGGGTTCAAAAAGTAAAAAATTAAATTGAAAAAAAATAAATTAAAATTTAAAAAACCGACTTCAAAAAAACCTGAAACAAAAACTAAAAAAACCTGAAAAGAAAAACCAAAAAGTAAAAAATAATCCATTTCGGGTCACTAAGCCAGCACATAACTTAAACATAAGTACTTACTTGGAAGTCGGACTGGGTTAGATTGAATGTTGAGAGGTATAAAGAAAACATGGTGTCACCCAGTTCGACTTCCAAGTAAGTACTTATGTTTAAGTTATGTGCTGGCTTAGTGACCCGAAATGGATTATTTTTTACTTTTTGGTTTTTCTTTTCAGGTTTTTTTAGTTTTTGTTTCAGGTTTTTTTGAAGTCGGTTTTTTAAATTTTAATTTATTTTTTTATTTAACCATTTTTAGTGCCACTGTCACTGAAAATTCTACTCCATTAGCCGAAAGCGACTGTTTCTTCAAATTGCAACCTGTACCTAATCGTAACCCATTGAAGAGTTTTTTGATAAGAAGGTGTTTTCAGATGCTCCATTCATCGGTACCTATTTGTGTATGGGCCACTTCTATTAGTGGAAATGGAAAACTGAGCAATTTGTTGAATCTCGCTGTGCAGATCTGTTCATCACTCCGAAGATCCTCATCAGATCTTCATTTAGGATAGGGTTTTCTATCAAAATTCATTCAATCCCAGTCCGGCGAGGCAAAAGCGAATATTTTATTCAAATTGTAACCTGTAATCGTAACCGATTGAAGAGTTTTCTGATGAGAAGGTGGTTTCAGATATTCCATTTATCGGTAACTATTCGTTTATGGGCCAATTCTACTGATGGAAGTCGAAAAATGAGCAATTTGCTGCACTCTCGAGGTGCATTTCTGTTCATCACTTCGAAGATCCTCATCAGAACTTCATTTAACATAGGGTTCTCTATCAACATTCATTCAAACCTAGTCCGGCGACTAAATTCGACTAAATTCTTCAAATTGTAACCTGTAATCGTAACCGATTGAAGAGTTTTCTGATGAGAAGGTGGTTTCAGATATTCCATTTATCGGTAACTATTCGTTTATGGGCCAATTCTACTGATGAAAGTCGAAAAATGAGCAATTTGCTGCACTCTCGAGGTGCATTTCTGTTCATCACTTCGAAGATCCTCATCAGAACTTCATTTAACATAGGGTTCTCTATCAACATTCATTCAAACCTAGTCCGGCGACTAAATTCGACTAAATCTTCAAATTGTAACCTGTAATCGTAACCGATTGAAGAGTTTTCTGATGAGAAGGTGGTTTCAGATATTCAATTTATCGGTAACAATTCGCTTATGGGCCAATTCTACTGATGGAAGTCGAAAAATGAGCAATTTGCTGCACTCTCGAGGTGCATTTCTGTTCATCACTTCGAAGATCCTCATCAGAACTTCATTTAACATAGGGTTCTCTATCAACATTCATTCAAACCTAGTCCGGCGACTAAATTCGACTAAATTCTTCAAATTGTAACCTGTAATCGTAACCGATTGAAGAGTTTTCTGATGAGAAGGTGGTTTCAGATATTCCATTTATCGGTAACAATTCGTTTATGGGCCAATTCTACTGATGGAAGTCGAAAAATGAGCAATTTGCTGCACTCTCGAGGTGCATTTCTGTTAATCACTTCGAAGATCCTCATCAGAACTTCATTTAACATAGGGTTCTCTATCAACATTCATTCAAACCTAGTCCGGCGACTAAATTCGACTAAATTCTTCAAATTGTAACCTGTAATCGTAACCGATTGAAGAGTTTTCTGATGAGAAGGTGGTTTCAGATATTCCATTTATCGGTAACTATTCGTTTATGGGCCAATTCTACTGATGGAAGTCGAAAAATGAGCAATTTGCTGCACTCTCGAGGTGCATTTCTGTTCATCACTTCGAAGATCCTCATCAGAACTTCATTTAACATAGGGTTCTCTATCAACATTCATTCAAACCTAGTCCGGCGACTAAATGCGACTAAATTCTTCAAATTGTAACCTGTAATCGTAACCGATTGAAGAGTTTTCTGATGAGAAGGTGGTTTCAGATATTCCATTTATCGGTAACAATTCGTTTATGGGCCAATTCTACTGATGGAAATCAAAAACTGAGCAGTTTGCTGTACTCTCGAGGTGCAATTCTGTTTATCACTTCGAAGATCCTCATCAGAACTTCATTGAAGATAGGGTTCTTTATCAACATTCATTCAATCCCAGTCCGGCGACTAAATTCGACTAAATTCTTCAAATTGTAACCTGTAATCGAAACCGATTGAAGAGTTTTCTGATGAGAAGGTGGTTTCAGATATTCCATTTATCGGTAACTATTCGTTTATGGGCCAAATCTACTGGTGGAAATCGAAAACTGAGCAATTTGCTGCACTCTCGAGGTGCAATTCTGTTCATCACTCCGAAGATTCTCATCAGATCCTCACCAAATTTTTATGGGACCATCCCTGAGGTATCACTTTTCGAACATAAAAAGAATCATCTCAATCGGTTGAGCCGTCTTCGAATGATCGCGTAACATACACACAAAAAAAAAAAAAACAACAACAACATACAGACGAATTGAGAACCTCCTCCTTTTTTGAAGTCGGTTAAAAAGGCCTAAATACCAGTACCTAAATATTATGCCAAACAACGAAAATCCTTAAAAATTAAAGTCATCCGTTTCGTAACATTTTATAAGAATATTTCTGTTGAATTATTCATATTCTTGAATTTATTCTCGAATACATTCATACAAAAATCTCATTGACTGCGCTGCATTGTTGTAGACCGAGAGGTGACTGCACGAAAATATCACTACTTACATCTTTCTACATAATATAATGTATTTTCGTGAAGAGTTTCTAGTTCAAAACGTCTAGGCGAACACTGTTTTACAAGTTATGGAAATTTAACTTTTTTTTATTTTAAAGTTATATTTATTGGGAAAACAGATAAAGCTTAAATTTTAATAAAATCAATCACATTTATTACAATTTGATCGTATCAAAAAACTTTCTTTTGTTTCATTAAAATCCTACTAATATTATAAATGTGAAAATTTGTGTGTGTGTGTGTGTGTATGTATGTTTGTTACTCCTTCACGCAAAAACTACTGGACCGATTGCGATGAAACTTGGTATATAGATAGCTGGAGATCTGGATTAACACATAGGCTACTTTTATCCCGATATTCCCACCGGATCGGGACTCACGCGGGTGAAACCGCGGGGCGCAGCTAGTATACATATAAAATAGAGTAAATACGTCGAGTAAGTAAAAATTTCGTAAAAATAGAGAAAACTATTTAAAAATAGATAGTTAGATAAATATTATACTTTATGGTCAATCTGTAAAACAATTCATTTAATTTTCTTTATTTCCTTGTGATTTTGTCACTAATATTAAGATTTTGAAAAAACATTGTTGCTCTTATTGCTCGCAGGTACGTTACGTAACACCCGTATTCACAATCAACCCTATGAGATTGCATAGTGCGCTAACGCATAGAGCCTCAAATAACTCGCTAGAGTAAAAAGAGCAGTATAAAATTGACCAATCATAAGGCCGCATTTAGCACAGTGAGTTCACTTATCCAAAACCAACTTAAGTCGGTACTGTTTGTGAATGAATACGGGCGTTAGTTTTTCCGCAGCGTCCTCTCGGTCTACAGAAGGGGAGAAAGGTGCTTTTTCATAATTCATTAGGCGTTCACGGAACACAGTAGGTAGGTGCGAGTCGCTACTGCCATTTTATTACCGAAATAATCTAATCTAGTTTGTAAACTCAACGTAACTGCTTGTTTGTGTTAACCTACTACAAAAAAAGTAGGATTTTGTAAAAGGAGGATAGATAAATCAGCCTATTTGTATTTTTAGGGTTCAAAAAGTAAAAAATTAAATTGAAAAAAATAAATTAAAATTTAAAAAACCGACTTCAAAAAAACCTGAAACAAAAACTAAAAAAACCTGAAAAGAAAAACCAAAAAGTAAAAAATAATCCATTTCGGGTCACTAAGCCAGCACATAACTTAAACATAAGTACTTACTTGGAAGTCGGACTGGGTTAGATTGAATGTTGAGAGGTATAAAGAAAACATGGTGTCACCCAGTTCGACTTCCAAGTAAGTACTTATGTTTAAGTTATGTGCTGGCTTAGTGACCCGAAATGGATTATTTTTTACTTTTTGGTTTTTCTTTTCAGGTTTTTTTAGTTTTTGTTTCAGGTTTTTTTGAAGTCGGTTTTTTAAATTTTAATTTATTTTTTTATTTAACCATTTTTAGTGCCACTGTCACTGAAAATTCTACTCCATTAGCCGAAAGCGACTGTTTCTTCAAATTGCAACCTGTACCTAATCGTAACCCATTGAAGAGTTTTTTGATAAGAAGGTGTTTTCAGATGCTCCATTCATCGGTACCTATTTGTGTATGGGCCACTTCTATTAGTGGAAATGGAAAACTGAGCAATTTGTTGAATCTCGCTGTGCAGATCTGTTCATCACTCCGAAGATCCTCATCAGATCTTCATTTAGGATAGGGTTTTCTATCAAAATTCATTCAATCCCAGTCCGGCGAGGCAAAAGCGAATATTTTATTCAAATTGTAACCTGTAATCGTAACCGATTGAAGAGTTTTCTGATGAGAAGGTGGTTTCAGATATTCCATTTATCGGTAACTATTCGTTTATGGGCCAATTCTACTGATGGAAGTCGAAAAATGAGCAATTTGCTGCACTCTCGAGGTGCATTTCTGTTCATCACTTCGAAGATCCTCATCAGAACTTCATTTAACATAGGGTTCTCTATCAACATTCATTCAAACCTAGTCCGGCGACTAAATTCGACTAAATTCTTCAAATTGTAACCTGTAATCGTAACCGATTGAAGAGTTTTCTGATGAGAAGGTGGTTTCAGATATTCCATTTATCGGTAACTATTCGTTTATGGGCCAATTCTACTGATGAAAGTCGAAAAATGAGCAATTTGCTGCACTCTCGAGGTGCATTTCTGTTCATCACTTCGAAGATCCTCATCAGAACTTCATTTAACATAGGGTTCTCTATCAACATTCATTCAAACCTAGTCCGGCGACTAAATTCGACTAAATCTTCAAATTGTAACCTGTAATCGTAACCGATTGAAGAGTTTTCTGATGAGAAGGTGGTTTCAGATATTCAATTTATCGGTAACAATTCGCTTATGGGCCAATTCTACTGATGGAAGTCGAAAAATGAGCAATTTGCTGCACTCTCGAGGTGCATTTCTGTTCATCACTTCGAAGATCCTCATCAGAACTTCATTTAACATAGGGTTCTCTATCAACATTCATTCAAACCTAGTCCGGCGACTAAATTCGACTAAATTCTTCAAATTGTAACCTGTAATCGTAACCGATTGAAGAGTTTTCTGATGAGAAGGTGGTTTCAGATATTCCATTTATCGGTAACTATTCGTTTATGGGCCAATTCTACTGATGGAAGTCGAAAAATGAGCAATTTGCTGCACTCTCGAGGTGCATTTCTGTTCATCACTTCGAAGATCCTCATCAGAACTTCATTTAACATAGGGTTCTCTATCAACATTCATTCAAACCTAGTCCGGCGACTAAATGCGACTAAATTCTTCAAATTGTAACCTGTAATCGTAACCGATTGAAGAGTTTTCTGATGAGAAGGTGGTTTCAGATATTCCATTTATCGGTAACAATTCGTTTATGGGCCAATTCTACTGATGGAAATCAAAAACTGAGCAGTTTGCTGTACTCTCGAGGTGCAATTCTGTTTATCACTTCGAAGATCCTCATCAGAACTTCATTGAAGATAGGGTTCTTTATCAACATTCATTCAATCCCAGTCCGGCGACTAAATTCGACTAAATTCTTCAAATTGTAACCTGTAATCGAAACCGATTGAAGAGTTTTCTGATGAGAAGGTGGTTTCAGATATTCCATTTATCGGTAACTATTCGTTTATGGGCCAAATCTACTGGTGGAAATCGAAAACTGAGCAATTTGCTGCACTCTCGAGGTGCAATTCTGTTCATCACTCCGAAGATTCTCATCAAATCCTCACCAAATTTTTATGGGACCATCCCTGAGGTATCACTTTTCGAACATAAAAAGAATCATCTCAATCGGTTGAGCCGTCTTCGAATGATCGCGTAACATACACACAAAAAAAAAAAAAACAACAACAACATACAGACGAATTGAGAACCTCCTCCTTTTTTGAAGTCGGTTAAAAATTAAAAAAATATAAAAAATTAAGCTTTAAAAAAAAAGGAACCCTTATAAGATCACATTCTTGTCCGTCTGTCTGTTTTTTGGCTAATATGCTTTTCGCTTTTTTTGTTTCTTTTCAAAGTTTCTAGTGTGTTGTACAAATCTGTTTATCTATTTTGCTAATCTTTTTTTACTATACGTCTGGAGCCATTCTGGAGCCAACTTAACTGTAGGTATCATCACGATGTTTTCCTTCACCGTAAGAGCAATTTTAATAGCGCATATAAAATAAAGAAAAATCGATTGACGTTTTCTTCTCTAACCAGGGTCGACTAAGCCGAGAGGGTTTAGGTCCTAGGCAAGCCTACTCCATCCCAAGATACTGTAGCGTCGATGCATGAATTAAAGATATTTGTAAATTATCTACAGATGTAAAAATTTACAAATTAAAAAAAAAAGAAGCTATATTTTTGAAACTCTCACTTCTTCAAAAATGTGTTGGAAAGGTTTGTGTGTTTGTTGCCTCTTCAAGAAAAAACTACTGGACCGATTGCGATGATACTTGGTCTGCAGAACTAGAATAAGACGCATGTAGGTAAAATAAATAAAAAGACAACCAGATAATATTCCCACGGCATTGGGATTTACGTGGATAAATCTATGGTCAATCATTTATTATTGAATAAAAGCTTCGATTAAAAGTAATTCGACGACAAAAACAAGATCACAATACACAAACCGACAATTAAAAAAAGTTACCTATCTGCTTCAAAAATCAAATAAAATAAAACTCAAGCGCCGCCTTTTAAACATTGTATGCCATTTTGTTTTCGCGACACGGCGGCCATTTTATTTTCTTTTTTTAAATATCGAAGCCGAAGGTCCTAATTGACAGATGCGGTCTTCGATATGTCATTTTCTTTTTTTATTTCTGTTTTAAGGGAACTTGATTTCAAAAAAAGACAGCCAGTAAGTTGTTCGTTATTTATGATCGTATTTATGTTGACATGTCTTGGTTTTTGACGTGTTTTTATAGGGTTCCGTACCGAAAGAGTAAAAACGGGACACTATTTATAAGACTTCACTGTCTGTTTGTCCGTCCATCTGCCTGTCACCAGGCTGTATCTCATGAACTGTGATAGCTAGAGAGTTAAAATTTTCACAGATTATGTATTTCTGTTGTCGCTATAACAACAAATACTAAAACTGAAAAAAAAAAATGCAGTGGGTCTCCCCTAACATAATATAATATAACATATAATATGTTACGGAACCCTATGTTCACGATTCCGACTCGCACTTGGGCGGTTTTATTTTTAATTTTTGTTTGTTGTGTGAGATTAAAAATATTTGTATCTTTGTCCTTAAGACCAGTGTGAGGCTGTAAATTTACATACAAAAAGCGGTAACGTTTTCCCCCCCACAAACGAAGTCCGATTTTGATAATTTTTGAAAATGTTCTAGATCTAATGGAAAACTAGGTTTAACCGTTTTTATTTTAAAGAAATATTGCCCAAGATAAAAGTTATTAGTATCTGAATATCTATATTTTTGACTAAAAACTTCATCGAGCGTTTCAATTGTTTTTTAATAGACTAAACTGAATCACCAAAAATGAAAACGTATAAACCTAGAATAAGATGCAGTGAATTAAATGAGATCAAATTTATTTAATTTTGTGAAGGATAAAGGGGGTAAGAACGTTATGGCCCGCAACATTATTTGAAAACAAAATGAAGGCAATAACGTCCGAATTTAAACTCTCTCTTTCGCACGATACGGTTCATTTTTTAAATACCTACTCGCGCCGAGTATCGAAAACTCATGATTCTCTTAAGTTTTTCTGATTTATCTATTCATATACCTACTTACCTAGGTATCAGGTTCACGATTAACGGTCCCCCCAACAATTCCCCTGCGGTAAACATTCTAGATCTCACGATTAACGGTCCCCCTGGACATTCAAAGTCAAAGTCAAATTTTTACCTATATTGATTTAAATAAATAAAATAAATAAATGTTTATTTGCCATAAATATTACAAAAACTTATACAGCTAAGTTTACAAAATTAAGGTAGATTTGTTGTAACAATGAAAGTAGTACAAGTTAGGAGTAACAGCGGTCCCTGCACTAAGCAATGCTTGTATCGCAGGTGACCAATACAGGAATTACAAAAACAAGATATCCTCGGACATAGGTGAGACTTTATACAATAGTTTATATTTTACAATTTAAATGTCTAAATCAAAAGTAAGTTTATATATATATATATTTTATTTTATTTTATAAGTGTGTGTATGTAGGAAAGAGAGTAGGGATAGCCCAGCTCACACCAGCATCTTAAGATGCTGGTTAGACAGGCGTAGTCCCGCTGTTATCTGTATGAGTGTATGCGTGCGTGTGTGTGTGTGTGTGTGGATGTGTGTGTGCGTGTGGATGTGTGTGTGCGTGTGTGTGTTTTGGATGCTTTAAACATTTTGTACACATATCACATATAGGTTTTAAAAACTAAGTTAGTGCCTTCGGAACGCGCCCACCAATGATTACGAAGTAATTCAGATTTATTGACGTGACAACGTTTTATAAATTGGTTTGCCGGGTGACACTTCAAGAAACTGCGTTACGCTCCGCTGACGTTATGCGCTCACAATGAGAGCGAGTGAGAGGCACGCGGGCATGGTTAGCCCGCCTAAGAGCGAGAGAGACAGACATAAAAAGTGAAAGGCACGCGTCCCTTCCACTCGAGCACAGTTGTTGTCACGTAAAACTTTCGCCCGTATACCGACTTTACAGGCAACCAGTTTTTTTTTACAACGTTATCTTGTGATCAGATAAATTAGCCACTGATCATGCCAAGTTGTATCCACCGAATATAAGTTGTCGTGAAGTCCTGCGAGTACATTCACTTTGCCTGAGTTATCGAAGTTCTTAATTGATAGGGAAACGGAAATAATTCCTTCCCCGTCAGTAAGTACCTTTGAGATATAGAAACATAGTATAAAAACCATATCTTATCACTAAGTTTTATCACCAGTCTGATGATGTTTCAGTATTTTAGGATATTGGGCCTAAAGCCCGGATATGTCCACTCTTCGCCTCCCCATGCCATTAACCGCTTCCACCAAGTTCTTTCCATTCTTCTCATTTGAAGTTACCTTTTGTCACCTACCTAGATACATATAGAACAGAGCACTTACCCCATAGCTTTGTTATCATCGGTTTCATCTCTTTCTTACCACATTACTTTGCATTTCACTTGTGCTTCTTACAGAAGAGTTCATCTGCTTCTTTTCCCTAAAACTGGTTTTTCTCTTCTTTCTCACATCACCTCTATTCCGCCATCTTTTTTCCTACTCACTAGCGCCCCCAACAAACCTATTTTTGAGTTTTGGCGGGAACGAGCCAACAACATGTCGTGCTGCAGTTTTATTTACACGAAACTTAGTTGTAAACCGAGTTAAATTGTATAATTCTGGTAGAAAGTTATCTAATTTAGTTCCGTGAAAGTGCACAAGTGTAGTGAAAGTAAAAATCAGTGTCAAACATGGACTTTTCTCGTTGCCTCCAAAATCTCCTACAAGGTTATAGTAAAGTAGCCACCGCTTTACTATGACCCCTGACTTGACAAACTGTGACTTGACGACTTGACCATCTTGAAACACTTTGAGCCCGATTTCTGTAAATCGGGCCATAACTTGATGCAAAATATTACTTGATACTGGCTATATGCACAAACCGTGCGAAGCCATAACTGAAAAAAAGAAAAAAAAGAAAAAGAAACCTATTTTCCTTCTCTATGCCTAAAAAATGCGTTCCATTTCCTCAAATTCTAATTCTTTAGTTATTATTCTTTATCGACATTTCATTCTACGTGTATAATTATTCGCAATTCGCGACAGAAGTGGCCCCTTTAGAGGACACTTATTTGAATTTCCTACAGTTTCCGCGTCTTAATTTTAGGCCACCCATTTCTTCAGGGGCCTTATTCTGCTATTTTGCATTAATGGATTTACCATTATATCGAGACTCTATTGATATTATATCGAGATTGTGAGTTTATTTGGTACTAGCGACCCACTCCGGCTTCGCACGGCTATATTATGCATGTATTATACATATAAACCTTCCTCTTGAATCACTCTATCTATTAAAAGCCGCATTAAAATCCGTTGCGTAGTTTTAAAGATCTAAGCATACAAAGGGAAATAGGGACGGCGAAAAGTGACTTTATTTTATACTATTTAGTGATTGGACACTAACTCAAAATTACTTATATTATAAACAAGTACTTAATTAGATAAATATTTTTGTTATTGTCAATCTGAAAAAAACAATGAATTTGTTTTGTTTTCTTGTTATTTTATTTTTTGATTATTTATTACCCATTTTGGAAGTTTCTGTAATGTATATCTTCAGAATTACTGGACCCAGTTAAATGGAACTTAGTAATAGATAGATAGATAACTTTATTTGTACAACACAAGAGTAAACAGAACACGATATACACATATACAGTAAAGTACTTGTACTTGTATTCAGGCTGTTTTCCGCGATTAGACCCTTTTTTTTTTAAAGTAAAGTAATAGCTAGAAAGTATAAGTTGCACAAATGGGCGGCCTTCGCTGAAAGCTCGCTGTAATTATTAGTATGAGATAATCTTATCCCGATATTCCCACGGGATTGTTACTTACGCGGGTAAAACTGCGGGACACTGCGAGTTATTTATTGAAACCTGAAAAGAAACGGAAGTTTCACAAAAGGAATGCTTTCAAAAGAAATTTCATCAAATAAAAATATCTTTACTTACAATTTTAATAATTTCTAGTAAATACTTTACTTACTACAATTTCGATTTGAAAGTTTACATGTACGGTCAGCAACATGATTGCAGTCCCACCGTAGAGTTCTAAAATGTTTACAGAAAACATTCTAATAATGACAATTTCAGGACTCTACAGTGGGTCTGCCCTTTTGTTGCCACGACGACAGAAAAAAAACAACAAGTGATACCCTTTTGTTTCTACTCTCATCCCCTTCCCAAAAGACGATAAAAAAATAACAACATTTTCCTTAAAAAGACGATGGAAAAAGACCAAATGCGTACGAAACGGAAAGAAATGACAATAGAAGAAAAACAATAGACGAACGAAAAAAAACTCAAGACTATCGTAACGGAAACAAATGACAATAGAATAAAAACAGAAGACGTCCAAAACGGAAACAAATGACAATAGAAGAAAACCAAAGACGTCCAAAACGAAAACAAATGACAATAGAAGAAAAACAGAAGACGTTCAAAACGGAAACAAATGACAATAGAAGAAAAACAGAAGACGTTCAAAACGGAAACAAATGACAATAGAAGAAAAACAGAAGACGTTCAAAACGGAAACAAATGACAATAGAAGAAAAACAGAAGACGTTCAAAACGGAAACAAATGACAATAGAAGAAAAACAGAAGACGTTCAAAACGGAAACAAATGACAATAGAAGAATACAATAGAGACAATAGAGCACTTATTAAACCAATCCACAAAAAGGAGTAAAACATGATATTAATAATTATAGGCCGATTGAACTTCTACCAAATTTTTCTAAAATCTTTGAAAAAGTAATAAATACAAGGCTAAACTCATTTTTAACAACAAACAATTTATTAAATAAGAATCAATTTGGTTTTCAAAAATGTAAGAATACGTCTGTTGCCATATTTAATATGTTAAAGGTAGTATGGGATGGAATCTTCTATAATATAAAAATGAATCGCAAAATGTGTTGGTAAGCGCATAACTCAACAACGCCTGGACCAATTTGGCCAATTCTTTTTTTGTTGTGTTTGTTATTGTCAGGAGAAGGTTCTTATGAAAGAAAAAATTAAGAAAATTGAGCAGAAAATTATCACGCGGGTGAAACCGCGGGGCGTTTATAATAAAAATGAATCGCAAAATGTGTTGGTAAGCGCATAACTCAACAACGCCTGGACCAATTTGGCCAATTCATTTTTTGTTGTGTTTGATATTGTCAGGAGAAGGTTCTTATGAAAGAAAATATTAGGAAAATTGCGTAGAAAATTATTACGCGGGTGAAACCGCGGGGCGCAGCTAGTCAATAATAAAAATAAAGGGGTAGCGTTATTTATCGATTTATCCAAAGCCTTTGATTGTGTGGTACATAGTCTCTTGCTATCTAAATTAGAACACATTGGAATAAGAGGTTTACCTTTAAAACTATTTCAATCTTATCTAGAAAACAGAAACCAGTGCGTTATACTTGATACATAAGATAAAAAATCCAAACTAGTCAAACGAAGTGTATCAAACACAAAACCAAACACAATGGGAGTACCACAAGGTAGCATACTTGGCCCTGTCTTATTTAGAAAATATTAACTTGTTTAAGTGTCGCCTTAAAAAATGGCTTGTAGATAACACTTTCTATACTCATAAAGAGTTTTATGAAAAAACATGTAATTTACTGAGTTACAATATAATATTAGCTAAACTGCTAAACAGTAAGTTTTATTTGTATAGATGCTCAAACTATAAATATTGTATGCCTGTAATGGGTAAGTGATTGTTACCTAACTATTATTTTTAATTATTAAGATCTCAATGTACATCACTTGGACAATAAAAATTCTTGATTCTAGAAAAACAGAAGACGTCCAAAACGGAAAAAAATGACAATAGAAGAAAAACAATTGACGAACGAAAAAAAACTCAAGACTATCGAAAAGGAAACAAATGACAGTAGAAGAAAAACAATAGACGAACGAAAAAAAAACACAAGACGACCGAAGCGGAAACAAAAGACGATGAAAAAAGAAAATCGAAAAAAAAAGACGACCGAAACGGAAACAAATGACAAATTTTGTTCAAATAATTCTGACAGTACAATTCAAAGTTAACTTAAAGTGATGACTTACGTTTATAATATTTCTACGTCAGTAAATGACAGAGGACATGGAATACCTACCTTATCGAATAAAAAGGGTCTTTGTACGGCTATCATTCAAATGTATTCGATTTACTAACCGAGTTATCTCGATTTATAAATCTACTTTATCAGTGAATCGATTTCTATTCGAATACGTCCGTTCCGTATTCGATATTTTGGGACAGACCTCTATATTTCATAGTAGATAACATAGGTAGGTTAATAAAGTTGTTTGTATCACCAGGATCGGGACTTACGCGGGTGCCATCGCAGGACGCTGCTAGTTTTTAACCGACTTCAAAAAAAGGAGGAGGTTGTCAATTCGGTTGTATGTATGTTTTTGAAGTGAAAACTTCTTTAGCGGCGTTGAGCACTTTTTCTGTAATGGGTATAAAATCTTAAACTCGCGTCAGGACACGTGACCTGATCGAAAAAGCGTAAGACGGATGGAGAGTAGACAGCTATCCCCTCTCTACGGCGCGGCGAAAATGTATGCCTGGGCCTACTGTTTTTAATTTGGCTGTGAGTGTATTAAGACGTACATATGGTATTTTTTAACGGACGACTATTGACGGACGAC
This sequence comes from Idaea aversata, assembly GCA_907269075.1. Lineage (NCBI taxonomy): Eukaryota > Metazoa > Arthropoda > Insecta > Lepidoptera > Geometridae > Idaea > Idaea aversata. The sequence goes on from OU026109.1 coordinate 3,874,696, forward strand.
AAATGTCGGACGACAAATGTCGGACGACTATTTGTCGGACGACTATTGACGGACGACAAATGTCGGACGACTATTTGTCGGACGACTATTGACGGACGACAAATGTCGGACGACAATTTGTTGGACGACAAATGTCGGACGACTATTTGTTGGACGACAAATGTCGGACGACTATTTGTTGGACGACAAATGTCGGACGACTATTTGTTGAACGACAAATGTCGGACGACTATTTGTCGTCCGACTATTTTTTTTTTTTCATCTAAAACTCTTTTTGCGTATGTTCTCGCGACATATGAGATTTTACACAGATATACAGTTTTCACTTCTGCCTGCACTCCCGGAGTGCGCTGTTTTTTTTTAAAGGACAATGTCCACTTCCATGAAAGATATGGCTTGCACTCAAAAATATTCAATAAGGCTCATAACAGCAAAATAATGGAGTATATTAATACTTCCATGGACTTTAGTCTAAGATCCTACTCGGGAACAATTCACACAGCGACATCTAGCCCCAAGCCAAGCAACTAGGTTTGTGTTATGGGTTTGTGCCAGATAACGCTCGGAATACTTATATACTTTATTATTGTAACTGTACTTAATATACACACAGAAACATCCAGACCAAGAAACAAATATCTGTACATAATTTTTTTTTTTTTAAGGCGGGACTCGAACCCGCAAACCTGCTTGCGATTTTGTTCCAATTGCGTTTTGATCGACGCATATAATGGAATCGATATAGTTGTGGAAGTTATGGCAACTCTGGATGGATAAAACAAAAATTAAATTTAGAATTTAAAAAAACCTCCGACGTTTATCCCCCATAACTTTCAGATGGCTGAACCGATTTCGATCAAACATAGCTAAGAACACTTCCGACTAATTCACCTTTGAAACAAAAGAAACAAAATTTAAATCGGTTGAGCCGTTCGGGAGATACGATGCCACAGACAGACAGTCAGACACACACACACCCCGTCGTTTTTGCGTCGGGGGTTAGAAATGGTGATTGTTGGAATCGAGTTTCCTGTGATCGCGTAGAACACTTTTTATTATTTCATTACCCTAAAACATGATTAAGCCAGTAGATGTCAGAAACGAAGAAAATCAAATAAGATTCTAGGTCAAAATTAACGTCAAGAGGTATTACAAAAATAAAATAAATCTAAACTAATATTATAAATCTGAAGAGATTGTTTGTTTGTATGTTGAAACGCGCTGAGATAAGCGCGTTTGGTGGACTGGTTCGAATTGAAAAAATATTTTTGTGTTGGATAGTCCATTTTTCGAGAAAGACTTTAGGCTACGTTTTATTTTGATATTTTCACGGGATCGAAACTTACGCGGGTGAAACCGCGGATCGCAGCTATTCATGATAAAATAATATCTTTAAGAACACTTTCTTGGAAAAGCCAATTACGGGCTTATCCTTTAGTATCAAATTATTACCTATTTCTAATTCAGCACGTATTAGCCGTTTAGAGAAGGTCATTATACGTCTACCTAAATCTGTTACTATCACACAATTTTACACGTTTAGATAAGCGAGCTACCCTACTTCCGGTGCCGGAAGTAGCCGACCCAGGATCCACTTTCCCGCCCCGGAAGTGGTGACATGTTTTCATATGTTGTTTGTGGTCACAGATGTACGGAATATTGGGAATAGTTAACATTAATAGTACATTACGATATTAGTGTGGTAAATAATAATTGATCATTACATAGAGGCGGTTTATGACGAGCGAGCCGAACGCGAGCGCGTCTAAAGCCGAGATGGTATTGATCAATATCCACAAGTATAACACAAAACAGTATAACCCAGATAAATTAGGAATGATTAATTTACCTAACATATAAATAATTGAGCAGTAAGATACGTATTTAACATGACGGAATAACTAAAAAAAAACTGGTTGCCTGTAAAGTCGGTATACGGGCGAAAGTTTTACGTGACAACAACTGTGCTCGAGTGGAAGGGACGCGTGCCTTTCACTTTTTATGTCTGTCTCTCTCGCTCTTAGGCGGGCTAACCATGCCCGCGTGCCTCTCACTCGCTCTCATTGTGAACGCATAACGTCAGCGGAGCATAACGCAGTTTCTTGAAGTGTCACCCGGCAAACCATATAAGACGTTGTCACGTCAATAAGATCCACTTTATGAGCAACTGTGATGAAAAAGTTTTATTATACTATACAAACTCACAATATATTTTGAGAATAACGTATTATGAAATGGAGTTGTTCTAGACATAATCATTTATTTTATTTCATTTGCCACTGTAACAACATATGTTTGTTACTCCTTCACGTAAAATTTCATTTGCCACTGTAACAACATATGTTTGTTACTCCTTCACGTAAAATTCACTAGACCGTTTGCGATGAAACTCGGTATCTAGATAGCTGGAGACCTGGATTAACACATAGGCTACTTTTTATCCAGATATTCCCACGGGATCGGGACTTACGCGGGTGAAACCGCGGGGCGCAGCTAGTATTTATATATTTATTCAGGTCGTTGTAGTGCCTCTATCTATATAGCTTATTTTCAATTAAAACCTAGAAATTTTCGAAAAATAAGTACGACATTTCAAATGTCTTGGAACAAAATTCGCTGCCAATCTATTGATGTTTATTCGTGGGTTGATTGTAAATATTTATCGTTTGAGTTCAAGGGTAGATAAATATTGTTTTACTATCGATTTGATTGGAAACTTGATTGCCTGTTTGTTTAACGGAATAATTTTGGTTCCTTGTTGACCGACGTGAAAAAAGGATCAGTATTTTATCAAATTTTGTGATTTTGTTAGCCGAAAGGTTCCGTACCATTATACCTATTCTGTTTTTAGTATTTGTTGTTATAGCGGCAACAGAAATACATCATCTGACAAAATTTCAACTGTCTAGCTATAACGGTTCATGAGATACAGTCTGGTGACAGACAGACAGACAGACGGACAGTGGAGTCTTAGTAAAAGGGTCCCGTTTTTACCTTCTGGGGCCGGAACCCTAAAAATAGATAAATTGGCCTTTAATCTAGATTATTTAAATAGCAACTTTAATCTCTTAGGGATGCTGAAACCCGCGGTTAGTTCTCTCCAGACTTATTGAAGAGTTTTTCCTCTGGACACGTTCGACTAAGGTCAAAGTCAAGTTTTTTTATTCATTTGGATGCTTTATACATTTGTAGAAATAAAGATCACATAGAACGTCTTAATTTTTTTTATAAGTAAGCTGAGAGGGTGATAGGTGCTGGGCAAGCCTACTCTATCTAATACATATTATGTCCCAGCCTCTACAAACCCCCTGAATAGCATACATAAAAGTTGCTAGAGATGTATCACTATCACTACATAGTATAAAAACAAAGTCGCTTTCTCTGTCCCTATATCCCTATGTATGCTTAAATCTTTAAAACTACGTAACGGATTTGAATGTGGTTTTTTTTTAATAGAGAGAGTGATTCAAGAGGAAGGTTTATATGTATAATACATGCATAATACAACCGTGCGAAGCCGGGGCGGGTCGCTAGTAAATTATATGGATGAAAGCTTCTGGCCGAAGGATGTGGTGTTCCGTCGCTTCCGCGGCCAAATTCCACAAGAACAAACTAAGACGTAAGTGTAGTGTCTAGGAAGTGCTACTAACATAGACTTAAGCTATCTATTAACACATTCAATTATTGTTTTAAAATATGTATGTTAGTCTATAATGTATCTATTGGGCCTCTGTAGCCTGAAATAAACGATTTTAGAATCAGAATCAGAATCAGAATATTTTATTTGTCTAGAATGTAGTTTACATATGTATGATGTTAGTATGGTTAGTACGTGCTTACATTCTACCAGTCATCTGGTGTACAAATATTATGTGGGTAGGATATGACTTTTAAAAATATAAAGTGACTTTAAAAATACATTAATCATAAATTTTAAATAAGATTTACAATAATTGAGCACTGCACCAGGTCCGATTCAATATATAATGTCAAAAAAGAATGGAATCACTATTAATATAAATGTCAAATAAAATTAAAAATTATTATGTCAGTTTTAGATTCATTTTTCATTCAAAAATTCATTTACACTGTAAAAACATTTGTCCAAAAGCCATTTAGTTAGCTTTTTTTTGAAAAGCAGGCAAGGCATTTTATTATTATAAATTACTGACGTAAAAGTCCAATACCTATAAATATAGATACCTATATAACTTTGAAGTCGTGGTCGTGGCAGACTGGGTAGACCCAAGAAGTGCTGGCACATGTGCTGGCTTGACGTCGTAAAGGGTGATATGCGTGCAAATGGTCTTACAAACCAGGATGCCGAAGATCGTGCGAAGTGGAGGCGTAAAAGCCCTTTAAGGGCGACCTTCATCGAGCTGTTTAATGGATGAAAAGTATTTCATATCAAATTAAGATAGATCAACAAATACATTGCAAATGGGTTGTCTAAAATATTCAATCCAGACTATGATTAATTAACAATTAAATTTTTTGTTTTGTTTTTTAACCTTTCACTGGTTTGGTTTTTAGACCAATTCCATACCAGTCGAAAGTATCAAGAATCAAGAATATTTATTGAAAAACTGTGTACATAAGATGGCAAATTATAGTAGGTAGGTATCAACAGTTTGTCCATCCCGGACATACAATAATGAGTTACATACAGCTTATAGAATATGCAAACATAAGGTTGCCTTTTTTTCCCTTCACTAATCTTGGGTAGGCAGGTAAATCGATACTAGTCATTTGCTCTGGTGAATTAAAATGAAGTTAAAATAAATATTATGTATTTCATTGGTATGGTATTTGTCTATTAACCAATTCAGGAAAGTCTAAAAAAAAACAATTTAAAATAATTTAATCATACTGGACTGTAATTTGTTTGGCAACCCATTTCCAATATTTTTATTGACCTACCTATTTAATTCGATATAAATACTTTCATCAGCTCGGTGAAAGTCGTTGTTAAAGTGATCCCATACTATAAACTCTCTCAATCGACACAAAAGAAAAAAAATCTCCTCACCCATAAAAATAGCACTTTAATCAACAAAGTATTCCCATATCCAATTCGGAATACATCGCAAAAGCCTCTTAAACCCTTTCTCATTTCCTTCTACCCTCAAAACCACTTAAAATATACTATAAAAAACGTTAAATTAGAAAATGTTTGTCTGTTTGTATATTACGCCCAGTATCTACTAGTTCAAAATATTATATAGTTTAAAACGAGTGAGATTCTTACTTGACCACAGCTACAGTGGTAGTAAACTCGATATCAGGCCAAAGGTACTAAATTCTACAAATTTTGACGCGTAATCGTAACTCATTGAGGAGTTTTATGATGAGAAGGTTAGGGCTAAGTGCTCCATTAATCTTTACCTATTAGTTTAAAAGTCAATTTTAGTGGTAGATCTTCAAAACCGAGCAATTTGTTGCACGTTTGAGTTGCTATTCTGTTCATCACTCCGAAGATCCTCATCAAATTTTTAATGCGACCACTCCTAAATTATCCCCTTTCTAACACAAAAATAATTACCTCAATCGATTGAGTATCTTCGAGTATTCGAGGAACGTACAAAAAAAAAATAAAAAAAAAATAATTAATACATCCAACTTTTTTGAAGTCGATTAAAAAGGAACCAAAGGTTCAACATACGCCATACTGAAGCGAAAACCTTAAGAAACTGCTACTACTATACTGATTTTAATGTTGTAGCCTGAAACAGGCCCCTCTTTTCCACGGGGCACGCTGGGCCCATGCCCATTTTTTGATTTTTGACATTGAGATTTTGCCCATCTCAAATCTAGAAACGTTCCTCTTCAATCAACATATATTGGTTTTAACAAACCTATGAATGCTAAAAGAGTAACTTTTGTTCTCTCAAAATCTTAGCTGAATTCATGGGCCCTATTATCCCAATATGCTAAAGGGCCTTAAATAGATTAAAGACGGTCTCATACCTTAAACCCTTGAATAGGCTATACGAGTGAAGTAGCGAGGCGCAGCTAGCGTAACCATAAAACCCGTTATTTTAATTTATAACCTAGAATGGTAACGTTTTGTACCGCCATTTGCAATACCCCTCTTTGTTAAGGATTACTATTGGGATTGAGATCTTATTCTGGCGGTTTGTAGCCACTTTCAAGCTATATTTTCAATACAATAAACTTAATACTCGTAAGTTTTAAGTAAGTTAGTAGAAGTACAGAAATATGAATAAATTTTTCGAAATATTTCCCAAAATTGCTAAGAAAGCGCATTTTAAGCCGGTTAAAGCAGAAATAAAAATGCTAATTTGGCGTTTAAAATACAGTCAATTATAGAACAGATAGTTTTCCCCCCTTCCAAAACTTTGACCTATGTTCTTCGATTACTCGAAGAAGGCTAGAACCCTATGAGGCGTCATTGACTCACTCTTGTTCCAGCGTTCAGCGAGACAACATCTCGGAGAGCGACGTCGTATCTAACGTTTGTCGCCCAAATAGCGCAGTTGGGGTCCAATCCTGATGATGCGTCGTGTAGACGCGAAACACGTGTCGTGATTTATGAATGGTGTCACTAATACTAATTATTGTTTGTCCTCATTGCATGCCTCTTCAAATGGGTGGGAGGGTGCACATTGCATTTTGTGTTTTAGCACTAGGCTCGGAACTAAAAATAAATATTAATACTTCCATGACAGAGATATGGAGTTCCGAAAAGTAATGCCGGATTCAATCAACTAACCAATGAGGATCTTCGGAGCGTTTAACGGAATTGCACTTCGAGCGTGCAGCAAATTGCTGAAATTGCTCAGTTTTCAAGATCTACTGTAGAGTCGGAACAATAGATAGAGATTAACAGAGCATCTGAAACCACCTTTTCTTCATGCAATATGCGAAAACACCTGAGGGTTTGTGAGTCAAGTACCTAAAGAGGAAAGGGTACCGGGGGCTCTCTCCATACAAACTATTATAAACGTAGTCGATAATGACACTAGAGCAAATATTTTTGGTGCATAACACTTATAACTGCCATTACCTACATTAATTTCTATGATAATTATAAATAGAAAAAAAATAGAGTCATGGCAGTTATAGGTTTTATGGCACAAAAATATTTGTGCTAGTGTCATTATCCAGGGAGAAAACAGTCGACTACGTTTGTATGGAGAGAGCGCAGGTACCCTTTCACCTTAACATCGTGTGGTCAAGTTTATTTCACTAAGTATCTACCTCTGGTTGACATAATATCACTGTAAAAATATAATAATATTTCTAGAGTGTTAAAATGGTGGCCTTTACGTTCCAATAATTCGTTGACAACATCTCAACATCTTAAGTGTCACGTAAGATGAGAGGTATACAGCTTGCTACCCTACTTCGAGTGACCCTCGAAACTTTCACGATCGGTCATACTCATCCATCCCTTACCATTGGAACTTGTAAGTTTTTCCTTTATCGAGTTTCATCACGATGTTCTCGTTCACCATAATAATAAATAGTTTTATCCAAACCGGCGCGGGCGGTTGTCCTTGGTTGCACTTTATAGTGTAGACAGGGATAATCGCCGGTTTAGAATCCACGCACGCCTTCCAAAGGTCCGGGGCTCCATAGCCCCGTGATACAGGACGTATAAAAGAAAAAAAAACACGTTCACCATAAGAGTAAAAATGTTAATTAGTTTTCTTGATGGTACGGCAACATTTAAGCATAAACAAGAATGAAAAAAATAAAAAATAAATCTCCGTGTTTTTAGATTACAATAACATTGATAGTATTTCGTATAGGTATAGGTGGAAAAAGGAAAAAAAGCATTTTTCGTTTTCTTCATCAGCGTCTGACGCCATTACACATAATATAGGAACTTCAAAAAGCTAACCACCTTTCTTTCTGTGCGCTAATATTATATTTCCCAGATCACGGGGTATGGATAGACCTTTCGAAAACGTGCGTGGAGCCGAAGCCAACACCTAGAGGCATCTTATAAAAACAACGATTAATAGCAAAGTATGATGTTTGTGGACACCAAAATGGCGATTATCTCTGTCTACACCTGGTCTACACTATAAAATGCAGCCAAGGACAACCTCCGGTTTGGATAGAACTATTGGAGAAAACTTGGGCTACTGTGATGGGATGGTAGTGGACAATGATCTTATTAATTACTAGCTTTTGCCCGCGACTTCGTCCGCGTAAAAGTCGAAAATGGTTCTAATAGGATTTTTTATTGGTTCTAGCTCTAAAAACTTTGTCTTTTAAAATTACCGAAATCGGTAGGTTAGTTTAAATATTCTTTTATATTTCACATGTTTTTTTTGATAGGTACTCATTATAAAGGTAGAGAGTACAAAAATTATGTACCTACTTGGAAGCAAATAAATAAAATGTGTCTTAGAAAAAATAGTAGAACAAAAACATGTAGTTTTTAAATTTCAAGTCTATCTGTCTGTTTGTTTGTTACTTATACAAACGCCTAAACCAATTGAAATCTGGTTTTCACTATTAAATAGCTCTTTTTCGAGAAAGGTCGTGTTATACTTTACATCTAAATACGTAGAACGTGAGTAATCAACGAAAAACTGCAGCCGCTCGAGAAACCCCAGCCCGCCCATGACGACACAACCGCGTCCCACCAAACACGAAATACATAATAGTGTAGCATACTTTTTATCCCACGGATATCCCATTTTATCCCATATTCCCACGGGATCGGGACTTATGCGGGTGAAACCGCGACACGCGAAGTGCAGCTACTTATGAATAAGTATAGAATGATTCGTATATTGTATACTATGTATATAGTGACAAAATATTCTACCATTTCAAATTTCGAATTCTACGTCCCCATGAGGCCGTGTCCTTTTTTTTTTTTTCAGTTATGGCTTCGCACGGTTTGTGCATATAGCCAGTATCAAGTAATATTTTGCATCAAGTTATGGCCCGATTTACAGAAATCGGGCTCAAAGTGTTTCAAGATGGTCAAGTCGTCAAGTCACAGTTTGTCAAGTCAGGGGTCATAGTAAAGCGGTGGCTACTTTACTATAACCTTGTAGGAGATTTTGGAGGCAACGAGAAAAGTCCATGTTTGACACTGATTTTTACTTTCACTACACTTGTGCACTTTCACGGAACTAAATTAGATAACTTTCCACCAGAATTATACAATTTAACTCGGTTTACAACTAAGTTTCGTGTAAATAAAACTGCAGCACGACATGTTGTTGGCTCGTTCCCGCCAAAAAAAAACCGGCCGTGTCCTTTTTTGAATAAAATCAGATTGAGTTTTCAAACATGTGTCAAATGGGTGTCAAAATAAAATGTAGGTAATTTAAAAGGAGTATTGATATCAACTTCGAAGCAAATCACCCCCAAAAAACTTTCTACCCCTTTTAACCCCGTTAAGGGATGAATTTCAATAAAACACGAAATACGTATTCCATCAATTCTGTTAAAGAATATTTATGCAGAATTTGAAGTAGATTGGACCAAGTAATCATGTTGGCCCATACAAACCTCCCTCCCTTTTTCACCCCCTTAGGGGTAGAATTTCGGAAAATCCTTTCTTATCGGATGCCTACGTCATACAAAGAACACACCCTCCAAGTTTCAAGTCTCTACGATCAGCGGTTTAGGCTGTGCACAGTCAGTCATTCAGGACAAAGCATTTTATATGTATAGACTAGCTGTTGTCCGTGACTTCGTCCGCGTAGAAGTCGAAAATGAACCAAGGAATCACGTTGTCCCATACAAACTTTGCCCCCCCTTTTCACCCCCTTAGGGGTAGAATTTCTTATTGGATGCCTACGACATACAAAGAATACACCCTCCAAGTTTCAGGTCTCTACGATCAGCGGTTTAGGCTGTGCGTTGATCTGTCAGTCAGTCAGTCAGTCAGGACAAAGGATATGTATAGATTATTTAAATACAGCCAACACTCGTTTTTTTATATCAGAACTATTCGATAGGTAGGTACTCGCGTGAGTTTAAGTGTTAGGGGACATTTGTTTCCGTAGCTTCCTAATTATGTTAGGAAAAACATATGGGACCGGAATATTGTTTGTTGTTCCTATACTTATCTATCTCTCGCCTCATGGGTGGAGAATTTTGGAATAAAAAATAAGCTAAGACCTTATTCAACAATTGGGCTAGTAAATGTAAAAAATAACATTGAAATTTCACTAGTAGTTTTCGAGTACATTCAAACAAACTCTTTAGCTTTATACCTAAAAGATAACTTAGATGTATATTTCACACTAGCGACTCGCCCCGGCTTCGCACGGATATATTATGCATGTATTATACAAATAAACTTTCCTCTTGAATCACTGTATCTATTTAAAAAAACCGCATCGAAATCCGTTACGTAGTTTTAAAGATTTAAGCATACATAGGGAAATAGGGACAGAAAAAGCGACTTTGTTTTATACTATGTAGTGATGTATGATCCCGTGTGAATACTGGAAATACCGTGGGATAAAACGTCACTACATATGTTATACACGTGTATAACAAATCAAGTTTTATCAAAATCGATCAAGAGTTACAAATAAAAATTAGCTTCAAAGTCAAAGTCAATTTTTTTATTCCTTTGGATGCTTAATACATTTGTACACAGGTCACATAGAAACGTCTTAAAAACTAAGTTAGGATGTTCAGGTGACCAAAGGGCTGGCTGCTACTTTGACCAACGGATCGGCATTGCCATCCAAAGAGACAATGCAGCCAGCATTTTAGGCAACCTACCTAAACTAACTTATTTAGATTTTTTTGCTTTATATTTTGTACTAGCAGCGCTCCGCAGTATCCGCGTAATTCCCGATCCCGTGGGAGTATCAAAATAAAAAAATCCCAATAAACCAAGTTTCATATAAATCGGTCCAGTAGTTTCGGAGCCTATTCGTTACAAACAAAAAAACCTAAAAAAAAAACTATCCTCTTTATTAAATGAGTGTTTTTAATAATAAATATATTTTTAATAAAAATAACAATAAACACGGACCGAGTAGGTATACAACTTATAATGTTCTGGGGTCAATGGGTAACAAAGTCTCATTGTCAAAATGTACAACAAACGTAGTCGACTGTTTTCTCCCTGGATAATGACACTAGAGCAAATATTTTTGTTGCATAAAACTTATAACCGCCATGACCATGCACCTATGTTTTTTTTGTTTTTTTAATCTTAATTTCTACGACCCAGTTGGCACAATGGTCACCATGCGTTACTGCCAAACAAAGGGTTGCGGGTTCGATTCCCGCCTCAGAAAAGTAGGTATTCATGCTTAGATATTTGTCTGTGGTCTGGTTGTGTCTATGTATTATAAGTATTTATTTACAAAAGAAAAGTATTTAAATAAGTAGTATATCCGTTGTCTAGCACCCATAACACAAGTCTAGCTACTTAGCTTGGGGCTAGATGGCGATGTGTGGAATGTCCTACAATATTTATTTATTTATTTAATTAGAAAATGAAAAAAACGAAAACATAGGAACTTAGTCATGGCAGTTATAGGTTTTATGGCTAAAAATATTTGCCCTAGTGTCATTATCCAGGAAGGAAACTGTCGACTACGTTTGTATGGAGAGAGCGCAGGTACCCTTTCACCTTAATGTCGTATCTGAACAAAGTCTTACGTGACATCCTTACATCTGAATTGCATTTCGCGCTCACTTCATTTCTTTGAAACAACATTATTTATTAATCCCACTGCTTTGTTTATCTTATCCTTGGGATAAGTAAGATATAATTATTTAGTTATAATAATTATCATCAACATCATAAATAACATGGATTAGGAAACAGCACAGAATTCACATTACTGTTATTGTTCTAAAGACGGTGTGGTTGTGAACCAATTTAAAATTCCTACTTTTTTAGAAGTCAGTTCAAAATGTTGATCAATTTTTTATTTGTCAGTTTGTTAATTTATAGTGTGTTTAGTGATGATTGTGTGAAATATACGTTTGATGAGAATTTTGAATTGTTCTCTAATGATTTGGATGGCTGCGTAAACCATCAAGGTGTTCTCTCAGAATGGACCAGAAAAATATACACAAATGTATCAGCTCCAAATGAATATACCCACTGGTTCATATCGCCTTCTACTTCATTAAGTTGTATTTCATCGTTCCCTTTTACGATGAAAGCATTTGGGGTGTTAGAAGTTAATGTTTATTTGGATTCAAGAGCAGCAGAAGATCATATCGATGTGTTGGTGCATCAGATTGTGGACTCTGGTTCCCATCCAGTAGTAGGAATGGGACATTTGTTTGGTGACGCCGAATTAGGATGGGTCGCTACAAGAATTCATTTAGTTGGAGTAACACAATTCAGTGGATATGTAAGTGATCGAACCGAAGATATTTTAGAAAGTAAAATCATCTGTCAATAAACCTTTTAAAATTGTTTCATCAATGTAAACTGTCACCTAAGGGTAAAAACAGGACCTATTACTAAGACTCCACTGTTTGTCCGTCTGTCAGTCTGTCTGTCATCAGGTTGTATCTCATAAACCGCGATAGCTAGACAGTTATAATTATTACAGATGATGTATTTTATAGTCAATCCTGTCATTAAAAAGAAACTATAACTACTTGTGAATTTCAGGTTACCTTTCTAGGAATTGCAAATCCAGATTCAATTTTAATTGTTGATTCGTTCCGCTACGTGGGCCCATCATTAGATCCAGATGAAACTTGTATTTTGTATCAGAACGACAATGCTATTACGACCATTCCAATAGCACCAACAACACCCGAAATAATAGCAATAACACCAATAATCGAAACAACAATACCTATAACAACCGAAGCAACAACGGTCAATGATGACTGTGTTAAATACACTTTTGATGAAAATTTTGAATTGTTCTCCAATGATTTGGATGGCTGCGGAAACCATCAAGGAGTTCTCTCACAATGGACCAGACAAATATACACAAATACTTCTGTATCAGCTCCAAATGAAAATACCAACTGGTTCATATCGCCTTCTACTTCATTAAGCTGTATTTCATCGTTCCCTTTTACGATGAAAGCATTTGGGGTGTTAGAAGTTAATGTTTATTTGGATTCAAGAGCAGCAGAAGATCATATCGCGGTGTTGGTGCATCAGATTGTGGACTCTGGTTCCCATCCAGTTGTAGGAATGGGTCATTTGTTTGGTGACGCCAATTTAGGATGGATCGCTACAAGAATTAATTTAGTTGGAGCAACACAATTCAATGGATATGTAAGTGCTCGAACCGAAAATATAAAATAAAGAATAAATGTTTCTGCTTTTAGTATTTGTAGAGACAACAGAAATACTTAATGTGTGAAAATTTTAACTCTCTACATATCATGGTTCATGAGATACAGCCTGGTGACAGACGGCCAGACGGACAGCGAAGTCTTAGTAATAGCGTCCTGTTTTTACCCTTTGGGTACCCTAAAAAATAAAATACTGAACATTTTAAAACAGTTTCGTCAATATAAATACTGATTTTAAAATACGGTAAAAATGATTAACTAACTGTGTTACTGACACTCGAATCTAGATGAAAGTTTATCCAATGAAAAGGTTCAGATGTGGTTCAGACTCTCTGTAATTTACTGTTGAGATTATTTTAGGCCACTACACTAGCGACAAGTTCTACTTACCTATCAGTTAACAAGTCAGACAGGTAACAGGCAAGCGTGGTTTGCCCGCTCGACCGTCATCAGACCGCAGCTGAGCGAATTGCATTGTGTTTAATTAAACCTATACTTAAGTAATAATTTGCCCTTTTTTTAGGGTTCCGTACCCAAAGGGTAGAAACGTGACTCTATTACTAAGACTTCACTACTTGTTCGTTTGTCCGTCTGTCTGTCATCAGGTTGTATCTCATAAACCGTGATAGCTAAACAGTTAAAATTTTCACATATTATGTATTTTTTCAGACAAACCTGTTATTAAAAAGTAACTATAACTACTTGTTTAATTTCAGATTACTTTCCTAGGAATTGCAAGTCCAGATTCAATTTTAATTGTTGATTCGTTCCGCTACGTTGGCCCTTCATTAGATCAGGATGAAACTTGTATTTTGTATCAGAACGATAATGTTATTACAACCACACCGATAACAACACAAACAATAGAATTGACAACAACCGAATCAACACCTTCAATACCCGAAATAACAACACCAACAATAGAATGGGCAACAACCGAAACAACACCTTCAATACCAGAAATAGCAACACCAACAACAGAATGGACAACAACCGAAACAACACCTTCAATAACCGAAATAACAACACCAACAACAGAATGGACAACAACCGAAACAACACCGGCAATAACCGAAATAACAACACCAGCAATAGAATGGGCAACAACCGAATCAACACCTTCAATACCCGAAATAACAACACCAGCAATAGAATGGGCAACAACCGAATCAACACCTTCAATAACCGAAATAACAACACCAGCAATAGAATGGGCAACAACCGAATCAACACCTTCAATACCCGAAATAACAACACCAACAATAGAATGGGCAACAACCGAAACAACACCCTCAATAACCGAAACCACAATAACAACTGACATACCGATATCAACAACGACTGATACAACAACGGTTAACGATGACTGTGTTAAATATACTTTTGAAGAGGATATCGAAAAGTTATTTACTAGATGCCCTGATGTCTTTGGCAGTGAAACTTCGTTGTGGTCCCGCCACAAATATAGTGATACAAAAATACCACCTCTAAACGAACAGAGTGAATGGTTCATATCACCATCAAGCACATATAGCTGCATTTCATCTTTTAATTTTACAATGTCGTCAAATGGATTGGTGGAAGTAAAAACTTACATAAACTCGAAAAACCTAACGATGCGTCTTTCTATTTATGTGGTTGAAATAATGGAAGTCTCAGATTACACGTTTTATAATACGATTAATATTGGTTTCATACATAACGGCGAACCTGGATGGCATGACGTTAAAAATAAAATTCGCTCTACAACTACTACACCATTTATGGGATTTGTAAGTAAAAATGTATTAAGTAATAAATAGAATGTAGGAATTGTATTATAACATTTTTTTAACGTGATAACTTCTTATAAATCGATGAACACCGGCACTCACAAAAATGTGTGACGTCATCGCTAACGTTCCCGTCGTGAGTCATGTTATTGACAAGGTTACCATTGCAACGTATTATCGTTCCTATGGTTACCATCAATGTTATCTTATGACGTTATCACGTAAAGTTATCGTCCGTATACTTTTTTATTACACGGTTTTATTACACAGTTTGTTACGAATAATAAATTACTCTACCATTTATTTATTTTTTTAGCTTGCAGCTAGATGGTGAGGTGTGGAACGTCCTGTAATATTTATTAAGTATTTTATTTATTGATTTTTATTTTCATTTCAGTTAATCTTAGATGGATATGCACCTTCGGATGTAGATATAGTGGTGGATTCATTCCGTTATGTCCCTCCGTCTATGGATCCGGACAATACATGTAATTTGTATCAAGATGATGATTTAGTACCAACTCCATCTACAACTGTACCATCAACGACTGATGGATCAATACTGACAACAACTGATGGACCAATACCAACAATAACTGTACCATCAACGACTGATGGATCAATACTGACAACAACTGATGGATCAATACTGACAACAACTGATGGATCAATACTGTCAACAACTGATGGATCAATACTGACAACAACTGATGGATCAATACTGACAACAACTGATGTATCAATACTGACAACAACTGATGGATCAATACTGAAAACAACTGATGGATCAATACTGTCAACAACTGATGGATCAATACTGTCAACAACTGATGGATCAATACTGACAACAACTGATGGATCAATACTTTCAACAACTGATGGATCAATACTGACAACAACTGATGGATCAATACCGACAACAACTGATGGATCAATACTGACAACAACTGATGGATCAATACTGACAACAACTGATGGATCAATACCAACAATAACTGTACCGTCAACGACCGATGAATCAATACTGACAACAACTGATGGATCAATACCAACAATAACTGTACCATCAACGACCGATGTATCAATACTGACAACAACTGATGGATCAATACTGACAACAACTGATGGATCAATACTGTCAACAACTGATGGATCACTACCGACAACAACAGATGGATCAATACTGACAACAACGGATAGATCAATACCGACAACAACTGATGGATCAATACCGATAACAACTAATGGATCAATACTGTCAACAACTGATGGATCAATACTGACAACAACTGATGGATCAATACTGACAACAACTGATGGTACGAATCCGACAACAATTAATGGAACTATACCGACAACAACTGATGGATCAATAATAACAACAACCGACGCAACTGACACAGACCCGGATAATCCTTTCGAAAAAATAATTATTATTAAAAAGACAAAAACAATTCGTAGAGAGTCAACTATTATAAAAAAAATCTTTAGATTAAATTAATAATAAAGTTTCAATCACAGAGTTAAAGCGAAATCTATGCCAGAATTGCCAAATGTATCAAACAAGTAAGAAATCAGAAACTACAAATTGGGAGAATTATTATAAGCTTTTGACGAATATAGCTGAATATTTTGTGACAATGGAAGTAAATATTAATAAATTGGTTCCCTCCTTCTTTTTTCTGTTTAATTTAAGTTTCACAAATTTTCAAATTTTATTTGCGAGAACGTGTTTCACTTGGTTGTAACCTAAAGTAGTGGCCGTAGTATGAGATAAATATTTGTAAAAATAGAATTATTAAAAATAATTTAAAACAGATTTTTGAAAATAAAACTTTAGAAAATTGGAACTTTTTGAAAATTTTGTTAGGAACACATAACCTGCGTTCCAATTTTCTAAAGTTTTCTAAAGTTTCTGTGTATTATAAATATATGTTTACAAAAGAAAAGTATATAAGTAGTATATCCGTTGTCCAGCACCCGTAACACAAGTCTAGTTACTTAGCTAGATGGCGATGTGTGGAATGTCCTGCAATATTTGTATTTGTAACCACTTTTGTATTACAAACATTATATCCAAACACATTGTCTAATAGGTAATAATTTTAATAGAGACGCTTCACATTTATTATTTGAAATCATTGGATTACCTATTATAATAAAATTGAGGATGTTATTTTATTTTTAAAATTAAACCGCAATAGATAAAGTCATAAATAACAAAGATAAATGAGCAAATAAAAAGCAGCTCATAGTGAATTTTGTTCATAAACAGAATTGTTTGCGACCAATCTAAATTTAAAATGTTTAAGTTTGTATTTTTAATATTGTTAATCCATGGTGTGCTGTGTGATGATGATTGTGTCAGATATACATTTGGAGAAGATTTCAATGACCTGTTTGTATACGATGGATCATTTTGCAATTCAGCCTATAATTTGAAATGGAATCATCAAACCTATACCAACTCAACCGTGATAGCTCCAAATGATAAAAGCAAGTGGTTCATTTCATCATCCCTACCTCCAACGGGTTGGAGTTGCGTTGAATCGTTCCCTTTCTGGATACAACCAGATGGAACGGTAGAAGCTAACGTTTATATAGATGAAAAGGCAATTATTGATGTCCCTTTTTTCGTTTATGTAAATCGAATTATAAATAACACTAATTCCGAAATATTGGGAGTTGATGAAATTGCTTTTAATGATGATGTAACAGGATGGCGTACTATGAAAATTAATATTCCAAGTTTGGACGAATCTATCCCATTTCAAGGATTGGTAAGTCAATCCATAATCACTACATAGTATAAAACAAAGTCGCTTCCCACTGTCTGTCTATCCCTATATATGATCTTTAAAGCTACGCAACGGATTTTAATGCGGTTTAATAAATAGAGTGATTCAAGAAAGTTTTAGTAATGAAAACAAAACTACTAGGCGTACGAAGTCAAGGACAACAGCTAGTATTATATAAAAGAGCAAAATACACATCTAGAAATCTTTGACAATTCGGAGTTCCTTTTAGAATGCAAGCGCAAGGATTTTTTGGAAATTCAACCTTAAAAGGCGTAAAAACGGCTATTAAAGTTTGTAACTCGTACTTACTATTATGTGTTCTGTGTTTGTAAGTTTGTATATCACTCTTAACAAAAAAACTAAATCAAAATCTGCTCATCCGTTTGGGAGCTACGATGCCACAGACAGACACACACAGACGTCAAACTTATAACACCCCGTCGTTTTGCGTCGGGTGTTAAAAAGAGACACTAATAAGGGTGCAGCTTACCTTGTAATGTAAACCGTTTAGATTTAGAAACGAATATTGGCATCAGTTTGTCACAACAAAACTGTCAATTGCCAATAGACGTTGATGCTGCCGTAGCTGCGCAATATAGTCAAACAGAATCAGGACAGAATTTGAATGTTACCTGACCTATGCCCTGACATGGATAAAGTAAGATTAAATTCTCTACAATGATCAATGATTGAAGTATATTCAATGAAATTTTAATTCATTAAAAAAATTTAGACTAAATAAATAGAATAAATTGAAATTTAATTTAGAATTTAGTAAGTAACAATATAATTTTGAATTGCTTTTCATTTTTTGCATTTTTTTTCAAGTAGGCAAGTCAAAAGTCAGAGTATTTGAATTCTATGGTCTCTGTGGAATAGATGTTATATCCAAAATAAAACATAAAGAAAAACAACTTTTGGAAGTATTTACCCTAATTTTTATTTCTTTTCAGGTAATCTTCTTTGGTGCCAGTTCAAATGCAGGTATTATTGTCGATTCATTCCGCTACATTCCTCCGTCAATGGACCCTGAAGAATGTATTCTATACCAAGATGATCCAGCGGAGGACTCCGATGAAAAATTCACAATTGTAAAGAAAACTATATCTTTCAGTATTTCTGAATTTACTGTTTTGAAAAACAAGAAGAATAGAATAAGTTAAATAAAATATTAATTTTATCACGGTCAACGTTTCATTAATAATTAGTTTAGTTTTTTTTTTTTGTTAAACTTTTTATAGATAATGAAAAAAAAAATTAAGTACCACTTCACTTTATTATTTATTACTCGTACTATTTTTTAGACTTACACCCTTATTCACAAACAATACTTAAGTTGCTCTTGGATAACTGAACGCACTGCGCTATATGCGGCCTTATGATTGGTACATTTTGCGCTACTCTCTTCACTCTAGAGAATCAGCGTCTTATTTGCGGCTCTATGCGTTCGCGCGCACTGTGCAATCTTATAGTGTTGATTGTGAATACGGGTGTTGGTCTTGTTCTCCTATAATTGCCAATGCACAATTGCACACATAAAAAGGATTCAATGTGCTCAAGGCTCTCTAGATTAAAGATTGTTAATCAGACGATAATTAGCTGACAGTCAACATTTGGAGGCAATATAAATACAAGAGAATGTAACTTCAATCAAATTTCCCCGAAACTTTTGCCAGATTTTTAGCTCGGTAAATCAATTAGTAGGTATGTACAGTCACATT